>OX388157.1:2475000-3085669 GCA_947579745.1 Apocheima hispidaria
ACACTTATGAGTACACATTAATAATAGAAAAAATAATAATTAGCCATTATAAAAGACAATAATAAATATTAAATTTAAGTCATAATAATAATAGTCAATGTCAAATTTATTATTGACCGAGCGAAGCGAAGGTCTCAGAGTTTACTGGGACAAATCGGCATTTGTATGTATGTTTGTGTGTATACTTGTCCGACGAACCGTTGATCCGATCTTCATGAAATTTTGTAGGCAAGTATGGAGTTCATTTCAATACAATTTTCAAGTTCGAATATGCGCTGAATCGGTCCAGGGGTTGTGAAGATATAGGGGTCGCTAGGTCTCAGTTCGGCGCGAACTACTAGCTATAATTAATAAAATAAATTTATAATATTTTTTTAAAGAAAATAATAATTAATTCTACAGAAAATAATAGCAATACAATTATCTCGTGACCGACTCTGCACCAATGACACCTGACAGGCTAAATTTGCAATCGGGTGTTTGTTTTTCTTTTAAATAATTTTACGTAGTAAAACATGTACCTACCTAATGAACTTTCCCCTGTGTTGCCAGCCTTCCAAAACTCAAAACGCTATTTTGCACAAATTCCACGCCACAATACACACAAGTGAACGACACGAAATTCTATTGAAATGTTACACGTATAAAAATAAGGAAACGAATATTAAAAAATAACTTTTAACGCGTGACCAGTCGCGAAATACTTGTTAGTCGCATCATCTATAAAAACCACATCAATCAAGTATAAACACACGTGTTATAAAGTAACATTCCATAAAAATAATCGCTTTGCAACTTTTACTAAAAACAAATTCAGTATTATTGGCGAAAGGAAACGATGCAAAAAGTTTTAACTTATCACGGCTACAAGCGCTCGTGATAAAAACTCGAGTAATAGAAACACCGTACAGAAATAGACAGTACTGGAACCAACGACGTTTCCGAGATGACTAACGCTATGTACGAACCGCTGGTAACCGTTGAACGATAGCTAGACATGAATTTCACGGGAGTAAAAGAAACAACCTATGAATATATTAATTCGTTTCATTTACAATGAAATGTATGTAGGCCCGTATTTATAGAGGCCTTTGAGGGTGAGTTAAACGATCGTCAGATATGTTTTTCGCGCATTTTTTTATTAATTATTATAAGATATAAATAAACACAGAGCGCGTATTAAAAAAAAATTTTTTCCACCCATAGTAAACAGGTATTCGTGACCCAATGATGTCGATTGTATTGTTGTACCACTCACCAAACTAAGCCAATCTGACCGGACTAAAATGATCTGTATCTCTTTTCATTACACTATATGCAATCGTTTCAGAGCTATCAAATTTAGTTTAGTTTAGAAAATAACAACAGAATGGACGTCAGCGTACTGCCGTGCACTGTGTCACGAATCATGACGGTAACCATGGCTAAAAGCTGTGCTGTGTTTTCCGGTCAATGACGCCTCAAAAATAAGAAGAATTAGCGGAACATCCGCGCAGAATACGTCATAGCTCGTGAGGAGGTTCGGTGTCGACAGAGCTTGGCATAGTTTGTATGACCAACGGCATCGTAACAGTTTACAATAGGGCCGGTTCCTCGACTAGTAAATACATTACTCTGTGGCAAAATTACTGGGCACAAAGAGATTTAACATCTAATATCTCAGGGTGACGAGCGCAGTGCATTGCCGCGCATGGTTTTCAACTGTTTAAGTTAAAATTCTGGATGGCACTGAACTGTTCTGAACTGAACTGAACATGGGAAAACATGGAACAAAAAAAAACATTTTCGATATAATTTATTTTTAGCGAATTCAGGATTCGTCTCATGTCTCGTCATAGAAGTGCTTATTGATGACTACAGATAGATAAGATAGATAACTCTTTATTGTTCACGCCAAAAATACATAGATAAGACAAAAAAACACTTAAAACTAGTGTTACAAATGGTAGCCTTATCGCCTGAAGCGATCTCTTCCAGGCAACATACAATGATATCATGGAATATGTCCGTTATCTAATTGAAGACACTGTTAACTACACACCACATCCAACATCAGCAACATTCAACTTTATTAACTAGGTTTTTTTTTTTTTTTTTTTTCGTTTTTACAGTTTATTTTCGAGGGCCCCGGTTTGGCATAAATTATATTTTTCGGTAAAGCCTTTCAAGATAGCAGATTACACTGATTTGTGTATCTTATAAAAGTTTATCTTATCTTCAAGGTGACTGTCATTTTTTGAAAATTAACACAAAATAATTAATCATTTTTTTAGTAAACATGTAACAAGTATTAAAAGTAAAACAAATTAACCGACTGCAAAATGTACGTGTACGTGCTAATTCGAGTAATAGGCTATTTGACAACACTGAAAATATACTACAAATTGTGGTCACCCTTCCGATAATAGCGTAAAAATATATTTCACTTTATTTTAAACTAAAATGTGTATATTTTTTACAAATTACACAAAAAAAGTCCCACTAGTATTATAAATGCGAAAGTTTGTGAGTAAATGTGTAAGTAGGTAAGTGTGTTTGTTCCCGTTAAACACTGTAACGGCTGAACGGATTTGAATGAAATTTGGTATGAAGGTATGACTTTTTATCCTGAAAACTGTTCCTGTAGAATATCGGGGGACACAGCGGGTCGCAGCTAGTATATAGTAAGTTGAAATTTTATGTTTGACAGGAACGCCCTGTGATCGTTTGCAACTCTGGTGACGTCACACGCAAGCCAACATAGCTGCCTCGACTGATTGTAGTACGCGTTTTGTTTTTGGGTGTCATATTCGATCTTTCAAATTCACTTTTTTCAGTGAATTATGGCATCACACGTTTTGTATTTAGCCAGTGTTAAGTTTTGTAATATTTCAAGTATTGTCAAATATTTCACAATAATAAATAAAATAAGTCTCAGTCATAGTCTAAGTCAAGCAAAGTAAGTCACGGTACGTCCATGTCATGCCCCAGTAAAGTGGTGAAGACTTTACTAGAGGTTTCTATGGAGTTTTGGAAACAACACGAAAAGTGACGATATTATCACGACATTATACTATTCACCAACACTCATGCACGGTCACAGCTGCACTGTGCTGTTTACTTATATATACTACGGTTATTGACTTGTTTACTTGCGTGTGAGACGTCACGTGTCATATGACCAGCGCCATTACAGAATCAGCGTTTTTGGCGCGGTTCAGGATATTTAAACTAAAATATTGCTTTTTATTCATAACTAGTTGTTACCCGCGACTTCGTTCGCGTGGACATAAAAAGTATCCTATGTCCGTCTTTGTGATATACAGTAATTCCTTATCAAATTTTATCAAGATCTGTTAAGCCGTGATAACGCGACAAACATCCAGAGAGAGACAAAGTTAGTTCTTATAGTTCGCTAGATGGCGCTAGTTGGTAATTTTTGTGCATTTTCTGACGTTTTGTATAGACTGACAGTTGTAAAGTAGGGAGTTCTAAATCGCGCAAGAAAAGTTTTTTCCTTGAGACGTAACGTATTCATTTTCATACCTCGAAGCTTTATTGGTCTTGATACCGGATTCCGGATTTAAGGGCAATATTTCCTGCGCAATTACTGGGCATACAGAAATTTAACATCCAACATCTCAGGGTGACGAGTGCAGTGCATTGCCGCGCATAGTTTTGAACTGTTGTATTTCAAAATTCTGGGTGGCACTGAACTGTTATGGGCAAGCGTGACGCTTAGCATCAGGTGATCAGGTGCTCGTCTCGTCACTGAATAACACAAAAAAAAAATGTTCTCAAAGTGAGGCTAACAATTTCTATAGTAGTAATAAGTTCTGTAGTAGTAGTATGCTGTGTTTTTACCCGACTACCCAAGAACAGAAATATTTTTGAACTGGCACTGAACTGTTATGGGCAAGCGTGACAATGGGCAAGCGAGCTCAGGTGAGCGACTTGCTAAACTCGTCACCGAGTAACAAAAAAAAAAAAAAAAAAAAATACGGCGGTGCAGTGCAGTAAAATGATGTCAGTGTGAACGAGGTTTCTCTATCTGCCAATGTTTGTAAACAACAACACCTATTTCGCGAGTGGTCAGTGTCCGACTATTTTTAGATAACACCGACTGGTAGGTCACAGATCACACCTAGATTCTGCATTCAGGACGCTCGAAGCGCACCACGCATCAGTCTAAATACACTTATAAAAAATTACTCTGATTGGTTGATTGTTAGGCGTAACCTTAAAATAGCTAATGAGAACGCTCGGTTGCTCTCCCCGCGACCCGCGCCTTTCTCTAATTTTGGTGACCTTTTGTAGGAACAACGAATCTCGTGATGCGGTATCTAGTGTGATCTGTGTGGTAGGTACAGGTTGTTTCAATAAGAGCTTTCGTTTTTAAACGAATTCCAAAAAATCGAGGTTCTCAATTCGATTGTTTTTTTTTTTTTTTTGTTTCGGATTTTATCGCGCAAAGAAACTCCAATACAATACAATATACAGTTTTAATAAACTCACACACTATATACAAAACTTGTAAATGTGCGAAAGGGATAGCTTTACTCCTTAGTAGAGTCAAAACGTCGAGTAAAATTATTATTTCAGACTTTCTGTGGATTTCTCTGCAGCACTGATATTTAGCATGGTTTAGTATTACAACTATTTGCGCTAGCATTCCCTCTAACCCGTGTTTAATATCCCAGACCGTCTGGTGTGTGTCGGTCCAAATACATCTGTTTACGTACAGCAAGTCCCACTCGTTTACTCGTACCTATTCTACCTATATTGTAGCGTTTCGTTGTGGCTCGACTATAATCAGTCCACGCAGGAATTAGCTCTGACAACTGCAGTAACTTTAAATAACCTGTCGGGCCATGCTTAGTACGGTAGGCGCGTAGGACCTTTGAAGTATTTATCCGTTTTTACAGCATATCTCAAAAAGTTATTACCGACAACTTTGTCTTGTCTATTACGAACAGAACAAAAAAGAAATCATCCAAATTGGTCCAGGCGTTCTCAAGTGATGCTCCGTCATACATTACGCAATTGATATTTCTATACATCAAATAAAATTAGAATATTTTTATATAGATAATAATGTGAGTTATCAGCCGTATAAAAACCATTTTTTTCAATATTTTATTGTAGTATACTACCAGTAACTACCAGCAACAATATTACGTTCCAAAACCTATAGCAATATAGTGATCAGGTTCTTGCAGTTTTCTATCTGCTTTTTGGTCTACTGCAGCTGTCAAAGCTAATCCCAGCGCGGACCGAGTATAGGCACAACTACTTCTATAAAGATTTAACACAATACGCGCTCTCTCACTCGCACAATTAACATTTTTAATTATGAAAAATTACTGGAGCGATACAATTAAATTACAGGATGATATTTAAAAGCTAGATGCAAGTGGCACGTTGTAGGTCGGTGTGGTGCTCTAAGGGGGAGACCTATGTTCTGCAGTGGACGTCTTCTGGCTGATGATGATGATTAGTTTTTGCAACATTTTACATGTTTTAGTTACATTGCATTACACAGACATTCAGTCAGTCTTTGGTTGATCTCTAGTAGCATAGACAAATTATACTGAGAGTGCTAATGTCCATAGAAAGATGCGTAACGCGATTGTACTAATAAGCACGTAAGATGTCGCTAGTAATTTAACCTGCGACATGATCATTACAATTTATGCTTGACTTGAAATAGAAACCCAAGCTAACTTATTAGTAATGGTACGGAGAAAAAACACGACTTGTTATGAATATTTTTGCATTAATAATATAATTCTCATTATTTTATTTGCAAAACTGGCTTTGACAACTGGTTCTCAAGAGATGGCGAAGAAAACATTATTTTTGAAAACATATTTTTTACGTGGTCTAATTTGAACCAAGCCTAAAATAGCGGACATATACCAATACTATGTTTCTATATTAACCATATTTTCATCGGCTTTTATACCGGTTTGGACATTGGCTGACTAAATACGTAAGCGCCATCTGGTTTTAAGCAGATTCGGGGTACACTTTTTTTGCATGAGATAGTTATTCTTCTTGTGTACGTTTTCTTTGCTAGTATGTACAACCGAACGCAACCGTATCTATCTGTCAACTCTGTCATCAGGACGAGTCACTCAGCCTCTATACCAACAGTAACTTACAATATTATAATTATTATACACATCCAACTATTATTATATTTTTTGATATTGTTTAAAATCATAGCTTATTAAAATAATAACTAGGTATAATTATTAACCTACTAATATTGTATGACGTACTTGCAACGTCCAAACGTGAGGCGCTATTCTCTGTAACATCTGACTGTGCATCTTAAGGACCATGTTTGCTGCAATAAATACATTTTCATTTCATTTTCACCTATACCACCTCTATTTCTGACTATCTCTTTTCTCTCCTTTTTTTCAAAGATTTTCGTTTGAAAAAAGTAGTCTGATATAAGGCATTAGTCACGAGTCATGCCCTCAATAGCATTTGATACGCGTACGTTGAGTTTATAAACATTGAAACTGTTTTCTTTATCGCCAATTGTGAAACGAATTGTACGCACAGGGCGCCGTAAATCTACGAGTCGCTAGCCGGTGCACCTACTACAGACCGTGGTGCATAGTTTCATTTTTACCCGACTGCTCAAGAATTAATGTTATGGTAAACGGTGACGAGACGAGCAAGTCGTTCACCTGATGTTCGCATCACGCTTGCCCATAACAGTTCAGTGCCACCCAGAATTTTGAACTTCAACACTTCAAAACTATGCGCGGCAATGCACTGCGCTCGTCACCCTGAGATGTTAGATGTTAAATCTCTGGATGCCCAGTGACTACGCTGGAAACATTGCCCTTCAATCTGGAACATAGTAATGCTTGCACACTGCTTGGCGGTTGAATGACTGGCTAAGGTGTGGTACTTCCCCAGCCGGATTCTGCAAGAGAGCCCTACCGTGGCCCTACCCTATGTATGTAAGTTTCTGTGTTACGGTAGTTGTCTTGTAGATTAGATGGTTTGGGTTTGACGAGTGAGGTGTCGTTAGATTCCTCTTTACGTCCGGCGTGACGTTGGCTACATTTTGCAGTCGGTTATTTTGTTTATCTTTTAATAATATTACTTGTTTACACAACCTGTTGAAGGAGTAATTTGAACTCATGCTATAATTAGGCTGGTTATCTGATTGAAATTTAAAATATTATTTAGGAATATGAACTATATTTCAATATGTATTTCCAATCTTCTCAAGGCTCCCCTGATCCTGGACTATTTTTCAAAATTTATATATTTAAAAAGCACAGAGTAAATTTCATTTTTTTAATCATTTAATATATTTAGAATGTGCCTGTGTTATGTAGCAATTTTCAAATTCAGTATTTTAGCGTCATGTATGACGGAGCATCACTTGAGAACGGCTGGACCTATTTGGATGATTTCTTTTTTGTTCCGTTTGTAATTGTCAGGACAAAAAAGACAAAGGATAAAAAAGAAAAAACAAGATGTTTTTCTTCTTCTTCGCCAAATTAATAAATAATAACATGGAAATAGCTATAAAACGTGGGGAATGGTGTTTTAAAGATATTAAATAATAATTGTTTTTTAACTCCTCTCCGTATTTTTTATATTCAAATAATGTTGAAAAATTGTGAAAGAGACAGCTGAATCAGGGGAGCCGGATTTTAATTGGAAATCTGTAGACTCGAAAATACCAGACGGACAAAAAGAGATAAAAAGAGAAAAAGAGATCCTTCTTGATAGAAAATGAAACCAGAAAAGACAGAGAAAGAGATGAAGATAATTTTTTACAAATTTTTTTTTTTACAGTTTCAAATGTATATGGTTTTCTGCAATTTTGCAAGTGACGATGAATAAGTTTTTGTCCTCCTCTCATTTCTAGAGGTAATAGAGCGAGAGAAACGCCAAGTGAGAATGGAAGAAGAATACTGATCCAAGTGAGAATGGAAGAAGAATACTGATCCAAGTTCAGTGGATGCAAATGAAGGGCGGTCTGCAGAATATTATTACTTATAGAGAATAGCCCAGTGGCGGATACAGGGGGGAGGGGCTAGGGGCTGAACCCAAACGTATTTTTTGAACAAACGTATTCACGGATACTAGCGATATTCTTTGATAAATAATCGAATGAATATGAATGAATATTTTTGTCCAGGATTGTGAGTTACATAGCTCGACGAAACAGACTCAGCCCTCCCCCAAAATAAATTATGGATCCGCCACTGGGATGACCGGCATTTATGCTTTCAGAGCTATGTTCCTATATCAGTAGATATCCTTACCTGTGGAGGGTGGCCTGTAGGGGCGTACATTGGGCACAGTTGTGGGTGATGCCGGCGCGCGGGTGCTGTACTCCTCATCGTCCAGGAACACCTGCTCGCTCAGTTCCAGCGCTAGTTCCGTGTCGCTGAAAACGAATACAACTTCATTGGTACATTCATGAAATCTATATACATGATATAATGTATATAAAAGAACAAACCCTTTTCTAAATATCAACGCACAGACCAAACCGCTTATGATAGAGTCTTGAAGTTTGAACCCAATATTCCTCAAATAACAATAAGAACGGATTTTGCTAAATTCCACTACTAAAGGAGTAAAATGGACCCATGAAGTTTGCATATGGAAATAAAACTTTTTTTTTTTCAATGAAACTGTAATGCTTTAAAATAAAGAATGGCATGTGTCAGGATGTTCACTGTCGCGCGGGTTCACTAAACGCGCAAATATGTTGAAAACACCTTGACCTAGCTCTTATTATTATCTCAGTATTATTATTCTTATCATTATCTCTTATTATTAGCTCAGTATATAACGCTTGCGCGTGTTAATTTTCTCCGTGTTGCCATCTAGTATAAATTTTTAGAACTATAAAGAAACATTATTTTTTGCTATGCTTTGGGTTTGGACAAAGGATTTTTCGAATACCACTAAGTAATTGAAATATAATGTTTGCATCTATAGGCGAACGAAGCCGTGGCAAGCTAATAGGTATATAAGGGAACTACGTTCGTCTAGTGAACACACGATCACACCTAGATTCAGGACCATCGAAGCGCACCACGCATACGTCTAAATACACCTTAATCACTTAATAGTTACTTTCAGTGGTTCATTGTTAGGCGCGAGTAGGCGTAACCTTGAGACGCGGTTCTTGCAACCCGCACTTTTCCCCAACTTTAATGACTTTATGTCGGAACAACAATCTCGTAATGCGATGCTTCTCGTCAATAAGTAGTCATGATGGAGGGACGCGCGGACAGAAAAATTAAAATTACAGAAATAAAAATGCGAGAGCGAGGTTTCTCCACCACGAACGTAGTTCCCATCAAAAGAAGTCGCTAGTATAAGCTACGATAAACATTAATTGTACACAGGCACATGCAGTGATTTAGTACGCCGCAGTGCGCACATGGTGCATTTCGGACCGCGGAAGTTTTTAAAATACAATAGTATTTAATTGCGGATTTGGCGGGAACGTGAAGAATTCATGTCGCGTTATTTTATTATTTTCCAAAACTTGTGTTATTTCGAGTGTTAATGTGTAAAAACGGTGAATTTTTACCCGTTAAGTGTTCGTGAACATGCACGAGTGTTGGTGAATGGTATAATGTCGTGAAACGTGAATTTTCGCGTTGTTTCCAAAACTTCATAGAAGGCTCTAGTAAAGTTTTCACCACTTTACTGGGGCATGACTTGGACTTGACCGTGACTTGCTTTGCTCGCCTTTGACCGTGACTATGACTTATTTGATAATATCTAACAAAACATGAGATTATATATGTATACTTGACACTGGCAAATGCATAAGACGTGCGACGCCAAAATCCTCTTAGGAGGTAAGAGAAAGAAAAAAAAAGTATTATAAACGCGGATTTGGCGGGAACGCGAAGAAGTCGTGTCGCGTCATTGTATTATTTTCCAAAACTTTTGTTATTTCGAGTCTTTATGTGTAAAAATGGTGGATTTTTATTCATTACGTGTCCGTGAACGTGCACGAGTGTTGGTACATAGTATGTCGTGTAACGTGTGTTTTAGTGTTATTTCCAAAATTTCATAGAATCGTTTAGTAGTCTCCACCACTTTACTGGGGCATGACTTGAACTTCACCGTGATTAAGACTTCTTTTCTTGTGAAATATTATGGTTCACTTGAAAAATACCTAACAAAAACAACGCGGATTCAAACGCGGGGAACCAACCTTGATGAAGTTCAGGAGCTGACCTTTGAATCATAAAAATACAAAGATAATAAAAAAAAAACTTTAAATATGTTTTGTGAAAAGTCATGGGAAAAAAGCACAGAAAAATTTGATAAAAAATTGCGAAATATAAAAGTCTATACATGGCCTGACCAGACATCGTGTGAAAAGGACCTGAATTACACGGCAGCAAAAGAAACAAACTATTAAGGTTATAGCTTCTCCCTTTCGCTCCCCCAGAAATGTATATTTAGCCATCTCTTTCACACGATGTCAGGTCGGGTCATGTACACTATAAGGTGAGGAATAAGTGAGGAAGCTCTAAAGTGAAAGGTAGACTAGATGTCAGACAAACAGAATCCTGTCTCGATCAACACAACAGGGACCCTATTCGGAGAAATGACATTTTATCTCGGTCACTGTCTCTCTAATTTAGAATTTAATGGGAGTGAGAGTGACCGAGATAAAATGTCATTTCTCCGAATAGGGTCCCAGTAGAAATGATTGCTTTCAAATATGTTGAAAGTTCAAGGGCACTGAGATGAACAGCTAATCCCGTAACTCTGAAAGCGATAGCGAGAGTTGCGCGAGCGGGACCGCGCATAGTGCAACTAAGATGGTACGAGCGAGAAGGCATGCTCTCGCAGTCAGAATCACGAACGTTTCAAAGTTAGAGGATAAGCTGTACAGTTTATTTATATTTAACAACGGTAAAGTGCTGATATGTTTTATAAAAACTGTTTGTTGTACTCAATTGGATTTTAGCGCCCTGAAAATGGCTCCGCTAAGAGACGGAAACTCCTTATCAATTTTACAAGACAAATTTTATCAAGATCCGTTCAGACGTTTAGGCGTGACAACGCGACAAACATCCAGAAAGATACTTCCTATAGTTCGCTAGATGGCGTTGATCCATTTTTGTGCATTTTTTGCCGTTTTATGGACAAATATAATATATAAGGATTTCTGAATCGCGTAATCGAAGTTTTTTCCTAGAGACGAACGTATTATTTTTTATACCTCGAAGCTTTATTGGTTCTGATACGACTGCGGCTATATTCCTCTGAATTATAATATTAGTTAGGATAATTCTTCTGTACTGGTCTCCTTCTAAGCTGCTGGATCGATTTGATTCACAATTGGACCCAGTAGGGGGCGTTGCATTTTTTTTGTCGGGCAGTACAACGCCTGTTGAGTTCGCAGTACACTTACAAAAAAATATTTTCATTGGTTCATTGGTAGGCGTTACTTTGAGATAGGCATAAAGAACGCTCAGTCCCCGCAACCCGCGATTTCCGACAGCTGTTGATTTTTTGTCGGAACAACGATCACGCGGTGTCTTGTGTGATCTGTGACTTGGACTATAATGGTTACGTTGACGTCAAATTTTCTATAAAACAAAGGTTAAGAATATTTACAGAAATAATACGTCGCGTCTAGTCTACAGTGCAAACTTATGTATAGGAATTAAATGGGGGCACCACAAGCGCATGTTCTTAAAAAAACTGATAGCTTCCAGTGGAAAGTTTTAACTCCGTTATTTGGCCAATTCTACAGATTTATGTTGGTCGTTCTGTATGGCGGTCATCGCGCTTATTACAGGGCGTTATAAATATAACTTTTTATAGTTAGCAATAAATTACGGGATTCATGGTTATATACGCCGTACAGGGTTATTTTTAATTAAAGAAAAACCTCTCACAGACAGCTTTCCTACATCATAGACATTTGTTTCACGACAAAATTCTCAAGATAATTAAAAAAATATTTTTATCCGACTGACCAATAAGGAAGGTTATGTTTTTAGGGGGTATGTAAGTATGTGTTCGTATAGTATCTACTATAGCCTATACGGCTCGACCGATTTTGACCAGTGAGACGATTTTTTTTTTTTTTTGGAAAACAAACCGCTTTAATTACACTACACTTTACATTTATGTCACAACATTATACACAGTCATGTATAGTGTTGCTGGACTCCTCCTCTTTACATCCGAAATGACATACTAAGGCGCAACCCACACAGGGTCTGGCGCCGGCGCGGACACGGCGTCTTTCCATTCCACTCGAATTTCGTACATAACGAACGGAGATAAAGTCGCAATTTGAACACACCAAATGGTATGGAAAAGACGCCGCGGGATGTCCGACTCTACCTGGGCTCCAGCATTAATTTCTTCAGATATGAAACTAAAGTGAATAGGTACGATGTCAGGAAGGCGCGTGTGGGGGTTTTGAGTTAAAAGTAACCCTGTATTAATGAGGATGCTTTCTGAAGCAGTTTGTCGTTTCAAGAAATCATGGTCATAGGAATATTTTTCAACGGTACAGAAATACAGAAATTTTATTCATGACAAACTCATAAGCACATAAAAAAAAGGAATTTACAATTATAAAATCAATATAAATGATTTGTCACGAAACCGATCCCAATGGTGGAAGGTGGTGTTTATTTTCCATTTTTACTTTGTATGACATCTATTTTTCTGACAGCAAGCAAAGTACCCATTGTTTAAATATCGCTATTTACAATGTAGGCTATTTACAATGTTTGCTATCATTTTCATAGTCAGTAAGTGAATAAACTTATAAATAACAGGAATGAATGCCGTTTAAAATTAACTTTAGTATGCAAAGGTGATTAATTAGTATAACTAATTATATTACATTTGTGATAGCAACTTAGAAGAGTTCATTAAACTTAATGTTTTTTTATAGACCAATATAAACTTAAGGTTATCCTAACTACAATAAAAAAAAAAAAAACTAATATAGTAATTCAGAGGAATATAGCCGCAGTCGTATCAGGACCAATAAAGCTTAGAGATATAAAAATTATACATTCGTCTCAAGGAAAAAACTTCGATTGCGCGATTCAGAACTCCCAACATTACAACTGTTACTGTCAGTCCATACAAAATGTCAAAAAATGCACAAAAATGGATCAACGCCATCTATCGAACTATAGGAGGTATATTTGTCTCTATGTCTGGATGTTTATGGCGTTATCACAGCTAAATGGCTAAATGGATCTTGATAAAATTTTATAAAGAGTTACTGTATATCACAAAGTCAGACATAGGATTTTTTTCTGTCCATGAGAACGAAGTGGCGGGTAACAACTAGTAATCTATTAAATTGATTTAATCTTATATTTCAACTAGCAAGCATCTTTGTATCTGCTGCTCTGCTCAGGCTTCTGCTTTGGAGGTTTGAAGCTTGTCTTTCAAATACAAAATAAAATATCTAACATACATTATATACATTGTTTCTCTTTTAAACTTGAATTATCAAAAATCATTGCTCAAAAAATGCTCATCTAGATTATCACCTGTACAAAATATCAGCACCACAGATTTTAAAAAACAAAAATCGCAAGCTTGTCCCTGAGTTTATCAGGGGTTTTTGTACATATTTTTACATTTAGTACATCTAAGTTTATATCAATTTTAATTAACTGTATGTGTTTAAGTGTTTAGCTGATAGCGAGCGGAATAAAGCTGCCTGTAACAGATATATCTGTCTCACAATATACCCCATGTGGGACGTCAGTGCAGGACTTATCACTCCATCTCAAATAAGAATAAATGTATCTGCATGTTGAAAATCTTAAAATTAGGAGAAAATATATTTAACTATATTTATTTATGGTTGACATGCTAGGTGCTTCACCACAACTGACCTGATGTTACATGACGGTGTGGTCGAAGATAGTTAGCTAGTTTAGGTATTGGCTCTCAGTGCGAGGTTGCCGTCACACCGTAGGCTTAACAACAGATTTTCAACTTGATTGTGCACCGAGATCAACACAACTTGGTAAGTTTATTCCATTCAAATCATTGCCAAAGCTTCTAGAAAGAAGGAATATTTTTAGAAGCATTGTTTGTTTTGACAAAAATATTATCAGTAGGTTTATCGCTAAGACATCAATTGATATGAATATAGTACAAGATTTCGCTATTAGTGTAAGACTTATCATTTCAGGGTCATTTCCTCTGTTTATGTTTTTCTGTAGTCACTTTAAATCATTTCGTGTGAATTAAGGATGACTAAAAATGATCTTTAAGAAAAGATACGAATAAACTAGTTTAAAATTCATGCTTGATGGTACGTTTAAAAATTACTTAATATCCTTAGATATTTTTCACAAAAAGCAAACAACAGAAATGCGTGTTAACACAGCACAGAAGCGTCACGATGCACTGCTAGTCACTATGACATCTATAGTTATTGGATATCTTACGGATTTGGAATGATCAGGGGAGTTGCCTCCATGGTTGGATCTCACAAGCCCTGACCTCTCATACGTGACCCCCTGTTTGGAAACACGCTACCGTCCCGAGCACGTGCGTCCAACTTTCAGCGTGAAGCGAGCTGCCAACGCACTAAATAATAGTCTAAAAATAAACCCACAATGCATGCAGAGGTTATACAGCAAACGTTAAATCCACGAAACTTGAGAAGAAATATTCAGCACTGTAACACGACACGTGAAAACACCTCACGGAATGAAGGATGACTAGCGTACACTGAAAAAATGCATCCTCCGCAGCGTATTTTTTTGCAAAACGAGCCAGCTGTTCAAATAAACAATTGAAAAGGTTATCACACTCGGTTTACCTATCGGAGCTGGCCGAGCTGGGCGTTTCGAATTTGTTAAGCTTTCCAGCCATAATTGGTGGTCGCGTGATGTGTTAATTTTTTTGTAAAAACACTTTTACAGGCTGAAATTAATTTCGCGAATTTACATTGCACGCAACGCAAAATAAAACTTTTAATTTGACTTTGACATTGACAGCCCATAAACTTTTTTCACTGTTATATTTTGGCTCCACATGTTGTGTGTTTAGTCAGTATCCAGTTTTGTAATATTATAAGTGAAGTAAAATATTTAATACTCAAAACGAGTCTCAGTCAAAATGTAACTCAAGTAAAGTAGTCACGGTCAAGTCTAAGTCATGCCCCAATAAAGTGTTGTAGTCTTTACTACAGACTTTTCTATAATATAATAATTAATAATATAATACACGATAATCGATAATATATTATACCATTCACTACACTCGCGCATACTTAATGAATAAAAATCCAACATATTTACCATAATACTTAGAATACAATATAACACAAGGTCGGGTACGTAAGAAATCATGTAGCGTCATTTTTTATTTTCCAAAACTTGTGTTATTTCGAGTGTTTATGTGTAAAAACGGTGAATTTTTACCCGTTAAGTGTTCGTGAACATGCACGAGTGTTGGTGAATAGTATAATGTCGTGAAACGTGAATTTTCGTGTTGTTTCCAAAACTCCATAGAAGGCTCTAGTAAAGTTTTCACCACTTTACTGGGGCATGACTTGGACTTAACCGTGACTTGCTTTGCTCGAGTTTGACCGTGACTATGACTGGTTTGATAATATCGAACAAAACTTATATAACTTATATATATATGTATACTTGACACTGGCAAATGCATAAGACGTGCGACGTCTTTTTATTGTAGCCGTGTCATGTTTTTGCACGACAAAAATTAGTAGAGAAGATTTTGTCGCGTTGCGCGTGCTAAGATCGCATATATGCTCTATAATATATTCAATGCCTTACTATCCCATAAAAGTGGTAGATCCTAACCTGGGTACCCCAGAGACTTCTGTAAAGATAAGAAAACAAAGGCTTAAATCATAACCGTGACTACGTTTCATAAGGCAGGCAATGGCAGTCATATAAAGGAAATAGAGCATTCCTTTATGAAAACGCCTGCAAATTTATTATAGCAGCTTATTTTAGAAACAAAATAAAGTAAGAGTCCAGGCTAAGGGCAGCCAGAAAAACTACAGGGCAGGCAGTTTCAGACCAGTGGTCGTAACCCTGTTCTTGGTTAATTAAATTCGCCAATAAAACCCAATCTGGGATTTTGAAGGCGACAGCCAATACCAGAAAAGTTCCTTATTCAAGTTAGCAGGCATTGTATGAGGTAGATAATTCCTTGAGGCGTATACCTACGAATTTTGTATTAGTTTCAAATTTTATTTTATTTTATTCTCTTAGGATAACTAACAGCTAGCGCTTAAGTAACAGGTTTATTATTTTAACTTAAAGCTAAGTAAAAGCTACCACAAATAGGCATGTATATAGCTAGATTCTTTTTTAAGAAAAAAAAAGTCAAGTCCAAAAGCGTTATTTTGTTAATTGCTACATGTTAGCTAAGTTTTCACTTTTAAATTAATCGTAAGTAGTAATTAGTTACATAAAAAAATAACCTATAGTCAAAAGGTCAAAACATACAGGTAAAACGCCTGCCCATAATATGTTTCACGTCGCCGCCGTGGCGGTAACTATCAAGCGAACGATTGACTAACAATATTACTTACCAAACCCTAGCGATATGACTTTAGAGCTTTTAAATTTACTCTCTAACTTTTCGCACACACGCACAAAAAAACTTTTTTGGCGAGAAGGTGAAAAAATCATGTCGCGTCATTTTATTATTTTCCAAAAGTTGTGTTATTTCGAGTGTTAATGTGTAAAAACGGTGATTTTTTTACCCGTTAAGCGTTCGTGAACATGCACGAGTGTTGGTGAATGGTATAATGTCGTGAAACGTGAATTTTCGTGTTGTTTCCAAAACTCCATAGAAGGCTCTAGTAAAGTTTTCACCACTTTACTGGGGCATGACTTGGACTTGACCGTGACTTGCTTTGCTCGCCTTTGATTGTGACTATGACTTGTTTGATATTATTTAACAAAACTTGAAAATATATAAGTTTACTTGACACTGGAAATGCATAAGACGTGCGACGCCAAAATCCTCTCAGGAGGAAAGAGAAAAAAAAAAAAACTTTTCGCACTCTTTTGTGGCTGTAAGCAGACTGCAACGAAGCCGAATTCAGGGCGCCAATTTGAAGGTATTGACAATTGACCAAACCCGATAATAATTATTTGAATTATTTCTTGAACTTAAATTCTATTAATGTTTTTTTTTTTACATAAAAACTTACATTTACTTATATCATTGAGCAACAAAAATATTACTTACCGAACACAAATATTTTGAATTTTTTTTTATTTCTCTCTACGTTTCGTCCAAACAAAAAGCGTAGTCTGATACCACAGATGTCTGATACCCACCCCTAAACGTTATCCGTTTTCGATAGTTTTTTTTTTATAAGTTATCTACACCCTGAAAAACTATGCTTGTATTTGTTTTTTTTTTTTTCGCAATATCGTAATTTTGCTCCGAAAATATGACGAAGATAAGTAGTTGTTAGAATACCTACATTTCTTGAAAAAACAAAACATAGCCATTGACATCAAAAACATAAAAAAAAATGTTATAAAACCCCCGAACCGGTAATTTCATCAAACGTTTAGAAAAAATTCAAATTCACTATCGCACGCAAGAGAAACAGAGCGACGGATATACAATTTCAAATATCGAATGCTCCAAAAACCTTGCGGAAGGAATATCCTCTTAAAAATACCTTTAGGGTGTCTACACATGGCCCGACCCGACATCGCTTGAAGGAGATGGCTATATATAAGTTTCTGGGGAAGCGAAAGAGAGAAGCTATAACCTTAATAGTTTGTTTCTTTTGCTCCCGTGAAATTCAAATCTAGCTGTCCCTTTCACACGATGTCAGGTCGGGCCATGTGTAGACACCCTTACTTATAATCATTGACCAACTCGGTACCGGCCCGAACGGTTGACCGGAGGCGTGGAATCTTGCTCTTGTCCCTTTACTTTTATAATAACCATCTACGCTTCCGGCCAGAGCTATCTCTTTCATACATTATCAACAATTTACAGATAAAAAAAACCACTAGTAACTTTAAAAAAAACAGGTATCATAAAATACCATAATTATGTTTTATAATCAATTTTCATGTTTTTATTTTAGCGAAGGAAAAGGCAAAACTCTCGAATACAATGCTTCTCTCCTTTTTTTTTTTTTTTTCTTTCCTCCTAAGAGGATTTTGGCGTCGCACGTCTTATGCATTTGCCAGTGTCAAGTATACATTTATATTCTCAAGTTTTGTTAGATATTAGTTATTATTACAAGTCATAGTCACGGTCAAAGTCGAGCATAGCAAGTCACGGTCAAGTCCAAGTCATCCCCCAGTAAAGTGGTGAAAACTTTACTAGAGCCTTCTATGGAGTTTTGGAAACAACACGAAAATTCACGTTTCACGACATTGTACCATTTACCAACACTCATGCATGTACACGAACACTTAACGGGTAGAAATTCACCGTTTTTACACATTAACATTCGAAATAACACAAGTTTTGGTAAATAATAAAATGACGCGACATGAATTCTTCACGTTCCCGCCAAAACTCCTTCTCTCCTTCTTATTCATCGAAATAGAAAATGTTAACATAAATAAAAAAAAGGTTAAAATATGGGCATTGTTAAAGGCCTCACTACATGGCCTGACCTGACATTGTTTGAAAGAGATATATTTATATAAGTTTCTGGGGGAGCGAAAGGGAGAAGCTATAACCATAATAGTTTGTTTCTTTTGCTCCCGTGAAATTCAAGTCTAGCTGTCCCTTTCATACGGTGTCAGGTCAGGCCATGTAGCGAGGCCTTTAAGATATGTTTTTTTTTGTTAATTTTCGGCAATGGTTAATACTTTTTATATTAAGCCATTTAGAAAATATGCGAGAGAGATAGCCTAATTAGGCAAGCGAGCTCTTAAAATGACCACGGTATTTACAATAATTGGAAATAAAAAAATAGCTAATAGAGAGGATTCGAAAAACTGTGACTATCGTCCTACCTTATTCGAAAAACACCATAAACTACGCGAGTAATGGAGCCATCAAGCGAGGTGGGTTCATCCAGTCGCACCTGCAGTCGCGCCCACTCCATCACGAGATTACCACAAATCCTACACAAATTGGAGACTCACCGGAGGCAGTCCCGCATGATGTAGTTAGTTTTTTATTATTCTGAAAATATTGTATAAGGAAGTGTTTCTATTTTTTTTTTTACCAGAAAAGTGCACGTAAATATCCAAATACATAACTACAAACTAAAACAAATGGTGTTTATTTATAAATTAGATAATATTGCTTTGTTAGCTATGTATCTATCTAGACTTAGGCCGGGTTGCACCTCACCTAGGTTAACTTTACAGTCATAACTGTAGTTAAAACTCCTGTTAAAGTTATAGTTAATTTAACTATAACAGTAAGTTTAAGAGGGTTTTTGTGAAACAGAGCCGTAGTAAACGACATAGAATACCTAGATAGATATTTTATTTTTTTGTTGACACCAGAATTTTACATAGTTAGGATAAAAATCTACACTACTACTATCACTACTAGACCAAACTAATGTAATAACTATTGTGATTAATTACTAATGTAATTAACTGGCGGTCTATATACTGAAAGCGATCTTTTCCAGGCAACCTTAGGATGTTGTTATACCACTGTTATACTGACACGTGAAAACGGCCACTACGTTTAAAAGATAATCTCACAGTTACTTAAGCATCGGATTCTCGTTTAATTAACCGGTAGTCCGTCTGCTGCGACAGAGTTGCGGCAATTAGCCCAAACTTGGGCCAACTTTCCCCATTTGCATGTTATGGGCAAAGTTCGTGCCGACGCCGCCGCCCTTGCAACACTTCCTAAATTAAATTCTTTTTTAATTTCAACATGTCTGCGTGGAATGGAACTTTCGGAAAACTTTTTTTTTTCAGAATAATAATGATTTAGGTTTAGTTATGCCGACTTTATTATCCATCAGTAGTAGAAGAAATATATCGATATTTAAATTCGAAGTGAAATATCGGATCCCTGCATCAATATTTATAAATAGATCGCTTGAAAACATCGATATTTTTTTAATATCGAATACATTCCACAAAAGTTTAATATTACCTTTTTCCTAATACAGGAACATTCCTAGTAGTAGTTGTGTAAGTAAGTCTTGTCACTCTAATAAACAATTTAAACAATAATACAATTAATTGTTTTACCGCCAAAAAGCAGCTTAGACGGAGAGAAAGAGTGAGAGTGAGTGAGTGAATAAAATTACCCCACAGAATCCTCAGACTACATCAAGAGTGAACGGTCGATCGATCGGTAATTTATATGTATATGTATATAGATAATTTAGCTAATCACTCACAGATGTCACTACCTATATGTACCTATCTAATCTCGATGCTGTCATAGGCTAGATTTTGCAAAGCGAGAATCACGGGAACTGGCCATTAAAAGACTAACCAAAAATACCAGGCTACCAGACAACGCAGACAAATTAAATATTCCAAAAAAGCAAAAGTTGAAAACGAATGAAATGTTGCAATCATATTAGGGGGTGAAGGGGTGTTTTCACAGTCCTGTTTTACCCCAGACATAAAAAGTAAAGTCATGATCCATAAAGGTAGAAAGACTCGGTTTACGCCACACTTGAGTTGCTTTCAATTTTACGGGAAACGGTAGATTTTGCTAACTCAGGCTTTGATTATGCAAAATACGATGCTATTTTTAGGGCTACCTATTACGAAAAAGTCTTATAAGAACGGGCAGCAGCGGCCTCTTAGGCGCATCCCTTTTATCTGTGGGCGCACCTATGTGGGCGCACCAAACAACAATACTACAAATTGTTGTACACCACACAACAAACACATGCGAGTGTGCTAATAGAAAACACCACATTTTTTCACAAAAAGTGAGCCACGTAACAAATGTCTTGCTGTACACAAATGTGTCTTTGGTATGTGGTGCACCTTAGTAAACGGTGAGCGGTCTGTCTGCGATTCTTAAGCCACCTTTCAAGCGTAGGTAAGGATTATGATAAAGCCCCCCCCCCCCATTCCAATGGAGAGGACTTCTTTCAGTAGTGGACGTCTTCTGGCTGTTCTTCTTCTTCATCGTCAAAATAGAAAATGGCTTGATAACATTGGCATTGTCATTCTAAGGATCTGACTGACTGTCTGCATCAGCCTTCAAACATCGCACTGTTGGGATATCGGCCTATCCTCAAAGGGTGATTAGGCCATATACACCACGCTGGTTGGCGGATTCGCATAAGCCAAAGAATTTCTTTTCCGGAAATATGCAGGTTTCTTCGCGATGTTTTCCTTCACCGAAACGCCAGTGAAAGAACTCAATGGTACGGTCGGTCGAAACCGCGAGTACCACGACCCCACTAATGTGAGCATGCCCCACTGAGCTACCACGGCTAACTAACTACGATTATAGCGCGGCTAGCTGACTGTAATTTTTTTAAATTCCTTATCTTTGATTGTGAACTTAATTATGTTGAAAATGCGCGCATCTTTGAAGGAAGCCGTTTCTTAAAATCACCGATTGTCTCAGCTTCTGCATTCTCCTAAATCTACCCATCAGTTTACAGCCGTCTCTTTTTAGGTCCCTCCAAGTTTGATTGGAAAGGGACGTTCACAGGATCCGACGCACGAGGAATCTTAAATAGACTCAGTCGAAGTTCGAAGCGTTTCTTTATTCGATATTGGATGACGTTTTTATTGGTCTTCGATTTGCCTTTACTGCCTACCGCCAGCTTGGATAGACCGATGAGATGATCTAAAAATATATATAAGTATATATACCCATCACAATATAAAACAATTGCACTTTTGTGTAGTGGTACGACGACTCATAACGGCCTACTTTGATAAAAATGTGATTTTTATATTTATGCCCCTCATTAGTTATGTAAATTAAAAATCTTATTTTAGGATATATATAATTATGTGTAGGAGTTTTGGCGGGAACGTGGAGAAGTCATGTCGCGTCATTCTATTATTTTCCAAAGCTTGTGTTATAACGAGTGTTAATGTATAAATATGGTGGATTTTTATCCATTGAGTGTTCGTGAACGTGCACGAGCACACTTGCACTCTTCGTGCTGTTTCCTTAACTCCATAGAAACCTTTAGTAAAGTCTTCACCACTTTACTTGGGCTTGACGTGGTCGTGACCGTGACTTACTTTGCTTGACTTAGACTATGACTAAGACTTATTTTATTTATTATTGTGAAATATTTGACATTACTTGATATATTACAATACTTGACACTGGTTAAACACACGTGTGGAGCCAAAAAAAAATAATGTGTTTTTTGGTTCTGTCATCTAGTACTGCATGGCGGGAAAAGATGATAAGATGACATTTTCTCGATATTTTATTTATTTATTGAAAAGGCCTCGATTTACACACATTTTTCGCTGGCGCTCGGAACCCCTAGAGTATATTCAAGTGATTATTACACTAATAGTGAGGTAATAATAAATTATCTAATTTTGCATGGACTAGAATTTCGATTGATTTCCTGGTCTAGATGTAATTAGTAATTATTTGGTTTTTTGACTAGCGCGCGCTAAAGCCACCTATTTTCATCTGCGCCCGAAAGTGAAAAGCGCTATATATGTCTGGAAAATACTCAAATATAAAAAAAAAAAAATACCTGACTGCCTAAGCAGGAGGGCAGGACGGAGGGAGTTTTGGGGTGTATGTAGTTTGTATGATTGTTTGTTCCACAGATAAATAGTAAAGTTTATCTATGGTTTGTTCCTACGACCACCAACGACACCCCACTCGTGAAAATAGGTCAAGCCGTTTAAGCTATCAGGAGAGACTATAGGAACACGCAAACATGCATACATACATGGGTAGTCGGGTAAAAAGGCGCTGCGTAATAAGTACCGCTACGCAACGCGAAACTTCGTACTATTCTCTTGGTTTCTATTCCGTGTCTTGGTTAAAGCAAATTCTGAACACAAGGTATTATTAAAAGTTTACCAAAAAATATGACTGCAGTAGACTGTAGCCTATGACTCTCCGGACATAAAGAGGATTTCAACGACACCTCACTCGTCAAAATTGGTCAAGCCGTTTCGGCGGTAGGCTTTGATTTTATATTTTCTGAGTTTTTCGGTGGTTACATAGGAATACAGAAACATACTTGTGCTAAATCTACCCGAAAAACATAACACTCATCCTGAGGTTCGCGTTATTCTTATGCAAGGCTTGAAGCGCGCATTGTTCGAATTTTGTACGGCTATTATCATCTTATCAACTCCGAATAACGCTCAAGCTCTGCATAAGAATGGCGGCGACCTTCTGGAATCGGCAGTGTAAGGCCAAATGTCGCCCCTTAACAAAATACCGTTACTAACAGATTCCTCTAGTCACGTATTCCCGTGTTTGTAAGTTCCCCTCGTCATGCATTTTCTTTGCTAAGCTGTACACTCAAGTAATTACTCCATTCGCTAATGAGATTACCATTTCACTCGCTCAATGTCTGTTCGTTCATTTAACTTTCGTTCGTTCAATTTGCTGGCGATTTTGCTAAAAGAGAAATACAAATGGCCCAACTCAAATGTACTATTGACCACCTTTAATACCCGACTGCCTAAGGAGGGTAATGTTTTTGGGATGTATGTAATTATGTTTATAAGTATGTATGCAAGAATGTTTGTGTGTTCCTTTATGACGTCCTGTATCCTAAACGGCTTGACCGATTTTGATGAGGGCGGTCTTGTTGGATTCGTCTTTATGTCCTGACTGACATAGGCTAGTCACATTTTGCAGTTGGGTATTTTATTTTTACTTGTTATGATGTAGAGGTAAGTACCTACATGGGGTACTACGTGGGTAGTACGAGTAGTGCTATTCAGATGGCGCTATTGGAAAAACTCAGTCAGTCAATCCGGTTTCTCTCTGCTTCATTTTGGGGAGGTCAGGGTTCGGCTTCGAGGTTTAACCTCCTTGCCGAGGCACGGTGCTGGGGGAACACTGGAAAACTCGTAGATAACGATGCTGTTGGCGTCTAACGGCCACTCTGAACTGTTATTGGCAAGTATGACGCTTACAATGTATTAAAAAGGTTCGTAATCATGATAGCGTATCATGAGCATGAACTTTTATATATTTTTCGCCAATGATATTTTACTATAGATAGGTTTCACTTTCAAAATGGCGCTTTGAATTCGACTCCGCTGCAGTCTGCGTACAGCCGCCAAAGAGTGCGAAAGAAGATGCGAAAAGTTAAGGAGTAAAAGAGATAGCTATAATGAAATCTGTCCAAAAATACAGATCTGAAATCGTATCTCTAAAAAATATCAGTGATTTTCCGCGCAGCTAACACCCCTGTGAGCAGACTAACGAGAAAAAATAAGAGGAAAATATAATTTCTGTCTCGTTTGTTAGAATGCGCGGCAGATGGCGGTCGGATATTAATTTTTGTGGTCGGATGAGCAGGTGATACGCGTTTGGGACGAATCTAGAAATGGGATGAGACACATGGGGCGAAGACGGAACAACCCAAATCAAGTGATACATTTTCTGTGTGTGATAAATTTACTTGTTTCGAAATTTAAATTTGCTTGTTTCGATCGACGATCTTAGTATTCTTTGATAGGTGATCGATGGTTACTATCTCCTCCATACACTTTTTATAGAACTTTTAGTTATTTGTAACTAGCGACCCGCCCCGGCTTCGCACGGGTGTAATTAAGGAAAATTATTTAAATAAAACTTCCGTGAAAAATTATGTAACTGATAGTGAAAACAACATCGAAATCTGTTGCGTGGTTTAGGAGTTAGCGGATATACAGACAGACAAGACAAGCGGACAAGCTTTATTTTATACTATGTAGAGATGTTGTGATAAGTCAAGAAAACTAAGAACAGTTAAGCATATCGTGGTTTGTTTTTAACTTTTTGTGAAATTCCAAGTGAGTAATTTTATTTCCGTAAAAATTTGGAATTTACGACCGAGACCGAAGTGCGTGATAATCTGTAAAGATCTGTTTAATTATATGATGATGATACCTATAACTATTATCAAAGAAACTTTCTATTACTTAGCTTAGTAGGTACTACATTAGAACTAAAATATATTTTTATCAATCGTGCATTTAGATTGTGATCGAGGCTGTAGCACTTTTTGCCTCTAAGTAAAAGAAAGGAAACGCTTATAATCGAACAATGATTATGCAAATAGATAGATTACGGTGATTTATTACCGACGAGGGTTCCGTAGAGTTGGGGTTCCTTGCCGAGATAACAAATCGGTAGGTATACCGATAGGTAGGTATATATATTATACCCGAGGTAGGTCTGACAGGCAATTTCCTGTTATGGTAGATACCTGCTACTTTGTATTTATCTGGGGAACTTCAATTAAAAACATAAAATAAGTTAAGAAAATTAGATGCAAGGAGATTCAGTATTTTTAACCGACTGCCCAATCATGGGAATGTTTTTGGGGTGTATGTAAGTATAATAAGTATGTATGTATATCCTCCTGTAGCATAAACGGCTTGAACGATTTTGACGACGAGGTGTCGTTTTATTCATCTTTACGTCAGTATCATAGGCTACATTTTGCAGTCGGGTATATTTTTTTCTTTCAATAATATTACTTGTTCCTTTATGTAGACTGTAGTAAAGATCCAATTTTTGACATGAAAAAAAAATATACTATTTTGGACACGACTAAGAAGTGTCCAACAGGCTTATATTTTGATATGGTAAGTATTACAGGCGTCGATGAGTAAGTATATTATTAACAACAAGTGCACCACGATATAATCTTGTCTACTCTTTATGTCGTGTGAAAATAAGACGAACGTATATAAATCTAGCCGTGTCCTGTTTTTACACGACAAAAAGAGTAGAGAAGATTTCGTCACGCCACGCATGCTGGCGAAATAAATGACATCATAACTTCCTAACTAATATTATAATTCAGAGGAATATAGCCGGAGTCGTATCTGCATCAATAAAGCTTCGAGGTACGACAATGAATACGTTTGTCTCGAGGAAAAAATTGCTGCCTACATTACAACTGTCAGTCCACACAAAACGTCAAAAAATGCACTAAAATGGATCAACGCTATCTAGCGAACTATAGGAAGTAGCTTTGTCTCCCTTTCTGGATGTTTTTAGCAATATCACGGCTAAACGGCTGAACGGATCTCGATAAAATTGGATAAGGAGTTACTGTATATCACAAATACGGACATAGGATAGGTACTTTTTTTATGTCCACGCGAACAAAGTCGCAGGTAACAACTATAAATAAAGTAAAGTATTGGTTCTGTAGTAATTGTTATCATACAATTTTTGAGTCCCAGCAGCGCTAGCATGCGCACCGCGACAAAATCTTCTCTACTCTTCATGTCATAAAAAATGAGACAAACGTATCCATAATCGTAGCCGTGTTCTGTTCTTGCATAACAAAAAGATTTTGTCGCGGTGCGTATGCTAGCCCTGCTGGTCTGTCGTAGCCGTTAGAATCCTAAAATCTTATTTTCAGGTTCAATAAATCAATTTTTCAAATGCTTCCAGGATTGCGTAGACAGGTTCATTAGCATTCATGTAAACATCTCATCGCGACGTGATATGAAATTTTTAATTTCCCATCGCTGGAACTTTTTACATCACTAGCAACTCCGTCTGGCCTTTATTAAATTATTTGCTGGAGATATTGATTCCATTAGCTGATATTGCCTGCTTTAGTGCCTTCATGAATTTCAGAAAAATATTCTGTTGAGAAAATGTAATTTTAGAATTCCATTTTCTGAAACTTACGTGGAAATAACGGAGTGGAAGAAAACTACAGACAGAAAATATAATTAAAGTAGATAACGTGAAAGTTTCTTAAAGTGGCAATTGCAGTTCAGTTACAGTGGCAGTGACTTGAAGCGAAAAGATAAATATTGGGCTAGGTGTTCGTGCTTTAATAAGGTATTAATTCATAATCAGCCATAAGACGTCCACTTCTGAACATAGGCCTCCCCCTTAGAGTACCACACCGACCGACAACGTGCCACTTGCATCCACCGGTTGCCCGCAACTTTCACAATGTCGTCGGTCTACCTAGTAGGAGGCCTGCCTACGCTGCGTCTTCCTGTTCGTGGTCGCCACTTTCATCTCCTTAGGTTATCGGTTCCTCGAGTGATGTGGCCTGCCCATTGGCACTTCAGCTTGCATACTCTGAAAGCTATATCGGTGACTTTGCCTATACCTTATTAACTGTGATGATGACTTTTTAGTCAGGATAACACTCAGGACTTTATGGCGACAAACTCCTGCGACTTTCCTTGAACTTTTAGTCAACTTTCCTACGCAAAACTAGAAAGTCCATTCGTCCCAGTACAATAGTCGTCGATATTTCAAGGAGGTCGCTGGCTCTAAGCAAACTATTTGTTCCTTTGTCCAAGCACGATAGTGTCGAAGTGTTTATGTGGTGTATTTAGTTTCACTTTATTGCTCGCAACCCCTACCACGATCAACAGGCCAGGGGCCCTATTCGGAGATATGACAAATCGATGTCGATTTCGAGATTCCAACCTCGACTGTCTTTCGTCTCGATTGCCTGCGACCACTCGATGTATCTCGCACGCTAGTCATCGTGAATGTCTCGAAAATAAGCGTTGAGAATAAGTAATCTCAAATTTCGACATTTTTTTCGAGACGAGATTTAATTTCAGGTTTTGAGAATAGGGGTCCAGGACCCCTATTCCCAACGAGACGGTCGAGATTGGAATCTCGAAATCGATATCAATTAAATCGAATAGGGGCCTTGGCTTAGCCAGCGTACCTGTCTTTTTCTCATGGGGAGAGGTCACAGGGGTCCAAGGGTTCAAAAATTTAGAAAAGTCAAAGATAATCTAATTATTACCATAATCATGCACCTACTGTACAATGGTCAGATATATTTCCTCCCACATAAAAAAATGTACTATGCCACGGATACAAAATGTAAATATTCTGAAGAATTAAAATTTATCAATAATCCTCCCTTAACATTCTTAAAGGCAAGGCCTTAGCAAGGCAAGACGAGGTCGCGCGCGCGTCGCGCTTAGCATTCCTTGATAAAGGTCACCGAATGTGATCGAAACTGTAGTCCAAGTAACCGACTCAACTTAACGTGAGTACCTATTCCCGTTTTATTAAAACAAAATGTGTCTGTGATTGACGAAAGTTACTGTGATGACTGTATCTATTAACATTTTTTTTTTCATGTGAGAAAAAAACATTCAAAGCGTCTTTGAAAAATGCAACCAATATCGATAAAAATGGCAGAAAAATCGAGAACAATTAGTAGGGGGCGGTTTGGAGACAGGATTGCAGACAGACGAATATCCGATCGCGAGAGCGGATACGAGCCGCTGTGGCCATCACAATGGCGATCAATATATACGATCATTATGTACGCGTAAAAAAAAACCTCTGTTGTCTCGCGCTTATTGCGCCTGTACAGTAACTTAAAAAAAAAGGACTTTTAAGGTGCATCGTTTCACTCATCGCGCGAAATTCAAATTTTCTTGCGTTTTTTGTCAATTACAGCTTAATTTTTCGTCGTGGATTTATTGAAACCAGTTTTGCGCCAATAAATAAGTTGTTTTAAGAAATTACGGGTAAAATGATGACCTAAATAACATTGGTTTAGCTACAAATTTCAATAAGCTGATTTTCATCTTGGTTTTTGGTTTAGTGGGAAATGTACTTATACTAGCTTTCAACTTGAATTTTTGGTTGGTGTAATTTCTTGGAACAATCTATTTATTATCGCAAAATTAGTTTTCATGAACCTACGATGAGTAATTAAGCTGTAATTGACATAAAACGCAAGAAAATTTGAATTTCGCGCGCTGAGCGAAACTTTGCAACTTAACACAACTTTCGTCTTTACAACCCCCGAGTTCACCTCCTTAATATCCACGCCTCTTTTGTAAAAGCCCCAGACAGAAAAGCGTTTATTTCAATCTATTTATCTAAATCAGAATTTCGAGTGTACGACGAATTTATCTGGTAGAGCTCTAGCTATTGAGGAAGCCTCCGTCGTGTTTTCTGAACAAATCGAATATTCTCAAATAATAAATTTCTTATTTTTTCCGGTGGCCAAAAGAGGGAATCATTTTTTTTTATGCCGTTTTGGTATATCACTTTACTTCTACAAAATTCTTGCATTTCGCATAACATAACTTGGCAATCTGGGCGCAGTTTCTGCTAAAGTTTAGGATAACTTGGATATGTACTAATTGAGTATTCAATTAAGTTTAGCAAACATTTTCCGAAAATAATACTAATTAAGCAAAGTTGTGTTGTTTTTCTAATTGCCACCGCCTACTCATACTGGTCAGAGTGTAATTTCTAGAACATGGATAACATCGTAATCGTACAGAGAGAAAGAGAGAGAGAGGGTTGTAAACACAATTCCCTAGTAGGAATTCATCTATCTCGCCCTAACACTAGGTACTTTGTAAAGAAATTGTAAGTTTCGT
This sequence comes from Apocheima hispidaria, assembly GCA_947579745.1. Taxonomy (NCBI): domain Eukaryota; kingdom Metazoa; phylum Arthropoda; class Insecta; order Lepidoptera; family Geometridae; genus Apocheima; species Apocheima hispidaria. The sequence goes on from OX388157.1 coordinate 2,504,487, forward strand.
GGCCTCAGCTTTCACGGGAAATTCATTGCGATCGAGAGTAGGAATCCTCTTGATTTGTCCACGTCTCGCGTCACGTTTATTTCTGCGGAAATAAGGACTTGAGACTTATACTTACTTCGTATTCGCTACTTGCAGCATATACATTATACATATATCGACTTGGAATCTCTTTTTACGAAACTTTTTTAGTTTTCATTCAAACTCAAATACATAAAACCGTGCGAAGCCAAAATCGTAACTTTTTTTTTCGCTCAGTCCATAAAATGCTTTTTTCTCTCTTTAATTTTGGCTTCACACGTTGTATTTTTAGCCAGTGTCAAGTTTTATAATATTTCCAGTAATACAATCTTTCACAACAAAAAAGAATTCGTGGCCATAGTCTAAGTCAAGCATAGTAAGTCACGGTCAAGTCCTAGTCATGTCCCAGTAAAGTGGTGGAGACCTTACTAGAGGTTTCTATGGAGTTTTGGAAACTTCACGTTTCACAACATTATACCATTCACCAACACTCGTGCACGTTCACGAACACCTAATAGATAGAAATCCACCGTTTTTATACATTAACACTAAAAATAACACAAGTTTTGAAAAATATTACAATTGCGCGACATGATTTCGTCGCGTTCCCGCCAAAAAAACCTTAAAATGTTGTCAGTGATCAAAAAGCACAACGTTTCTTTCCCCATTTTTGACCTCCTATTTTCCCGTTTCCGGTGTCATGTGAGCTTCTAATAATTCGATTTTCCGGTCGTTACTTTTTTAAGTTGACGCGTAGCATAGGCGCGGAGTATTATTCTGCCAAGTGATCTTCTGAATTCACTTCACATTCACTATTACTCGAATCAGTGAACTGAGAATTCGCATTCTTATGTAAAACGGTTTTGGCAAAATTATAGTGATGTTCGGAATTTCGGATAGGGTAAAATAGTTTCACTTACCTATACCTTTAATTCATCAATTTGGGAATTATTACCAAGTTACCCTTAAGGTGCAACGTTTCGCTCAGCGCGCGAAAATCAAATTTTCTTGCGTTTTTTGTCAATTACACCTTAATTGCTCATCGTGGGTTCATGAAAATGAATTTTGAAATGATGAAATGATTGGGATATCTCAATCATCCCGACAGATCAAGAGGCGTGAAAAACACAAAAGTTGCTTATAATTTTTTTTTTGAGAATGTACACTAAAAAGTTTTACAAATATGTCAGGTTTTTATACATAAGGGATAAAACTTTATGTGGAAGTGCGTCATTTTTACTGTTTATTTGTGAGCACAAATACACAGTCTCAGTTCTGAGCCCTAAATCCGCGTACGAAGTCGCGGGCATCAGCTAGTAATAACTAAGTATTTAGTTACTAGTTTACTATTAGTATTTTTAGTTTAGTATTTACTTAGCAGAATGATAATTACTCGGGCAAATTTTGAGTTTTTAAGAGCAAGAAATGCCATTCATCTATTCCAGGTTTGCAAGTTTGATTTTCTTTCGATTAATATTTTATTACGAATAAAGTAGATTGTCAAATGTATCCCATCTCTAAATTGCGTACACTGGGTGCGTATTCGCGGCACGCACCTAATCCCGCGCGCCTTGATTTCTGAACGAAACGATTGATCAAGATGGCGGATTGGCGGGAAAAGTTTTAGTTCTATTTCGATCAATTTTCAGAAAAGTGAGATACCCATCTTCACTACAAATTATTATTTTGAAAAAAAAAAGAGTACTTACTTACATAGATGTGAAAAGTGAGTAAATGATATCAAAAGTAGATATTTCAGTTTATTCTAATTGTAATTAATCTTCAAAAGTAAAATTGATAGTAAATAGATAGAAACAATTTATTTATTTCATTTTATTTATGTTGCTTAGCAGAATGAATACCAAAATCACAAACAAAACAACCTTATAAAGTAGTACCGCAAGTGGCGGCCTTGTCGCTAGAAGCGATCTCTTATAGCCAGATAACACACGAATTAAGAACATAAAGAGATGAGAACATTTGCTAGAAAAATATGTCTTCTGTATAAGGGTGTCTACACATGGTCTGACCTGACATCGTGTGAAAGGGACAGCTAGATTTGAATTTCACGGGAGCAAAAGAAACAAACTATTAAGGTTATACCTTCTCCCTTTCGCTCCCCCAGAAACTTATATATAGCCATCTCTTTCAAACGGTCTTAACCGTTGAAGTGAATAAATCCTAGTGGCAAGTTTTGGTAACTTTGGCACTCTTTGAACAATAGGAACATTGCGGAAGGTTCTATAGAATGTTACATTCATGAAAAATATCTTGGTATTTACGTTTCATTAACAGCCTCATTTCCATTTTAAGTTTAGACAAATGGCTTTAAACAAAATATTCTAAATTTCTAAAAAAGTTTTGCTTATTTTAAGCGCCTTTTTGGAAATCTCGTTCCTCTTCAGCCGTGATAACAAAACGTTACAATGCATATTTTACTTTTAAAAGTAATTTGCATAAAAATGGAATCCAAACTAATTGAGGCTGCCCTGTTACGGACAAAGGGGAAAATGCGGTCTTTTTGGCGCAGTTTTGTTTGGTTTAGTTTTTGCGTACAGAATATCACAGGGTAGAGCGAAATTATTGCTTTCAGAATTATATGGAACATAGGTATAACTCCTTAGTACGAACGCCTTTTTAAAAACGTTTTAGCGTTAAGGTGCTTCGTTTGAGTCCGCTAGGTAGGTAGGCGCCAAGAGATGGCGCTGTCGTTGAAAACTCAATTGAGGTAATCTGCCCCAGTTTTAATTCACTTTGCGACCTCTTACTATTGTTATAAACACATCTCAAAAATAATAGAGCCCATTAATAGCTGCACTCGACTGAAAATTCAAATAATGTTCAACGCCTGACTTTGCGATACTTAGACGCCAAATTAGACCTATGTTAAGTCATGCCCAGTTCAAAATCGTAGTAGGACGCCTAAAAAGGCGTCGATAGTTTTGTATGAAAGTCGATGGACCTTAATGGCGGGATCATGAAGAAGTCATGTGGCGCCATAGTATTATTTTCTAAAAATTGTGTTATTTGAGTGTTAATGTATAAAAATGGTGGATTTATGTCCATTAATAATAAAAAAATGTTTTTTGTCTTTAATGTAAATGTACCTATCTGTATCTATCTAATGAACAGTAAATACCTACCTTCGTATTTTGCATCAATATAAGAAAATGTGTACGTAGTAGAATCTTTTATAGTATGTTCTGGCTGATGATGATGATGAAATGACACCTGAAGCATAAGAAATATATGAACATCAGAATGTAGATGTGGCAGTACGTATTATGTTACCACTGTAACCTTCTTGAAAGAGTAACAATTTACGAGTAAATTGAGATAGCCGAGATATTGCTTAAATTCGTAAATTCCCGTGAGATTCCCAGCCTTTTGTATTCAAGAGAGATGTATAGCAGTAAGCAGATATGCTGTTTATACGGTACTATAAGCGAGATATATAAGTAATCTGAATTTATACGAGTTCTTACGAGTTTATACGATTCCGCACTGTATATATAGGGATAATGCTAGACGCAAAATATATATATATATATATATATATATATATATATATATATATATATATATATATAGGGACATTTTGTACACACCTGAGGTGTGTGCAAAATGTTTAGGACAAATAAAAAGAATACAGCAGAACTTAATGATATTAATATATTTAAATATCTAATCAATCGTAAACGTAACAGCACGTTTGACAGCACTGAAATGCATGCTCTCTCTTTCTTGTGTTTCTATTAGTAAAAGATAGCAATAGCATTAAGTTTCGTTTAGCGAGTTTACTTGGAATCGACGTTAATGTCGTTAATATGTTGATACAACACATGCTAGGTTTGTAATATTTCAAGCGAACTAACATAATATTTTACAAGTAAAAAGTCTCCGTCTAACTCAAGTAAAGTAAGTAACGGTCAAGTCAAAGTCTTGCCTCAATAAAGTGCTGTAGGCTTTACTAGTGGTTTCTATGGAGTCTTGGAAAAGTCACATCACAAAAAAAGTCACATCGTAATAGTTTTGCTAAACAAAAAAAAAAACACAAAAGCACAGCGAAGTTATAGATCTGCTGAAATTAAAGCAAAGCTAACATGTTCTGCATAATTCGTGTACCACATTCGGTAAGAAAATGCAATTATTTTAGCAACACAAACATATCTGGGAGTGCGGAGTCAGCTCAATGAGAGAATTAATCACATGTCCCTACTACGATTTCAATAAAGCATGTCACTCGACAATAAAGTCATACGATATGAGAGTTGAGTTCGACTTCAAGACTAAAAGACAAATCAGGTGTTGCCATTTTTGGGACATGAGTAATGAATACGTAGAAAATAATGGCATAGCCGTGGTATCTAAAAATAAAGTTTAGGGTTCCCTACCAAAATTCGATGACACTTCACTGTCTGTCAAGGCAGGCCTCGCCAGGCCTTTGTTAATTCATTTCATTTTAATTTTTTCCGCTATTTTAGGAAGATACTGGATTTTTGTTATTTTAAAACGCCGTTTTCTCCTCATACTACGACATATATACGCAACCAACGAGGTTTCGCTTCAAGGAGGATTGGTTTAGCATGGATAAAAATTTTGTTTTGGAAATGACTTTCCAATGACTGAAACCGCTATTCTGAAGTAGGCTTCCCCTTCTTTCCTATTTTTTTTTCATCCATGTCAGACACCTAGATCTCACATTATTTGTCACTTCGAGTTAACCTACGTTCGAGTACTCACAGTAGCATCAGGGGTATTGTAGACCACGTACAGTCGACGCCAGCGGTACGTGAGCCAAATTACAGCTCGCTCGTGTGGGAATACTAACCCCCGGACGAGGCCCTTGCAAAAGGTTTCCGATTTGGGCAGTAGAGGAATTGGTGTGGAGATGGGTAGAGCGTGACGAGGGCAGTGCGTGCAAAATTAACTTTATTGCGATATCCCGAGAGTCTCTAATTATTTATATGTCAATTCAGAGTGACCTTTATAGGTACTATAATATTACTGTATATTCTGTGACGGATTGTTAGATGGAATATATAAAATCCTTATTGTTAACACCATAAATTACATATGCCAGCCTAGTCAAACGCAATTTTTTTCCAGGTAGCCTTTCAGCGTGGTAATAATAATAATAATAATAAATATCTGGGACATTATTGCACACACGGTCATCTGACCCCAAACTAAGCAAAGCTTGTAATATGGCTGCCAGAGACTGATATACGTACATAGATATTTTTAAATACATACTTATACAGATAATGCATACATACTTATAATGCCGCGAGCATGCTGATTACGCTGCCAACTGATGAGCTTAAACCACGCTTGAACATTTGGATTATTGACCCTCAATGGTTAAGTACTTTGTAGGTATGTAGTACGTAAGTTTCACAGATTTAAGTAAGTACGTAAGTAAGTAAGTAAGTTTCTCTATTCATCTGTGGTAAGTTTGTAAAAAAGTAAACTTTTTTCTGCAGTGTTCGTCCCACAGTAAAACTTATTCATAATGATGACTATGATAACATTGGGTATGTCCGTCGTCAGTATTCCCAGTACAGAAAGTGTAAGGTCGCGTTTACAGTAAAATTATACGCCAAAGAATTATTATCAGTATCTACATTTATAGGTTTTTTTTACACGACTCTCCAATACCGCGATATTATTTGCTACAAACGAGGGCCCGACACCTGCTGGTGTAAACAAAGTGTTATGATGCTATTATAAAGACACAGATGGCGCTTATCGCAATCGTAGACGCCTTATTGTAAAACTACTTATATCTACCACTGCCAGTACGATTTCATAGAGCCACTTTAGCGTGTAACTGTACAAATGAACTAATTTTTACCCGACTACCCAAAAAGGAGTTTTTTTCCCGGGTGTATGTAAGTATAAAATAATAATTCCTCTATCCCGACTTATATAAATATAATATAATTAATATTACATATGCGAAAGTGGGTTGTTGGTTTGTTTGTTCATCTTTCACGCGGCAAAAGAGCAACGACAAAATTTTTGCATGGGTATTTATGGGTTTATTTTCAAAAACTTAGAGCGCCTGTTTGAAGCGACGTGTGACCAAAATGCTATAGCGTTTATTTGGCTCAATGCATAAACATTGCCATTCAGCGTGGTAATGCCGCCAGCATGCTGGGTACGCTGCCAACTGGTAGTGGGCTTCAACATTTGGATTATCTATAGACCTTTAATAGTCTCAACTGTTATTTTTATGTAGTAGGCTAAGTAATTCAGGTAGTTGTAGTTTGTATTTATTTTGTTTAGTTAATCTGCACTTGCCCGCTAAAAAAAAGTTTAAGGGTTGGAGAGTGATATATGCTTTTTATTCCGGGATAATATACGGCTAAAGGATTTTTCACGCGGGTAAAACCGCAGGGCGCAGCTAGTGGTAAATAAGTATGAATATTTCTATGTGACCTTCAAACGGCTTAACCAATTTTGGAATGTATAATATCGCTAGATTTATATTAACTTTTTAAATATCATATATACCACATTTTATGCAAGTCTGGTAATAGTGTAACACAGCTAACGCTAAAGCAGCAGGCAGGGTTACAAAATTTTGTATAAACCTATAAAAGTTAACCCAATAAAATATTTTGTATTTTGTATTTGTATTTGTAATGTGAACAGCCGAACGTTAGTGGACTACTTGGCAGCTGAATATAACGTAGATATGAATGGCTTGTGTTGTACCGCCATACTTCCTCGTCATCCAAGCAGCGTCATTAGAGCTCAATCAATCAAACGGCAGGCGTCATGTGTGCTGGAAGCCTGTATAGAGCTGATGTAACGAGTACCTACCGAGTTGCCTATACAGGGTTATAAGGAAAGGGTATCTTAAGCCGAAAGGGGGCCTTAATACTCATAAATAAATAAATATCTGTCTTAACAATAACAAAAATACAAAAACTGGTCAGCATCTAAAAATATCTTTATCTCACAACTATTTAATAAATCTCCAAGAAATTAAATATCAATCTATGCTCGAACCCAACTATTCGTTATTAACTTTATGAAGATAAAGAATGTATTGGAAACATCTCGAGTCCACTATGCCGTCGACACACGCTCTTGTACACTCGGTAGAGGGCGCTTCAGTGTCGGGACCGGTGGCGCTTGACCCCTCGGCGGGCTAGTACTTACTCTGTACTAGCTGCTTTTTGTTTCGTAAATTTTAAAGCTAGCAGAGTTCGCAGTTATCTACTCGTATCTCGTACCACAAATTTTGATAGATTAGAATTTCGAAAGAACGTTTTTAATCCGTACGGCCAAGGAGTGGAATAAATGGAATAAACTGCCGGCTTCCTTGTTTCCTGGGAGTTATAATCAGGAGCTTTTCTAGGTAAGAGTGAATAGGTATCTTCTAAGTCTGCGTGCTTCATCTTCGGCCACATCGTCGCTTACCAACAGGCGAGTTGGTGGTCAAACGCAGACTTACAACCGTTTAAAAATAAAAGTATTAAAAAATAGAAACCGTTTACCTCGATGAAGAATTGATTTTTCAGGCGTTGTTACGGTATTGTGAGTTTTTAGGTTTGGAGTTCTGTACTACGCCTGATGGCAAGATTAGAGCTATAATGAGACCGAAAACCAAAATAAATCATGTAGCTTGCCTGTAATCTGAACGCTAGCACTAGTTTTGTGACTGCTGCTTGCTAGCTGTTTCCGTATCCTAACCTAACTAATATTATAATTCAGAGGAATATAACCGCAGTCGTATAAGGACCAATAAAGCTTCCAACTCCCTACATTACAATAATTGTCAGTCCATACAAAACGTAAAAAAAAAAGTATAAAAATGGATCAACATCATCTAGCGAAATAGCTTTGTCTCTCTGTCTGGGTATTTGTCACGTTATCACGACTAAACGGCTAAACGGATCTTGAAAAATTTGATAAGGAGTTACTGTATATCACAAAGATATAGGATACTTTTATTATGTCCACGCGAACGTAGTCGCGAGTAAAAACTAGTAAACAATAAATATATCATATCTTTGGCATTCTTCATAATTAAGAATCGTTTGTAGTGGTTTTGTAGTAATTGTACACAAAAAACTTTCTTGCTCTCATCACCTACAGACTAAACAGCATGACCGATTTTAGATTTCAAACTGTAAATTCTGACCCTAGAGCCGGGGTTTAAGAATACGGCTTCGGCAGGGTATACCCTGCCTATCGTAGAGCCGAAGAAGGGGACTTTTCGTCTCATGGGTGAGATTTGGGGATCTGACCTCCCAGAATCACCTCCCACGGATCACACCGCGCCGTTGACGTGAAGTCAACGGCGCGGTGTGATCCGTGCTATTCTAGAGGGAAAGAGAAATGGGAAATTATCTTTATAGCCGTGTAGTAACCAGCGACCACAGACCCTTTTAAGTATTTGGCCTTGCTATCACTCTATCTATCTCGCCTGTCCTTTGCCTCGCGCTCAAAAATCGCCAAAATTCAGAGCTGCGGGACAGAAGAGGAGCATAACGATCGGCAGCAGGCCTAGCACGAGCGCCGGGATAAAGTTATGTCCACCTGTTTTGTCATCCCGTCAACGTGACAAAGTTAGAATATGGATACATCCGTCTCGTTCTCGCGGGATAAATATGGTGGACAAAATTTTATCCCGGCGCCCGTGCTAGGCCTGCTGGACGAGTAACGTGGCCACATTACGTCTCTATTTCCCTCGACTCGTCGAGTAGTAGCCGCAGAATAAAAAGCTAGGTACATTTTGCAATCGATGTTTTTAATGTTTCTTTTAATAACAATAATTATTCTTAAAAATGTTTAAAGTTGATGATTCTAGGGCCTCTCCGACTAAAATGATGGTGTATCGCCAGGCGAGAGGTCAGCTTTAGCTGGTCGCGGCTCACAAAAGCGCCGGCAAACAAAGGCGCTCGTCGACGTAGGAATAGATAGGACTATAATAAAAAAATGTTTTGATGTTTAGTTTAAGCAAACAGAAAGTCCAAAAGTCTACCAAGAAACACGTAAACGTATATTTTTAATGTAATTATTTTTTAAGGCACATTTAAATTATAGCATCGGCAATCTCAGAATCTCTACTTACTCATTCACAGGCTGACTGGAACAGATCGCTTTTGGCTATAAAATCGCCTTGTTGTGCCTATTTGTAATGTATTGTTATTATCTTATATTATCTTGTTTGCTTGTGGTCTAAACAAAGTGAATATATTACTCCTGTTAAATGTCTTTTTGTGTTCTCAATTTATAATTAACAACTATCATTCAACCTCATACTTAAGCTATCATTAATCTACAAAATAAAAAACAACTCTTACTTCTTTAAACATGACTACGTTTTCGTGTCAATCACATTCATACAATTTTTCCACTGTAAAGCCCAATCTCGTCCACTGTCAACAGCCCAGACACATTGTTCAGAACAAACAAATTTCGGCTTTCCAGTACCCATTCCGTTACTTTCGATATTGGTCGTCGAGCAAACACTCGGCTGCTTGTTTGTACCCTCTTGGTTTATTGTATTTACCTATACCTACCTATTTGTAGAGCTATATAGTCTGTTCTGGACTTAGTAAAAACTAGCTAAATTCCAGTCAGATTCATGCTTTGAGGGTTCCGTATCACCACAAAATACAGGCTGTGCGCCCGCTGCCGTAGCCGGCAAGGATGAAATAATGGATCAGTTGGCGGAGGTGCCACCAACTTACTGTCTGTTACCGGAAGGGTTTCCGGTTTGTAATAAAAAACAAACCTGAACCTATTGCTATCCGGCTCGTTTCTGTAATCGAAAGGGTTTTTGAGTTTTGTATATACAGGTTGGTCCAGAAGGTGACGTCATCCGAAAAATGTAGGTTCCTCATATCAAGGGCTTCACGAAAATACTCCATGTATGTTCTACGACGTTTCGTAGCTTAGGAGTTATTTTTTTTCTTAAAGTTTTTCCAAATGAGCGACTTTAAAAAATTCAAACTTTTTATGGGGAGATTTTTCGATGGTGGATTTCGGATTCTCCTTCGTCCCTATCTACTCCACCGTTTAGACCAACCTGTATAAAAAACTAAACGTTATTTTAGCCGGTTAAATCACACCAGAGCGGTTTTCTAGTTGTCATTAAAACAAAATAATTGCTTAATCTACATTTATACGCCTCGCTAAATAGCTTTTAAGCGTTTCGTTCGTCCACCTCCGGCAATTTGATGAGATATCTGTTACAGAGTCTGACTTTGCTATTCGATCCCGTAGGAAATTATATTGCTGTTTTCCGAATGTTTTAATTTTGATTATTTTACCAATTTGGTAGGGAACCCTAAAAACGGTGAATATTCAATCCAGCTATTATCCGGTATCTAAGCGAGAAGGCGGATAAGTTCAACCACTGACTACAACTTTAATTGAAGAACAACTTAATGAAGCTTGTAACATTAAACACATTAAAATAATTTTATGCAGCACTTTCTTAAATGTCTACATCATTCAACGTTTCACGGCCTGTCTCAGTAATTACGCACTTGGCTTTAATGGCGAGTCGTAAATTATAATTATCTACTGTAATTACCCGAGGTAATTGGTAATTACATGGGCTCTTTAACTTGTTTGAATAGTACCTAGCTCTTTTGTGGGTCAAACTGTGGTTTTTAGGGTAGAAGTTAGAAGTTATGCAATGTCTCTACGAATGACAATTTATTCATCTATGGTCTCTGCCTCTGCATGGACTCGTCGCAAGTCGTGGCGTAGATAGGCTTCCCACTAGATGTACTGAAGACATTGTGAAAGTCGCGGGCAACCGGTGGATGTAAATGGCACCTTTGTTTAGCAGTGGACGTCTTCAGGCTGTTGATGATGATGATATTTTATTATTTATTTACCAAAGTTGAAGAATGCGTGGTTTGTTGGGACTGAGATCAGTCGTTCTCATTGACTATCTGAATATTACGCCATCTCGCGCTTAGCAAAGTGAATTTTATAGGAGTGTATTTTCCTGTACATGGTGCCCTTTCAGATTCAGTGGTGGCGTGACGACATCCAAACATCCTAGACAAGATTGGCAGCGTACAGGGTAGAGATAGAGGGAGGAGGGCTATGCTCTGCAGTGGGCTGAATCAGCCGCCGATGATGATAATGGTGGTGCGCTTGAATTGTCTTATCAAAGTACGGATCTATTGGTAATTAATTCTGCTCTGTCCTCGGCCTTATAAATACACAGTAAAAATTTAGAATATTTATCTTTAACTAAATTCATCCCCATTATTATAGGTGTGAATTAATAAAATACTTTGCTCGTTTTTAACCTTTGTTCGGTCTGATGTCGATATACGACTTGGAATATTTAATAAACCTTCTTACTAAATCTTCCTGTTTAAAATTTTAACTCATTGTGTAAAACTAATTCTAATAATTCCGTGAAATTAATAAGTAGTATATAAGTTTATATCATTAAATAAAATAGTTTAAGATATCAATTTGGTCACGAAAACAAATATTATTATTTAATAAAATAAATAAATGTTGGTGGAAGTTTTGACACAGCGCCATCTAGTCCAAGCTAAGCAAGCTTGTACTTTGGGAACCAGATGACTGATAAAATACATAAATACTTTATACTACACTACTTATACACACTTACTTGTACATACACTACTTTTTTTTTAAAATGTGTAGCTAGAAAATGCAAAAACACACGGCTTAGGAATCCTAAATAATTTTAACAAAAAAAAAAAAACTTCATCTGAACCATTTATTTGCTTCATCATAGTCGCTTAACTATCATAATCCTGGCCCTCTTCATCAGTTCCACTTCACCAAATGGTAGTTTCTGAATGCAAATGCTTGGCTTGTTGATGAAAGTACCAAAATCGTTATATGCATGCCTCAATTGCTCTTGGATTCCATTATCAGAACTGGATTTTGATAGAAATGGGACCAATCTGGAAGTACATCCTTTCAAATAAAAAAATATTTTCCAAATCGGTTCTTAGGTAATAAAAAAAAACAGTCGAATTGAGAACCTTTTTTTTGGAAGTCGATTAAAAATATTAAAGGGAACAGGGGAACTGTAACTTTTGGTCGGAACAAAAACCTCGTAATGCGATAAATATCGATTTTTGGTATTTTGCTCCAACCAGCTACGCGTACGAAGCGTACGAATTCAGATAGTAAATAATATTTTCCTTACATTTCACATTTAAAAAGATTTTCACTCGCGTCTCTCATGGAGAAGCAAGCTGGCACTCATAGGATTCCTTTCAGCGTTTTACAGACGCTTTTGATCAGTTCCACATTGAAAGATAGATGGGAAATACGTCGCGTTTGTAGAAAATTTAATAATTTATCACATTTTCACACTTTCCTTGAAAGCTTTTCTTAAAAGCCAGTTGCAAGATGCTATTTGCAGGCGATAAATAATAAAAACCTGTTTTTTTAATATCTGAAATTGTTTAGATATTTGTTGACTAGCTGCGCCTCGCGGCTTACCCACAATTTTCAAGTTTTCCAGGATAAAAAGTAAAATGTTCTCTTCAAGATGCGTTTTCAAGATTCGAGATAAACTTCATCAGGATCAGTAATAAGGTGGACCGTAGTGAAGCCGAGGTACACATAACGTGAGTTCGCTAATGATTTTATTTGTCGCTAATATTGGTTTATTATTTATTATACCTACAGCTATTCCGATATTTTCTTAACTTCCCCACTAATGTGTTGCTATAATCTCTACGCTTGGCAGGCGGCGTCCTAAAACTGCGACCAGTGGCTATAGTCGCAGTTTTAGGATAATTATCCAGGTCTATATATCTGGCTCCAAAAGAAAGAAAAAAAACAGTCGATTTTAAACAAAAGATCCAATCCATTAGTTGCATTTGCCTACATTATCTCTGCAGCTATCTTCGAAGAAATCCAGTAATCCCGCGACTTCGCCCGCCTCCCAATGCTTCTGATATAAATCACGCAGAATTAGATAGACGAACGCTGTTTCAAGGGCTGCCCGGTATACATAAGGGTTAATTTAAACCTATTTAGTTAGTCCTAAAAGTGAAGATTTTTTTTCACTTCATTTAATACATTATTTTTGTAGTTTGTATGAATGTTGTAAGCATGTAAGCACAACATTCGCGAAGAAGAAAAAATTACAATAGAATATAATGTAAATTCTAACGACGCACTGACATAATACGTTCGTTCATACATTGGCTTTGCCTGACAGAAATTAACCTTAGAATATGGTAGAGACTTGTTTTCGTTGTATAATATTATACGAATTTAATAAAACTTGACATTGACAGAGTGTGTGGAGCCAAAATAGAAGATAGAAAGCTGACACCGGTGGGCCTAGAAGCTTTTCAAAAAATATTTCTGCTCAACTACGTTTTTAACCTCGTAAGGCTTAATGTGCAATATTAGTTCCATAAATATAAACCAGATTGATAAGCATTGTTACCCAAGATAGGAATAAACCTGTGTTATGGTGTAACAATACCCTGCCCGGACAGTAAGTACCAAATAATGTTGGTTTATAGTATAAGTAGAAAAAAAAAACTTAGATATAAAAGCATGCAAAACTAACTAAATTGTATTTAATAACTAAGGGAATTTGGGGGGGAGGGGGGGGGGGTGTAGTGTAATTAAGCGTGTCTGTGTATCAGTACCGTACATTGAGTCTCTCTCGATTCGATTTGATTTCGCATTTTGAAAATTAATGGAAAATGTATAAATAATAAAAAAAATACATTATTTATTAACTAAGCATATAAACAACAACTACCTAAACTACTTAACCTACTACATAAAATAACAGTAGGTCCCATATGGGACTATGAAATATAGAAAAAAAAACTGCTGTTCCATTACATTTTGTCGAGTGTAATTGGCATTTTTCTATGGAACAGCAGTTTTTTTTCTCTTTTTCAGGTTGGTCCCACAGTAAAAGCTGTTAATAATGATGAGTACTATAAGCCCTTTTCGGGCGGTCACTTGCCGATAGGCCAACCTATATAAAACGATAAATTGTTGAATTTGATAAGCAAAGAAAAGGCAAGACATTTTTGTACAAATTGATAATAATATGTCTAACAAAACTGTACAAAGTACTAAAAAAACATGAATAGTACGAAATGAGAATTTGTACCGATAGCGATGCTTTCTTCTTCTGGCTGATGATGATACCGATGAGTAGTTTTCTGTATCTTCAAGAATCACTACGAATTTTTTGCAGCAACCCTAGTCAAATGGGAACCGTTTAGCAAAAACACGGCTAATCCTCGCTAATGACGTATTAAGGCGATTCCGACGACTATAGGTTAGCTGGCGTTATTTTTTTGCCGTACGTACTACGGTCATTAAGTTTATGGAGCTCTCTTTCTGATATTTGGTAGTTTGTCCTGAAAGTATTTTTTTTGCCTAAGTACGTTTTGTTACAGTCTAAGAGAAATTATACTAACCTCGGGATTCTGAAACGTTTGTTAACTTTGACAACAGATTAATTCTAATGCTGCCTTTGTCTGGCAGTAAGCAAATGACAAAGTCAGCAATAGAATTAACCTGTTGTCAACGTCAACAAACGTTTCGGAATCCCGAGGTAAGAGCGCTAATGCGCTAATACGCTTTGAAAGATGCGTAAATCGAATAAGGTCTAAGATGTCGCTAGTACTTTTGTCTGCGACATGATCGTCACAATTTCAGCTTGTCTTGAAATAGGAAAAAGCTAAATGCTAAATGAAGCTAAATGATTCGTAATGGTATACGGAGAAAAAACGCGCCTTGCTTAGAATAACTACCTACTACAAGGTAGTTATTGCGACCCGTTATGAATATTTTTGCATTAATAATATCAGTAAAATTATTAATTTTATATTTTATTTGCAAAACTCGCTAGGATAAATAAATAAATATTGGTGGACGTTTTTCACAAACTGCGCCATCTAGCCCCAAACCAAGCAAGTTGTACTATAGGAACCATATAACTGAAATAATACATAAATACTTTTTTTTTTTTGTAAATACATACATAGGATAGTCAGTACTTAGAACACAGATCATCTGTGACTTAGAACTACTCGCATGATCGGGATTCAAACTCGGCCCTCGAACCCAAAAACGAACTTTACACTCTTGTTGAACTCGTACAGTGTGTAGTTACACACTACGAGTACTTACCTACTATCATGAACAGTATTGCTCATTACTATACTGTCAATAATTATTCCCTTTTGATTATTAAATTCCTCTGTAATCTCTGCTTAATTGAGCTCATCGACCCTTTAATTATGTAATCTGCGCCTTTATTAATCAAGTAATTGAATTAACCCACCTATTTAATGCCGCTCCTCCATAGATGGCGCTAATCAGATCGCGATGGTCGTCACGCTCGCTCGCAATTTGCAACTGTCTTTGTTATTTGTTCATTTAATTTAGTTGATGTGACTGGAATGCTTTATTATGAGTTTCTGTTGAGACTTAATCTGCGAAGGCCCTTACTCCATAGTTGTCTCGATCGCACATTTTTTACATTACTGAAAATACTGAAGGTAGGTATATAATTATATTATTTTTTATTAAAGTAAATCAAAAACCTAACTGCAAAAGAGTAGCCTATCCCCCGAATACTGAAACGTTTGTTAACTTTGACGACAGATTAAGTCTGTTGCTGCCTTTGTCATTTGCTTAGTGCCAGGCAAAGGCAGCATTAGAATTACTCTGTCGTCAAAGTTAACAAGCGCTTCTGTATAAGCAATAAAGAGGATTCCGATCCAACGACACCTCAATCGTCGAAATCGGTCAAGCCTATTAAACTACAGCTGGTCTATTAAGGTACAGAAATACACAAACATGAATACTTACCTATTTACATACACCCCCAATTAAATACCCTCCTTCTTGGGCGATCGGGTAAAAAGACATCCGATTTATTTTCAGAATTCAATAGATCTATATCCCTTTGAACGAGTGATAATGCAACACTTCCCTTTTATAGTTTGAGGGACCATCGTAAAACATAACGAGTGGAACCATCACCGTTTATCTGCTGGGGATTTATAGCGGCTTATATATACTTCCTTATCTTATTCCTCTTGTCACTTTACGGCTTCGATGGAAAGGAATCAAGGAATAGAATCTGTATTTGTGTGGTCCGCGATTGATTTACTATACAGGGTTATAAGGAAAGGGTAGTCTAAGCCGAAAATAGCTCATAGTACTCATAATTATGAACTTTTAGTATAAGACCAACACTGAAATCGCGAAAAAAATATCAGCTGTTCCATCGAAAAATGTCTATGATATATCAAAATGTATGGAACAGCTGTTTTTTTTTTGCGATTTCAGTGTTGGTTCCATATTAAAAGTTGTTCATAATGATGAGTACTATGAGCCCTTTTCAGCTTAGCATACCCCTTTCCTTATAACCCTGTATAATGTCCCTTGCCCTAAAACTTTTGTCCATTCGCTAACTCAATCATCATCATCAGCCAGAAGACGTCCACTGCTGAACATAGGCCTCCCCCTTAGAGCGCCACACCGACCGACACCGTGTCATTTGCATCCACCGGTTGCCCGCGACTTTCATTTCGAAAATGTCGTCGGTCCACCTAGTGGGAGGCCTGCCTACGCTTCGTCTATCGGGTCGTGGTCGCCACCCTATCAATAGATTATAGTCGTTTTATCAAAACGTACACCGTGAAGGTCTGATATTGGGCTAATTTCACTGTTTGATTTAAAAAAAAACGAAACGAGATTCAAAAAAACTCAAATCAAAACTTTTTGCGCTTTTGACATTGTGCCTCAACGGATTCTTCGACAGGGTTGGTCGGCATTGTGTTGGTGATAACTACTTCTGGTGTTATCCAAAGGCGTAGTAACTGCTTATCATCGACATCGTAGATACGTTTTTGCACGCAAGCTATTGCAAAAAAATAAGTCATCTATCTTCTTTTTTTTTTTTCTTTTTCCTCCTAAGAGGATTTTGGCGTCGCACGTCTTATGCATTTGCCAGTGTCAAGTATACATATTTATTCTCAAGTTTTGTTAGATATTATCAAACAAGTCATAGTCACGGTAAAAGTCGAGCATAGCAAGTCACGGTCAAGTCCAAGTCATGCCCTAGTAAAGTGGTGAAAACTTTACTAGAGCCTTCTATGGAGTTTTGGAAACAACACGAAAATTCACGTTTCACGACATTATACCATTCACCAACACTCGTGCATGTACACGAACACTTAACGGGTAGAAATTCACCATTTTTACACATCAACACTCGAAATAACACAAGTTTTGAAAAATAATAAAATGACGAGACATTAATTCTTCACGTTCCCGCCAAAACTCATCTATCTTCTTCTTATAATATAAACTGTCGTGTCACTGACTGACTGACAGCCAACGCACTTAAGCCTAAGGCACTTGTCTCACCGCCGACGAGGAAGCGACGAAATATCGATAATTATTTCGCTCAAGAAACGTAGGAAAATAGACAGTTAGATAGATTAACTCATTATGCGGTTTTTTATTTATAGATATTTTAGATTTAATTTATTTAAGTATTTATTTTAATTTTGTATCTAGTTTTAGTTTTAGTTTGTATTTTCAAGTTTAGATAACAATATAGCTATAGTTTTATATTATTATGATTTATCGATCAGATAATAAATTTTACTCATTATTGTTCAAACAAAATAAAAAAATAAATAAAAAAAAAGTGTTTAAAAACGCCAAATAGATCCCGTGTGAATAAAGGGATAGTAATTATAATTAATAGTTGATCGCTGGCTGTTCACACTGCCGACTGGCTCTCTCCACTAGTCGACTAGAGCAGTGACAAGAGCTATCAAAGATAATACTCGCTGGGCGATGCTCACTTGGCGGTCAAAATACTCGCCGAGAGACTGTCATTTACTACAGTGCGAGTAATCACCCGTCGCTCTCGTACACTGGCTATATAATATTTTACAAGCTAATTTTAAATTTATTTTAATTTAATTATTTTTTACATAATTGTTGCAATTTTTTTATTTTTAGATGTGACTAATTGTATTTAGTAATAATTTATTGACATATTCATTCACTAACGGTAATAATTTACAGTAATTTTGTACGATATTATTGACCAAGCGAAGCGAAGGTCTCAGAGTTTACTGGGACAAATCGGCATTTGTATGTATGTTTGTATGTTTGTGTGTATATTTGTCCGATGATAACTTGCGAACCGTTGATCCGATCTTGAATGAAATAAAATGAAATTTCGCAGGCAAGTAGTTCATTTCAATACAATTTTTTTTTTAATTCGAATATGAGCTGAATCGGTCCAGGGGTTGTGAAGATATAGGGGTCGCGAGGTCTCAGTTCGCCGCGAACCACTAGTATTATTGTGATTTTTGTGTATGGTTGACTAATGTAATTGGCGTATTGTGCCGTTTTAGTAAATAAATAAATAGCCCAGCGACAAAACTATCAGAACTATATTCTCGCTGCTCGCTAACTCGTTTCTAGTTTATAGCTCTACTCGCTTCTCGTTCATCGTCGGCGGTGGGACGAGTCCCTTAACCAGAGGTAATAGAGACATTACATTTTCAGGGTAGCTTCTTAGTGTAGTGTGGGGGAACACTAACAAGGGGTTTTCGAAAATCCAACACAAAGCGGGTGAAACCGCTTATTTCCTATTATTTGAAAACAAATAAAAACACAATAGTATATAAGTAATTAACATTATTTTGCTTGCATTTGACCACAAACTCGCGTGATAGTGCTCGAAGATGGTAAGCACGGCTAGCTTGGAGTGGGAGCTAGCTTTCAAATGAGGCTGCCGGAACACAGCGTTAGGAGTTTAGCGACAGATTTTCAACAGCTGCATGCTAGATACTTTATTTATGTATTTATTATTGTGCTAAACTTTGCTCCACAGACTCTGGGGTCCGTGCCTTTTGTGAAATTTTACAATTTTTATCAACTGTAACTGTTTTATAAACCATTAGTTTTATTGACTATAAGAACATAAGTTAATAAAACTAATGGCGTTACAAAAGGAATATACCGAACATATACTATTATTGCAGAGTTAAGTGTTATTTATTACAATATTTAAATAGGTTATAAATAGGTTCCCTAAATTCTTCATGAATCTCATCATCAGAACTGGATTTTGATAAAAATGGTTTCTTTCATATACCAAATTGGTTTATATTTATAAAAGTTGTCACTGAGACAAATGACGGCTTGACGGCATTTTTATTTTTAACCGACTTCCATAAAAAAGAGGTTTGTTAGGTAACAAACATAAAAAACATTTTTTTTGGAAGTCGGTTAAAGTCAACCCGTCAACATTTTCAAGGCAATCTAATCCAAGCAACTCCTCTTTAGCTATGCAAATATTTAAAGAAATAAAAACTCAGTCGATCCAGTTCAACCAAAGAAGAAACCCCGAAATGTTTTCCTTACAAGATTTACCTACGCCGTACGTGCCTCACAGAGGATGACGGCGCCAAACACCATGACTGTGCAAACGTTTTCTACCATCGAACCACTTTACGTTTGCACGCAAGCAAGCCGAAACATTCGAACTTGATATTTCAGGACTTGGGACATAAGGGCTATAGATTTTTCGTAGTATCTCAGTGCGGATTGGTTTGTACAAGTACAGGTTTGTGTGATCCGTAGATGATCCGCGACCGATTGACGACGACAGTTGGCGACGAGTGGCGATGTTTACCTTCTGCACGTTTGTGTAATCACGGTGATGCTACAAGTTTCGACGGGCTCATGATGTTTTGATGAAAGATCTGAATGAATGAAAGCTCGAGTCCTGTGTGATGTCTATTGAAAGCGCCTATAAATCAGACCAATGACTTTTTATACAACATTGATGCTGAGCTTTTGATGGCATCTTACATCATCTCAGAGTAAAGTAGTGATTATCTAAAAACTTCTCCTGAAATATGCAGGCTTCCTCACAATGTTTTCCTTCACTGAAAAGCTAGTGGTATATCCGTACGTAAGTTCCAAGCAACTCATTGGTACGGGCCCCGCCTGGGTTCGAAACCACGACCCCATGACGAATGCGAGCGTGCTCCCACTGAGCTACCACGGCTTTAGAGAGCCCTTTATTGCTGAGTAAAAATTTGAAGTAACATTAAAATGTTTTTGAGCAGTTTTATGTAACAATAAGCGCTACTCCGACATTTTGAAACTTGTAGTTACTTCAGTTTCTTGCCACTTTAACTGGCGAGTAGCTTACTTGGGACTTTACTTGAAGATGATGCTCAGGCTCAGGTAGCTCAGGTAGCTCAGACGGACCGCGATCTCCTCATATTTGTTCGTGGGGTCATGCATGGGTTTGAAACCGGGCGGGCCCGTACCAATGAGTTCTTTGGAACTTATGATATATCACTGGCTTTTCGGTGAAAAAAAACATCGTGAGAAAACCTGCATATTTCCGGAGAACAAATTCGATGGCGTATGTTTTTTTTTTTTTTTTTTTTTATTTATTCGTATGTAGGTTTGTCCTGGTAGTTACTTACATTCACCCTCGCGCTAACATAAATAACATTACAGAGGTAACGACTATAACTTAAAATACAATATGTTACATCTAACATAAACAGAGATATGTGAATCCGATATATCCGTATAAAGACGTCGTCACCATTAAGGATCGAACCTGGGGCCTTATCATGTACCTCTGGTGGCGATGGTTATCTCGTGCCGTTCCGCTTGCACCAACTCACTCGTTACATGTGAGCGAGCGGGATAGCGAACGAAGACCATCACCACCAGATTTACAATATGATAAGGCCCCAGGACTAGATTAGCACAGGACCGAGGCAGATCACATGGCAAGAGAGAGGCCTATACCCAGCAGTGGGATAAGGAAGGCTGTGGATGATGATGATGATGTGAATCCGCCAAACCGCACTAGACCAGCGAGTTGGATATGGTCTAATCACCATTCCCAGCATTGGGATTTTTAAAGGCTGACGCAGAGATGTAAGACAATTTACTGTCAGCAATCTTAAGCCCCTAGTCGCATCCATGCACATGCGAGTTTCCAATAAGTACATACATAACACAGTTGTTGCTCCTGCTTGTATGTTTACAATTGTTTTTATGTTTACATTTTTTTTAAAGATTAAAAAATATAATCCTCTTTTTATATGATTAAAGTTTACGTTTTCCGAAGAAAACTGAAAAAATATGTTATTTTCGATCTAATTTTTGAACTTGAAAATGTATGGCCTAATAAACCCGTGTCTATTATAACATACGAAATATTTTCAAGATGTGATAATAGCCCTAACAGTCATGCGAAAATAGTACGACCGGATCGGACCGAGACAGACATACATTTTAGTCCGCCGTATCAGCCCGTTGATACTTATAGATGTTTTATAGACTTTTTCCGGAGTAATACCACTAAAACCCAATAAAAAGTAAGTTCTATTAGGGCGAGCGGCAAGCCTAGAGTTTTCAAGCCACCTAAAGACCTCTGACATGGTTTAGCGGTTAGTGTAATAAAACAAACAACCTAGACCTACAATAAAAACGTGAATATTATTATACCTACCAGTGATTTCTATTCTCACCTCAGGTACCTAAATAACAATGAGATTAAAAGCACAAGGAACGAAATTAAACAAACAGATGTACATTCAAATTCCGCGTTCTAATAAATTAATATTAATTTTAACGCTCTCATAAAACTTAATTAACGAACCCCATCCATCTTCTAGAGTTTGCGCAACGGAGCATATCCAAGGAAAATTAATACTCATACCAAACAAAACAAATCACTTGTTCTCGTTACGATAATTATCGTTTCAACACTCGTGACAAACACTGCAGGTGTTCAGGTGCTCATAAAACATTATAATTTATGTTCAACTTGTTTTAACAACCAACTAACCTGCAGAGTTGGACAAACTGAGGTACCAACAATTTTCAAGGGGTGGCTTTCAGTCGTGGTCAGAAAATGTGAAAGTGGCTCCGTCATTTACCTGTTCAGATAAATTGGTGCACTGTACAATGGTTGGACAAGCTGCTACTATGCGCTTATCGGGTAGGAAGTGTTGCCAATTCGAATAATATGTGTTGTAGAAATAAAATATTGCTAAGTTTCCGGCAGGTACTCCTGTAACTATAAACCAACCACTCAGCAAACCAGTCAACCAAGGATGCATAGATATAGCCTGTTAATTTTCTCTCAGTATGTGTTCCTAGGCGCTGAAGAACAATAACCAGCTATCGGTTTTCAATACTGTTTGGTTTTACAGATTCATCTCGAATTGTAATACATTGAAAATAAGTCAAGGCAAATACAGTGCGGTCGGCACAACTGCGTTTCAAGCAAACGCGGACCTATTATGCGCACGGCGACAAAATCTTCTCTACTCTTTTTGTCGTGCAGAAACAGGACACTGCTACAAGATTATACGTTTGTCTTATTTTGCACTAGAATATCTGACGACATATTCCATATCTGACGTGGGAGTGAGGGAGGTAGGTCCCTACCCTACCTCTGCGTCAGATATTGGGGTCTGTGTCTAGGTCTCCTAAGATACAAAACGAAAAGGCGTTGAACCACTTTATGGCTACAGCTGTCGGTTCCTTACCATTCTTACGCAGTGCTGTTTTCTTCTTGTTTCTTCTTTTTCGTTTGATTCTTATGCGTACGTTGTTCGAATTATATATTATATTATTTAACTTTACCAACTGCGAACACCACGCTTTGAGATCTGCTTATGAATGGCGCAACTTTTTTGAACCGACAGCGTGGGTCGTACAATGGTGCTTTCTTAATTACGTCTTCTATAGGTAACGGGTAACGGCATTGCCATCGAGTGGAGTTGCTCCAAATTTTGACAAAGCAGACAAAGCCATTGACATATCCAAATAAGTAAAAAATTAAGCCTTTCTCCGCCAGTCAAAACAAACAGATCGCTGTCATATCGCCTACACTGTAACGGTCCTAACGCGGTGTTTACACGAGCCACAATGCCGTGATTAAAATGTGCGTAGTATGTCGACACAATGCGAGTTATTACTGCGCTATTGTTAGTATTGAGGGGCTGGGATAGGCTGGCGGCAGACTTGCGACTCGCGAAGGTTAAGATCACAATAAGTATATTCATATGGTTTTTTTTTCTTCACATTTACATCCAACGCAATTCTCGACATTGTCAAGCTGAAAAATTGCATACGTTCCGTTTAGATTTAGATTCAAATGGTTTATTGCTGCCATACATTACAAAAAAAACAACATCAGAAAGCTTCATATGTTGTTTCATCTGAGTTTCATCTGAGATCGTCTTGTGCAATTCATAACGTGTTATACATAGGTATATGAACTTAGCGTAGGACGCCCTGAAACTGATAGATGGAGCGATGATGTGCGTAGGACAGGAACTGGCGGTGGACGGAAGAAAAGATTCGCCAAAAAAAGCCGAAGATCAGGATGAGTGGCGTGCCTTGGGAGAGGCTTATGTCCAGCAGTGAACTATATAGGCTGATGATGAATATGACGGTTTTTGCTATGATAGCGCAGTGGTTTACGCGTTCGCATCGCAAGCCACAGGGCGTGGGCTGAAATCTCAACAATGAGGATATCGTAAGAAAAACTAAGATGCTTGGTGGTAGGATACCTTTTAGTACTCGGCTGGCTAGCTACTGAGTTTCTACGGTTTCGTTATCTACATCGATTGCTGTTACGTCAACGATCAACTATATACGAACTATATCTCGTGATAGTTGCTGCATCGTCATGCTCACACTATGATTGTAATTATGTATATGTATGTATATTATTTTTATTTATTTATTTTCCAACTTGCAGCTATCATTACAGATCACTACCTAATGCGATAGCGAAGCTAAGTATACATAGTTAAGAATAACACAACACCCTTAACGCTGTCTTTGTAAATTCACTCAGAGCACAATCAAATAGGTCAATTTCAACCGCAATGACGTTGAGAGTGCGAAGTGCCCGGCTAAAAAGTTGCCTCCTGCAGGAGATTTGTTATTGTTATTTAGGTATATATATTTTGTTGTAGCATTAGTAAGTAGTGTAAATATTTTTATTATTTAACTGTGTTTTAGTAGTCTTATTATGTAAATATGTCTATTCTTTCTGTTTGTGTGTTACATAATCCTTTATAAGAGCACACCCGCCGCTTAACTCTTCCTTATAAATCCTCTCCATGCTGAGGGTGCTCCATTCTGGAAGAGATCGCTTTGAGCGATAAGGCCGCCAGTTGTTACACTAGTTTTAAGTAGATTTTTGTATTATTATGCAATTTCGGGTATGAACAATTAAGAGTTATCTATCTATCTATCAATAACTAGATGATTATCTACATCGGCTGGCCTCGACACAGGTAACCGCACATTAAACATCTGTCGCCAAGCACATAACTGTGGG
Organism: Apocheima hispidaria; assembly: GCA_947579745.1. Lineage (NCBI taxonomy): Eukaryota > Metazoa > Arthropoda > Insecta > Lepidoptera > Geometridae > Apocheima > Apocheima hispidaria. The sequence continues at coordinate 2,528,905 of OX388157.1, forward strand.
TTCTGGCAGCCCAACTTGAAAACAATTCGAGGCTAGGTATGCTTACCATCCTCAACCACACCGTCTCTGAGTTTGAGATCAAATGGCTAGACTGTCAAACAAAAAGCGGAAAATACTGTTCGTTTCATATGGTCTTGGATATGTCAAATGTGAAATATCGAGTTTTAGGATCGCGGCTAGCGTCAGCGGGATAGTGGGAATGGGTGCTGAGAGGGTGAAACGGGTAAAATTCGGACAGGTCCAAGGGTCTCTTTAAAAATAGATTAAGTTTGTGAAATTCAATCCGAAAAAAGATACCATAGGTACCAGGTATGGTGGTAGTGTCAGTTTTCTTTTCCTAGTGTTTCTTTTTTCACGTGATGTGATCTTCGGTCTCTCTTTTCCTACCTTCTTCTTGTCAACAATTCATAATAAAATTACACGGTCCTTTTCTCTTTCTGGCTACTGCAAATCCACAAGACCTCTCACCTTTCTTTTCACCTCTGACCTTTCTTGTCCTATTGTACCTACTAAATTTTGCCATACCTTACCTGTCTTGTAAGGATACACCTGTTAACGTGTGCCGTACAAGATAAGGTACACGCGCCGATAATGTAAAGGGTGCTTACTGTTTAATTCAAGAAGGGTCGGTATCTAATCCAATTACAGATAGATATGACGGCCCTATATCTAATTATAGTTATTGGTCGCACCTACGTCTGTAATGGATGCTTTGCACGGCAACCTCGGGTTGGTAACTTAATTTCTTTCGCGCTGTTTATCATCATCTTTATAGTGAAGTTTGATGGTCTGTCTTGCAAACTTCTTTGGCTCTGACGGTAGGTTTTTTTTTTTTTTTTTTTTATTATTTATAGGCTTGCGTTTGACTGCCATCACGCCTGATGGTAAACGAGGATGCAGCCTACGATGGAGCACGCTTGCCTAGAAGAAACCGATTCACTCGCGACTTGAAGACACCCAAATTATAATTATCAGGAAAAAACCCACTCGGGCAGCGCATTCCACTGTTCAGCAGTTCGAATAAAGAAAGTGGAATCAAACCGTTTCGTACGAGTTTTTGGTATATCTACCATGAAACGGTGTCGCTTTTTTGAGCTCCTGGCTGTCCGATAGAAGAATGGGCAGGGGGGAATAATGCATTTTTATCCTCTGCCTGTAGAAAGAGCCATCTAGAAGATGACTTCAGGGCGTCTGTGCTCGGGGTTGATTGAAATTGGATGTAACTAAAAAAATAAAGTTTACTTAACCAACTATTCAGATCAGTTACATCTGTTAGTTCTGGTACAGTTACTTTGTGATCGCGGGGCGGTAGTAACATCAGTTGTATTGAGTTTGTACTACGTAGGTATATGGTTTGCAAATAAGGTTTTCTAGATTGTGCCCGAGTGAAGTGTTGCAATGAAACATTAAAATGGAACGTCGCAATATATTGCGGTGCCACATCTACTACAGTATTAATTAAAGCTTAATGTGCTCAAATATCTGAAATTCTAGCAGTATTCATTCGTATATCCTCAATTTAGTCGCGAATCTGCGCCCATCTTTACCCGATCAAAGCACAATTGCGCCTCGTGCCTTGCAATCATATTTCGTCTGGAAATGCTCCGTTTCGGAGCCTGCCAGGCTGAGAGTTCGATAGAACTGCCAGTTTGTTATTGTACTGTTCTGTACAATTGCTGCGTTTTGCGGGTAAAGTTTATGTACCTACCTACATACTTACAATTTATTTTAAGCGCTTTATGCCATTGCTTTAATACGTTTATAAAAACACTGATGCCCGTCTGCACTAAACTCAGCAAAGATAACACTTAGCTAAGCATCACCTTAACTAAGTTGAACTTAGTTTAAAAGAAATGACATTGTCTGAAGCACAGAAGTTTTTTTTTTTACTTCTTTCTCTTTTCTGTGGTCTGACGCGTTTATGCAACCTTCTCTTTTGTTTGGTGCAACGCATTTTTCATTGTTAGCTACGTCCTAGAGAGATAAGTATGAACTTGGGAGTTTTGGCGGGAACGTGAAGAAGTCATGTCGCGTCATTATACTATTTTTCAAAACTTGTGTTATTTCGAGTGTTAATATGTAAAAACGGTGGATTTTTATTAGATATCGAGTATTTATATTATATAATTAATGTATAAAAATGGTGGATTTTTATCCATTAAGTGTTCGTGACCGTGCATGAGTGTTGGTGAATAGTATAATGTTGTGAAACGTGACTTTTGTGATGTTTACAAAACTCCATAGAAACCTTTAATAAAGTCTCCACCACTTTACTGGGGTAAGACTTGGACTTGACCGTGACTTACTTTACTTGACTTAGACTATGACTGAGACTTGTTTTAATTGTGAAATACTTTAATTCACTTCACATATTACAAAACTTGACACTGGCTAAATACATAACGTGTGAAACCAAAATTTAAAAAAAAAAAGTGCTCTAACATAAGGCTGACGTAAAATGACACGAGCGTAAACGAGACGGACAATTTTACATTTATGCAACGTTTGTAAGTAAAGCTGTGTTCTGTAACACGACGGACATTTCATAGGATTAACATTCTTTATTATGAACGACTTTTGCTATGAGATCAACAATGAAGAATATTCTATCAGTCATCTGGTTCCCATAGTACAAGCTTGCTTAGTTTGGGGCTAGATGGCGCTGTGTGTAAAAGCGTCCACCAATATTTATTTATTTATTATAGAAAATGTCATTCACCCTCGATGAAATATTTAGATTTAGCTCACGGTAAAAATTGTTCTTAATAATGTATAATGTATCTTCTAGTATATCTTAGTAATGCGTATCCAGGAATAACGTCTCCCGTCCTTAACCTAGCACGCAGTAGATTTTCATCATTCATCAGCTCTCATACACCCCAAAAATGTTCCCTCCTTTTTGGGCAGTCGGGTAAAAATAACGAGCTTTCTGCTGACCCGCGTTTTGTTTGTATCCTTATTCTCGTTTTGTTTGGGTTCCGCGCATATAGTTTGGCCACTGTTTGGTTATTACCTACACCGCTATAGCATTTAAAAAAAATAACAAGTACTTCTTTTCATCTTGAAAAGTTACATATGCGGTTTCAGCAGCGTTTTTCCAGAATTTTCGCGACTGAATTAGATTTAAATAACACCATTTTTTTAGATTCTTCAGGACCGAAATTAGTAATATTACGAGTAAATTCAGCTTAATAATATTTATATTTCAACTTCGCGCACTCTGAACCAAAGTAGCGACATTTCAGTACAGAAAAACCTAGGAAAAAATTGACAAATTGAAAATTCTGGCAAAACCGCGAGGCACTCTATTGGAATAGTTTCTTTGTGACCCCACAAAACAGTTATTTCGAAACAAAATGGCAATAAAATATGATGTTACCAGCCATCAAAGAATTACCCCGCCCCCGGGGGAAATCAGGAGGTGTCGACGCGCCGTTACGTCATGGAATAGATAGCATACGACTTTTATTATTTCGAGGGCTTCTTGAGGGCCAACAACAAAATGTTAATTTGTTTTTTATGTATAGGTTGGTAAGCTTACGTTTTATTCAAGACTAGCTGCTCCCCGCGGTTTCACACGCTATTCTACAGAAACCGAATATTTTTCCGGGATGAAAGTAGCCTATGTGTTAATCCAGGGTATAAGCTACCTCCATACTAAATTTCATTCAAATCCATTCAGCCGTTACAGAGTTGAACGGGAACAAACACACTTACATACTTACACAATTACACACAAACTTTCGCATTGATAATATTAGTGTGAATCTAAGTTTATCTTGGGTTCTGCACCAATTGAACGAAGTAAAACATCTGTATGATTTGATTCTTAAAGAAGTCGCTTCATTCTATTTCATTACATTACTAGCTATGTTTAACAGGAAATTTACTTCAATGAAAATTCTGAAAACTTTCAGCTGAGCTTTAAAATTCGTTACAGAAGGATGTGCTTTGAAACTAAAATCTCATAACAGAAATCTATAGATTTTGGAATAATAGACAGGATTTGTCGTAGTTCAGGAGCTATGTTTTTTTTTCCTAAGGATTTTCCGAATGAGCGGCTAAAAAAAATTCTATTCTTTTAGTGGGTGGATTTTAAAGCACGCTGCGGCGAGGGCCGCTCTGCTTCGAGTACCGCTAGATATAAAAAAAACGCGCATGAACACGCGTCTATATGAACACTCTCATACATTAGCATATGTTTGATTTGACCGCGCGACCCGACGCTGCACGCGCCTCGCAAAGCCCCGCGTATCCCTGAACGAGCCCTAAAAGGTACTTGCACTATTTTGCAAAATATATTTACACAATACATTCAAGAAAATATATTGTTTTGATATGAAATGAAAGACACTGGATTTCGCGACACAGGTCCACCTAGTGCGAAATCTAGGGTACTAGAATATGTTATCATTATTGTTCACTTTTGTTTAAATTTTAAATATTTGTTTAAATCACCCTTCCTGTTTCAACTTATAAATAAATAAATAAAAAAAAATACAATTCATTCGCAATATATTCTCGCTTAAGCTACTGCGTTTCTTGTGTAAGTAGGCTTTACAAGTTAGTAGTATAGTTTTGCCGGCAAATAAAAAATACTCATTCCGTATATTAATGTACTTTTATTTTTAAATAAATATAACCAATAACATTTATTACATCACAGGAGCAGGGTATAAAACACAAATCATTCATGTCTGCTGCAAATACACTACTAATTATTTAGGTTTAATCATAGACAATCTCTATTTCAAGTGAAAATCATGTGATAAAGTCTATTCTGGAATATTCTCAAAAGCTGAGATTCAATCTCGTCTCGAAAAAAATGTCGAACTTCAAGATTTCTTAACGGTAGCTTTCGAGATATTCACGATGGCTAGCGTGCGAGATACATCTAGTGGTCGGAGGTAATCGAGACGAGTGACAGTTGAGATTGGAATCTCGAAATCGACATAAATTTGTCATACCTCTGAATAGGGTCCAGATTTATGACTTCCATACTTGCCGTGCTAACGTTGAAAGATTCTATTGACTCTTGATTCTAAGTCGATAATATCTGTTGCGAAAACACTATTAAATTGTCTATGATTCTCCCAAATGACAGTGTAAATGCCATCAATTGACATAGCTTAGTTACCATTCATTTATTACTTAACTAAAATTACTTATTGAATTAAACAGTACAGTCGCGAAGTAAATTGTTATTTTAATTCCTAATATTAATGAGGAAGCGATGTTGATGTAGGCCTTTTTTGTGCGTTTTAAATTAAATTTTAATATAATTTTTAACTACGTTTTCCAGTTCACAAATTATATACCTAAGGTAATAAAAACTTGCCAAACCACGTCAGGTTTTCATAGTAAAATCTTACCAATTTCCTCACAACATTAAATATAAAAAAAAAACTCTTATAACAGTAAAGGTTTTTTTAAGTCCTGATTAAGTTAACGGCTGTTTAAAGGTTTGTATCATATCATAATTATATCATATTGAGAAATTGTGACACATAAAATAAAAACATTTCGAAAGTCAATTTTCCTTTCATATAAATTGTAAGACTCAAAAGTTATGGTATTTATCAAGCTATGCAATAAATTAAAATCGCGATGTTCGCCGCAGGCATGTTCTGGTTTCGACGTTATTTCCATGAGTTATTGACAAAAACAAACAAAAACGAGATGAGTTCGCTTTAATAAGCTAGTATTTACATTAGACCCCGTGATGTCTAAGTGCTCTTATAATTTTGTATATCATGGTATCTACTTCAGAAATGATATTTGCGACAAATCTGATTTAAATATTTCTGGTTGCAATCAAGATAATATACATAATTTTTTGATAAAAATAAATAATGACAGTGTTTTTTTATAGGTATTATTTTGTAAAATAATTTATTAATATGTATTATGGCATGATCTGTCTCAAATATATAATAATACGTACCACAGTTTTAAGAGAGCTGTTTTGAAAATACGTTTTCAAACAAACTGTGGTGCTGTACTTATCGACTCTGAGTAAAAATTACGATATCTAAAGATATGCATAACTAGAAACAGGTATAGATAAATCTACAACTAAATACACTTTTTACAAATCGTAGAACGTACAAGCGAAATAACTAAGTCGTTTTAAATAGGTATTTATATCTATGTTTATTCACTTTCTTTGCTCTAAAAAGTACAAGCGCGCTAAAAACCTTTACAAAAAAAAAACCCCAGAAATAATGACAAAATGAGTGTTAAACAATATCGGAGTCAACATGACTTTTAAGACTTAGCGTATGATTTAATATTAAAAGTCGACACACTTGTAAGATTTAACGCCTTTGTCGTCTAAAGTGATGATGCAATAAATTATCAGATTATTTGTTTGTTTAAAATTGGCGTATATCGAGATGAAGTTTACCGTTGGCTTTGAGCTTATTTTGTAATCCCCGATCGAAAAGACGTTAGATTATTCTGAAGAGTTTGCTTCGAGTCTACTAAAACTATACGTAATTTCTTAAAAACTTTGTCACAGTGAATACCGTTTTTGGTTGCCTATAGATCCCATGAAAAATCGAATTACTCTTACTACGACGAGGTACAAAGCTCTGATTTTAATACAGTTGTCTGTAGTCTGTACCAAGTTGATTTATACCATTGTGTGCTTAAGGCAAGATCCACTTATGGATTGCACTGAGAGCAATTTTGTATCATTTTCTGTTGCCACAAAGGTAACGTTATTTTCAAAATGGACCAATGTTTCAATAAGATTTTTAACTCAACTTGTGTTCATTCAAGTAGATTACGTGAATCTGTATTTCAAATAATAAAAATTATTTTTGTGTATTTAGTTAGTGTTATGTTAAAGAGCTTATGTTACTTAATCTCGGGTATCACACACAGTATAGTATTAATATTAAGTGTTACTCTTTATCTCTGATAAAAATAATGTTGAATTGGGATAAATTATGTGCTTGAAAAATGATTATTGTATTTTTTTAACTTCTGGTATTTGAAAAAGGTTGTCAATATCTTAACATTTTTGCCGTATCTTGCCGATACCCAGTGGAGCACAATCATGAGCACTTACCCCGCGAGGAAGATAACATAAATAACCCTGACAGCTCAATTGTGAATGATTACAATGATGCTTGCGCCGCTCTGTCGAATACCTCGGATACCATACGATAAAACGTTTGTTTGCCTTTACGATTTACAACTGGATTCTGCAATACTTCACTTGGTGAAGAAACATTATTTATCCGATTTTCTTTTCAACAAAATAAGATTTAGATCTCTGACATTAATAAGGTAGTTACATTTTGACGGCAGTGGTAGAGACCTTTGTTCAGAAGTGGGACAGGAAACAAAAGCTATGAATGAACGATAATATTTTGGCATGCGATTGTACTTTTTAAAGTTAAGGATTCTTAATAATATATCTTAGTAAAGCTAGTAATACTGTACATACCTCAGTTAGGCAACGCATCGTGTTCAAGACACACAGACAAAGACGTTAGGCCCGCTACACAAGTACAACGCGTTTGAAACTGGTTTCCAACTTGAGTCTCATAGTTTGGTTCAGCGTCCATGACCATGGGTATAGATGGGAATAAGCAACCGCGCACACCAGCGTAAATTGGGCATGCAATGCATGTCAAAAACTAGCTAAAAACGCGAACACCATCTGTGCAGGGCCTGAGACAGAGACAAAACACATAAATTAAGTACTCTGTACAAAAGAACATGTTACTTTGGCAAGATAAAAAATAATTTACAGATCATGAAAATAAAAGAAATTACGAACACAACATAACTATAAGTACCTTAAATTGTAGAAAATTCTACGCACTAGATTATAAATTAATGTTATAACCCTTACCTAAGATTATTTTATAAATGAGGTACGTTAAACCATTGTGACTATTTGGAGATGAGTCATCCTCGAGAATATGACCTAAATACTACATTGTACAATCGCCGGCACAAGTCTTAGCATCTGTCAAAACAATCTTCGCTCGTTAGCGCTGCGATAGCAATAAATATTTTGACAGATGCCTTCGCTCCATGTTGCCATTGTGAAAATAAAAACAATATTAACATGCGCATCTATAAAATAACATTTATACATAAAATGCAAGAAATGGAACGATATATTATTAGTAAGATTATTCAATTAAACTATTAATATAAAATAAATAAAAACTTAGAGCTTTATACAATTTTTAACGAAATCCTAGGGAGGAAAAGAGCTAGTTAGTAATGGAAAACCCCCACAAAATATAAAATTGTGGATAATATTTTTTTTGGAGAATCGGGATTTGGGTCGGGCTCTCTCACATTTTTGGCATATAAAAACGATGCATACAATATATCGTCGAAAATACTACAATATCATAGTATATTATAAATGTTAATCTAACGGACTATGCAAACGATTTTAATTTGACAGAAACCAATATTTCACGATACCTTAAAAAATATATTCGCATTATTTACGGCGCAAAATTGAAGAGATAAGTTTAATGATATTTTATTATTTAGGCCTTGTTGTGTTTAACGATATTAAAATAAATTTGCAGTTCGTTTTAATATTAATTTCCGTCAACATTATTCTAGTTAAAGACAGCATGTATTATAATGGCAGTAACAGTGCAATCAACTACAATATCAATTCACGTTTGCGCGGAACGGAACCAACGACGGAATAACTTACAATCGAACAACAAGAATCGACCCTCGTCTTGGCTGTATAAGCGCAACGGCGTTTGCCTTTTGTGAAAAATGGCAAGCGGCAGTTGACAGTGACAGTTAAATTCAAGATGGCGCTGTTAGTGGCAGTTGATGGCGCGTCGTTGCAGGCGGCGGATGCGTCTGTGCCAATCGTCGCGCCATTCCAGCAATAGGGTCCTCTCACCGACCGTCAGCCCTGGCATACCGGACGATATTCCTTCTTTTTCCACTCCTAGGATTAGGTAAGACCTGCAAAATAAATATAGCTATCATATCCTTACTTTTGGTAAGTTTTATATGCAGTCAAATTTAGTCAAAAAAGCAAGTCTAAATCTTTAAAGAGCATGTTGCAAACAAATATATATATTGAGTTTTATATTTGATGGAATGGAATGGAACTTCGTACACAAATTGGATGGTAACGCTCTTCTAATTAATCGAGTATTATCATTCGAGGCCATCCGATTGCCTGATCCAAAGATTCACAATAGATCCCCAATCGAAGAATTGATGCTTGCGTTTTTTTAGCAGCCTAGATCTTTTGTCAACGATCTTGGAAGAAGAGACGTAGTACTTACTTGTTAATCTTGATCTTGGGGCACTTGCATGCGAGGTCCCTGGCGCGCACGTAGAGGCTGGCGGCGCCGCGGCGCAGACGCGAGCGCGGCGCGCGCTTGTACACCGCCTGCACGCTCAGCGCGAGTCGCGCCCATTCTCCCGCGCCCGCGCCCGCCGCCTCGCGACCGACCACTCTGCCCATTATGACTGCACAAAACACGTCAAACATCATCTTACAAAAGTATATAAGCACAAAGACTTTATACTAACACTATTCTCAGTAAATAAACTTAAATAAAAGAGCTAAAATTACAACCAATATTACTATACATTAATTACAGATAAAAAACAGAGCTCAGGTCACTATCCGCGGGCAGGGTACCCAAAAGGCTGGTGACGTTACGTCTTTGAATAGCAATGCTAATTCTCTGGCCGAGGTGAGCACCAGCCCTTCGGTCGTTTGTTATATCAGCCGCTTAGAAAGATCTTTAAAGAGTAGCCATTTGCTTGGATCATGAGGACCCAATGTAAAGTATATTGTGATAAAAGTGCCAAACAATAGGTTCTTGTAACGGAGTAGACGTTACGTGTGTAGGCCCGAGCCGAAGGCAAGAGTTTACCAGCGTCACGAGTCTGCAAAGCCTTTTGCTCGTGTAACGCATGGCGTTTTTCAATGCTTTTACGAAGAAATTCATTTTAATTGTATTTATCGATGTATAATGTCGCTGAAAAAAAAGTAAATAGCGCACGAAAATACACTAGTACGAAAAAAAACATGTCATAACCATAAAGGACATTGTTGCAGCAAAAAATATATTTTTACTTGACTACAGAAAAGGGAGGGTTATGATTTTGATAGTTTATGTAAATTAATTTATGTTTTTTAAATTGTCTCGCACTTATTAGGTTGGGGAAAGTTATGTTATCCTAACTAATATTATAAATGCGAAACTGTCTATCTCTCAGTATCTCTGTCTATCTATCTCTCTATCTCTCTGGGTGTTTGTCTGTCTGGTGTATTCGGCTCAGCGGATCGACCTGAATTTTGGCATAGATATAATATAATATATAATATAGAATAGAATATACCTCCGTCTTGTCCATACAAAAATCTTAGTCTGATATCCACCCCAAAACGTTATCTGATTACAATGATTATTTTTGCGTCGAAAATAAAGCGAAGAAAAGTAGTTGTTGTTATAATACTTTTTTTTTTGAAAAAACTAAATATATCGGCGTGGTTTATATTTTATCCAAACCATTGACACCAAAAACAAATATTTTATTAAGGTTTAGGGGGATAACAGACTACCCCCGAAACGCTAATTTCATCAAAAGGCTAGGAAAATTCATTTACTCTCTCTACCGCACGCACGAGAAACAGAGCGACAGCTATACAATATCAAATATTGAATGCGTCAAAACCTCGCGGAAGGACTATCCTCTTAAGGGTAAAAGACGGACATGGGCTACTTTTTTGTAGGTTCACGCGAACAAAGTCGCGGGTAACAACTAGTATAGTGTATATACGACGTGTTTGGCGTGTCGGGTATCGGGTTGGGTTACAATCGTCAGATGAAATCACAGAAGAGAGAGAAGTAAAGGTAAAATTTTTTCCTCTTCTGTGGATGAAATAGTTACGGCAGTTTGACAGCTTTTGAATAGAAATTATTTCAAACCGCCATATTCGTCCTCAGATAGCAGTAATGAAATATCAGCCCTTAAAGATTCGGATTTAGTTTTTAAATTAATTTTCAACTTGTGAATAAAAAAAAAGGTGTCTTGAGAACTTCCTCCTTCTTTTGGAAGTTGGTTAAAATTTAAAGCTCACCGTAATCTCGGCTGCAGAACTTGTTGAGGTTTAGCGTGCGAGCGCCGATGCGACACCGGCCGCACTGATCCGTCGCTGCACACACAAAAATACAACATTATGAGGTCACTTACCATTTACAATATCAAATTAGCAATATTTTGATCATTCTGCAATAAGCAAAACATTTCAAAACTGTAAATAGAGTAAGTGCCAATAAACAAGACGTTTATCTATGTATAATGCATCCCAATTTTGTTGAATTTGTTAAAAAATGAAATACACATTGAATACTTATCAGATTACGATTAATTTTTGAAGCAGCGGTTAAATGATTAATTTACCTTCTATTCGCCACTGACAATTAAAATTAAAAATGAGCCAGATAATGAATGATTTAGAAAAAGCCTGAAAATAATGTCACTGATCACATTAAGATTAACATATTTCACATAGGTAAACAATAAGAAAAAAAAAAAAAAACAAAACAACCTTACCCAAAATCACGTATATATTTTCGGTATATAAAGTTTAAAAAAAGTAGTTGTTTTTTTTTTTTTAATGTAATCTAATTTAATTAAGCACCGTGATAAAAATAGAAAGAAACAACAAAAAAACAACCCCACCCAAAAAAAAATTGGTATTTTTTCGGTAAAACAGTAAAGAAAAAATTTCAGTTTAAAAAAATAATACAGATATAATCTAATTTAATTAAGTACCGTGATAAAAATGTCCAGACAGACATTAGGAATCGCGCGTTGAACGAAAAAATGTATACAAGTGATATTGTCACTTGTGATACTCTCCCTTGTGATATTTCGTGGTTGTTTCCAAACCTCCTCCCATTTGAAACTCACGTGATTAATAGACCCCATGACAATTTTTTTGAGGATAAAATTGCTTGTAAATTTATTAAAGTAATAAAGACCACCAATCATTAAAAAGTGGTGTTAGAGATAAGTTCGTGTAAATATAATTAGAAATAAAATTAAAGGCAAATTATTAAAGTATGTAAATAGAGTGACTGCATACTGTAAACAACTAGAATTATCGGCCCAGAAATCAAAATTGTACGGTCCGCTTTGTGATGACGACGTCATAAAATAAAAACATTAATAGCTACTATTAATTAAAGTAAATAAATTATTGTATAATACGCAGTCTCTCTATACAAAAGCGCTCACTTCACCAGGGTTACATTTTTTTTTTAGGTTATATTCCTATTATACGGTATGTTTCTTTAGTTAGAAGAAATATTTGAAACCAATGTCTGCTAATGTTTCTGGTAGCGGGGTTTGTGAAACCCTGTTAGGTTTCCATTGCCCAGTCTTCTTGAAGGCAAAGGCCATCGGTGTTCGTAATATGGTGACTAGACAACCGACTTGCGATCAAAGCTATTTTTTTTTCAGGCTAGGTATTTTGGCCACATCCATGAGCCGTGAGAAAATCGCCCCGATGGTACGGATACAAATGATAAAGTGAGTGCTTCAGCGCAGCAGTGGTGATGAGGCGAGAGTGCATGAAGGTCCACTTACTACTTACCGCGGCCCGGCTCGCCCTCCACCGCCTCCATCGCCTGCACGGCTGTCACCACGCGCGGGATACCTGCGCAGAACAAATATGAGAAATACGTGGAAATGGATTTTAAGAGCTAGGAGCAAGAGCCGTTTGAGATGATAGCTTTGTCTGCAGAATTTATACGTAATACTAGCTACCGTATAATAATAATATATATTTTTTTCTCCCTTGCTCTTTCTCCGTTTTGAAAAAACTGTTTCGGCTCTGAATCTCCTTCACATGCGGTTTTATCACAAAAAAATCGTGATTGTTTCGAGGCCATAGTGTCTCCTAGTTCTCCTACTGATCACGCATTTGTAAAAGAGTCTCAGGGACTGTTGGCAGCCTTCGGTTACACCTTGGACTAGCGATTGGAAGTGGCACTGGTTACACGGGCGATGCCATGTCAAAACTCATGTATGCAAGGCGCGATGTATCAGGGACTGTTGTTATCCTTAGCGCAGCGTTTACAATTGGTACCGGTGATGTCCTTGAGCAGGCACTACCGGCTAGTCTTACAAGTGGTTCATAGTAGGTAGCAGTTCTATGCAAGCTAGATGATGGAAATCTCACGTATGCATGGCGCGATATGGCTTCGGGACTGCTGGTAGCCCTTGGCGCAGCGGTTGCAGGTGGTGCCAGTGACGCCGTCCTTACAAGGGCACTGCCCGCTCGTCTGGTTACAGGTCTTGCCACTTGCTCCTACTGGGTGGCAGTCGCAAGCTGGGGAAAAATATCACGTGAGAATTGGAGCAACACAGCAATTTTTTGATTTTATTTGATTATTTATGACTTGTGCCTATGTTTACTAAGTAAGTACTAAGTAAAATACATACAAACTACCTAAACTACTTAGCCTACTACATAAAAATAAAAGTTGGATTATCCAGAGACCATTAAAGGTCTATAGTCCAAATGTTGAAGCCCACTACCAGTTGGCAGCGTACCCAGCATGCTGGCGGCATTACCACGCTGAATGGGAATGTTTATGCGTTGAGCCAAATAAACGCCAGCATTTTGGTCACGCGTCGCGTCAACCAGGCGCTCTGATAAGTTTTTGAAAATAAGATGAGTTCCGGTCCCCAAGGTCACAATGTCTCTACTCCGAACGGCTCAAATATGTAACCACTCCCGAGGTTAGCATATTTGCGCAACTTGTGCTGCTCCGCTGAATGAGTCGCCGCGCCAGCTCTACTCCGTGTTTCAGAAAGATGTGACGGAGCCATTGTGTCAACGCAAGTTGCGTCCCACACAAGGGGCCGTCCCATCTTCCAGGGCACAAGTGTCATACCGTCAGGTCTTTTCGTGCACAACTTTTCGTCACGCGCAAGGCCACTCGGTTCGAGTATAGCTGCAACATTGGCGGTGGAAAAAACCCGGCGTATGATGTTATACGCCAATAACATAATTTAATTTATAGCATAATTTAAATGTATGTAACAGGAAAAAAAAGCTTAAATAAATAATTATCTGCAAGTGAACAAAATGTAATACAGAAATAAGTTTGTTTTATGTATTTATTTATATATAAACATACAAAACAGAATGCAATCATTTTAAGATTATTGTTTAAGTAACATTTTTATAGATCTGTATTATATTCTAAAACTATGTTGCGTTATATTAAATGAATCTGAATATACCAACACTAGAGGAGTGGGTATGAAATTAATAAAATATGTGGTTATATTATGTTTATATTTAATTTGATTTTGCTTATTCTCTATTCCCTGTATCATGAAGAAAAACAAACTCAATAGATATCAAGTTCAGAGCTGCAGAGGAACTTGGCTCTTACTTTCATCTTAGTTACGAACTATTGTCAATATAAAAGTTTTTCTGTCGCGTGGAGTGTTTTTATGTCCAATTTTCTTCGTGTACGTCGCAGCAGCTTCTCAAATATCTTGAACTACTCGAACTTGTCTTATTTTTGAAGTCTTCGGTTTGAAAATAGACTGAAAATATGTTTCGTTTGCAGGATTTACAGTTGCTTGATAAAATTCGCGACCTCTGTAACTTGACAATATCAAGACCGATTTTGCTAATATTCGAAATTAAAAATTGCATGAACTACTTGCCTACAAAATTTTATGAAGATCGATTGACGGTACTCAATAGTTATCGTCGGACACACGCATACAAATGCCAATTTGTTTCCATATAGACTCAGAGACCTTTGCTTTGCTCGGTCAATGATTTAGTCAGTAATATCAGACAAGCAAATCAAATCATACTATATCAGACAAAATATCTAAATACCAGCTGCGCCCCGCGGTTTCACCCACTATTCTACAGTAACCGATTGTTTTTCAGCCGTTACAGAGTTGAACAGGAACAAACACACAAACTTTCGCATTTATAATATTAGTGTAATATATTCATAAGAACAAACCTTTTTCTAAGAATCTACGCACAAATCAAACCGCTTATTATAGAAACTTGAAATTCGCACACAGTTGCATGCGCCATGTTCACGGGTAGACTGTGCCGAAATATCGGGAACTCAACAAAAAATTATAACCGTGGTAAATATCCCGTGAGTACTAAATAGTAATGTCCACCACGAAAGTCTAAAACAGTGTGTAAGTAATTTAAGTTTCAGTAGTAGTCTTCATCATATCTCCTCGCAGCCTTAGGTTCTCTTTTTCACTTGATAACTTTTATCACTTGATAAGTTGCGAAAAATATCAAATTCCTCCATAAAACGCCTAGTTTTCAAAACTTTTCCTTGCAAATTTCCTCTGCCCCGCTATTTACAGGTCAGATCGCCGACTCAATTATCCTTATGCCCTGACCCGTGACCCCTAGGGGTCCTAAGGGGTCTGTTTACGAGGGTCGCCATTACGGTCCACACACGATGATAGGAAATAGCAGCCGCCGACTGCGGACCGCCAAACCGCGAAGTTGGGAAACGAAACGTATTTATTTTGCCCATTTGATGAGCTCGAGTTGGGGAGCAAATACAATATTGTTGCTCGTTCCTTTTTTTGTTGGGATATTGATTTATTGGTAGGACAAACGTTTGCTTTGGTTATGAACTATATTTTTATCTTGAAAATGAACACTAGTAATAGGTACGTGAAATTGGGAAAACATGAGATTTGCAAGCGATGATGATGATGACATGAGATGATTTTGTCTCGTCAACAAAATAATCTGAAAAAAATGCAGTACCGAGATGTTCTTGGCGGCACCCGTGAATAACTTTTCATTGAGATGGTGGTGGCCATCTGTAATCTTCTTCACCAGTTCCACTTCACCAAATGATACTTTCTGAATGAATATGCTTAACTTGTCGATGAAAATACCAAAATCGCTATTTTATGCCTATAATATTTGAGGAGTTCCAATTCATTATGGATCCCTTTATCAGAGCAGGACTTCATCATCATCATCCACAGCCTTCCTTATCCCACTGCTGGGTATAGGCCTCTCTTGCTATGCCATCTGCCTCGGTCCTATGCCAATCTAGTCCAGGTTCAACCCGCGATTGTGACGATATCGTCGACCCATCTCGCAGCTGGACGACCAACGCTCCGCCTACCTTGCCTCGGCCACCACTCTGTTACAACCTTACTCCACCTGTCATCTCTGAACCTAGCAACGTGTCCTGATTCATTACCGCTATTCCGACATCTCGAACCTTTGTTCTCTTTCGGATTTCGGTATTATTAGCAGATTTCGGTAGCAGGACTTATTTAAGGAGAATTCTGTGGAACAGGATTTTGAAAAAATTACACCAATCTGGAAGTACATCCTTTCAAATAAAAAAAAAAAAAAACGCTCCTTATATGACGGAGTTATGAGCGAACAAAAACAAAAAACTGGGCTTGGGAATTGTTGAACAAAAGCTTTTAATTATTTTTCCAATTTTTATGATCTTGTGCTGACCCGAGCCAATATTGTTAAGAATTTTATTGGTAAGAGGCAGTACAAGACAATGGAAACGTGCCTAAAAACGTTATGTATCGATCGCACCTCTCTTAGAGGGCAACAGCTGTGACTTTGGCATGGCTCTTCTGGCATGCAACTGACATGGCTAGGATAGCCCCATCACTTCACCTTTAACTTTATGTATATTTGTATTGATCAACTCTCTAACATTTTCATGACTTCAATCTCAAATACCAAACTCTACGACTTCAAAACAAAACAAACAATAGGTAACATTCCGGCTTTTGGCGAAACAATCGCGCTACCCCAAGTTACCCCGACCCGGGGCATCTTCAGTCAATCAGAGTCAGCACAAAACCGTGTCAACTTTACCCCTGTTACCCTTGTACCTCTTCGAATTGCCCCTCGGGGACCCACGGGCAAATTCGCGAAGAAAAGGACAACTCGATTCAAGACTTTATGGGAAAACTATTCGGTTACCGAGCATGGGGAATGTCCGTAAACCGATTATCCGTTTACATCTATTTTTATGTGCTACGACGTTGGCTATTTCAATGTTTTGTTTGGGAATTTGATTCGCGAAAGGTTGCGGCATTGCGAGGTCGAGACTTGCAACGCGTGAGAGCCGAAAAAACATGGGACAAGAAAAAATATTCTCAAATAAAAATATATTACCTAAATAATATACGTGAACCCAGTTTATGAATGTGCCAATTCAGAGTAAATCTAATATTTAGCTTTATTTTACGAATGGTTTGTAGGCTTCATTCCAGTTTCCCATTGAAAAGTTGTTACAGTATTCTGGTGTAGGTTTTTAGGTATAATCAGGCCTCTGTTACTCCATATGTTATATTATGTTCATATTATTTATTTGCATCCACAATGTGTGACTTAGATGTTATAACTTATGCTAGGAGGAGAGGAGGACAGCCAGTTTATCTTATAAACTAAGTTTTAACTCCCAGAACCTATGAGATATAGTTATTTGTCTTTCATATATTCACCTATAGAATAGTATGTTTTAGTTATTAAAAAGTTTTTGATACGCCGCGTGACATACCAGGAAGCATAGCAAGGTACGGGCTTCAGGAACCTGAGACAACGCGCGAGGCGTCGCGATGCGTCGACTGTGGGTTCGCCCCAATTTATAAGGAGAATTCTGTGGTTCGCCCCTTGCGCTATACAACTCTACCAAGCGAGAGAGTGACATTAGGTTCTTCGACGGGCACAAAGAGAGATCCTCACGCGCTCCATAATGCAGTTGATAAATTGAAGCCATTTTTGAATCGTTCGTATCGTTCGATCGCTTGTATCATTCGAAATTAACGAACGAATCTTTCGAACGAAATCCTTTGGATCCGAGCGAAATTTGAAACATCTTTCAAAAGTAAAATTTCGCTTGATATATTCGTGCCAAATATCATACGAGTTATTTAAAAAATCAATATTCTGGGTCCCTATTCGAAGATATGACAAATTGATGTCGATTTCGAGATTCCAATCTCAACTGCCACTCTATCGTCTCGATTGCCTTAGATCACTCGATGTATCTCGCATGCTAGCGATCGTGAATATCTCGAAAAATAGCTAATATATAATAAAATAAATAAAATAATAATAATTAAGAAATCTCGATGTTCGACTTTTTTTTCTAGTCGAGATTGGATCTCAGGTTTTCAGAACGGTTTGAGAAGGTCCTGTACTGCGCATTGAGGAGCCACATAGGTATGTAACAAAGTATATTTCATTGTGCGTGCTAAAATTAGCTTTACTGCGATGTCGCAGTCTTTTATTTTTTGAATGTCATCCCGGAGTGAGATTTCTGTATGTATACTATTATATCTTCTGTGGTATTACGTATTCAAAAGAGCTTTAGTTTTTGCATAGTATTTTAGGCTTCAATTGCCAGATGAATTTAATACCTTTTATTTCAAAAGCGTATATTTATAAAGGTAGAAACTATTCAAACATAGATAGCCCGGGTTCGCCCCGCCTTGTTTATTTGTCAGGTGTTAAGCTTTTATCGGCCATTTCGTGTATTTTTAACATTTTTATAGCGCACAGTTTACTTAAATCCATCCTTTATTTATTAAAACGACGACATTTTGAAATATTTAACGTGTAATGTTTTTATAGTAACGTTTTAAGGGAACATTTAATATGGAATTTATAGGTTGTGTGTCTTTAAAGGAGATAATTACTTTCGCCTTTAAAATGGCGTAAAAACGGTATTTAATAGGATAATTCACACTCTGTGGAAGCTATAAAGAGTGCTTTTTATTAAGAGCGTTCCATTTTGCGGTCTATACTGCAGATTTAAGATATTCGGGCCATTTTTACTGAGAGCTCGAAGCGCGCGCTCGAACAACACGCGCTTCTTGCACGCGCAGGGGCTCCATTTTTAATTACAATTATTATTATTGTTTTTTCCTTTTTAATTTAATTTGACGTAAGATTTAATTTAAGTAAATTTGACATTTGTTTTTTCATGTAAAGTACCTAATGTAATGTAAATTTTATTTCTCAATAGCGTGATTCGCGTTTTGTGCTGATGAATGTAAATTCATAAATAATAAATAAATAAATGTAAATTGCTCGTTTGATATCACTTGTATCTTTCAAAATGACTGACTTTCGAACAAAATCCTAAACAAAAGTCGCATTTTAAAATAATCATATCACTCGCTAACGCAGCGAGTCGTTTAGGCCAAGTTTGCTTTGTATAATAAAAATAGAAATATCATTTATTTCGCATAATATTTTCGTGAGAAAACATACGAGAGATTCAAAAATAGAGCCCCAGAGCGCGAAGCGCGTGTTACTGGAATTTGGTCTCATAAGAAGCTTCCCGATAGACTTAGAAAGACCAGACATGAACCAAGATATTGAAAGACAATTCCCTGTTCAAGGAGTAAAAATCAGTTTATATGTTATTTTGAGTATAATTTTATAAGCTGACGTTGGAATTCGGTTTAATTAATGTTTATTTATTTTAAAAATAACGTGCTTTATAAGAAAAAGGAGGTATAAAAATAACTCGTATTATTTGTACGCTGATTTCGTACGCGGTCCGTAGTGAACCGATGAAGTGAAGTTGTCCTCGAGTGCTGGCACTCGACTAGATGCCAACTTCACTTCATCGGTTTGTTCAGCTCAGCAGGGCTAGCATGCGCATCGCGAGACAATCATTTTGTTATGCAAAAACAGGACACGGCTACGGTTATGTATACGTTTGTCTCATTTTTCACGACATGAAGAGTAGAGAAGATTTTGTCGCGGTGCGCATGCTAGCCCTGCAGGTCAAAATCAAAGTTGGCTTCGAGTGCTGGCACTCGACTAGAGGCCAACTTCACTTCATCGGTTTGTTCAGCACAGGTCAAAATCAAGTCGTTCTTCAGTAGGTATACTCACGTTTGCACGCCTTCTTATGAGTGATGTGTTTAGTGGGATCCCTGTAGTACCCTTCCCGGCAGTAGTGGCAGTGCCGGCCGGCAGTGTAGTGCCGGCACTTGAGGCACACGCCGCCGCTCACTCGCCCGGACAGCTTGTAGAGCTCCATGTTGAAGCGGCAGCGGCGCGCGTGCCCGTTGCAGTTGCATTCTGGGGAAAATAAAATGAATGAGTTTATTTTAGAAATATTATAAACTAGTGGTGCGCACCGAACTGTGACCTCGCGACTCCTATAACTTCTACTCTGCTTTTGCTTGTGCTCGAGGCATGTAGTTCATAATTCGGGAAAAATATAGTGCTAAGTACACACTTGTAATAGAGTGCAGAGAGATAGCACTAATAGCGCGCGCTATTCAATAAATCAGATAATTGCTAATTGCAACTAAACCAAGAAAATAATCGAGATTCTGTTCTATATATCTTAGACTTTATTATAATCTCATTTTTGGAGATATTATAGAGTAACTAGCTGCGCCCCGCGGTTTCACCCGCTATCCTACAGGAACCATTCGATTTTTCGGTTAACGATTAACGGTACAAAAAATATCGTCGGATTTGTTTCCGTGAATAGTATAATGTTGTGAAACGTGACTCTTCGTGTTGCTTCCAAAACTCCATAGAAACGTCTAGTAAAGTCTCCACCACTTTACTGGGGCATGACGTGGACTTGACCGTGACTCACTTTGCTTGACTGAGACTTTTTAATTGTGAAATATTTGACATCACTTGAAATATTACAATACTTGACACTGGCTAAATACAAAACGTGTGGAGCCAAAACATAAGAGTAAATAAAAAAAATCTACAATACTTCTTCACGTTCCCGCCTAAAACTCCGACAGTTACAATCAATCAGAAATGTATTTTGTTTGTTCCCACAATTTTCATTAATTTAAGTACAGACTCAAGTTGTTGGTAAAAATACTCTAAATACTTCCCTCGCGTCAACAAACACAAACTACTAAACAAAATTGTCTAGCAATTGAATTTGCAAGCAATTTTCTTACATTACATTCTTCTGTGACCAAGCTTTCCCATTGGCTACATCAAGCCTTCACGAGCCTAGCAATGAACTATTGAGAGTAAATTTTAATAGCGAATAAAAATAAATAAAAATTAAATGTTTTTTTTTTTTTGGCCAATGCTATTGTCGATCGTCCAGCGTGCGGAATCTAAAGGTGACTATTTTTATTAAGGATACCTAAATGCGCAAGTTTGTGTGTGTTACTGATAGGGCTCTCTTGCAGAGTCCGCCTGGGGAAGTACCACACCTTTGCCAGTTATTCAACCGCCAAGCAGTAGTGTGCAAGCATTACTGTGTTCCGGATTGAAGGGCAATGTTTCCAGCGTAATTACTGGGCATACAGAGATTTAACATCTAACACCTCAGGGTGACGAGCGCAGTGCATTACCGCGCATAGTTTTGAACTGTTGAAGTTCAAAATTGGTTGGTTGGGCAAGCGTGACGATTAACATCAGGTGAGCGACTTGCTCGTCTCGTCACCAAGAAACATAAAAAAATTAAAATATAAAATAAAAACTGAATTCAGAAATAGTTACTCCACTTTGAGGTCAAACAAATGTTCAGTGCGCGCATTACCTCCCAAGACCCCAGGGTCATCTGTAGGACATTAGTAGCCATGACTTATCGAGCCATTACTTTAAATGTACCGCTATTAATATTACGACGTTTCCGGGTACACTTTGCGCTGAACTTTATGCCCGATCTGCGGGCTTAGTCTACGCACTGCGATAAAATTTGTCTATTCTTTTTGTCGAGCTAAAACAGGACATGGCTAAGGACATGTAAACGTTTGTCTCATTTTCTCACGACATACGGATTAGAGAAGATTTAGTCGCGGTGCGCAGTCATCTTCGACCGCATCGTCGCTTACCAACAGACGAGTTGGTCATCAAACGAGGACTTACAAGCGTTAAAAAAATTGAGGCCGCTGAGCTGTGGTTTACTGGGTATCCGGCTGCACAAAGGATATATTCTTAGATATCTTGTACATCATTATAAAACAAATATCCAGAATTTAAAAAAAAAAAAAATACGCAAAAAAAGGTTTCCATTTTGTCTAGGGATAATAAAATATATTTTTCATCCCTTCGTCACTGCAGAAGATTTTATGGCGTCAGGGCGTCGGTAATTTTATTTCGTCTGTCTATCCCGTAGGATATCGACCGCGTGATCTTTCCCTGACTACCTACATACCATTATTAGCTTTTTAGGTCGCCTGGATTTCTGTGAGTAATATGGTCAAAGTAGTTTAGAATGCGCTGGAAGCGGATTGTATTCAACCTGGTTGTTATGCGAACTTGTTAGAATAGTCATCAGAAAAGCCAGTATAAGCCTATATCTATATAGTGATGCCATAAAGTTTGGCCGGAATTCTACGCAGTAAGTAATGAAGGGTGTATTTACATGCAATTTAGTGGAATTCCTCAAAGGACAGTTCTTGAAAATCTATATTAAAATTGAAAGCTAATGTTTGAATGGTAAAATTTCTTGCAGTACGCAGTTTGGTTGCCGCATGTTCTACGAAAATGTATTGGCAGCACTTTTCCGGAAAACTACTCCATGTTAAGTAACTTTTTACTGAATCAGGTAAAAATTAGGAAAACTATGAGACTGAAGCCCGCGACTTCGTAGCCAGAAACGAGTAAATAATAAGTGATAACCCTAAACATGAAGAGCTTCCATACAAATAATTTCTTAACTCCTTTCGTGAATTAATTTTCAGAAACCCAAATATTCTCCAAATTCCTACAAAATTTTAACTTAAGCTTTCTGACTGTACCAATATTTTTTCTAGTCGATGTTCGAGGCCCGTGTACTTTGTGTACAGTTAGTTAGTACCCAGATAGAATATTTAACGTATTTTACTATGAAGTATGAGCATTCCTTGATAAAGGTCATCGAATGTGATCGAAACTATAGTCGGAATAACCGACTCAATTTAACGTGAGTATTCCCGTTTTATTAAAACAAAATTTAACGTATTCTTTTTCCCCCTTTATTTCAGGGAGGAGGCCTATGTTCAGCAGTGGACGTCTTATTGCTGATGATGGTGATGATGATTCCTTCTGACCTTCTCTTGGCTCGTTAAATTTTTGTGTAGTGATTGTGAAAATCTGGTTCGACGTCTGAAATCTGGTTGTTTGGTTCACCTTGCTTCTCAGTTGTATTAAAAATACGTTTGCTGTGTAGGCATTTAAAACTACATTTTTAAACTAAAATCAAGCCAGTAATCAGGCAGTTAACTATTTGGCTAGTAGCTCAGTAGCGTGTTTTATTCGTTCGTGGTTAATCTAAGCTTGTGTTATTTTTTCAACAGTTAGATATTGTTTTCTTATGGCGTTCTGTTCAAACAACCACTGCAGTAACTCAGCCACAAAGTAGGAGTTTCGGCCACTCCTGCGCATCTCTGACATTACGACATTGTATTTATGAATTCAGTACATAAACTATTGCCATTGAAATAATATTTATTAAACTTCGGGATTCTGAAATGTTTAACTTTGACAACAGATTAAGTCTATTGCTGTCATTGTCATTTGATTAGTACCAGACAAAGGCAGCATTAGAATTAATCTGTTGTCAAAGTTAACAAACGTTTCGGAATCCCGAGGTATGATAATGTGAATAAATGAGATCAATTGGTGCCAAAATCGTTCGACTTCCGTCAAAGTTGGTGGTCGGAGTACGGTATAAAGCACAGAAGAGAGAAAAAAAAATCCTCTTCTGTGGTATAAAGAGTCTCT
The DNA here is from genome assembly GCA_947579745.1 of Apocheima hispidaria. Taxonomy (NCBI): domain Eukaryota; kingdom Metazoa; phylum Arthropoda; class Insecta; order Lepidoptera; family Geometridae; genus Apocheima; species Apocheima hispidaria. The sequence continues at coordinate 2,552,660 of OX388157.1, forward strand.
TGAGGTAAGACAGAAAATCTACTTAATTTATTACGACAACAACATTTATAAAAATTAACAAATTTAACTAATTAACTTAAATAGTTTACATACACAACTAGTTGATCATAGCCTCAGAATCAATTGAAATTATACACAGAACAATGAGATAATTTTTTTAAGGTTATGATTATCATATTTAGCTCAAGGAAAAGGTATCATATATAATGAGCTTTTCATAACTTTGCTTCACATAAAATGATTTTCTTGTCTCGTTTCGTCAAAAAATTGTCACTTTAAGTGCCTATAGCAACGAAGATATTGCGAAATAAAAATATAAAAAAACAAACATACAAGCATAGTTTTCTACGGTGTAATATATGAAAAATCATCGAAATCGGATAACATTTAGGGGTGGGTACTAGACTACGCTTTTGTAAGGACAAGACGGTGGTGTACTCTATTCTTAAATCAAGAACATAATAACGAAAGATACGTTTCACAATAATATCGCGTACACTAAAATTGAGGACGCTTTAAGAACCTGAACTAAGTAAAGGTATCACGCACGCATTTTTAACATAAGATGCAATTTTTATGTTTTATTTTGGCGAAGGAGAAAGTTTATAAAGGTTTAAAAAAGTGATAGCCTAGTAATTAGGAAAGCGAGAAGTTTTATTTAGCTATGGCGCCAAAACTCCTCATAGCAACATTCAATACTGATTCCATAGTTTGTGTCCCTCCCTGTCATAAACCTGTCAACAGCTATGATCTGTGGCTCACACGTCAGCTATTACGGCGAACAGATGGCGCTGTTAGAGTATCACAGATTCTTTTGTAGTGTTTTCCGACTATAAATATATCAGCCCGGCCTATGAATAGGGTTCGGTGACAGAGTTGTATATCGCCGGTTGGGATGGGGAATACTATTTACTATAACATTAGAGGAGCGGGAACGTGAAAAAGTCATGTCGCGTTTTCTTTTTTTTTTCTTTCCTCCTATGAGGATTTTGGTATCGCATGTCGTATGCATTTGCCAGTGTCAAGTATAGATTCACAAGTTATGCTAGATATTATCAAACAAGTCATAGTCACAGTCAAAGGTAAGCAAAGCAAATCACGGTCAAGTCCAAGTCATGCCCCAATAAAGTGGTGAAAACTTTACTGGAGCCTTCTATGCAGTTTTGGAAACGAAACGAAAATTCGCGTTTCACGACATTATACCATTCACCAATACTCGTGCATGTTCACGAACACTTAACGGGTAAAAATTACGCGTTAATTATTTTACACATTAACACTCGAAATGACACAAGTTTTTGAAAATAATAAAATGACGCGACATGAATTCTTCACGTTCGCGCCAAAAAAACCGGGAACACTATTTATTGAAACATTAGAGTTTTTGGCGGGAACGTGAAAAGTAATGTCGCGTTATTTTATTATTTTCCAGGGTATGGAATTTTCGTAGCACTTTTAGTTTCTCAAAGGGATTGCACTTTTATCGACTACCGATTATTGATAAGCGATTTTTTCGATTCACTTCATACGTGTTTCTCGACATTATGTTTTTAAGAGGATAGTCCTTTCGCGAGGTTTTGGCACGTTCGATATTTGAAATTGAATAGCTGTCGCTCTGTTTTTCATGTGTGCGATAGAGTTAGTGAATTTTCCTAACTTTTTGATGAAAAATTTTACTTTAAAACAACTTTTTCGGGGGGTAGTCTGTTATCACCCCCTAAATCTTAACAAATTCTTTTGTTTTTGACTTGATTGGTGTTCATGGCTTGGATAAAAATATAATCTATGCCGCTATGTGTAGTTTTTTTTTTTTAAATTAATTTATGGTATTTTAACAACAACTACTTTTCTTCGTCGTATTTTCGACTCAAAAAATTTGTCACTTTTGTTTTTTACTCTTATGTTTTGGCTCCACACATTGTGTATTTAGCCAGTTTATTGCAAATTGTCACTTTAAGTGCATATAACAACGAAGATATTGCGAAATTAAAAAAACACACATGATAGCATAGTTTTTAGATAAAATATTTAAAAAAAACATTGAGATCGGATAAGATTTAGGGCTGGATACCAGACTACGCTTTTTGTATAGACGAAACGGCGGTATAACTCTATTCATAACTGTTTTAAATTAACTTTACAAACAGAACAGTATATCAAGGATACTTCCTTCTTTATAAATATAAGGGTGTCTACACATGGCCTGACCTGACATCGTGAGAAAGGGACAGCTAGATTTGAATTTCACGGGAGCAAAAGAAACAAACTATTAAGGTTATACCTTCTCCCTTTCGCTCCCCCAGAAACTTATATACAGCCATCTCTTTCAAATGATGTCAGGTCAGGCTATGTAGCGAGGCCTTAAATAAACTCCGGGTATTTTTCTAATTTCTCTATCGTATTTCTTTTATTTTTTTTATTCTTTTGTGTGTGTTCAGGTCGAACAAGCGGCGGAGCGCGTTTCGTTCGTGGTTTCAGGTAGGTAAGTGACATCCGCCTAGCGGCCAACGTGAAAACTAATTCACGCCCGCATCCGCGCCCGCGCCCCCTAGCTCAACGTGAGCAAGCCCTAAGCCCTAATAATCGTTGAAAAAAGTTGCTTACAAGAGTTACAAGGAGTCACTTAAAATCTAATATCGCGGGGCGCAGATAGTTATTAATAAAGATTTGCTAACGTAATTGATAAGTTAAAAGTATGATTGTAAGAAAGCTAAATGCGACGTCTTTAAGCTATCATATTTTCATTACATCAGCAGGCAAAAAATCCAGATTTATCAGATAGATTAGGTGGCAGGCCTCCCACTAGGTGGACCGACGACATTATGAAAGTCGCGGGCAACCGGTGGATGCAAGTGGCACGTTGTCGGTCGGTATGTCGCTCTAAGGGGGAGGCCTATGTTCAGCAGTGGACGTCTTATGGCTGATGATGATGATGATGGCTTAATATCTACACTATTTTTAATATGTAACTTCATGTTGATAGATCGTACCCATTGAGCAGCTCGGTATATACCGGGCGGAACGGGAAGGTCGGAGGCCTGTGTTGCTTTAAGATCGTACCTAAAACTCACTTTTAACACCATTTTGAACACAATCGCTCATTTCTTTACTACCCGACTGCACGAGAAGGAGGGTAATGGTTTTTTACTTTTTGTGTGATTAATCACGAATAGTAATCAGTTTTGTTCTGACGGACATTCTTTATAAATAAAAGGAAAATAATGATTGACCAGCCTGTCACAAGCATTAGATGTACACTGTACAGTCAACTTATTTGTAAACGTGGAAAATGCAGAAAGTTAAAAATTCTACGAGTGGCTCACAGTTTTGTTTCGTAAATACGATTGTGGCTCCCCAACTTCAACTGTGTAGTTAAATTAGTCGCACTGTATTCTATCGTTTATTACAAAAGGCCGATGACAGCGCATGAATAATAGTTTCAAAGTAGTGGGTAGACCAAAAAGTCTTTGAAGTAAACTGGCGACAGACAGCTTTGTTTCATTATTATGAAAAGGGTTCTTGGCCTAGAACACAGATTATACATAGATACCGCATTGCGAGATCGTTGTGCCGACAAAACTCTCCAAAGTTGGAGGAAGGGGTTGCGAGGACTGAGGCCCATGCAGTGTTCTCATTTTGTTTTAATAAAACGGGAATACTCACGTTAAATTGAGTCGGTTATTCCGACTATAGTTTCGATCATATTCGGTGACCTTTATCAAGGAATGCTAAGCGTGACACGCGCGCAACCTCGTCTTGTCTTGCACTGACTGCAATTTAAAATTTAACATGAGTATTCCCGTTTTATTAAAACAAAATGTATCAAAACCAAGTCAGTTCTCATTGGCTATTTCAAGGTTACGCTTACTCGCGTCTAGCAATTAACTAATGAGAAAAAAATTTTTAGTGGTGTATTTTGACAAATGTAGGTTGCGCTTCGATCGTCCTGAGTGCGGAATCTAGAGATGATTTGTCTGGGTGGAGTATTAATAATAATTATAATTTATTTAAAAAAAAAAAAACATATTTGTTGATTGATCCTAACATATCATTAAAAAATTACAAATGACCGCTAAGTTATTCTAACATTAATTCACATGTCAAAAATAAAATAATGACCTAACATTTGTCAAATTAAAACTATAAAACACAAAACTAACAACAAAAAAAACCTTAATCTATATTTCGGTCTGGATCCGGAATGCTCAACATGTACTTCTTGTCCAGTGTTATTTATTATTATTATTATTGTGCAGAGGCTAGAGCTATCTCTTTCAAACATAAAAAAATTATGAGGATAAAAAATAAGAGCGAGTATACAAAAACAATTCAGTTACCTTTAAAGCGGATTTCTATTTTTAGCGAATAAGACGGAAAAACTCGAAAAAAACTATTTTTGCTTTATTCGTAAAAAAAAAAATGTTAAAAAAAATTGCTATAAAACATTGGCGTTGTTTTTATATAGATTTTTAATAAAACAACTTTTTTAAATTCTAGTTATTATTCTAGTATAATTATAATAAACAAAATTGAAGATGAGCAAACGAGATAATAATCATACTGTAATTAGGGATGCGATCTCTTAAATAGCATGACCTAAGATTTTAAAACTATGAACTTTGGATTAACTGCAACAAATCCGAAAATGCTGGATATTTTGCACAAAGCGGTACCTATTAAAGGTTCGTGTACACGTACCGCTATTACTTATCTTGTAGCAACACACGCGAGAAGTCGCTGCAACTTGTCGGCATTTGTCGCCACCGACATATTTACGACTACACGTTGCCACAGATTCAATACTTACACCTCGAAATTTCCGTAAAGTTATGTTCTGTTCCATTCACTCTGCAAGGATTGCAACGCTTTCTCATTCACTCGTAACAAAATTCGCAAGGAAAGGTGTACACGAGACGCCATCGACAACTCGATATGTTTACGATTGCAAATCTCGCGTCGCCGTGTATCGATTCGTGTGAACCTCATTATGGACTTTATATGGAACTGTGAAAAACGACCCTTTAAATTTATTGCAGTAACCAATTTGCGAATTTTTATGTCGTCGTTTACTTTGCTTTTTTAGTTACAAATTGTGATTTCTGCGAAACGTTAATGCAAGATTGAGTTTCATTTTAAAAAGATGCCTTTTAACTGCTTGCTACAAAGTAGTCCTTAATTTAGTTTTTTTTTGAGTCCGTAGTAAATTTTATATAAGAAAAGTAGGTTGAAACCGGTTGTCGAACACGTGATTACATAAATGATTTTGTTTTCACCTATTTCAATTATCTATATTGTGCATAAAAATTAGATATAGTGGTATCTTTGTTTTATTATTTCTGGATGTAACACAACATCTCACTCTTTCGATTATCACATCGCGTGGAATCGATTCATAATCGAATTAGCGCTCTTCCGGTCGACTGTACTTAGCATCTACCCACGCATCTCTTACTGTGGAAATTAATGCCGTTTACACACAATTTTTTGTAGATTGGCGTTCGCGACTGCATTCAAGATAATTATCCTCTATAGATTCCGCATTCAGGATAAGTAAAGCTCACCACATATCGGTCAATATATATTTATAAAAAAATCGCTGTCGATGGTTCATTGGTAGCCGTGGCTAGACGTCATCTCGGAATAGCCAGTGGGAACGTTTCGTATAAGTGCCTTCGACTCACGTTTTTGTCCAACTTTGGTGCATATTTGCCGGAACATGGATCTCATAATGTGGTATAGGTATAGGGTTGTAACACGTTGAGTATGTAATATATGTATCTTTTTATGTAAAAACGGCCTTAGAGATAAGGAATATATGAAATAGATAATTATATACTTACCTGTACTTGGTTTTTGTCGTGGCATCAGCTATATTCAGTTATATTTTAGAACAATAAGTACCTACAAATGAAAATGCCTTCGTAAGGGTAGCACTCAGTTGTAAGACTTATAAATGTCACGTTTTAACCAATTCAAAAGTCGAATGAATCGAAGCTTTACTTTGCTGATCTGATAAAACCTTTAGAATAACGCAATGACAAATATTCCTGAAAAAAGTTCCTTAAAAAATATTATTCATTTTGTCCTGTCTTACATCCTTTGATACAAAAAGCTTTGATTCCAACATTTACATACTACGTGCAAATATTACTAAGCCGTGTATTCCTGGATTTAAAATACCGGTATTTACGGGTACAAAAGTATACCTGGTACCGTCTGTGTGTACACGGCCTAACGAAGCAGGTCGTGACTCGATTTCCTAACTGTGTGCACAGCCTTAATCCTATTACGATTTGATTTTCGAATAAAGAAAAAAATATAATAGGTATATCTATTATGTATGGCTAGCTGTTACCCGCGACTTCATTCACGTGCACCACAGATCACACTAGATACCGCATTACGAGATTGAAAAATCACCAAAGTTTGAGGAAGGCGCGAGTCGCGGGGAGTGCGACCAATCCTTCTCATTGGCTATCTCGAGGTTACGCCTACTCGCGCCTAACAATCAACCAATCAGAGTAATTTCTTAAAAGTGTATTTAGACAGATGCGTGGTGCGCTTCGAGCGTCCTGAATGCAGAATCTAGGGTGTGATCTGTGACGAGGACCTACAAAAAAGCTCTCCGTCCGTCTCAAACCCTTAAGCTATATCTATGCAAAAATTCAGGTCGAACCATTCAGCCGCGATGACGCGAAAACACCCAGAAAGAGAGACAAAGAGACAGAGAGATAGAGTTACTTCCGCATTTATAATATAATTATTATTTACTTAGAATTATCTATACGTATTTTTATTTCTATTTTCATTTTCCCTAATTAAATTAATAATAATTGAATTACGATATATCTAAGGTAAATAATACTTGTATCATAAACACACATTTATTTCTATTAGTCACAGATATTGCTTTTTAGACTACAGAAGGGAGAAATGATTAGGGGTAGCTTATGAAAATAAACAAGGGGCCGAAGCCACTTGCCCCCGAGTGCCTGCGGGGCAAGCGAGGGGCAAAATGAAGCAAAACTAATCAAAGAAACTTCTAGAATTATGAATGACAAAAACGTAATCAGTAAACAGAGGAATTATAGGAAAAATGATATTTGCTTTGTAACAAGAAATTAGGAATATTTGACTTATACAATTAACCCCCGAATACTGAAACGTTTCTTAACATTGACGACAGATTAAGTCTATTTGCCTTTGTCATTTGCTTAATGCCAGACAAAGGCAGTATTAGAATTCATCTGTTGTCAAAGTTAACAAACGTTTCAGTATTCGGGGGTTAGATTTTAAAACTTATACAGGGAAAGGAAAGTGTATGCGAAGCCGAAAGAAGCTCATAATACTCATGATTGCGAACAACTTTTACTATGGGACCAACCCTGAAATCGAGTGAAAAATATCAGCTGTTCCATACATTTTGTCGAGTGTCATTGACCTTTTTCTATGGAACAGCTGATTATTTTTTCTCGATTTCAGGGTTGGTCCCATAAAAAGTTATTTATAATGATGAGTACTGTGAGCCCTTTTCGGCTTAGCATACCCTTTCCTTATAACCCATATAATTGCTACCTGCGCCCCGCGGTTTCACCCGTAATTCTACAGGAACGGTTATTTTTTTCGGGATAAAAAGGAGCCTATGTATTAATCCAGGGGATACGCTACCTCCGTACTAAATTTCATCCAAATCCGTTCAGCCGTTTCAGAGTTGAAAGGGAACAAAGACACTTACATACAGACACACGTACACACAAAATTCCGCTTTAATAATATTAGTGTGATTTTATTTAGTACGTCTTACCCCCGAATACTGACACGTTCTCTAACTTTGACAACAGATTAATTCTAATTCTGCCTTTGTCTCGCACTAAGCAAATGACAAAGGCAGCAATAGACTTAATCTGTCGTCAAAGTTAAGGAACGTTTCAGTATTCGGGGGTTTCTCACATACTTATAACCAAAACTAAAATAATTAATATTAATTAAGTCTAAATGCGGCCAGCGTAATGGGCACCTTTGCGCCGGGTACGGTTAGGAGTGGGTTATTTAGTTTGACTATGTTACTTAAGTGTAAGTACTATTTAGATTTTTAACATTAATAATATGAATTATATACAACTTATTGATCTTAATAAATCTAAACTAAAGAAAAAACAAATTCAAATCATTTTCGGACTACAAAGGTCCATATTCCACATAAAAATAAATTCAATTACAATTAGAACTCAAAATTAAATTATATTGTATTATATTTTGCATGGTTTGAAAAAATCCGATTTTTATAATAAATATCAAAAATCCGATTTTTTTATATATAAGAAAAAGAAGCAAATTTTTCCAAGAAGGTGAAAATTATTAACGCTAGGAGCACCAGGGAATCCTTTTTTTTATTACCTCGTAAAATAAACCTTATATGATATGAAGTTAAGTTTTGAATTTCAATAAAAAGCTAGCCGTACTGGTAAGTTAAACTAAAGGATAAAATAACACATAAAAACCGCATTTAGGTTACTATCTGCGGCTATTTTGTCCGCAGACCCCCAAAAATGCTTTATTACCCCTTGAATTTTTTAGTTAGTTAGTTGGATCTGAGGGAGGACTGATTGTATCAAATAGCAATCGTCCTCCCACAGATCCGTGAACCATTGTATATTGAAACATCTGTTTAACATTTTTTTTAAATCTTGCTGTGTACTAAAAATTAAAAAATTCGGGAATAAATTAAAAATGAAAAAAAAAACCCCTTGAATTGCCATAACAACGAGGAGAATGTTAACACTGGTAACGACTTGGTTGGCACCAACCACCTTCTAACAAGCGAGAGACAAATATATTTTCCTCTTATTTTCTCCCGTTAGTCTGGTGTTAGCTACCTTATGAATAACTAGCTGCACCCCGCGGTTTCACCCAATATTTTACAGGAACGGTTAAATTTTTAGGGATAAAAAGTATTGTCTATGGGTTAATCCAGGAATCCAGGAAAATTTGGTTTATCCGCCCCTTTTGTAAAAAAGAGTTTTTAATTTTTTTATGTTACTTGGTGACGAGACGAGCAAGTCGCTCACCTGATGTTAATCGTCACGCTTGCCCATAATAGTTCAGTGCCATCCAGAATTTTGAACTTAACAGTTCAAAACTATGCGTGGCAATGCACTGCGCTCGTCACCCTGAGATGTTAGATGTTAAATCTCTGTATGCCCAGTAATTACGCTGGAAACATTGCCCTTCAATCCGGAACACAGTAATGTTAGCGCACTACTGCCTGGCGGTTGAATAACTGGCAAAGGTGTGGTACTGCCCCAGGCGGACTCTGAAGAGCCCTACCACTACAAGATGTTTAAGTTACCACTACTAAGTTTGTTCGTGATAAGTAACTAGCCCATTAGCTACTTTTGGTTTATCCGCCCCTTTAGTATAACGCTGTTTTCTGGTTTAATCGCTTAACAAAATGCCCATGCTAACGCAGATAATTAGATAGAAATGATATCAAAACGCTTTGTCCTGCGCCTTATTCTTCTGTAAGTGCGTTTTATTTCGGTTTGGGAGTTGCTTTGATCTGCGGAGGTTGCATATTAAATTCTCTTAGTGGACGGCCGTCAAAGGCAGCAATTATTTTCGTACGAAATACGCACAATTTACGTGGAAAGCGTATTTTTGACGGCATTTAAAAATAATTAAAATTCGGAAAAATAATGAGGTTAGGACGCAGATTTCCTACTTCTTGGATTTTTTTTTTTTACGTAAGTAGGGGCGAGAAATGTTTTTTTTAGCTGTTTTTGAAGTTATTAATATAGTTTGATTGTTATGCGACAAAGAAATAATATGGTAAGAGATGAAAGATAATAATTATCAAATCTTTCTGAAAAAATAAAAAGATTTTGTGGTAGAGACAAAAAACACAACACAAACAATAAATAAAGTTATAAACAACAATAAAGTTTGCATCTAATTGACGATGACTATGAAGATGATGACGATAAAACGTCTTCTTAAAAAAAAACTAAAAATTTAGGTCGCTATCAAAAAAACATCATACTTTTATTGGTTATAACATACGTACTATACAATAGAAGAGATGACGCCGCGACACAGGACATTGCGATGTCCCATTTAATTGTAGCACTTGTACTTGTAGCGGGTACATAATAAATAGTTTACGTTTTTTGTTGTGCCAAGCTTTTGTACACGACTGTTCAATATGAAAGTGATCACGTATTTTAAACGATTTAAAAACAGTTTAAACTTTTCAAAATTAACGCCTTTAAATTGACGCTGTAAGTACATTTGATCGTCAATTAAACTTTATGTGTAGTTTCTGTATAGCCGTGATAAAGTCCAAACTTCGATTTTCAAAAAGTTATTTTTAAAGTTTTGTTCCGCTGAAAATAAGGTTGATATTGTAAAGTAACTTTCTTTGAAATCATTTAAATTATAATGATAGGGCGTTAATGTGATGAAGTGATTGGGTTTTAATTACAATTAAGTAGGTATTTTACAATTAAGTGCGGGTTTTTATAACTCGATAAATTGCTCATTTAATGAACTCAATTTCACCCAATCTTTTTAAAAGCTTATAAAGCTTAGAAAATGTGGCGTGAAATTTTAATGGAAGCTGTTGGAATGAAAATATTTTACGGCTAGTAATTAAATGTCGCCAGTGATATGGAAGATACGGTTACAAGATAAATATGTGTCTTGTCCATGTCTATGTGTCTACGCCATTAACTAGTGATGGATATACCAGGCTTGCGCTTAGGGCGGCAGGTTTTAGAGGCGTTAATTTAAGGATCTTTTTTAAAAATATATTTTTGTAGTTAATTAAATAAAAATACGGTTAATAAATTTGCCGCTTCATCAAATTTTCTACTAAATTACAAAAATAAGGCACAGACCTCGGATTCTGAAACGGTAGTTAACTATGACAACAGATTAATTCTAATGCTGCCTTTATCTAGCACTAAGCAAATGACAAAGGCAGCAACAGAATTAATCTGGTCGGCTCCAACAAAGACATTAGGAGTGTTACAACAGTAAGAACCACGTACCAACGAGAGAAAATAAGAGGAAAATATAATATATTTCTCTCTCTTTCTCCCTCGTTTCTTGGCGCCGTCACAACAAACGAGGAAGAAAGAGAGAGAAATATATTATATTTTCCTCTTATTTTCTCTCTTTGGTTCTCTCGTTGGTACGTGGTTTTTACTGTGGTAACACTCCTAATGTCTTTGTTGGAGCCGACCAGCGTCCAACAAGAGGGAAAAGGAGAGAAATATATTTTCCTCTTATTTTCTCTCGCAGGTCTGCGGTCGGTGGTTGTCTGGTGTGCTTAGTTTTTAAGCTAGCACTATACCTATTCCCTTTGGCTCACGAAACCTTAGCATTGTAATAATACGATGCCAGTTTTCGTTTCAAATAGTACCCAGGTATTAAAAAAGTATGAGTATTGGAAAGACGTGTGGAAGTCTTACACTCCTCATGCAACATTTATTTGGAGGAGAATATGCCGGGTCCAGCTCGACGGGAATCAATGCATTCCTTAGAAGATTTGGTGCGGTCTTGGTGTTAGGCGGAGCGGACGCGTCAGCGGGAGCGTCAAAAGTCTTGTCAAAGACGATTATTTATATTTAAATAGGTACTGGCTTCGATTCTTTTGTCATTAAACTAATCTAATGGACTTAAATTATATTACTTATTATCTTACTTATTTCTCTCATTCTATTTCAATATGTCAGAAAAGGATGGCAGCAATTTTAGAGCCGTTAAATTTATTTTTGTACCTAAACTCCGGCAATGGTTGTCGGTTCTGTAACGCAATCTCTTAATAATATACGATAATAGTACAACAGAATCGAAATATTGGCTTGCTCAGTCCACACAATGGTAGTGAAGCCCGTTGTCGTGAGCTTCTGCGTACTTTTGTATAATTGTATCTATGAACTCAGCTTGAAGGATATCCAGCTATTCGACCACACAGAAATAGTTAAAAACTCAAAAGAATATAATCGTAGTGAATATAGAGCAAGTGCTGCTTATAAAGAACACATGAACGTCTTCGCCTTAATAAGAGACGATGAGACGACACGACTACCTAGAAGCTTAAGACAGATTTTTTATTATCCTGCCTGAGGCTAAATTGTAATTGTATCTCGGGACTTACTTAAACAGAAGAAAAAAAAAAACAGTCTATAGTGTAATTTGTTCCTTCGCTTTTTTTGAAGATTTATCACTTCCTTTCACTGTGTCCGCACCCGATCCTTTGACCACAGAGTAACAATTGGCGCATGTATTATTCATCCGAGTGCACCCAGCGGCGTGGAGCGTGCAAGTCATCTACCGAGTACCACTTCTGTGGCTAGATTATTGAAACGCTCGAAAAATGCGAAATTTCATGCGAAATGACCAACTACCGAACGAAATTGCAAAAAGTTACATTTTTCAAATAATCACATCATTCGCTATCGCAACGAGCGACAACTTATCGATTGTCATAGATCAATAGACAATCTAACAGATGAGTTTGTGCTAACTGTGGAAAAGAAATGATTGCTATTTGTGCGTTCAAATAGAATGTGGTGGCGTTTTGAGCATTGTTAAAATTTGCGTTGATTTACTACGTCCGGTTGGAGAATTTTGCCACTTTCGCTACTTTTGCTCATTACCTACCCAAAGCGAGCCAAATTCAAATAATATATATCAAGGTCTGTCAGCATTTTCAGCAGCCGTTGATTTCGTTTGTGATTGGATTTTTCTAACTCAAAAGTCAAAAATCACAACGACCCAAGTCCGCGGGCAGAGACGCGAGAGTCCGCGTCAAAAATGTCAGTATACCGATATACTAGTATACCGATATCCGGTATACTGGTATATCGGATAGCTACAAAAACAGCTACAAATTTCAAAGTGAAAAACATATAACAGTGAATGAAATGATTTAATAATGCAACTTTAGCTCATACAAAACGAACGCTGCATGTGATCGTTTTTAGCGTTTGTACAATTATTTTTGCTACCGTAGGGCTAAACGAACATGCCTTATGTATATTTGTCGATAACCTACAACAAAATAATTTTGTGATTTTGTGGCAGTTAATAAAATAGTGACAACAGACAACGTGGCGAGCTTCGAGGAGTATATCCGACTGAGTTACGAGTTTCTATTAGTAAAAGACAACAATAGCACAATACGTGGAGTTGACGCCAGTGGCTAAATACACTATGTGTAGGGCAAAAATTAAATATTAAAAAAAAAAAACAGTAGTTCACCCCGACTGAGACCTCACAACCCAAAACAACTTCACAAATTCTAGACCGATTTTTCTCATATTCGAACTTAAAAATTGTATATAAATTGCAACAACAAACAACAAACATGCAACGCAAAATTAAATAAAAGCAAGAATCACGAATCAACAGTTATTAAATTACTAGCGTAATTATTGGGCACAGAGATTTAACATCTAATATCTCAGGGTGACGACTGCGGTGCATTGCCGCGCATGGTTTTGAACTGTTGAGGTTCAAAATTCTGGATGGCACTGCACTGTTATGGGCAAGCGTGAAGCTTAACATCAGGTGAGCGAATTGCTCGTCTCGTCAAAAAATTACATAAAAAAAATATTTATATAAATAAATAAATAAAATTATAGTACGTAAATTATGGTCGAACAAAATGAACATACAAACCCAGAAACTAACAGACCCCGATTTGTTAGGCAGTAGGTCATAAGGAATATATACAATGTAACTCTCGTGATCTAACTAATGCAGTTCACGCAGTTTTCAACAATGTTGAAGATTGAAAAATCACTCGGATTTTTCAACTCTTGCAATTTTTTCCTTGAGTTACTCTTGTTTAAAAACATAAAATGTCTTTATAATAACACTGGGAATGTTTTAAAGCATTTAACGAATATTCACGTTAAATTTTTATTTTTTCGCGAAACTCGAAAGATAAGAAATATAAATTGCTCTTAAATTCAAAATTGTACGATAACTGTTGCCAGGAGAAACATGTAATCTGCCCAAAAACTAAGTTTATTGTATCCGAGGAAAATAACACAAAAAAATAAGTAGTACAGGAGTGTAATTGTATTCGGATTAAGTAGAGGGCGCTGCGCTGGCGCCGGGCCAAGTTAAGTGATGTATGGGACGCGAGAACTAAACCTGATCGACTATTATATAAGCAGTAAGGGTAGTTCAACTCACCTATCCTGGGTTTTTGCAGGTGAGCAATACAGAATGTCAACCCCATTCTTTAATTATTCCCTCTATGCCAAGGACGGGTATCAGAAGTTCCCTTCCCCGTCTAGGGCAAGCCGTTTTTGTAATTTTTAAAGGGGACAGGAAAAGAAGGCTTTTGTCAATGGTATCGATTCCACTTCATTCCACGTAAACTAGCTAAACTATACTTAGTGATATTGCTGTCTTTTACTAATAGTAACACAAGAAATAGATAGCATGAATTTTAGTGCTATCAAACGAGTTTACCAATTTAAGCCGTGAAGAAAAACGTACACTAGCGACACTAAAACTTGTTTTTAGTCGGCACCCGCTCCGCTCTCGTCTAAGATGGAGAAGGGATGGAGTCTATGGAGAACTAAGATCTGACCTATTTGACAGCACTGAAATGCATGCTATCTGCTTTCTTTTGTTTCTATACCTAAAATATAGCAATAGCACTAAGTTTAGTTTAGCGAGCTTACGTAGAATCGACGCCAATATTTACGTTATATATAGCCATTGACATAGACAGTTCGTAGCGAGGAAAAATGTCACGGCACAGGACGTGAAACATTTTTTTAAAACACGGCGTTTTTTTTCAATACATCAAATCGCTTGTTGTTATTTTGACTCTACAGCAACATACGACAGTAAGAGTTGTTGTGTTTATTAGCTGAAGCCACGCGTGTGCCGATTATAACTAGTAGTTCGTGCCGAACTGAGACCTCACGACCCCTATACCTTCACAACCCCTGGACAGATTCAGCTTATATTCGAACTTAAAAATTCTATTGAAATGAACTACTTGCCTGCAAAATTTCATGAAGATCGAATCAACGGTTCGCAAGTTATTATCGGACAAATATACACACAAACATACAAATACATACAAATGCCGATTTGTCCCAGTAAACTCTGAGACCTTCGCTTCGCTGGGTCAAAAAACAAAAAAAAACAGTATTTTAACTTAATAAGGTATTTTTTAAGTTGAGTTACTGATTGCTCTGTGGCTCGTTAGTCACGGGGACTAGATTAGCCGATTTATGGAGCGCGGGTCGAGTGGCCAGATGATGCGTGATTTAGGACGTTCAGTAGCTCAACTACCAACGTCACATAACTAGTGACTAGTTGACACTTATAGCGATGTGGCGAAAAGCTGTCACTTTACGAAAGATTTTAACTATTTTTTGCGTGGTATTTTTTTTTGTATCTAACAAAAAGAAAACCTGAAAAATTAATCATTTTCATAATTATACCCCTGCGCAAAAAATAACCAATGAAGATAGTTTTTTTATAAAATATTCTCAATGTACGTAGATAAAGATAGAACGAAATAAGTTCAGTTTATTTTAAAAAAAAAAGCTTCGTGCAAAGTAGACATTACGAGCTATTAATTATTTTTTATACCTAAGTAATAAATTATAGTTCTGTCTCTTAATTTACTTTTATTGTTTTACTATTATCATTTCATTTTAATTATCTTTTTGTATTTTATAGCTTCAAAAATGTAGAACATGTGCAAGAAAAATGGTTGTGACGGGGATTGGAGCCTTAAACAAAAAAATAAAATAATAATAATCTGGAATCGGTTCACAAACTACAGAAAAACCATAAAAATAAGAGTCGTTCTTTTTTATTCAGTAGAAAAAAAAAGTCTATCCCAATATTTGTCTTCACAATTTCCAGTGATATTTCGTAATGGCAGCTGGAGTTTTCCGATTTGATTGTCATCCGCGCGTCGTTTATCATCGGGAGTGGCGGTGATTGACGAATGATGACGGGTGACCTTCGGGTAGCCTGACGGGTGGCCCGACGGGTAGCCTTCGCTATAGAGATATGTCAAGCGCGAAATAAAATTCGGCTGACGGATAATTACCGTGTTTTGTGCTCATAGCCAAGAGAATATCATCACTACGTTTAAAAGACGGGAGTTCGGAGTTTTGGCGGGAACGTGAAGAAGTCATGTCGCGTCATTATATTATTTTCCAAAACTTGTGTTATTTCGAGTGTTAATGTGTAAAAATAGTGAATTATTACCCGTTAAGTATTCGTGAACATGCACGAGTGTGGTGAATGGTATAATATAGTGAAACGTGGATTTTCGTGTTATTTCCAAAACTCCATATTAGAAAGCTCTAGTAAAGTTTTCAACACTATACTGGTGCATAACTTGGACTTGACCGTGACTTGCTTTGCTCGCCTTTGACTGTGACTATGACTTGTTTGGTAATATTTAACAAAACTTGAAAATATATAAGTATACTTGACACTGGCAAATGCATAAGACGTGCTTTTCGCCAAAATCCTCTTAGTAGGAAAGAGAGGACGGGAGTTCCATGCATAGATAAAAATGAAAAAAAAAGCGATTGTATAAAACGTGCTCTAGAACTGAGCACTGATAGAGATAGTGCGTTACACTCAAAAGATCGATAGAGCAAGACAGTGGATAGCGCCATTATTTCTAGTACACGTTTATACGTGTCCAGTCTCATGTTTTTACTAGGCATTTGCGCCAGATTGGCTCATAGTTTGGATCACGGATTCGAATAAATCCTTTAAAAAAAATACCATGCCATGATCTATGATCTTTTATATAATAAATACAAAATAAATATCTCTTTGCCGCAGATGGAACATTCTAGAACAGTAATCTAAGGTATTTCAAAGAGCTCTTCCGAAAGCTCACTCGAAACGTTTTGTCTAAACTTTGAACTTCTTACAATTAAGAGCAACAATATAAATGAAAACAGTAAATTTTCAATTGTATGAAAAGGCTTATGGTTATGTACTTAACAAGTAATATTATTAAAATAAAAACAAAATAACCGACTACAAAATGTAACCTATCACTCCGGACCTAAAGAGAAATCTAAATACACCTCACTTGTCAAAATCGTTCAAGCCGTTAAGGCTACTCTCTTTTTATGTATCAATATGCAATTTATAGTTTAAATTAGCGAAAAAAATTTACCCGACTACCCAAGACTTATACACTCCAAAAGCATTACCCGCTTTTGGAGTGTATGTAAGTCTAATATAAATATGTTTGCGTGTTCCATTATTGCCTCTTATAGGATATATATATATATGGACATATATATATTGGAGTGTATGTAAGTATATAGTATACTACTTAAATGCTATAATAACGAAAACTAAAAACAGTATAATATAAATAATATATGTTTGTGTTATATTTTATTTAAATACACTCCAAAAGCACCTCCTTCTTAGGCACAAACAAATGTATATTATACTTGTGTACAGCCATATATTTATATTGTACTTACATACACTCCAAAAGCCCTCCTTCTTGGGCAGTTGGATAAAAACAAGTCGCTATTTTAAACCTTAAATTACCTATTAGAGAGAGAGAAAGAGAAACAAAACACAACACCGGCTTGCCGATTTAACAGCTCATTCACACAGCATCACCGGCATGTACCTTTAATAACAAAGGATAAAGGGTGAACACTCTCCCTGTACGTACGTACGATACTTCGCCGGAGGTGGAACTAATTACCATCGTGTCTGGAACAGTCGGTGCTACGTGTAGGCAGGGAGCCCGGGGCGGGTATAGTTACTCAACGAAAAATAAAAGTGAACTAGTAAATAGGCGATGGACAATGGAGCCAAAAAAGTGCCAAAAATGTCAAATTGCCAAAAACATATTTAAAAAATATACTTTTCATCATTAGGGACATTTAATTTTAATGTTTATCATGTAGATAAACATCAGCCTGAAACTGCTTATCTGACTGTGATATACCAACAACGGCTAAGCCATGTTAGAGTACTTTAGGCGGTCTAAATTGTGTCATTAGGCCACTCAATAATTGTATCACACGAATTTACGTTTATTGACTGTTTGTCTATCACCAATAAACAAATATCATTTATGAATTACACTGAGAAAAAAATCTACCTAATTTTGAAAGGTCTGTCTGTCCTTTTTCAATCTTTATATTCAATTGAGATGGTTATCATTATTTTTTAGGGTTCCGTAGTACTAAAAGGTACCCTTGTAAGTTCGTCATGTCCGTCTGTCTGTCTTTCTGAATCCTTTACAGTCTTATAACATCCAAAGGAATCGTTTTTAGGAAGAAGTAAGAGTATATTTTGAGAAGTCAGGATATCTTTCTCAGTGTAACTTACTTAGTCGGTAGCCTACGCGCCTTCCGCGCCGGAAGTCCTAGATTCAATTCCCGGCTGTGCAGAGTAGTGAACGATTAATTTAAGCATATGCTCGAGGTTTGGGTGTCAGTCTTTTTATGTGTGTGACCATGGTAAGCCCGATACAGGGAAACGAAGGGGGATACTATGAATGTGGTACGTTGATCTTACTATGGTCGTTAGTAAACGCTACCGTTGTCTCCACGCCTACATCCCCTAGAAGCAATAGTTATTAAGATACATGCACACCGTCGGGATTAATCAAATTAATAAAGTCGTTATCTCGAGTGTGCCAATTTGGAGCCCTTAAATACATTATCGTCGTCTGCCACGGCTGAGGAGAAAAGGCACATTTCTTTGATTCGATATAAATTACATTTACAGCACTTTACTATTGATTACAAGTTTTACAGAGATACGGCTCTAAAACTTTTTGAGTCTCTCCCATCTATTTCCAAAAGTATTTTTGAAAGTAAGACAATTCATAGTTTTAAAAATGTGACCTACTCAATACAAGAAAAAATATAGTAAAAGCAGCGAAATATAGTTATTACTAACTGTGCCTCGCTGTTTCACCTGCGATCCTAAGGAACGGCAAAATTCGTGTCAACATCTTGATATGTTGACATTTTCATGTCAGCACCTTCATGGGTTAAATTGTTGAAACATCACTTTAAAGTCTGCAGAAATTTTCAAAGGTGCTTTATTGATAACTAGCTGCGCCCCGCGGTTTCACCCGCTATTCTACAGAAACCGAATATTTTTCCGGATAAAATGTAGCCTGTGTTAATCCAGGGTGTAAGCTACCTTCTTACCAAATTGAATCCAAATTCGTTTAGCTGTTACAGAGTTGAACGGGTACAAACACACTAACATAATTACATACTTACATACCTACACACTTACACAGAAACTTTCGCATTTATAAAATTAGTGTGATTTTGCTGAGTAAAAGACCCAAAAAATATCTAACGGCACAGCAAAAATATTTGCTTTACAAGTATTATTGTTTTAAATAACGCCTCTTTTGTAGGACAATTTGCGCATCGCGAAAGCTTCTCTACTCTTTACGTCGTGCGAAAATGAGACAACCGTATACTGATCGCAGCCACGTCTTATTTTTGCATGACAAAAAGAGTAGGTAACTTTTTCGCTGTGCGCGCGCTTTATGGCTCTGCTGTATATAGGAAGCTTTTGGCTTCGGGCGATCAGCCATTTTGCTATCTCCAAAGAATGTCTAGGAACTCTAAACTAGTAGAAAATGTTTGTTTCCTTATGGATAAACAAAAATAGCATATACAGTTTTCCACTTAGCTGTTTCTCTGTACGTTTTTTACTCAGTGCCCTTAAGACGATAATCCTTCCGCTAAGTTTTGGCGCATTCGATATTTGAAATTGTGTAGCTGTCGCTCTGTTTCACCTGCGTGCGATAGAGTTAGTGAACTTTCCTTACTTTTTGATGAAATTAGCGCTTCTTAGTATTTTTTAATACTTTGAAATGTAATCAAAGAAGCTGTATAAATTATTTTTAGCTTTCACGCTTACTTTATTGTTCTCTTCGTGATTTTAATTGGTAAGGTACCACATTGGTAAGTCTGTAAAAATCGTAGCAATTTTGTAGTAAAAAATAATAATTACGTAGATACTTATAGCATATACATTTGTATACTGCCCCGGTGGCTCAGTTGGTAGTGAACCTACCTTCTGTGTTTGGGGGCGTGGGTTTGACTCCCATCTAGGACAAACATTCATGTGATGAATATTTGTGTTTGTTCTATGTCTGGGTGTTAATATCTATATAAGTATGTATTTAAAAATATCTATGTACGTATATCAGTCACTGGCAGCCATATTACAAGCTTTGCTTAGTTTGCGGTCAGATGACCGTGTGTGCAAAAATGTTCCAGATATTTATTTATTTATTTATAGTTCTCTTCCGCGACTTTTACAGCATATCGTATAGCGTTTACGATACGATACTTATAGGACGATACGATATTTTATTTTTAATTAAATATAGCTCTATCCAAGCTCTACCTACATAAACGGTAGAGAACAAATAAACAAGCCAATTTCACACAAAGGGCATCTGTTAATTATCTACTGAATAGACTATCTTCGACCCTCGGAAATTAATTAAAAGTAACTGATTGGCCACTTTCCGCATCTGCGAGCCGCCGGGACACGTGCGTCGCGGGACGTGAGGGGACCGCGCGAAATAGGGCTGACGCATCCAAGTTTCTCATGACATACATGATCAGTTTTTATTCACCATCACTTGAGTTTTTTTTAAGTACCTGTCAGATCGCTTTTGACCATTAAGTCCGAGATACTCCCGACGGCTACTAAGCCTTAAACGTGATAGACTCCGGCGAGGCGTCGGAGTGATCACGGGACACTGCTCACTAAACAAACACCTGTTTACTATTGGGGTTACAGTCAGCCCTCTATGCAGAGGCTGCATGGAGGTCAAAGAAACGGCCGCGCATATGCTGCTTGAGTGCAGCAGCGTGGCAGAACAACATATATCGATCCTTGGTTCACCGAGGACGCTCCGGGAAGCCTGCGCCAGAGGCAGCGAACTGCTGGCCTTCCTGGAGGACACCGGGTGGCTGGACTAGCTGCAGCCGGGAAGATACGCAAAAGGGGCCGCTATGCTGTCTAGTTGCGGAGAAAAGCCCGCTCACCAAGTAAGTACCGCGTTTGACCACCAACTCGCCTGTGCCACCCCTACTGTCCAGTACGACGTGCGCGCCTACTTCCGAATCTACTTTGGTCGTCACAATAGCGCGGACGTGCGTGTCTGCGAATATATATACAGCAACTATACAGCCAGAGACGAAACAAAAAGATGGACACAAGAATACACAAACTGAGGAACTAGTGATGTGAACCAGTTTTTTTAAAAACCTAGGAAAAAACGGTTTTTGTAGAAATCGATACATATCGGTTCTTATACACCGATTACAATCAATCACAAATCAGCACAATCGTGCATCCGATATGATATCCGAACACGGGCATAAATAGTATACAAAAAAAAAAACAATTACAGAATGCAGGTACGTTATTTAAGTATAACTTGATTGTTTTGTTTTCGTGACAAATAAATGATTGTCTATTCTCTTCATAATAATTATGAAAGTTTAAGCACAAATTGTTTCCGTTGAAAAACTAACTGTCATTTATGAATTTGATTAGCTTACCCCCGAATACTGAAACGTTTGTTAACTTTGATGACAGATTAAGTCTATTGCTGCCTTTGTCATTTGCTTAATGCCAGGCAAAGGCATATTAGAATTAATCTGTTGTCAAAGTTAACAAACGTTTCAGTATTCGGGGGATAGACTTTGTCATGACTTTGACTTACTATATGACTTTTATGATTAAGTGCATGAAAATCACTGCAGCACTGCATTTTTTAAAGGTCCTTTTAAAGGTCATGGCTATACACTAATTTGTTATTTTCCTTAAATAGCATCATGCGAATTTGGTATTTTGCGTACAGTTGGCTTCTTGCGCTTTGACTTTATGCGGCTCAACGTCTATCGAAGCTATTTCAAATCCGGAACAGAATGTAACGTCGGAATCATTTCAATTACCTAATTGCTCAAAGCCGCGCCGAGCTTTGAGGTTTGTTTGTGTTTATCGTTAGCAAACGAAATGCTAGAATGTCGACGGAATTTATGAACTATAATTTTACATTTAAAAAACCGAATTCATGGGGAACATTTATATAAAATTTGCTTCGTCATATTCGATTATTAACAATCATACTCTGGATTATCTTGGCGTTTCATTGAGGAGGTCCGGTGGCCATCTGTGGTCTTCTTCATCAGTTTCTTCACCAAATGATACTTTCTGAATGCGAATGCTTCAGCTGTTTCTGTCCTGTTCAGCTGTTTTTTTCCCTCGATTTCAGGGTTGGTCATGGGATAAATCCATACATTTTGTTCATTGTCAATGACATTTTTCTATGGAACAGCTGATATTTTTTCTTGATTTTTCGTTGTTGGTACCATAGTAAAAGTTGTTCATAATGATGAGTACTATGAGCCCTTTTCGGCTTAGCGTACTCTTTCCTTATAACCCTATATCTTGTTCTTTCATTTCGAAATACTTAGTACCAAATTCGTAATAACAAAACAGTTTTTCAAGTAGCTATATGCCCTTTATTATCAAACAAAACACAATTTAGGCTACAATGGCGCGTATAATAGAGTCGTACTGACTAGACATCATAACAAATGCCCGATCGTTAGGGGGTCAGCGCGGGCATCGGAGAAAGTGTCAGAATTATTGCTTGCGTCGCTACATGGCAGGCGGAGCTTACACTGTCGAAAACTGTACGCCGTTGACATACAAGACCAAAATTCTTTGATTATTTCAATTCAATTTGAAGTAAATTGAATTAACCAAAATGTTATCGAAGATGATTAAGATATTAATTAAATTAAATATTTTGTTTTGTTAAGTATATATCTAAATTAGCAAAGCTATGAACAAGCAAATGAGGTTCTCTAGCTAATTTAAACTGAGATATAATACTAACAATTTGACGGAGTTTTGGCGGGAACGTGAAGAAATCATGTCGCGTCATTTTATTATTTTCCAAAACTTGTGTTATTTCGAGTGTTAATGTGTAAAAACTGTGAACTTTTACTCGTTAAGTGTTCTTGAACATGCACGCGTGTTGGTGAATGGTATAATGTCGTGAAACGTGAATTTTCATGTTGTTTCCAAAACTCCATGGAAGGCTCTAGTAAAGTTTTCACCACTTTACTGGGGCATGACTTGGACTTGATCGTGACTTGATTTGCTCGCTTTTGACTGTGACTAAGACTTGTATGATAATATTTAACAAAACTTGAATATATATAACCATACTTGACACTGGCAAATGCATAAGACGTGCGACGCCAAAATCCTCTTACGAGGAAAGAAAAAAAAAAAAATTTACAAACTTGACAAATGATGACTATGTCAGTTCGCGCATTTTTATTTTATCGTGTTTAATGAGGCAGCGCGTTGCGAATGCGGATACCGCGAAAAACCTACTGTAGTTTTTCGGTGCTCCATTTGTTTGAAACTATAACATATAAATATAAATAAATAAATAAATATTGGTGGACTTTTTAACACAGCGCCATCTAGCCCCAAACTAAGCAAGCTTGTACTATGGGAACCAGATAACTGATAGAATACATAAATACTTTTTTTTGTATATACATACATAGAATACATAATTACACCCAGACAAAGAACAAACAATAATGTACTGTGTAATGAATAAACGACACGAAATACATCCCTTCAAACACTACTTAGCTTATTTTACTATGAAAACTGACGTAGTTTTGACACATTTCACTTTAACGTGAGACTGTTTTATTGAAAATGTCTCACGGGATGAGTTAATAATATCAGTTAATATAAATTGGGATGACATGAGAATAAAAAAATAAAAAAAGGTGTGGGGCGAGTCAATAATAGAATGTGGGTTGATTTAAGAAAATGACGTCATGGGATGAAGACGGAACAATCCCGAGTATCGAGTATTCCCGTTTTATTAAAACAAAATCTACTTAGTTTATTACGCAGAACGACCAGTACACCATTTAAAGTTGACCACCATAAAAAAATGCTAATTGCCTAGTTTCGTTTTAAAATAAGTTAACTAGATTGGATACGACAATAAATTGCAACCTCCGCCGAGACGTCGCTGGTTGCTAGTTGATATGAAAAAAGCTCGAAAATGCAAAATGCGATAAGCACAAGCTTTTTATAAAAATGTCGGCAACCGAAGCATTGAATTTGCATTATAATGAGATAAGCGACAGTTTATTTATTTCGTTACTATTTCATGTCTGGGGTAGAGACGATTGCAGATTTTTTACTGTAAATTCGTGCTCTCTTAAAAATGTTTCTGAATTTCTCATACGGAGATAGTATCCTTCGGGGTTTTGGCTACACTGGAATACTACATCTGTATTATACCAAATTTAGTTCCTTTTCTGCAAATTGTAGAACTCAATTTTCACTTCATCATCAGGCAGAAGACGTCCACTGCTGAACAAAGGCCTCCCCCTTAGAGCGCCACACCGACCGACAACGTGCCACTTGCATCCACCGGTTGCCCGCGACTTTCACAATGTCGTCGGCCCCCACCTAGTGGGAGGCCTGCCACCTACCACTTAAGACATTTAATTTATATAATTTTTTTGCCTGCTGATGTAATAGCTTTCTTACAATCATACTTTTAACTTATCAATTACGTTAGCAAATCTTTATTAATAACTATCTGCGCCCCGCGGTTTCACCCGCTATTCAGAAAAAGAATAAAGAAGAGTATTTTTCCGGGATAAAAGTAACCTAGGTATTAATCCAGGATGCTGGCACAAATAGAATAAATGTGTTTTTTTCCTACTTGTTCTGTTAAATAGTAGAAAAGTTGGTAACGACCCGCTAGTATTGTCATATTATCTATCGCCCGTATTTGCCACGCAAGTGTATACTAGCTTTATCTCTGGTACTATACATAATGCAGTTAAATCGATAGTTATGCATGTATATTGTGTAACGGATAGTTTAATGCATTTCTTTTCATATCAAGATTGATTGTCGTGATATGCGTGTGGGCTATTAAAATATTATGGCTTTTATTACACCGCAGTTCTTTTGTTTATTATCAAGTTTTATTTTGTTTTGAATAAATTCATTCGCTCAAATACTTATAGTGAGATAGATTAGGAGAAAGTTTGATTGCTCGTGTGATATTTCTAATTATCTTCAGCTATTTGTATCAGTTTTTAAATTGGTAAAAGTTTTTGTATTTTTGTCTAGAGGTTAACTGAAAACCTTCAGGCAGCTTTCCCACGTCATAATTATGTATCAACTTTTTTTCCATGAATTTTAACACAACATCATAAATTCGAATTGTTCCTGTCTATCCATGAGAGGACAAACAGGAATAAATACATCCTGTCTATACCGAAATTTGAATCCGGTGTCAAACAGGAATAAATATTTTCTGACTCTCCCCGAATTTGTTTCCCAAAAAAAAAATGTTTGTATGTTTTTTTTTTTGGTGCAAATCTCAGGTCTTTATTTTCAACCCGACCTC
Organism: Apocheima hispidaria; assembly: GCA_947579745.1. Taxonomy (NCBI): domain Eukaryota; kingdom Metazoa; phylum Arthropoda; class Insecta; order Lepidoptera; family Geometridae; genus Apocheima; species Apocheima hispidaria. Next base: position 2,578,179 of record OX388157.1, read on the forward strand.
AGCGTTCAGTCTCATTTGAAACCGCTTAATATTATTGTCGATTAGAGCCCTAATTAAAATGTTTTGATTTGTGTTTCGGTTGGTAAAAAAGACGTATCATTAAAAGTCGTAGAAGTGGAGTAGATATTATGTAAAGATGTTTCCTGAGATAGGTTTTAGGTTAGTTTAAAACAACTGCTTAGAACAACATCACAAACTGGGTCTCAAAATCAAAATGACCTCCTATAGTCAACCGAGATGATGGTAGCGTGACGAGCTAAACTCGCACGATACACATGTACTGGACAACCAAAGCCGAAGTCCGGAAAGTCTGGAAAGAGGGAAGGGAGGCCTTTATCCACCAATGCTCTAGGCTGAAAAAAAAAAAAATATATAACCCGGTATATACTATAAATGTTATTTTTTACAAGTTCTTAATGAGACCAGCATGTCTCTCGTTTCAAGAAAAAAATATTAGTTTGTCCTGTGTTGTATTTAGTTTTTCAATGTTAAATGTTAATGTTTTTAATGTGTTTTGACCACAACCCGTCCCTTGCCTCTTCCTTATAAATCCTGTCCATGCTAATGTTGCCTGGAAGAGATCGCTTTAAGCGATAAGGCCGTAAATTTTAGTCACTAGTTTTAAGTAGATTTTTGTATATTAAGTTTGTAATTTCTGGTGTGAACAATAAAGAGTTATTTATCTATTGTTTTGTTTTAATAAAACGGGAATACTCACGTTAAATTGAGTCGGTTGTGCAAGGCAAGACGAGGTCGCGCGCGTGTCACGCTCAGCATTAATTAAAGGTCACCGAATGTGATCGAAACTATAGTCGGAATAACCGACTCAATTTAACGTGAGTATTCCCGTTTTATTAAAACAAAATGTGTCAAAACCACGTCAGTTTTCATGTCTAATGTTTCATGAAAGTCAAAGCATAAATGTTTCCATTTAACACCAGAGGGTGTCACTAGCGATTCCAACAAACCAGTCCATATAACGCCGTTAAAATAACGTTATCATAACGACCGTTGTAGCGGCTATAAAGTTACAACATGCTATAAACGTTACGCGAATGCTGATATATCTCGTTGCAGTATTTTACTCCTTCTATGGGCCAGAGAATACTTTGTCTTCGGCCTGTTATGGTGTGATAAGATAACGAGAAGTATGAATAGGTTTTTTATTGGGAACGTGAAGAAGTCGTGTGGCGTCATTATTTTATTTTCAATACTTGTGTTATTTCGAGTATTCATCTGTAACGGTGGAATGTTTTCATTAAGCGTTCGTGAAAGTGCACGAGTGTTGGAAAATAGTGCTAAAATGTGACTTTTTTTTATCTTTTTCCAAAATTTCACAGAATCCTCTAGTAAAGTCTTCAAGACTTTACCGAGGCATGACTTTGACGTGATCGTGACTTATTATGCTTGACATACCCCCGAATACTGAAACGTTTATTAACTTTGACAACAGATTGATTCTAATACTGCCTTTGTCTGGCACTAAGCAAATGACAAAGACAGGAATAGACTTAATCTGTCGTCAAAGTTAACAAACGTTTCAGTATTCGGGGGTTAGACTATGAATGAGACTTGTTTTAATTGTAAAATAATATAATACTAATATAGTGTTAACTGTTTTTTTTATGTAGTAGGTTAAGAAGTTGAGGTAGTTCTAGTTTGTATGTATTTTGCTTAGTTAATAAAGGTAATTGCCAGAAAAAAAAAAAATGTATAGTATACAATAATAAAATGAGTATTTTAAGTCGCGTTATGGGAATAGTGTAATACTAGTGTGTACTAGCTTACTTACCTGGGACCTCGCGACGTATCTCTTCACATCCTCAGCAGGGCTAGCATGCGCACCGCGACAAAATCTTCTCTACTCTTCATGTCGTGAAAAATGAAACAAACGTATACATAGCCGTGTCCTGTTCTTGTATATCAAAAAGATTTTGTCGCGTTGCGCATGCTAGCCCTGCTGTACACATATTGCTCATATTCGAACCTTAAGAAAATATTGAAATGAACTACTTGTCTTCAATTTCATGAAATAAGACGGTTCTGGTTGGAGTTTCATTGCGCGATAAAATCGGGCCCACAATGTTAATACGTAATAGTTTGATGCTTTGCAGCTGAAAGTCTTAGGCATTCCGTAACATATTCTGCTGTTTGTCGTTGGCCCCGTATATGTACAATTGTACAATACAACAACTACAATACAATTACACAACAACTACAACTATTAGTACAATTGTTGTATTGTACAATTGTTGTGCATATTATTAAAAATTTGTAGCAACTTGACGAGTCTATAATGGAAGCATTCTTAACTTTTTTATATTTAGTCATTGTTATGAATGCAACTGTATGATTGACCGAGCGAAGCGAAGGTCTCAGAGTTTACTGGGACTAATTGGCATTTGTATGTATGTTTGTTTGTCCGATGATAACTTGCGAACCGTTGATCCGATCTTCATGAAATTTTGTAGGCCAGTAGTTCATTTCAATACAATTTTGAATATGAGCTGAATCGGTCCAGGGGTTGTGAAGATATAGGGGTCGCGAAGTCTCAGTTCGCCGCGAACTACTAGTAATAAATAATATTCATTCATTCATTCATTCATGGTCGATGCTTTTATCTAGTGCTAACCATAAAGTTCTACGGTTGTTTACGAAACCCGCGCTTTTATAAACTATTCCAATCCGAGCTATGAAAAGGAAACTTACTTCCACAGAATTACAGATGGGATACCCTGATTCGCGTACAATTGTTCTCGGAGAACAATTAAGCAGGTTCACACATTGTGACGAGATTTTATCTTTGTTTTGGTGTTATTCCCTTTTGTAAGCGCTATCCTGTGATATTAGGTTTGTTGTTTGCAGTTGGGTGTAAGTGTTATAGCCGTGATAAGAGATAAGTAGAGTCTGCCAAATATTGTGGCCGTTCTCAACTGTGGTATGTTTCGCTTGATGTTTGGTTTTGAAGAAATTGGATTTGCCAGGCTTACCATGACTTGGGGATCGCAGAACGCTTACCGTTTACAAAGAAGACGCTGTTGCCTGGCCTCCGGTGGTAGGTCTTAGTTTAAGACATACTCTCCAACATATATCCCACAGGTAATTTTTTTAATTTTTTTTTTACTTATGGCGTATTCATTTGGAAATTCACACTTGGAGATTTACTATGATTTACGGGGTGTTTGTCGTGCTATCACAACTAAACGGCTGAACGGATTAAGCTGAATTTTTGCATAGTATAGCTTTAGGGTTGGAGACGGACATAGGCTACTTTTTTTTTATGTCCACGCGAATGAAGTCGCGAGTACAACTAGTCTACAATAACTTGAAAATGCACGAGGAAGGTTGACACAATTAGTAACGACGCAATAGTCATTTTGACATACTTTCAGTTTTCGTTCAGTGATTTAAAAACGTTCGGAACTATCTAAAAGTTTGGCATGTACTAGAAATAATTATATATATAGATTTATAAATAGGTTCTCCTTGTGGCTTTGTTTCATGCAGTTACAGTGGAATAGGACGACAATTTTGTAATTTCAGTGGGTTTACTTACACTTTCTGTGGTGGGTCGTATGTTGGTGGGTTTATTTTGTAGTTTTCAGTAATTACCTGCAAACAATAAAAATGTAGGTCAGACAAGTTTTTTTTTACGCTGCTGAAACTAGCGAATCGCTCGCCTGATGGTAACCGTTACGCTTACCTGTAATAGTTCAGTGCCACCCAGAGTACTATTTGGTATTGAGTGACGAGACAAGCGACTCGTTCCCGTGAAGGTAAGCGTGGCGCTTGCAAATAAGAGTTCAGTGGTACAGACAACAAATTATGCTATTGAACGAGACAAGCAAGTCGGAAGTCTTGTATGTAAGTAGGTAGTTATGTAACTATACATACATATCTATCATATTTGACTAGCGTTGTGGCTCAGTGGGAGGATTTCTGACTTCTGAGTTGTAGGTTGTGGGTTCGATTCCTACCCAGGACAAACATTTGTGTGATGAACATGGATGTTTGTTCTTTGTCTGGGTGTTTCTATGTACTCTATTTACAAAAAAAAAGTATATTTATGTATTCTATCAGTATGTAGCTATCTGGTTCCCATAGTAATAGTTTGCTTAGTTTGGGGCTAGATGGCGCTGTGTGTGAAAAACGTCCACCAATATTTTTATTTCACTCAGTGGGCTACCTATATTATTATAGATATTTTTACCCGACTGCCCAAGAAGATGGGTAATGTTTTTGGGTTGTATGTAAGTATAAAAGTATGTAGGTAACGTCTTCGGGGTGTATGTAAGTAAGTATAAAAGTATGTAAGTATGTATGTATGTTTGTTTGTTCCTATATTACCTTCTGTAGCCTTAGCAACTTAACCCATGCTATCCGGTGAGATGTCGTTGCATTCCTCTTTATGTCTGGAGTGTGATCTCGTAGACTACATTTTGCAGTCGGCCTTTTAGTTTTTTTTTTTTTTTTAAATCTCGTGTCGATCCTTGACCCGATTAGCACAGGACCGAGGCAGGTGGCAAAGCATGAAGGCCCAGCAGTGGGATTATGATACTTGTTCGTGGTCAAGGAAAACCACCCCGAGCCCGTCTCTTCCTCGGGACGTACAGAAGAAGGAAAGCAATAAACGCCACCGGCTGATCGTACAAGCCAAGTTTAGTGCGGCTTAGTGACACCATTCTCTAAAACAGTTTTTGAGAAGCACTTCGTGGTTTTTGTACTCGTAAAAGTTGTAAAAATAAACACGTGTTATTCTCACGAAATCTCGTTGTTACAAAAGCTTTAATCTCTTTAATTATGTAAAACTGTGAAGGTGAAACATCAGTTTCATCTGAAACCGCGTTGGCTTCGAGGAAAAACCGCGTGGCCCTCGGGGCCGACGACTTTATACTCTACTAGCTTTTACCCGCGACTTCGTTCGCGTGGACATACAAAAAATAGTTGCCTATGACCGTCCCCTACCCTTTTCCTACCTTCCTTTCTTTACCTCTTCTTTTCAATTTTTTTTTTTTTGTTTATTTTGTTTTACGACTATTTTTTGTTTGGTGCTTAATCTTTAACAAATGTGAACTAACGTGTATCCGATGGTTATTAATAAATGAGTATGAGTAAGCTATATCTGTGCAAAAATTCAGGTCGATCTGTTCAGCCGCTTAGCCGTGATACTGCGACAAACACCCAGACAGAGAGACAGAGTTACATTCGCGTTTATAATATTAGTTAGGATTAGGATAGACATTGCAACAAACGTAATTCGTAATGCAAACAAAAGAACCGTTGAATTTTTTATATAAGCTTTGTAAAAAAAAAGACATAAATAGAGCCGATAAACAAATACCAAAATAAAATTTGTTCAAATATCAAAATAAATATAAGAACGTTATTAGCATTTTCTTTTAGACTAGGAAGACAGCAGTATTTAAGAAAAGTAATATCATTCAAAGAAACCAAAATACCCGAATACAAAATGTAGTCTATGTCTAATCAACCAACGACACCTCACTCGTCAAAATTTGTCAAGCCGTTTAGGCTAAGGTTCTAGGTATAGGAACACACAACATTCTACAGTCTTACAAACACCCCAAACCCTTTGCAGTCGGGTAAAAAGACTTCACAACATCGTGTAAATACTAATAACATCAGTATCTTTTCAGACATCTATATATGCGCGGGCGTGGAATACTGAACGTTGCACGTTGATTGGTTAAACTCATGGTCATTATACTGATAGGTACTGCAGGCCTAGCACGGGCGCCGGGATAAAATTTTGTCCACCATATTAATCTCGCGAGAACGAGACGGATGTATCCATATTCTAGCTTTGTCACGTTGACGCGAAGACAAAATGGGTGGACATAATTTTATCCCGGCGTCCGTGCTAGGACTGCTAGTGTGCCGTAGAACATGGCAATTTTTACAGGTACTTTTTGTGCCAATGTGTTGACTAAAAGTACTCACTTAATGCTAGGTGTCTGTAGTGTTAGCAGTCGGTGCTCGGGGCCGGTTTCAGCTTTTACGATCCGATTATCGGGTTTTACAGCTTTCAGCTATTTTAAGAGACCACACAGGGGGGAAGTTTAAATACGATATTTTATGCCTTAGGTAACTTCGGCTTAATGACTTCTTGATTAAGTTGTACCCTATAGCGTAATAATGTAATAGCGAGTAATGTTTTAATAGCATATTAATAGTTACTTCAAAAGTCAGAGCAAAGCGAAAGTCTCATGCCCGTTTTCACCAACGAACACTAACTTTAAGGGATCACCTAAGAAACTTTAAGGGTCGATTTATTGGTTCATGGTTTAAGGATGTTTTGCGGATTTTTAAGGGATCCCTTAAGACCTTAGTTGTCAACTAAGTGATGGTGAGAACGAAATTAACCCTGAAAGGGTCTTATGTGATCCCTTAAAGTTACGGTTCCTTGGTGAAAACGGGCATCAGAGTCTACGGGAACAAGTTGGTGGTAGTTTGTATGTACCTCTTTATGTGACCTGTGACTAGCCTTGTGGTGGATTTCCGCCTTCTGAGCTGTGGTTTGAGGGTTCGATTCCCACCCAGGACATACATTTGTCTGATGAACATGGATGTTTGTTCATTGTATGGGTGTTTCTATGTATTCTATGTATGTATTTACAACAAAAAAAAAAGTATTTATGTATTCTATCAGTTATCTGGTTTCCATGCTTGCTTAGTTTGGGGGCTAGATGGCGCTGTGTGTAAATAACGTCCACCAATATTTATTTTATTTTATTTAAATTAATATTTATGTGTTTGTGTTTATATTTGTCAGAAGATAACTTGCGAACTTTTGATTCGATATTCATGAAATTTTGCAGGTAAGTAGTTCATTTCACAATTTTAAGCTTGAATATGAGAAAAATCAGTCCAGGAGTTGTGAATTTATAAAGGCGCAAAGTACAAGTCTAGTCATAATCTAAACGCGCCAGAAACGGTTACAAAAAGCAGTTCTTACAGGCAGGAAGCACGCCATTACTCACAGTCGCGCATTTGCACTCACTCATATTTAAAAATATTGTCATCACCTGCAGGCCTAGCACGGGCGCAGGGATAACATTTTGTCCACCATATTTATCCCGCGAGAACGCGACGGATGTATCCATATTCTAGCTTTGTCACGTTGAAGCGAAGACAAGACGGGTGGACATAACTTTATCCCGGCGCCCGTGCTAGGCCTGCAGGACGAGATCGGAACAGAACATGGAGATTGGCGAAAGGGGGAGAGGCTGAATAAGCCGATGATAATGATGTCTCATAATTTAAAGGCAGCAACCGATAATAATTGAATTCTGCTGAGGTATTGAGACCGGGTAGTTAAACTAATCCGCGAGTGTACCTATAGGTATATTTCGATTTCGACGCTGGTTCTCTTTGATTATTAATAATCAAAGAGAAACAGTGTCGAAATATCAATAAGTAGTCATAATCCGTTAATTTAATATCAACAACTGATTTGATTTCCGGCGCGGTGTCGCAAGCTCATTATCATGACATTGCAGCAGCTCGCACGGAAGCGATCAGTCAAGTGCTCGAGAGAGTGGGCGGGCGAGTGGCTGGCACGAGCAAACGCACCTCGGCGGTAAGCTTTGAACGACTAATTTGGACGGATTTTGTTTGCAGTTTCTTTTTGTTTTTGTCAAGCAAATTGGTTTGATATAACAAAGTTAATGTTCAATGCAAAACGGAAAATAAAATACTTATTTTTATGAACAAGCTATTTGATTAATTACGCAATAAGCATGTGATGTTTGTGCTACTAATTTGTGGCATTAAAACGAAACTTAAAAAAAGTTAGGAAAAACAGGTTTTTTTTTCTCTTAAATTTTGACTATACACATTGTGTATTTAGCCAGTGTCATGTATTGTAATATTTCAAGTGAAGTAAAAGTATTTCGCAAGTAAAACTCAGTCATAGTCTAAGTCAAGTGTAGTAAGACACCGTCAAGTCCAAGTCATACCCCTGTAAAGTGGTGGAGACTTTACTAGAGGTTTCTATGGAATTTTGGAAACAACACGAAAAGTCACGTTTCACGATATTATACTATATTATACCAACACTCGTACAAAAAACCATTATTTTTACACATTAACACTCGAAATAACACAAGTTTTGGAAAATAATACAATGACGCAACATGGCTTCTTCCCGTTCCCGCCAAAACTCCCAAGATACGTTTGCTGGGCAAAGTGATGGCAATGTTGAAGAATTGGAGACCGCGTTGGTCAGTCTGGCGCAATTACTACTACTACTATGATATCGGCCTTTAAGCATCCCACTGCTGGGATATCAGCCTACCCTCGAAGGGCCCAATTGCCTGGTAAAAAAAGAACTTGAACATGTATGAAACGAATACTAAAAATGGCGGCTATCGGAAAAATAACCTTTAACACCGTTTTTGAACAGACTTCCAAAAAAAAAAAGGAGGTTCTCAAGTCGACTGTTTTTTTAAAAACTTTTTTAATCTGTTGAAAAAGCAATAAACCCGATTCACATTTCACCCCACGGCCCATGAAGGGGCGAATCCGACCAAATAAATTACTTAACCCTTGCGTGGCGAGTGAACGATGATATGTAAGGTGACATAGGTGGTTCGACATGGAATCCAGTTAATATACGAGGGGATAGCAAAACTTAATAAAAGCTTATCCATAGAGCTAAAAAAACATCTTCCCATTCTGATTATGTGTGCACCTTTTTTTTGACGAGAGGGAAATCTTCACAAGAGGGTACATGGCGAAGCAGGGGTATTCTTTTTTCCTTTTTTTTTTAGGTTGCTTTGTGGTGCAGCCAGGGTATGTGGGAGTATACATATTAAAACACCACCAGTGGCCTGCATTGGTGCTTGACAGAGGGATGTCCAAGGGAACGCACTGGAGCCTTGCACACTTCAGGAATGTTTGCACACTAATGCTTAGCAGTTGTATAGCTGACAAAGTTATACCGGCCCTTTGCAAAAGATCCTTCCACTCCAAAAATCACAAACAAGTAGGCATATAAAAACAATATTATTTTAAATTTTTATATTTTACAAATTTATATTACTAACAGTCTAGGTCACTGGGTGCATGATGGGGTGGCCAAAAATGTAATCACGCTTAGCTCAGCACCTTTTTACGGAATGTCTCAGGATCAACTAGTTCTTGAGTACCAAGTGCTACTCCCTAGTGCCCTTCATCTTTAATGAGTTGCCTGTGTACCGTCACCGTCATTACTGAAATCCATAATTCGCGGAACGACATCGAATAATTCGCGTTCAGAATGCGTAATCGGTGCAGTGAGGTGCGAATCCGCGGCGCGAAGGGACTGTAGGGCTAGCACAAGTTAAAAATAAGACATACGATTTCTGAAATACCTACTAGTTTCGATGCACTCGATAGATGGCGTTATTTGCTAATTACGTACATTTGCTTTAACACGTTTTGTGTATTTTATCATCAGTAACCAAATATTTCAATCTGAAGTAAGAGCTTAGAACATTTCTCTTATCCAAGTGGCATAATGGTGAAACCTTTACTAATGCGCCACTTGTACTAGGCCGAAATGTCCTAATCACATATCCCAGAACTTTACAAAAGTGTCATTTGTTATCGTTCATTTCGTTCGTTCGTTTCGTTTATTTGTTGTTTTATGGTGACATAGAACGGACCTTTCCTTTGCCATGTATTGTTGGGACGATCATTATCCTAATCCTAATTAATATTATAAATGCAAATGTACCTAATTCTGTCTCTCTATTTGTCTAACTGTCTATCTGTATCTCTGTCTCTCTGGCTATGTCAGAGATAGGTTAGGTTCGTTATCAGGTCTAAGCGACTGAACGGATAGCCTAAATTTTTGCAGAGATATAGCTTAAGAGTAGGAGACGGACATAGGCTAATGGTATAATTAATAATTAATGGTCCACGAACGAAGTCGTGGTTAACAGGTAGTAGCCAATAAGAAAAAGAAAGTGTAATTGCGTATTTTTGATATTTACGTTCAAAATATTTGGACAACCCTGCCGTATTGTTATGTTAGGGTAGTGCCCCTAAGGAGGGAGCAATCCCAGGCTTGCGGTTTGCAGATCATCGAATCGAGGGTCCGCATTGTGTCGCCGTCTCAGGCTGCGATTGCTGACAGTGGGATGACATTCATGAGTATTCTTAGCACAATATTTTGAATACAAAGCGACAAATGCAAAAAAAAGTTTTCCGTTTTCGGGTATTTCTCACTAGTACGCCTAATTTGTTGAACCGTTGAACTATTTATTTATTAACAGACCAACAGCACAAAATCATAATATAAAAATATTCTCAAAAACAAACATATGGTACAACCAATAAAAGGTCTAAACATATTACTTAAGTAGGTAGAAACAAATCGTATTATTAAACCGGGAATTTTATCCCAGTAGTTCAGCTGCGTATAATTTTTTTAGGAGTTGAACTACTGGGACAATCTGTTGAACCGCTTATTCCCACTAGTACACCTAATTTGTTCAACCGTTGATCTAGTAAGTTTGTAGTCCCAGTAGTTCAACTCTTAAATTATACACAAGTGAACTGCTGGTACAAAAAACTCCCAATAGTTCGACGGTTGAACAAATTAGGTGTACTATTTCTTCATTGCATTACAACTATTCTTACAGGATAGCACCTAATACAATAGTGTATTATGTCAACATTTTAAGTGTATAAGAAAATAGTCCAGAATATTAATTACAGTGGGAATTACCCACGTTTTCTGCAAAAATTTATGAAATAAATACTGACGTAAGAATGCCTTTTTTCATGGATCAAGAAATCGATTTACGTTCTTTCTTACTTTCACACTGGATATTTTTTAAATTTCATTCATTTTTTTAAATTACTAATTCTCATGTTGATCCATACAAGTTTGTATTAATAAACAAGTGACCCGCACCGGCTTTGGCGTAATTTAGAAAAAAATATATGTATATATAAGCCTTCCGTGAAAAATTATCTAACTGGTGGTGAAAACCGCATAAGAATCCGTTGCGTGGTTTAGGAGAAGTTAGCGGATATACAGAAAAACGCGGAAAGCTACTATATTTTAAACTATATATAGATCTACTGCTTCGGTCGTTCTGGTCACAGTTTATGAACCAGGTGTGATTTTATTTTCCATTAAAATCTAAATCTATAAAAATATTAGTAGGCATTATTTCGTTTCTTATTTATATTTTTCAATGAGCGGTAAACTTGAGTTTCCAATAATTTTACTTGAGCATCGCATTTCAAATCATCCTATAATAATACCGAGCCCTCATTTCAGAGGGTTAATTCAATTTAGTGTTAACAGTAGGCAACCGGATGCGTTATAGGGTTAAAATTAATTATTTAATTATTAATTATGTCTTCGGGGGCTCGGCGTGAAATGCGGATTAGAGGGGCGTTGAGGGGCGTATCGGGGGTATCGGAGGAGCGTCGGAGGGGCGTAAGGTAACCCGATACTAGATGGTATCAGTTTGGAATGTTTTGACTTGTCTTTTAACTCAACAGCGGAGGGTATTTAAGAAGATTTTGTTTAAAGTTTGTGGATGATTGTCGAGTTGTTTCTTCTTACAAATAAATTGGCCAAAATTCTTTCAAAATCAAAATATCTATTTTTAAAACAATGTATTTATGTAACCGTCATTTAGACCCATGTTCTAGACCTTGTCGTTTAAAATTATAGTTTTTAATAAAATCGGATCTGACTTACAGACGGACAGACAGACTGGAGTGGACTAGGACAGAGTCCGCCTGGCGTAGTACCAAACCTTTGTCTCACTTGAGAGCTTTCGCATTCCAGGCTAGGTGCGTATACCATCTTTCAAAATGTTTAAAAACGCGGGTAATAATGGCCATAATTTTAGGGTAGCTATCTAGGTCACGCATTTGATTTTTTTTTATGATATAAAATTTTGACGTGTAATTTTTGTGCTTTGGTCATATGGGGATGCTTTTATTTTTAAATATTCAAAACAACCTTTTTGTTTTCAGGTTTTGTGTCAAAAAAAAAAAAAAAATTTGAAGGACTGATTTTTATAGTTTTTATGAAATATATCTTACAAAAAACTTTTTTCTGATAATATCAAATATTCATCTCCTACATGTACCGAAGCACATTTTTCAAAAGTATATGAAACATTTTGTTATCGTACAAAAACATCAAATTCGCGAGCGAGATAGCTGCTCCATGTATTCTGGGTCAATAATTCTTAATAATAATTCTTGCAATAATAACATTAATATTCCATTAATCCGACACTGAGTTAAAAAGTACAATCCCAAGCGACGATTAATCGTCCAGCATCTTCGCTAAAATCATAAACGCAATTGCAACACACGATGCGCATGCGCATTGTATCCTTTATTCACTTTATCAAGATTACTGTCGCCGTGAGTAATCCGCCGCGATACAGAGGTGACAGTGATCAATCGATTTTTGTCCCGAATCGATATTGTGCGTATCGATTCGGCAGAAGTCTCGATTTATTCAAGTGGAAATCCGGAATTTCACGCTGGTATTGCATTTTGTTCATTTTTGTTGGGATGCTGACATGATGCAGTGAAATTTTTGAAAATATGATGTTATTTGAGAATTGTTATAATATGTTTTTATTTTAACAATTTTGTCCACTTTAAACTACTGAGTAGTTCAACTGGTAGTGCAAATGATACAACTTTATTTATTTATTTATTTAAACATTAAACGGTCAGGCCAATTACATTAAAATCTCACAATAATAATTTAAAAAAAACAAAAAATAATAATAGCAATACATTATTTACAAACAAACCAGTCTACTAAAAAGAAAAACGTATTAAAATCTGGCAAATGCACAAGCCGTGTGACGCCAAAGTCCGGAAAGGACAAAAAAAAAACATTAAAGTATAAAACAAAAAACAAATAATTACAAATTTCCGAAATAACATAAAAAAATTGTAATTGTAATTTTGATTGTGACTTTTAATGTAATAATTTTATTTAATTTGATTTTATGTAATGTGCCCACGACTATGGACTGGTTCCGAAATAAATGATTTTTAATTTTTTAATTTTAATTTAAAAAAGAGGAAAAATTATAATAATATCTTTGTATCTCTAGTACTACCACTAGTACTAGTGACCCTTTCGGGTATTAGTAGTAGGTACTACAGAACATATATCATGACTGTAAAGGCGAGGTCTAATAGCAAAACAACAAAAAGTAGCATTTTTCAGCGCTTTTCGAAGTGACGAGATTACTTAATCAGGTGCAAAAAATACTGCAGATAGAAAATAAAACTGAAATTACATTTAACCGAATAAAATTTCGAAAATCTGTCTTAGTTACAAAATAAAAAATCGCAAATGACCCCCTGAAAAACCCTTCTGAAATCAAATGCTCTGAATTTTCAGCGGTAACTACAAATTTTCTTTTACAAATTAAATATCCAGTGGTTTATACGGCGAACCAGGGTTTTTTTTAATATTTTTTTTTTATTATTTATTGGCTTGCGTTTGACTGCCATAACGTCTTATGTTAAACAAGGATTAGTTATTTTATTTGATTTGTATATTTCCGATAATCGGCAAATAAGCTAAAAACTACAATTTACCGCTTTCTGATCAAGTATGATATGCGATTTTCAACTTTAAACATTATAACTTTGAGCAGGACAATACTCATTTCAAATCACGATCAGTCCTCGCCTGAATGAGTTTTGTTAACCACGTAAGAGCCATACGGTACAAACAAAACTTTATTTTTTTTTAGATGTCTCATAATTATACACACTGAAAAGATGTAAACAAGACGTATTTAAAATAAAATTATGAAATTTACTCTCAAAGGGTCCATGAAAATGTACCAAAGAACACTTAAATGTTACAAATGTTGTATGTGTATGTTACAATTTTGTTAATAATCTGTCAATATATTCTCTATTTCTTGAATAAAACATTGTGAATTGAATTAAGTAAAGTACGTTTAAATTACGAAAAACCCCTCAGGCCAAAAGATTAACAAAGTTGAACGTAAACTTTCGTCAAGTATTTTTCTTCGCAAATGAATGTCAAACAAAATTACATTAAGAGCTTTATTCCTTTTATCCTGTTATGGCGAAATGCCTGTCTCCGCCATTTCGCCATTATGGTGGATAAAAAAACACCATTTTCCATAATCTCATAATAATGTATTTTTAACAGTTTTTGATTCCCGTGACTTCGTTTGTAGAGCGTCTGTCTGATGAGCTAGGTCCTGGGTTCGATTTCAGATCGGCCAGATGTGAATGATAAATGATGATGCTCTGGGTCTAAATGTAAGTTGAGTTGTCCGAATTCAAAATAAATCACACGAAAATTCAAATCACGACATGATTAGGGCACGTGGACGCGGAAAAATTTCGATCATATCGCGAGAACTCCCGAATGCAGTTTCGGTTTCGGTCGTAGTTTTGCCGCTGAAACCGAAACTCGTTTTTTGCCGAATCTCGACCGAAACCGAACTTTCGGTCGGACACTAATTGTACCGTTTTTACACATTAACATTCGAAATAACACAAGTTCTGGAAAATTATAAAATGACGAGACATGATTTATTCACGTTCCCGTCATAACTCCGTTCCTAGGTCCTAAGGTTTTTAATGTTGTAAATATTTAGGTACGAACACAGACTGTGGGTAGGTATGAAATGGTTTCCCCCACCACGAATCACAAACACATAGAAAAAAATGAGGTTATAGGTAAACTTTTGCACCAAAATCTGTTGTAAGAAAATGACGACGCGTCCGGTTGGCGGCAGAATTTGAGCACCGATGTTTATCTTCATGTAACAGACAGGCGGAAGGTAAATGACAGTATTAAGCAGACTTATTGCTACATTACTACTGCACGAGCGTTTTTATAAGACATACACGTCAAAATGTCAGAATAAAATGAATTGGAATAATTTTAAGGTTATGGAGCTTTGACCCTTCAAAGCTCCATAATCTTGAAATAAATCTACCGGTTTTGGGTACCAATCACAGACATCGATTACTATATATTTTGGTGGCACCAATGTATGTATATTGTATAAGTTTACTGTCAAACACACACACGTTGTGAATTTACCCAGTGTCAAGTATTGGAATATTTCAAGCACAGAATTCTCCTTATAAATAAAGATTTCAAGTAAAGATAAATATTTCACAATGAAAATAAGTTTCAGTCAAGCAAAGTAAGTCACGGTTAAGTCCACGTCATGCCCCATTAAAGTGGTGTAGACTTTACTAGAGGTTTTATGGAATTTTGGAAACAACTTGAATAGTTACGATTCACAACATTATACTATTCACCAACACTCGTGCACGTTCACGAACACTTAATGGATTGACGATTTTTACACATTAACACTCGAAATAATACAAGTTGTGGAAAATGATACAGTGTTGCGAAATGACTTCTTCACGATTCCGGCAAAATTCCTCGTGAAATACTTTATTTCAATTGAAATATTACAAAACTTGACTCTGGCTAAATACACAACGTGGATTCAAAATATATAAGGGGTTAAAACCTTAAGGGCAATTTTACCAATTTCGTATCTGTGACATTCGAGACAACTGAAGAAAAAACTGACTGACAAAGACTTTCCAGGGGCGCTAGTCTCGACTTTTCGCTACAGCACTTCGCGACCGAATTCGGTCGCTATGACGCAAAAATTCGACAACGAACACGAATTGTTAACAAAAAACGCAAACATAGCGTTGAATTTTCGCAAAATGCAAATTTGCGTTTTTTCGAGACTAGCGCCCCTGGAAGGAAGAAAGAACGATGAAACTTCCTAAGGTTGAACACTTAGACCGATTTTTCGTCCTCGAAAATCTCTAAGCTTCCTGTAAATGTAATCGACATTTCCAGGACCATTTTCGTAATTACGTAAACAAACAAAACATAAATAAAGCTCGTATAAATAAAGGATAAAATATAAAAATAATATAAAATAATAAAGGATAAATAAGACGAGCACTAATGCCGGAATGCAATAGAACATATACTTTTAAAATCCTTTCCCAGACGTTTAACAAGGTCCTAATTTGACACGGTCACGTTTGCGACTTTTATTCTTTGAACCATCTTTTGAAATAAGTAAACCTTACCCACACAAAATAATGAGCAATTTTGCTTGCCAATATTTTATTTAGCAAACCAGGAGGCTTTGGAAATTTGAGCGTTACGCTTTTAAGATAAAGACTACCAGAAATATATTGCCAACAATATTTTATTCATGGAAATATTTTATAAAAAATCAACTCATAGCCTTACCCTGTTTAAAATAGAGTAGATTTTACAGTATGTTTGTCGGTAGAGCACCTCGGGCACGGAGGGAGCAGTAGGTACATTAAAAATATTTTATCTTTAAAACAGAACGCATGTTCGCCCGGGGCTAGAGATGGTAACGTACTCTGCCTTCGTGGGCTTATTTATGACGATGCATTTATCTATGGGGAAAGTGCTACTCTATGGATAAATTACTGTTTAAAAAAACAACCATAGAGAACGGCATTTTTTTTATTTTCATTGCGCCACCATTGCATATTATGTATGGGGTTTTGGCGGGAACGTGTAGAAGTCATGTCGCGACATTGTATTATTTTCCAAAACTTGTGTTATTTCGAGTTATTAAAAACGGTGAAGTTTTACCCGTTAAGTGTTTGTGAACATCCACGAGTGTTGGTGAATGGCTTAATGTCGTGAAACGTGAATTTTCGTGTTGTTTCCAAAACTCTATAGAAACCTCTAGTAAAGTCTCCACAACTTTACTGGCGCAAGACGTGAACTTGACCGTGACTTACTTTGCTTGACTTAGACTATGATTGAGACTTATTTTCATTCTGAAATATTTGACTTACAATATTACAATACTTGAGCCAAAACATCAGAGAGAGAAAGAAAACGTATTAGCTGTATTTTATCACTGGCATTAGTAATTTAGTTAAAAAACAAGAGTAGCTATACATGACATGATCGGACGTCGTGCGAAAGGGACAGCTAGAATTGAATTTCACGGGAGCAAAAGAAACAAACTATTAAGGTTATAGCTTCTCCCTTTCGCTGCCCAGAAACTCATATAGCCATTTCTTTTACACGACGTCAGGTCCGGGGTCGTACCGTAAGGTGCGACGATTGTTAGGTTCAACCGACGACGCTGCGCAACCATACACCTTATCGCTTGGAAATCCGGTTCGTGGTCGCGCAGCGTCGTCGGCTGAACCTAACAATCATCGCAATAAGCACCTCAAGGTATGGGCCCTGGTCATGTATAGCCACTTTAAACCCACGATTCCTTCCTGTTGGGTTGCCCACGCAGGAAAAATTACGGGGCGATTTATTTTAGTTCTTAAAATATATTTCTGTATTTCCAGCACTTTTCAAAACTCTCCACAAATAGCTGTCATTAGCGATGAGCTCACCGTGTAAAGTGTTTAAAGTAATTCGTTATTTTAGCTAATTTACAACAACAATACGGAGATTGACGTCACCGCCTGTGGGTGGACTCGTTTTAAAGTTTCTCGAAACATCTTATTTTGTTTTGGAAATAAAGGAACAGGTGCAGCTTAAAATAAACTAATATTCAGCAATTTTTATAACCATCGTCAAATTAATTCACAAGAAGAACGATATTTAAATAATATAAAGGGTTATAAAGAAAGGGTATGCTAACCCAATAAGGGCTCATAGTAACCGTCATTATGAAAATTTTTTACTATGGGACCAATCTTGAAATCCCGTAAAAATATCAGCTGTTCCATACATTTTGTGGAGTGTCATTGACATTTTTCTATAGAACAGCTGATTTTTTTTTGTGGTTTCATGGTTGGTCCCTTAATAAAAGTGGTTCATAATGATGAGTACTATAAGCCCTTTTCGGCTTAGCTTACCCTTTCCTTATAACCCTGTATAGCACTTAGAGAAATATTTATGACTAAGGTACTACGACAAAAAATATTGTTATTAATTCCGTCTATAAAGAAGTAAAGAGGTAAAACTTAACCAAAATTAATAAAATAAGTAAAGACAAGAACAAGATAGATAATACAACAAGATGATATCGCATGCAGGAAAATTCTCATTAAAATGAATCGTCCAATCATAGGCGATCCAATTGACGATGTACGATAAGCTGAACGTACACTGTTGTCATTATCAACATTTTAGCGGACAAGCACAACATTGGGTTGGGAGTTTAAGCAGATACCTAGGGACCTAGCAAAATCAGATAAGCTCACGCATGTCATGGGGCCGACTGTTTACAACAAGTTACCAAGCTGCATCACCGCCGCTCCCAATCTCGCTTGCTTCAAGTCTCGTTTGAAGCGCTGGCTGGTCGATCAGACGTTTTACAGTGTAAAGGATTTCCTCGACTGTAATGTAGATAGGTCCAGTCCAGTCAAGTATACAATGAATATATGAATATAATAATTTTGATAATTTATAATTTAATTTATTTTTTATTATTAATTAATAATTGTTTTTATTGGACATTATTTTTTACCATCGACTTTTTACTTACGCATTAAATGAATATGAATATGAATATATCGCGTGGACCCATCTAGCGTAGCTCTAGTTTAATGTTTTCGTTTGAAGATAATAGGTACGAGCTGTCTACTTATTGTATAGTATGTGGGTACAACCCTGGGTAGAGCTTTTGTATCTAGACCCGTCGATTCGCAACTCCTTTGTAAAGGCCGTAACAAGCAAAACTCGCAGTGTTTTATTTCACCGCCTCTTCATACAGATTCGCTACATAGAACTTTCTGAGGCTTAAATCTCTTCTATTTTATTTTGATCGTTTTTAAAGCGAAAAGTGCAATTTTATTTTCCAGTTTTTGCTTTATAACTCTCTCTAACTATATGTTTTTCATAAAACGACCCACTTTATTATAGCAAAGTCATTTTCCCGTACTTTCCACGGTTCATTGACAGCGATAACTAGAACAAAACAAAAAATAATAGAAGGTAGTAAGGCAGTCGTAAATTTTTTTCTTTCTCCTCCTTAGAGGGTTTTGGCGTCGCAAGTCTTATGCATTTCAGTTGTCATTTTTTTTTACTCTTTTCTTCTAAGAGGATTTTGGCGTCGCACGTCTTATGCATTTGCCAGTGTCAAGTATACATATTTTCAAGTTATGTTATATGTTATCAAACAAGTCGTAATCACAGTCAAAGGCGAGCAAATCAAGTCACGGTCAATTCCAAGTCATGCCCCAGTAAAATGGTGAGAACTTTACTAGAGCCTTCTGTGGAGTTTTGGCAACAACATGAAAAATCACGTTTCACGACATTATACAATTCACCAACACTCGTGGATGTTCACAAACACTTCCCAAACAGAGGTTCCCACAATACGGGCCTTGAGCCTAGTGTGGGGCCGCAGGATAGCCCTGGATTATGTAATCTACTATAACTATCGATAGGCATTTTTATGCACACAAACTCTGTATCCAAATAATGTAACGTTTCTATGGCAAATAAACTTTACTTTACTTTACTTTACTTAACGGGTAAAATTTCACCGTTTTTACACATTAACACTCAAAATAACACAAGTTTTGGAAAATAATAAAATGACGCGACATGATTTCTTCACTTTCCCGCCAAAAAACTCCAACGACCTACTTTATTATAAGCAAAGTCATTTTCCCAGACTTTCCCCGGTTCATTGATAGCAATAATTAGAACAAAACAAAAAAATAATAGAAGATAGTAAGGCAGTCAAGTCGTCATTCATCTCAACCTAACCTAATTCCGTTGGCTACGGTATAGTGCATGCCAAACTTTATAACCAACATGAACAGAGCCCTGATTGTGCAAGCTAAGTAAACTTGCATTTTTCTTGTAATGCCTAAAGAACTAACCAAGTATGCTCACTCGATATTTGTCATTTTTCTGCAGTAATCAATTTAAAAAAATGCAAGTTTACTGTTACTCAGTTCACACTCATTTTACTTGCGCGGCTACTTAGCTTGCAGAATACACATATTGTGATAGGAAGTGACGAAGCAGACGCGTGTCAGCAGCGGCTCGGGGCGTGAGCGATGCGAGCCAGTTATTAACACGCAGTGATGCCTGCTTACAGACCGACCAACTAATTGTGTAGAGGAGGTCAAATGAAGGAAATAAAATGAAAGTTCAGTTTTGTTAAAATACGTTCAACCGTGCTTATTCAACTCTAAAAATAGTTTCACACTGCGCCTTTATCATGAATATTCCTGATCGTGATAGCGATAGTGCGCGAGTGGGACCGCAAATAGTGCGAGTATGTTGGTAGGAGCGGGATAACATGCTAGCACAATCAGAATCACGAACGTTTATAATAAGGCACCCGGTAGCCCTATAGCTAAAATTTTCAATCGCGCCGGTGCGTTGCTGTTTTAAAACTACGCTTAAAGCGACCACAAAGTTTGAGACGTACTTTAACAACTATTATTTAATCTATGGCAACTGTCACTGGCCGCTGACGCCTCTTTCGCGCCATTTGTCACGATTTAAAAAGTAAAATTCGAAATTCGAATCGGCGATGCGAGCGCCACTCTAAAGATGACAGCTGGAATTACTTACGATCTGCGCCCTCGTCGATTAATGAGCTCATTTGCAGAGTTTTTATTTATTATCTCCATATTAGTCACAGCTTAAAATGTGCTGTAATAATTTGTATCTGTATAGTTTATCGTTTGTTGGACAGGGACTTATGTATTTTTGGTATTTTTAGGCAGCTGTCAGAAACCGAGATGAATATTTTTCTGTAATGTTGGATCTTATCACAAGAGTAAAGCATAAAATGATAGCATTTGGTGTTTGTCAAGTGGACGATGCTAGTCTGAGCCCTTAATCTATCATGATAATTATATTTTATTTGTAAAACCACGAAAGAAAAAAAGTTTTTTTTAAACACTTTCGCTCGTAATTTTCCAGTACGAAGTCGGCAACTTATAAGACAAAAACAATCAACAAACAACAAAACTCAAGAGTTTTGGTTTTGAACGTGAAGAAGTCATGTCGCGTCATTGTATTATTTTCCAAAACTTGTGTTACTCAAATGCATAAGATGTTCGACGCCAAAATGCTCTCAGGAGGAATGAGAAAAAAAACTTGTGTTATTTCGAGTGTTAATTTGAAAAAATGGGGGATTTTTATCTATTAAGTGTTCGTGAACGTGCACGAGTGTTGGTGAATAGTATAATGTTGTGAAACGTGACTCTTCGTGTTGTTTCCAAAACTCCATAGAAACCTCTAGTAAAGTCTCCACCACTTTACTGGGGCATGGCGTGGACTTGATCGTGACTTACTTAGCTTGACTTAGACTATGACAGACTTATTTTAATTGTGAAATATTTGACTTCACTTGAAATATTACAATACTTGAAACTAGCTACATACACAACGTGTGGAGCCAAAACATAAGAGAGAAAAAAACAGCTCATTGTAGCAACTGGAAAGTGCTAGTGTACTAAAGTTGTTATACCTTTACCTATAGGTTTTGATCTTTAACTTTTTTAAACATATTTTTTGGAAAATATATTAATTTTTTGTTGCTGTGTGTGCCTCATAACAAAGAAACAAACATCAAAGTTTTTTTTGATTGAAATATGTTATGTAACAGGTAAAAAAATAAAAAATAATCGTCGCCTAATTACCATCGATTTCAAAGTTAATGATTTTCGACACTTTTCCACCCAATTTAATGGGTACTTCCTAGTTTTCTAATAATCCTAACTAATATTATATATAAATGCGAATACAACTCTGTCTCTCTGTGTGGGTGTTTGTCGCGTTATCACGGCTAAACGGCTGAACTAATCGACCTGAACTTTTGCGTAGATATAGCTTAAGGGTAGGAAACGAACATAGGCTACTTTTTTTTAATTGGTCGACACGAACGAAGTCGCAGCTATTATATCTATATTCCTGCAATCCGTCAGTGTGCAATCTGCGGGCCCGGGGTGGTACTATTCTTTATTCTGTGCTACGGTCATTCATCATTCAACTCCCACATGTATGAAAATTCAACTTCCAGCCAGTTTGCAGCTGAAATATGGCAACATTAGCATAGTTTGGCTATATTTTGAAGCAAATTTAAGAAGGTTCTTCTTTGTAGTATCAAAATTCATCGTCTGGCGTAACTACTTACCAAAGTATTTTAATAACATTTTGTTTGGGAAATAGGATTTAAATTCAAACACATCTAAATTAGAACCAAAATACTGAAAAAAAAAACATTTAATATACCGTTAACCAAGAAGTAGTTTTTTTTTTTATTGTTACGATAGATCTAAGTCTAAGAAACACATGCATTAAGCCTGGAAACATACACTTTTATTTTAGTCAGCTAAAGAAGATACAATGTTTAATGTGGCTTTAATAAATATTAAGAACTTAGAAATCAGAAATATGTCGTAGTCATAGTCATAATAACATTGAATACAACAAGCAACAACAACATACACAACACAACAAAACATACACGTCGGCAAGTCACTTCTACAAAAAACTTAGGATGCAAACTAATTATTTATCTGTAATATTACCTACGTGTAGTAGTTTAGTAATATTACGACAGGTAAGTATTACTTGTACCATAGATAAAATACAGGATTCATTAATTCATTCAACTTTTAGCAGTCTGAAAATATTTACAAAGCGCCATCATTTTTTTTTAAATGTAATTTGGTGACGAGACGAGCAAGTCGCTCGCCTGATGTTAAGCTTCACGCTTGCCCATAACAGTTCAGTGCCACCCAGAATTTTGAACCTCAACAGTTCAAAACCATGCGCGGCAATGCACTGCGCTCGTCACCCTGAGATATTAGATGTTAAATCTCTGTGCCCAGTAATTAAGCTGGAAGCATTGCCCTTCAATCCGGAACACAGTAATGTTTGACCACTACTGCTTGACGGTTGAATAACTGGCAAAGGCGTGGTACTTCCCCAGCAGACTCTGCAGAAGAGCCCTACCACTACCAAAATACGATTACCATCTAGTGATAATACGGTTTTTCGGGGATACACTTTTTTGTATGAGATGATATTTCTTCTCCTGTAAATATTATTTGCTTGTACTTAGGCACTTCGTTTTGTTTCTTGCACAAAAATGAGGATTCCAAGAATTATATTTAAACGCAAAAGGATATAGTCATAGGACGGATTGCTAATTGCTTTAAAAAAATATTTGGTGTTTGATCGAACTCTTTGATTATAAAAATAATTAATTGGAGTTTTGGCGGGAACGTGAAGAAGTCATGTCGCGTCATTAAACTATTTTCCAAAACTTGTGTTGTTTCGAGTGTTAATATGTAAAAATGGTGGATTTTTATTCATTTAGTGTTCGTAATCGTGCATGAGTGTTGGTGAATAGTATAATGTCGTGAAACGTGACTTTGCGTGTTGTTTCCAAAACTCCATAGAAGATTCTAGTAAAGTTTCACCACTTTACTGGGGCATGACTTGGACTTAACCTTGTCATACTTTGCTTGATTTAGATTATGGCTGAGACTTATTTTAATTGTGAATTATTTAATATCACTTGAACTATTACAATACTTGACACTGGCTAAATACACAACGTGTGGAGCCAAAAAATAATAGAAAAAAAAAAAAAAAATGTAATTACAATGAGATTAGATATCATTAATTATGAGGGGAACCTCGGACGAAAACTAAATTCCTTGTAAATGACAAGTGAAGTTAAATTAAATTTTCTACTAAATAATTAAAAAGATTTGGTAATGGATATAAAATGAGAAAGCATTGAAGTGATTCTGCAAAACGAAGTCGAAACGGGAAAAGATGACAAAATTGCACTTTATGCGAAAATTAATGAAGCGTAAACCTCGGCTCCTCAAGCTACACCATTTCGTGACTCACATAAGTATTGGAAAATGTTCAAAGAGGAATCAAAATAAATTATTTTGCTACGAGCCGTCTCGCATCTCATCCGCTTGTGATCGCATTTTTATTTAAAAGCAAGCAGGTGATAAGCGTGAAAATATTTATATTAATAATATGAGCGCTTAATATTTGAATGTTGTTACGATTACAACGAAAATTTATTATGTTTATAATAAAGTAAATTGAATTAATTTTATTATATTAAATTTATTAGGTGATTTGAAATTGTATTAATGACGAAATACGGTGTGATGCACAGCTCTTATATTTAATTATATGATGTTTGTAATTCAGCCATTGAATCAAATTATCTTATCTTATTATGTCGTCACTTTGTGTGTTATTTTTCAAATAACATACAACGCGCCTCGTCGAAATTACATGTGACCAAAGAGCTGGCGCTTACCTCGGCCAAAGTCCGCCAACGGGTGAGTTTGGTAACTCAACGGGGTAATGTCGCTAGCTTTTTGTCACCTTACCCGTAGATAGCAACCTAAATGCGGTTTTTTATTTGTAGACACTCTAGATTTAATTTAAGTAATTATTTTAATTTTGTTTGTTTTTTATTTTTTATATTTAAGTTTAGATTATAATATAGTTTACATAATATTTTTAAGGCTACTTATTGTTTAAAAGGTCAGCTAAAATTTAATAATAAATGTTTTTTTCCATATCAATCACGTTATATCACACACTTCAGCTTATTATACTCATTAAAGCTTAATAGACTATGATGTATTTCCCGACTTCAGTTGTCTTTCATAGCGATTCCTCACGATCTCTAACAGAAGTATTTTTTTAAAATTAATACTTTGTAGTCATGAACCGAAACGGGGGATTAGTCACGTTCACCTTTCGTTCCGTTCATTCGCTTGTGTCGATCCCCGCCAGCAATGGACCGTTTCGTCTGCCCAAAGATTTACACTGGTCATTCATGCGAACCGGCTCGAAATGAAACATAACTAAAGCATAGCTACTGGTACCAGGATTAGTTTGTGGAAAGGGACTTTTACTTAAATTGACTTTTACTTAAATACTTAATTAAACTTAATTAATACTTTACTTTTACTTAATACGGTATTAATTGTTAACATTTTTCATTTTGACTGTCCAAGAAAGCAAATCGTGGCATAGCGGGAATTTTCGGTAGGTAAAAATTGACCGTGGCATAGCGGGACTGTGGCATACGAGGATTAAGCCAAATTGAGTCACTAAAAATAAAAAAAAAGGTTGACGCCTGACAAACGACAACGCTAAGAGATGATAAAAGATGATCATGCAGAAAAAGAAAGTATCAGATACAGATACAGATATTTTATTGGTGAAAGATTATTACTATCACAGGTCATGGCAGATATAAACATGGAATAATACTCGTATTACATAATGCTTATTATAAAGTATATATACTATACAAAAAGACCCCTAAACCGAAAGTACCAGATGAATAATCACATATTAAAATTAAATCCCACACCAGCGTAGCCGTTAATTACAAGCACAGTGTGGTTTTATTTGATTAATTAATCTTTAGTAATCGGTGTGTTATTGCAAGTACCGCGGGCGTATTGAGTAATATCATTTAGTTTTCCTATATGCCGGTGCCAGTGTGGGCTATTACTCGTGTAGGTGCAATCTGGCGTTGGATTTCAAATGGAAAACACTACTTACTTAATAAGCCTTGATTCAGTAGTGGACGTTTGCTGGCTCATGATAATGATGGTTCAGTGACGACATAACCAATTTTCTCCCCTCATGATAGATAGATAACTCTTTATTGTCCACACCAGAAATAACATACAAATGACCAAAAAAACAACTTAAAAACTAGTGTAACAACTGGCGACCTTATCGCTTAAAGCGATCTCTTCCAGGCAAGATAAGTGTCACGCCTCTCATGATAAGTGTTACGCGTGCCATAAAAGTCTAGTGTCATCCAGAATTTTGCGCAGTTTGAAATCCTGCGCGGCAATGTACTACGCTCATCACCCTGAGATTTTAAACCTCTAAAATGTTACCGCGGCGCCCTTGCTAGGCCTGCTGTAGTCTCTTTTAACAAAGAAGTCTTTTAAAAAAAGAAATCAAATTTAGTTTCTTTTTACAGAACAAAATTGATTGTTTATGCATTAAATTTTGTCACCGAAGTTATATGTAACGCAGTTTTTGCTTTTTTTATATTTAGCAGGTGGTCATTGTCCAAGTGGCAATGTTGGATCATATATTGCAATCACGCTAAACGACCAGTATTATTTTATTATTCAAATTGAACCGTCGGTCAAATTATTTTAATCGTCGCCATCGATCATGGAGGTTATTAGCTTTGTGTTATTTGTTTTGCCGGTGATTTGCATGTAAATGTATAAATTATTTCTATTATATTGTAAATATGTCGTAACCAGCTGTAGATGAATAATCTACAGCTTAAATTATCATAGAAACTATTCATTTTGATATCCAGTACAATTGAAGAAAATAAAGAAGAAAGATAAGGGTTTTTTGTGAATATTTTTAAAGTTTGCATATGTATTTAGTAAAACATATATGCTAATGGATAGTTGGAAACACGTAGGTGCATTTAGTAACAAAACGTATCATAAAGCCACTGAAACATAATTATAGGGCTTTATAAAATTAATTATTTACGGTAGGCACTTCAAAGCTCTCTAAAAGTCTTTGCTAAGAATGCTAAAAAATGTTTACAAAGATTGAATGGGGGTTTAAGAAAACCTGAAAATACCAAATGATGCATAACCAAATTTGTGAAGAAGCTATTAACAAGCGTAAATAACAAGAATCCGAATTTAATATTCCGAATAACAAGAAATGTTTGGAAATATCCCGACAGGAGGCACGAACGGAACTTTTAACAAACCTTCATGAAGTTAAGTTGTCGGAGTTTAATAACAAGGTTCGACTTTTGTGCGGTAACTTGAGTCTGAGTTTTTTCCGAGAAAATGTCTGGTACACGCGTGATTTGATTGCGATTTTTGGAATGCGTCGTATATTCAAACGAATATGATATTCTTTTCATATATATGATTTATAATGTTGCTTTTGAATATGTATTGAATATGTTGCGGGCCCTATGAAAACGACCGGCCATGTGCGACTCAGACTCGCGTACCGGGCTACCGGGGTTTCCGAACCACTAGACCACTACACAATATATTTGTGTAATGTGTTTAAATAAGAAAAACTAAAATAATATACAATATATTGAATAGTCGTTGAAATTCTTAACGCGAGTCTGACTCACACTTGGCCGGTATCTTGTATGTCAGTATTATCATTTTTATGATAGAAAAAAAATTAAATTGCATTTCTTGTATAGCAAAAAAGTAGGTCTAAAAAATAATTAAAACATAAAGGATCAAGGAAAGAAACAGCCCCAAATAGGCAGGACATTAACAGACGACGCAGGCTTAGTCAAATAGTTGACACTCTTACCCCCAAATACTGAAACGTTTGTTAAGTTTGACGACAGATTAAGACTGTTGCTGCCTTTGTCATTTGCTTAGTGCCAGACAAAGGCAGCATTAGAATTAATCTGTTGTCAAAGTTAACAAGCGTTTCAGTATTCGGGGGTTGGATACCTTAAAAAATCGTGCTATATTTTGTTGTTTCAAATATAATAGCATATTTTTCTTCTACTTGGCTTAAATTAAGTATACTTATTTTAGTGTCGCTACTGAGCTCAATCATATGTTCATTGCATCTCACTTTTCTTTATTTCTTTGGCTGATAAAAAAACTGAAAGATATTGACTGCTGCGTTACGTACTAACCATGGCGTAATTATAGAAGCTCTGGCAATACAAGCATATCGTATTACGTTTTGCCCAGGGGCAGAGTGCATGCTCCGTATTGATCGAAGCAAAATTTAAAAGAAATAATTGAGAGAATAATTAATTACATACTCAAGGCAAAAAATAAAATTAAGAAAGCGTAATTTTCATAATTCCTTTCTTTTTGTTGTTTCAGTGATTTGTTTTTTTGTGAATTTTAACTTTATTTTGATGTACACTTAGGGTGTCTACACATGGCCCGACCTGACATCGTGTGAAAGGGACAGCTAGATTTGAATTTCACGGGAGCAAAAGAAACAAACTATTAAGGTTATAGCTTCTCCCTTTCGCTTCCCCAGAAACTTATATAAAGCCATCTCTTTCAAGCGATGTCGGGTCGGGCCATGTGTAGACACCCTTACATTTGGGAAAAGGAAAGAAGACTGCAAGAAAACTTGCGACCCGAATTCCGAAAAGCCTCCGAATAGCATCCGATAATCAGTGGTTGTTCGAACGTCACTTTTGTTGTGTGTGGAGCGCAGATAATAATGTGGTAATTTGACAGCCTTAACAGACGACTACAGAGTGTTATCTGTGTGTATTTACTTGCTATATTGGCATTACTTGCTTCGAAGTATTTTAGTTGTGTTGAAAACATTCTTGGATTGTCTGTTGTATCGTTGATAGGGATTCAAAGTAGCGGCAGAAAAAAACTTTATATGTAAAAATCTGTGATGTGAAATAACTGACTGAGTGCACGGGCGCCTACTACAGACTTGCAAGAAAAGATTAGTGAGCTCTAGCTACGGCTACTAGATAAATTTGGAAAAAAAATATGAAGTAAAGGGCTTGCAAACAAGTACAGAGATTTTTCTATGATTTGTTTACTTTTTTACATATTACAATAAATTATTCTGTACTACAGTATTAACTTCTTTCGGTTCCAAAGAGTTTGTAACTCCTTCTAACCTTATAATGAACAGTGAACACAGGGGGTGAACACAGGAGGTGTTCACTGTTCATTATAAGGTTAGAAGGAGTTACAAACTCTTTGGAACCGAAAGAAGTTAATACTGGCTGGTAAAGCTGGAATATTGATTAGATTTAAAAAAAGGAAATAGATTATCTTTTGTTTTTGTTTTTTTAATAGAACATTTTTATTTGCAGTCTGTCGTAGTGTGCTGTCGAAAATGGAAAAAAATAATTGCGCGCGGTTATTAAGTCTACCTGTGCTTTAAAAATTTCACTACGGAACGAGCTAATCAATACTTACATTCAGCATAGACTTTAAGAGCAAATGCTCCCCGTATTCTACAGTTTTACGTTAGTTCGCCGAATGTAAGCGTGGAAGAACATCTGCCAAAGGCGGCCCTTGCCGCCAAAAAAAGGTCAAAAAAGTAGAAAACATTGTTTTTTGCAGATAGTCGTGTCACGGTACGTTTTATAGCCGAAGAAACAAAAATTGCGACTGGTAGTGTGCACGAATTACACGAATGCTTGGGGATGAAAAAAGTATCCGCGCGCTTTTGGCACCCAGAATGCTTATATACCGATGCGCAAAAACAAACCAGGATGAAAATTTCTCGTGCTTCATTGGAACTGTTACAACAAGATCCTTTACAAGATTATAACTAAGGATAAAACGTAGCTTCACCATTGCCATCTAGAAACAAAATTAGAGTCTATGCCTTAGAAAAGCCCGTCGTCTCCAACCCCTAAGAAATTTAAGCTGAATTGTTCCGCCGAAAATATCATGGGCTGTCTGTTCTGGGATAGTAAAGGGGTTACGGTTACGGGCTCTTTGAGCGCAGAACAAATAAAAAATATTTGCTTGACAAAATTTGCGAAAATTTGTTTTCTTCCATCAAGATAATGCCCGGATCACATGCCGGCCGTTGTTATGGCTGCATTCGAGATGCTGGCTTCGAAATACTTGAGCATCCTCCATATTCACCCGACCTTGCCCCTAGTGATTTCTACCTATTTCCAAGGTTAAACAAAGTCTCTGTGAGGACAGAGATACGAAATTTATGAAACAGTAGTCGCTGCAGTAATGGAATTTTAGGTGCTCATGATAAAGAGTGTTTTAAGAAAGGAATTTTAAGCTTAGAAAAATAATATTTATGTGTATTATACAAAAGGGCGACTATATCAAAAAATTAAATAACATTTAATAAAAGTTACTGGAAACATACTCATTCTCACTTTTTATTGACCGCACTACGTATTTTAGATACCACCCATCTCACCATTACAGTCTTTTGAGGAATTCATGAATATGAATTGCCGTAATCAAACATGGCAACTTCAAGATTTGTTGTTATACGTGCCTAATAAGCACAAAAGATTAATTCACTGCTTTTGATGTTGTTGACTATTAGAATTTACAGTTTATATAACTGCAACGCATCATCTCACATAGATTGAACAGTCCAATCAATGTTTCCCTTACATCCCACGTATTACCTATCTCTCACCGTACATTACCCCTGCCAGTTGAGATACAAAGCCGAGCGTGCCTCAGGGTAGTTCGCTAGGACCACTATGTAATGTGCGCTGTCTGCGCATGCAATCATATCGTCTATGGCAATCACGGTACTGTTTGCAGTGCCTCGGGTGAGTCGAATTATCTAGTAGACAGTTTTGTTTCTTTTAAAATAAGCCTGGAAAATATAACTTGAAACTGATACTTAGAAAATAACCATATCACGAAATCGTTACAATAAAAATGGGAGTGAAGGAAAGTTGACAAGTTAGAGATTCATATATAAAATACCTTAATCTAAAAATACCAATTATTTAAAATCATAACAATTATAAAAAACAAACATGCAAATCTGTCAAGAGTCAATATGTATTTTTAATGATTTAAAGGGGTCACAATTTTAAATACCAGTTTTTTTATAAACGGATGGCAGTTCTAAGTCAAAATCTTAAAATTGCAAGCAAAACGTTGTTACATTCAATTCCAAGAATCCCTTTTATTATTAAGAACCCTCTTACAGGATTTAAACACGTTGAACTCGAAATCAAAAGGCTCTTCTCTTCAAACAGTTGATATCTTAAGCCCTACAAACTCCACAAAATCTAAGAAAATTACACTATTCAATTCTGTTTACGTACTTGCAATGGCAGGAATCGTTGAGAAAATAACAGTGAAAGTAAATCAGCCTGTAGCAACGATTGGTCTGGAAAGATATACGCAGACAGGATATTCTGATTTAAATACGCTTGCGAGTTTAAAAGGGTAACAAAAATCTTTCGTTAACAAAATCGATGTTTCCAAAGACATTCTTCAGAAAAAGGTCTGAACTCTTAAAAAGATCTGTATCAAAGGAGCGTAACTCAACAGAAAATACTTTTTTCGATACGTTTCTTTTGGCGCTTCGAGTTAAAATGATAAAAAGTTTTGTACGATATAAAACGCGTAAATAGACGCATTTAAACTTTTTTTTATGTCTGAATAGGAATGGGATTCAGTTAAATAAATGGAGCTTGAAAATGTTGAAAGCTTGTGGTGGTAAAAAATCACTTAACATTATTGTTATAATTTGCAATTTAAAAACAATATATTGTGTTTATTCTAAGCCGAGGCAACCGTCCTAAGGATAAAT
Organism: Apocheima hispidaria; assembly: GCA_947579745.1. Classification (NCBI taxonomy): domain Eukaryota; kingdom Metazoa; phylum Arthropoda; class Insecta; order Lepidoptera; family Geometridae; genus Apocheima; species Apocheima hispidaria. The sequence continues at coordinate 2,609,497 of OX388157.1, forward strand.
GAATATTTTAGGAGTTAAATATCCAGTAATTCAGTGTTCTCAAATAAAAGTTTTCTTTGACGAATTAAGATTTTCTTGTTCAACTTTTCTGAATATTTTTCTTTCCTTTTATAGCTTAACGATTTTTTTAAAAAGTAATAATCAAAGTAAATACATAATGTTTCATAGCCTAAAGACCCTATAATGAGATTTTTGATAACACCGCCTACCTTTTTAATTCCAAGGCTAAGAATAATGAAGCTTAGATTGAAACAATTCTCGGCGTACTAAAGGTTGCTAATTAAAAAGACCACTCTAAGTCTAAAGACGTAAATCAATTCATTATAACTGATGACGTAAAGGTTAAATTTGCTTAAATTGATGATAAAGATAAGTTGGCACAGATAAAACTGCCGGTTCTATTAAGGTACAGTCGTAAAAATGGATAATGTCCAGTGCAAAGCCGATATTGTACATCTTTTCAATTTTCAACTAGAATTGTTCACAACTGAAGTTATGACTTCTTTAATGGTAGAGTTGAGAATTAGAATATATGGAAACAAGGAAGGAAAATGAATATCGTGATATGATATGAAACAATGAGGGTAGCTTAGAGCACAAATGAAACGACGTGACAGGACATCCCACGGCCTTTGATCATATATACCAGTATATAATCAAAGCTCACGGCAAAATGTGTGACTATAATTTATCTTTGAATATAACCTAAAATATGGATATGTGTTAGTGACCTAGGTATTTAATTACGTGGATAAATACTTATGCCAATACCTAAGGTTTAAATTAATAAGCGTTTGACAGATGGGGTTCCCACGACGAAATACAAGATGACCATGGATCGGGTACGTATAGAAATGTTAAAAGTTTAAATAGCTAAAGTCGAAATGTCTAAAATCTAAATGTTAAATGGTTTGCTAGCCATAACTTCATAAAATCAAAAAAAAAAGTCAATGCCAAAGTTCAAAAAAATTTAAGTAAAATAACTAATATTCAAATTATTACATTTAGCAATTATGTGACACTTACTCTTTAGTGCTTCGCCAGCCGCTGCCGCGGCACGCTCGCGCGTTTTGTCGTCGCAGTTCAAACAAGACATAACCAAGTTACTATATATTTTAAACATAACAAGCTGTTCCAATATTAGAAAACTAATTATTCCGTTAGTGCGTTACTACTACAATTTGTCGGACATAGAATAAAATGATAACAACATAAAAAACAAGAATACCCAACGTGTTAATTTTTTTTTAAACCCAAAAAATTCAATTGTAATCAGTAGGCAATTACAATTTTACTACATTTTGAACAGACTTATGGACCATTAACATTTTAAATCGTTTAGTGTTCTAAACGTTTGACATATCGAATTTTGCTAATTTGTTCTTGTTCATAATGACTTTTCACATCTTAAACCATTAAACATTTAGATTTTAGACATTTTGAACCTAAACATTTAGCAATTCGCTATTTTAATTTTTAACATTTCAATACGTACCTACCCCATGGATCAGGCTGCGACTCTACGCGCGGCGCGGGAGAAGGATGAATGCGATTGTAGTTTAGAAGAGTACTTTACTGTTAAATGGATTGGTGTTGGAAAGTTATTGTGAAAAGGAGAATAAAACTAAGTATAGCTAGCAACGAGCCTGATGTTTTCTTTCATATGGAAGTCGTATAAAAAGGGAGACACAAAAAAAAAATGTGCACTCAAAAGTGAATAGTCATCTTGCTAACATTTTTTTTCAGATATCTGTAACGTATCAGGATAAAAGTAATTTTCTTTAAGAGAAAAAAGCCATGTGGTTTCAAATTGTAGACAGTGTAATATATACCGCTGCGAAAGTTGAAAGGATCTACAAGAACAATCAAATATGGTTTAGAACAACTGTGCCCAACTCAAGCCCGCTAGTTGCAATGTGACTTTAACAATATTATGAAACCAACCTTGAAATCCCGGAAAGGATTAGCTATGCCAGATATTTCTTTAGTGTAAATTGTATTTTTCAATATTATAGCAGTGTTTTTTTCTTCGCATTTTCAGTTTTGGTCTCATAGTTCACGGAGCGAAGGAAAGTGTCATTGTATCCGACGATAACTTGGGAAATGTTGATCCGATTTTCATGTAATTTTGTAGGCAAATTTATTTTAATACCATTTTTAAATTGGGATGTTAACAAAATTGCTCGAGGGGTTAAGAAGTTATAGGAGTCGCGAGGTCCGATTCGAGACGAACAACTAGTAATTGATGAATAGAATAAGCTCTTTTCTTCTTAGTGCCTTCCACCGTTTCGTGTAATTCTGTAGGGAATCATTTCAGCAGCGCAACAAAATTTGTCGACTCTTTATCATGCGAGAACGAGACAGGAGTATGAATTAAAGTAACCTTGTTAGATTCTCACATGGAAAAAAGGTGAAGTCAAGATATTGTCGCGACGCGCATAAGTACGACGAGGCCTGCAGGAATCGAAATTATAGCCAACCTTCGGTTTGAGTTGGACAGCCTTTAGAAACTTGTTGCCAACTGCTAAGTATAACTATAAACATAAACAACCGTCGTTCAGTGGCGGTCATTGTTTCCCGGTTTGGATTTCACGTTGCTTATTGGACTGAAATAGCGCTGTCTATTTTCGTATTTGTTGATCAAGTAGCTTTTATATCATTCATATATCTTTGGAAATTTAAATTAGCTACTCGTCTACTCCTGAAAGACCTCCCCCTTAGAGCGCCGCACTGAACGACAATCTCTCATTTTCACTCACTGGTTGCCCGCATCTTTCACACTGTCATCGGCCCGGTAAGGCGTACTTACGCTGCGTCTTTAGATTCGTGGTCGCCACTCAAGAACCTTTCTTCCCCATCGGTTATCGATTCTTCGGGCGATGTGGCCTGCCCTTTGCCACTTCGACTTGCAAACCTTGAAAACCATGTCGTTGACTTTGATTCTTCGGTGAAAATATATGAATAATGATATGATCATTCCCATTACTCAACTCAATTCACCGTAAAAAGCACAGCTTTCTTCCGGAAGTCTCATTCTACGCATCACCACATTCGATTACAATCGTAGCAATAAACAAGCAAACATAAAACTTAAACGGCTCGATACCTCACTCGAATCGAGTCGATATCGAATAAAAATAAATTTGAAATCGAGACAATCGTGACCGTGGTCCATTGTACGCGACGAGACTTTTTGTTAGTGAGAATAAATGAATGGGCGCGACCACTGGGTTGGATACGTAAGAAATAATTTATTAGAGCATCAGAAATATTTCATTAACAACAAAATATCTATTTCCATATAAACAGGATTATAAGGAAAGGGTATGCAAAACCGCAAAAGGCTTATAGTACTCATCATTATGAATATCTTTTACTATGGACCCAACCATGAAATCCAGAAAAAAAATCAGATGTTCCATACATTTTGCAGAGTGTCATTGACTTTTTTCTATGGAAGAGCTGTTTATTTTCTCAATTTCATGTTTGGTCTCATACTAAAAGTTGTTCATAATGAAGAGTACTATAAGATCTTTTTGGCTTAGCATAACCTTTCCTTATAACCCTGTAAACACTATATTTTCAGATTGAATTGGAAAATAAATTTAGAATCAGGTGCTTCATTGCTGCCTGTACAAGGTGCCAAGAAAATAAATATTATTAGATACAAGTTGTAAATGGTGTACAGCGGGTACCCGTCGGGTACAGCAAAACCATACTTACTTATCTACTAACCTACTTACATACTTTCACATAAACTTTCTCATTTATAATATTAGTGTGATTTCAAAGCTTTGCCAAGTTTTATTAAGAGCAGACAAGCCGCTTAGTTGTGAAAAACTTAAAACAGTCAGAAGGGAAGTCCTCGATTTTGATGAAATTGAATATTTTTCATAAATAAATTTTAAAAGAATACGCTTCAAAATAACATAATTTCGAAAGGTTTGTGTGTCTTCTGATATACATTTTTGCAATTCAATGACACTTAATCTTTATAGAATTTCAAAGGTATAAATTGAAAGGATTGAGTCATTAATAATTTTGGCCGCCAGACATAAAAATAAACCGAATGCTAACGGGATCTTTGCATTGTTCGGGATGCGTCTGCGCATTCTGATTAGGGACCCATTAGAGGTACAGAGTACAGATAACAACCTCAAGAAACGAGATATTATGAGATTTTGATCCGAGAAAATCGCCAAAGTATTTTTTACACGCAAGTATTGTTTATTGTACATCAATTAACACCGTAAAATGAATTACATTAGTGAGAATTTAAATAAAAAACTCAGTTTAAATTAATTAATTATGTCAGTTTAAATTAAAATAAAAAAACATAAACAAAAAAAGTTGGAGGAAGGCTCGGGTTTCGGAGTATGAAAACAAGCGTTCCATATTGGCTATCACAAAATGACACCTAGCTAGCCAAATAAAAAAAACTACCCTTATCAAATGTAGATCTCTACCACTTACCACCTACCATCTCATCCTGTAAGCCTGGGACCCTATTCCTGTGCGCTCGAGATTATCTCGGTCACTGTCTCTCTAATTTAGAATTTAATGGGAGTGAGAGTGACCGAGATAATCTCGAGCGCACAGGAATAGGGCCCCTGGCCCAATCGAGCGGTAGATCTCTGCCGTCGGCGACCTCTATCGAGATAAGGAAGAAATTACAGAAAACATGACGCGACAATTTGTTATATGGACGATGTTGCATCGATTCACAACCTCAGGATGGGTTTTTTATTTGGTTTCCTTTTTTTCTCTTTATTTAAAAATAGGTTATTCTCGTAGCATTTTAAGTGACCACATATTTAGTATATGAGTTTAACTTACAGAGTGGTACAACAAGAGGGCGCTGACCGCGTTTGAAGACCAACTGCGACGATCAGATTGATTTGAATGATTTTTGCTGTGAATATAGATTAGCCACGAATTATACAAAAAAAATACCTTCACATATTTTTTAAAAGCAAAAAATACAAAATAAAGCACAGCCTTTTTAACCGACTTCCAAAAAAAGATGTTCTCAATTCGAGTGAATGTTTTTTATATGTTTTACAAAAAGCAACTGAAAACGAATTCTATTTATTTTCTCTGTCTGTAATTGCAGCGCGTAAAATTTTATTGATCTGAGCCTCCCAAAAAACAAACCAGAAAATTTTAGCTTGGCACCTCAATCTGTATTTTTCCCTACTAAAGAAATAGGAAAGAATCAACAACAAAAAGTGCTTTTGTGCTTCCTCAAAATAAAATTTAAATTATGGCTTTTTATCAGTACCCATATGTAAATAAAGCGCTAAGCCCGTTATAATAGTTATCTAACTATATATCGGCTAACATTTCTCGACATTTGTCTTGGACAACCTGGATCATAATGTTGCCTTCATCCCGTTGCGAAGAAATGCGTTTCTTATCCAGTATTGTTCGAGTCGGAGTGTGGTTCCTTAAGGCCGGTTCCAATCGCCGTTAATTGAATGTTATTGAATTAGGATCGCTACCTGCTTATTATGTACGCACTAGGTTCTATTCTATCACGATACGACATACGAGGCTTCGTATCAGTGGATGGAATCGAACGCAGTGGTCACAAAGTTGTAACTATGACGTTTTTATAAAGAAGATTCTCTTCTGCTTTGGCCTCGCCGCTAGGTTTTAACGCATTCGATATTTGAATATGTATAGCTGTCGCTCTGTTTCTCATGCGTGTGATAGAGAGAGTTAGTGAATATTCCTATCTTTTTGATGAAATTAGCGTTTCGGGGGTGGTCTGTTATCACCCCCTAAATCATAACAAAATCTTTTGTTTTTGGTGTCAATGTCTTATATTCTATGCCGCAAAGTTTTTAAAAACGCAAAGCCTAAAAAATATATATTATAGTATTATAGTAAAACATTCAAATGAGTGTATGCAAATTTTCTATATTTAAAAAATATGAACAAAAATACTTAATACTAGATGTTATATAAATGTCTAATACTTAACTAAAATTAAAAAGTATGCTTAGTATTTTTTTAAGCAGCTCTTTAAAAATATCGGTTATATCGGTTGGTGTGCGTACAAAGTTTTTTTAGTGCCGGCTGTGGTGCCGGACACGATGGACGGCGGCATTTAAAAGGATTTCCAAGTACTTTCTAATTGGAGCTTTTAATAGCGTCTAGTGTGTAAGAAGCTTTATTTTAAGTAGGTACCTAAATATGTACACTAACCTATATTCATAATAGAGTAACCATGTATTAGATAAATGGATTATAATTATAGGTCGACCAGGAAAAAAAACGAAACTTGTTAAAATTCGCAAATTTGACGAAGTTTTTTTTTTACCTTCAAAAGGAATTTTGGCGTTTCAATTCTCGTGCATTTGTTATTGTCAAGTATTGGATCCGGAACGAGGAGATTCGCCGAAGAACCAAAGTCACCGATATAGCTTTCAGAGTTTGCAAGCTGAAGTTGCAATGGGCAGGCCACATCACACGAAGAACCGATAACCCATCGGGAAGAATGTTTCTTGAGTTGCGACCACGAACCGGAAGACGCAGCGCTAGCAGGCCTCCCACTAGGTGGACCAATGACATTATGAATCTCGCGGGCAACCAGTGGTTAATACAAGTGGCGATCAGTGTGGCGCTCTAAGGGGTGGGCATATTATGTTTGGCAGTGGTCGTCTTCTAGCTGATGATGATGAAGTATTGGAATATTAATATTGTTAATAATAATAATAATAATAATAATAATAGACGGTTGGGTGAAGGGCCAGATGCAGAGGGCTTGACACGGCGCGCATTGTCAGGAGGTTCCTCACTCTGCAGCCCTAACCACCGGTAGCTTGGGCCCTGCCTCACTGTCGGTGGGATTCTAGATTTAGGTTTTTAATAGCATTTATTTTTTTATATTAATTGTATAAAAAACCTAAATTTAAAACATAAGATAAATAAATGGAATAATAATTATAATTAATTATTTTATGTCATGTAAATATTGCCAAAGAAGTCACAGTCGAAGCTAAGCAAAGTTACTCACGGTCAAGTCAGTCTTTCCGAAGCATATTTTTTTTTGGTTTTGTACAATTAATCATATGAAAGATTTTCCATTGGAATTTGAATAACAAGACAACCTGCCTTAATTATGTAAATACCTCCGGCAGCTGGGCAAAACGCAATTTGTCCGAAATCGCACACCGTAACCCCATTATGATTAAAGTGCGTTCGACCGTACTATTAATATTCCGGACATTTCGCACATTGTCCGTACATTAAGCATATTGTCCGGACGTGTCAACGCATTCATTACTCTGGCTAACTTGAAATGATTAAGGACCGACGGTACTTCGATATTTAATTAGGGTTACCATGATGGCGTAACACAAGGACGAGTTCGCAAAATACCTTCGTAGCATGCTGTACAAAACTGTGTAGCAAATTGACAGATCGTAAAAACGACATAATCTCAAAATTGCTCTTTAATTGCAGAGATATAGGAAAATACTACTCCAGAAAGAGTTCTGGAGTAGTACCTTTGCGAAATTTAGCAAAACTCAAATTAAGTTAGGCAGGACACGTTGTTAGGTTAAAAAAAGGCAGATGGGCCAAAACTATTTAAAAAAAAAACTTTTTTTTTTTTTCTTTTTTTAATTTGTTTTTGTGAATTTGTGAAATGTGACTGCTCGGAATTTATAGAGCTATGAGCCCTTGAAGCTTGAAATAAATGAATGAATATAAAACGTTCATGGATTGGCAGCCGCGTACGGGTAAACGTGGAATTGGTCGGCCTCTAGCTCGCTCGGACGACGATATGTATATGATATGTGGTGTACAAGAAGTGAGGCCTATGCTCCGATGTGGGGGGTTACAGGCCGAAAATGATGATGATCTAATATCTCAGATGACGAGCGCAGTGCATTACGGCGCAGGATTTTGAACTGTTGAAATTCAAAATTCCGGGGTTGTAGGACTGAACTGTTATGACCAAGCTTGACGCTTACCAAGAGGCGTCCAACTTGATCGTGTCGTCACTAATTTGCTTTAAAAAACTCACTTAATCACTTAATATTAGGTGACGTTGTGGTCAAATGCCTACAGTCTGTCGAAACTAAAACGAGGCTATTTTAAAACAACTCTATTTACCTAACTGTCCAAAGAGGAGGATGATGTTTGTGTTCCTATGTTACCTTCTGTAGCCTAAATGCTTTGACAGATATTGACAAGTGAAGTGTCTTTGAGTCCTTCTTTATGGCTCGAGTGTCGTTGTAGGCGGGTTCTAGTTTTCCTTTTAATTTGGTTGGTTGAAGGAAAGTAACCAAAAATATTGCTGACTTTTTTTCAGTTCCAGTTTAATGAATGTCTATAGTAACAAAACGAAGGACACGAAAGATATTACCTACTTTGTACAGTGCACTGCGAGACGCCTGCAACAAGGTAGTCTACCGACTCTACGGCGACAGTTTGACAAATTGATACGATGATACCTCGCCTGGATCAATGCGGCGGCTATATCGAACGTGTTGACAAAGCTGGGGCGCTATTATTTATTCTGTGACTGTGGTAGTTGCTGTACTTTTGTTTATTCTGTGACTGTAACTGGATTTAACGTGTCTCTCAGTACAGTATATTAATTAAATTAAACCAATATGACGTCTAAATCTTCATTGAGATTTCAATTCTAAATTGGGATTAGATGGAATGGAAATTTAAAAAAACCCGTTTCTCCTACCAATCGGAGCTTTGATGATTGAATTGGGAATAATTATTCCCGGTCCTGATACCAATTAAAGCTTCGATTAGATGATATTCATATTATTTTTTTAATATCTATAAAGATGACGACTACAATTATGCTAGCGGATATGTCATCATGACGAGGCCTAGGAATAATGATATTAGGCTATACTTATTTGTAGCAATAACAGAATTTACTTGGTATTCGGTTAAACAACAAACATATTTTTGGATACTACTCGGTATAATTATTTACCGAGCGAAGCGAAGGTCGCGAGTTTACTGGGACAAATCGGCTTTTGTATGTATGTTTGTGTGTATATTTGTCCGACGATAACTTGCGAACCGTCGATCAGACCTTCATTAAATTTTGTAGGCAAGTAGTTCATTTCAATACGTTTATTATTTTTAAGTTCAAATATGAGCTGAATCGGTTCTGGGGTTGTGAAGATATAGGGGTCGCGAGGTCTCAGTCCGCCGCGAACTACTAGTATACTATATAATATAATATATTATATCCTTCATTTAATTAAACACCCAGTATCCTAGTATTCCCGTGGGAGCAAACCTTTGGTCATATTAAGTATGTTAAAAAAACAAATATAAATCAATCGTGAGATTGGGAAAAATCTTCCCAGTCCTCCTACCAATCGGAACTTCGATTGGAAGATCGGAAATATCGCATAATAAGGCTGTCTTTCCGCCGTCACCTTTACCTTAGACCGTGTTAGAAACTGATGACAGCTTGACAAATTAACCCGATGACAGCGGATTATACACGAAGATGTATTGACAGTGACGTCTCGCGAGGGCTGGGTAGTGTGATAAGGGACATGTAGATTTACAGCTTTAGGAGGAGCTCTTTTTTATATACGTTTGGTTCTACACTTACTTAGTGTATTTAGCCAGGTTCACCTTTTGTAACATTTCAAGTGAAGTATAAACATTTCGACAAAAAAACAAGTCTCAATTATAGTCAAGCAAAGTAAGTCAGGGTAAACTCAAATCATGCCCGTGTAAGGTGGTAAATACTTTACTGGAAGTTTCTACGGAAACGACAAGAAAAGCAACGATTTACCACTTTTTAAGATTTTCCCACACAAAATATGGATAGCAGTAAGTAATAATTCAGACTTGGTTGGTAATCGGCGGCCGCTTGTAGCGACCTCTTCTCCATTAGAAAAATGATATCTTTAAATCACAGAATTCTCCTTATTAAATAAGGCCTAAAATATATCCGTAGTATTCCCAAACACCAGTATAATAGGAAAATGTCCGCGTCTTGACAAATTTACGAAAATAATAACACACAAAAACCGGCCCCTGTCGCAATTACATTCTCATTTGTCTCCGTTTCCGAATAATTTAACGTGCTTGTGGACTGGACACTGGACATCGGTCATATTTGGAGTAAAGAACCGACATAATGAGGGTCTAATCATGTAGAATTGTAGACAGTAATTGTAAGTTGGCAATTTTGGATGGAAGCTTTTTACTTTGGGTTTTTATGGTTGAGGAGGCAGTCGTTTAACTATAAGTCGTTTAATGTTTTGTAGTTAAGTTCCAACATTTATTTAAAGACAAAAAACACTGTTTTAAAAAAAATACTATGAAAGAGATAGCTCTGTAGCCTAAAGTGACCAATCCGGTTTTTGAATATAACTTTTGGCATTATTAAATTAGCTCCTCACTAGGATTTCAAGGATATAATGGAACACAAAAAATACACTGACCCCCGAATACTGAAATGTTTGTTAACTTTGACGACAGATTAAGTATATTGCTGTCTTTGTCATTTGCTTAGTGCCAGACAAAGGCAGTATTAGAATTAATCTGTTGTCAAAGTTAACAAACGTTTCAGTATTCGGGGGTAAGTGCTGACAACTAATGTATAGGGTTAGTTCCCACTAGTACACCGGATTAGTTCCACCGTTGAACCACATAGTAGAGTTTTTGGTTTGTGCTCATTTTGGTAATTTGGCATGGTAGAGATTTTTGAAGTAGACATTTTGGGTTGTGGACCTTTTGCGAAAGGTGGAGTTTTCGAGAAGCAAGACATACTGAGAAGTGGACCTTTTGCGTATATTGGATATTTTGAGAAGTAGACCTATTGCGTATGTACAGATTTTTGGAAGTTACGGACATTTTAAATATTTTGACCTTGATTTTGAGGTGCTAAACCACAGATCACACTAGATACCGCATTACAAGATTCGTTGTTCCTACAAAAAGTCAGCGGCGAGTGCGACCAAGCGTTTTATTTGGCTATCTCAAGGTTACGCCTACTCGCTCCTAACAATCAACCAATCAGAGTCATTTCTTATAAGTGGATTTAAACTGATGCTTGGTGCGCTTTGAGCGTCCAAAATGCAGAGTCTAGGATGTGATCTGTGTGCTAAACTAACCAATCAAACTAAGTACAACTCTAATTAGCTAAAAATATCCACAGCCAAGCGCGGCTATTCTGAAATGTAAACAGAAATCTTCATAATTAGCCCTAACCTAACCACAAAGTGAGTAATAGTGCCTAACGCAACATTAAACACAGTCATTACAATTTCTCGACTAAACAACGAGTCATTTTATTCTCACCAGCTGTTTGTAGGTACGTTGGCTACAGTTTACAAACTTCGTACAGTTTGGTCGCCGGCTTAATAACATTCTATCAAAGGGTATTTAACTTTACGCATTTAGAGGTAAATCATACTTTGTTGCACTTCTATTTCGGAGCGACATTTTTTGTGAAAAGCCAGAGGCTGTAATCAATGCGCTTTGTTCGGGCGATATAGATTCTGTAACAGGATAAATCCCTACTGCTATTATAAATGCGAAAGTGTGTTTGTTGGTTTGTTTGTTCCTCGTTCACTCAGCAACGAAGCAATAGTTTAAAGGCGGAGAGTGACCTTTTTTTTGTCCTTGGAAAACGTACAGTTTCTGTTAATATTCATTAAATAGTGTTCGATTTTTTTTTTGAAAGGAAATGTTTAGAAAACATTTTTGAATGTCACCCTCAGTAATTTGTTATAATAAAACATTTTGATCGTGCGAGCGAGAGAGTGTGTATTACGTAAACGTAAGCTAAAATTTAAAAAAATAAATATCTTTATTCATTCATGAGTTTTTTTTGGTGTGATTATTAATTAAAAAGGCCTGTACGCAAAGTACCCAGTTCATTAATTCGGTCGTCGATGAAACTTTGTAGAATGATATATTAGTAGTTATTTATCTTCTAGTAACTTGTATTGTATTAATCTATAATGTTTATTGTCTTATTAATCTATATATCTAATCTACAGCTATCATTGTGCCACGATCATGTATACGACGAATTATAACTACTGAATACTTACGTGTCAAACGGCCCTAAGACGGCAATGCTTAGTCAGGTCGCAAAAAAAAAGATAAAAAGTAGCTTATTAGTAACTTTGGTACGGGGTTTTGGCGGGAACGTGAAGAATTCATGTCGCGTCATTTTATTATTTTCCAAAACTTGTTTTATTTCGAGTGTTAATGTGTAAAAACGGTGAATTTCTACCCGTTAAGTGTTCGTGTACATGCACGAGTGTTGGTTTATGGTATAATGTCGTGAAACGTGAATTTTCGTGTTATTTCCAAAACTCCATAGAACGCTCTAGTAAAGTTTTCACCACTTTTTGGGGCATGACTTGGACTTGACCGTGACTCGCTTTGCTTGACTTTGACCGTGACTATGTCTTGTTTGATAATATATATGTATACTTGACACTGGCAAATGCAAAAGACGTGCGACGCCAAAATCCTCTTAGGAGGAAAGAGAAAAAAAACTTTGGTACGTTCACATAATTTGGTCCAAAATGTTACTCAGAACTGATTGAGACATAAAAACCCATGCATCATTTTGATACATTACATCGTCGACCAAGAATAACGCGTTGATCCCTGAACGCCTTGAACTGTGGGATTTACACGGAGATTTGTGTTCACAGCAGCAATATGACTTGTCTTACAAGTATGACGCTTTGTGCGAGAGAAATACGCGTTTAGGGTCACTGGGTATTTCATCATGATGACTTTTTACTGCCGACCATTGTTCGTGTGTAATGGTGTATTTGTATTATTAACGTACACGGGTATTGTTGGCCTTCCCCAAAGCTACGGACTAATTATCTAGGAATCGACATTATTTCTGTTTCCATCACTACCTTATTTTATATAGGTCTCAAGGACGTAATACATAATATGTATAAACTATGTGTGATGGCTTCAAATGCTAATTTACTGTACTATAATCACATTAATGGTATTAAGTATTCGTTGCGCGCGGAGCAATAAAATATGGGGAACAGGACAGCCTATGTTGTGCTCTCTGTCTCACTTACGGGTCTTATGGGAATTAATAGTGATGTACCAATTTCTTATCGATGTTCATTACTATACATCATATTATTAAACGATATAAAAGTAAAGTAAAATTGCAAAATAATAAATACTGATCTTGTCATCCTGCGTTCTCGTCGGTCTGAGTTGATTTGAGATCTCGTCGTTCTGAGATCTTGTTATTCTGAGATCTCGTCATTCTGCCATCTCGTCATCCTACGATCTCGTCATTCTGAGTTCTTGGTGTTATGAAACGAGATAAAAACAGAATTATTCAATAAAAACATTTATTTTAATTACTACATAAAGAAATTAAAATCTTTTAACTATGATTTAGACTAACTTACATAGGTTGCGCCTCGCCTGAATTCTTCCGGGTATCGAAAAGCGGATTATCGACATACGGCGCACTGCACGTGTTTCCTCTCTAACGCACCGATGATTTATGACGCCGAGGGCAGCTATTGTTTAACACTACTATAGCTGATGCCCGCGACTTCGTACGTGGGTTTAAGGCGAGGTCTTTTTGAGCGCCTAGTTTGAAGTGACGAGATTAAATAATCAGGTGCGAAAAATACTGCACGTGTAAAATAAAAATAAAAATACGTTTAACCGAATATAATTTCGAAAATCTATCTTAGTTACAAAATAAAAAATCGCAAAATGACCCCTGAAAAACCCTTCTAAAATAAAATGCTCTGAATTTTCGGCGGTAACTACAAACATTCTTTTACAAATTAAATACCCAGGCTAGTGGTTTATACGGCGAACCAGGCAGTTTTTTGATTTGCACTCCGGACATTTCATACTTGCAGACCTCAAATCACCTCTAGCACACCGCTACTTCTATATTATCTATAGCTGTTAGACGTTAACTGCTGGAAGCCTCCCCCATATTCGGGGGTGGTTTCCATAATCCCCACGCTTGGCAGGCGGCTTGGAGATTGCAGAACGTTCACCGTTTCCTAAACGGACGCTGCTACCCGTCCTAGAGTCAAGCGCACACCTACAATTTACTCTCATTAATTTCTAGGAGCAGTGTTTTGTTCGCAGTCCCCGTAACCCACGCTTCCCTTAAATTTTGTTGAGTTTGAATTCACCTGTGTCTAGACCCGCCGGTGCAGGCTGTGCGTTGTCTGTCAGTCATTCGTTAGAATTGTATGAACTATTATTTTTCATGGCAATTTGAAGCCGTGCAGTGCACGTCGACCTTCCTTAGGGGGTGTTTACTGGATTAGCGATGTAAATCACGGCGGACACCTGTTGACGGTTATCGCGGCATTACCAGCGCAGTTTTGAAAGCGGTATTTTAAACGGCGGCTTTTAGAATTTTGCAGATTTCGGTACTTCTTGATGCGTCGAAGGAATAACAAAATATCCTACTTACTTACGTTGTTATTACTTCTAAAATTTCGATAACAATCATAAATAAATAAATAATAAATATTGGTGGACGTTATTTACACACAGCGCCATCTAGCCCCAAACTAAGCAAGCTTGTACTATGGGAACCAAATAACTGATAGAATACATAAATACTTTTTTTTTTTTTTTGTAAATACATACATAGAATATATAGAAACACCCAGACGAAGAACAAACATCCATGTTCATCACACAAAAATGTTTGTCCTAGGTGGGAATCGAACCCACAACCCACAGCTCAGAAGGCGGAAATCCACCCACTGAGCCACAAGGCTAGTCATAGTCAATGATTACTATTAGTACTCGCGGGATATTTACCGCGATTCTTATTACTACTAATATTCTTAGTACTAATAGTAATGTAGTAAACCGCCACGAAAGTCTAAAACAATCAATGATGTTTAACTTGAATGCTTTGACTTCGACATACTCGACTTCTTCATGCCTTGCGTGTCGCGAATGTATGTAGGACTGTAGGTATTATACATACACATACACATACAGGTATTTAGGTGTGTAGGTTTAGGTGTGTGGTGTTTAGGTAGGGCTGTATTTACCCTATAATCAGGTTTCATATAAAGTCGTCAGTCAATTCCAAGATAGTTTATGACATCCAAAGTTGTTTTTTTTTTTCGATTTCAGGGTTAGTACCATAGTAAAAGTTGTTCAGAACGGTGAGTACTATATAAGCCCTATTCGGCTTAGCAAAATCCTTCCCTGATAACTCTATTTATGTATCTAATACCACACAGAAGTTTTTTTTTCGTTATTAAATTAATTGAATTAATTTTAATTATTTTAAATATTAAAAACAAAAAACACGGAAGCATGGCAGGGGTAGATATAAATTTTATGGCACAAAATATTTTCTGTCCTTTGTGCATTGTTCGAGTACAATGAAATCCTGTTAATGTGCGTCGTCTAACCGAACAGCATGTATAAGTAAATTGAAAATTAAGCAATTATTGAGTCTAAACCCAGGAACCAGGTAAAATATAGTCATAAAAACTTATCGGAACTCCTTTATCTAAATTTCTAAACGAAATCCTGAACAGTAAAAACGCGTAAACACGAAACTCGTCCCACTTTCATTTTTTATCCCCAAAATCCGAGTGTCAAACGACATCGCGCCATCAGCCCATCAGAATGAAATCATAACGCAGTTCGCGGCGACTCAAACAGATTTGTCGCGCGATATCGCTGCGTCGCGCGTCGGTCGCGCGATTAATTGCCGCGATAACGCGCAGTGGAAAGGAGGCTTTAGATTTGTGGGATTGTTCTCTGAATTTGATGGTCATTGGAGATTCCTAGTGGGTTTTTTTGCATGTTCTTTTTTTATAAAACGGCAAACAGGCAAGGGGACCAATTTTGATAGTAAGTTGTCACCTCTGTCTCAACTCAACTCCAAAAGCGTTGCTGGTGCGTTGGTTATTCTTCAGGAGAATTGTTTTCAGATTGCTCTTGAAGCGACCCGAATTCGCTTACAGTTATGTTTTTCACCCGACTACCCAAGAAGGACGGTAATGTTTTTTGGGTGGATGTATGTATTATGTTTGTGTGGTACTATAGAAGTCCTGTAGTATAAACGGCTTGACCAATTTTGACAAGCGAGGTGTTGTTGGATTCCTTTTTACGTCCGGATCTTAAGCTACATTTTTGCAGTCGGGTATTTTGTTTTTCTTTTAACGATATTACTTTGTGTGTAAGTAGGTAAGTATGTAAGTGTGTTTGTTCCCGTTCAACTCTGTAACGGCTGAACGGATTTTAATGAAGTTTGGTATGTTAGTAGTTTATACCCTGGATTAACACATGGGCTTTTTATCGCGGAAAAATATTCGGTTTTTGTAGCGGGTGACACCGCGGGACGCTGCTAGTAATATATAATTATAGTGATTAAATAAAGTTACCTAACAAAAACTTTTTTTTAAATATGAGTAGGTGCGCCCGACGGGTTAACACACACCACCATCTAGCCCCAAACTAAGCAAGCTTGTACTATGGGAACCAGATAACTGATAGAATACATATGTATATTTTATTCACGTATCATAAGTTATTTATGTATTAGTATGTATTATTATTAGTTTGTAATATGTTTATACGAGTATTTAGTGTAGTTTAGAGTATATTTGTCATGTCACTTAATTTCCATTATTGCACACCCCGTCACTTACAATTTCTACAATCCTTTCCATCCCAAGGTTGCCTGGAAGAGATCGCTTTCAGCGATAAGGCCGCCATTTGTTACACTAGTTAAAATGTTTTCTTTTCTCTCCTAGTTATATACGATCTGGTGTGAACAATAAAGAGTTTATCTATCTTATCTATCTATATATATATATATATATTTAAGTACATACATAGTGTACATACATCACACAAATGTTTGTCAATCAAATGCAAATGGGAATCGAACCCACAGCCTACAGCTCAGAAGGTGGAAACCCACCCACTGAGCCACGAGGCTAGGCACTATTAAATTAGGAAAATCCTGAAAGGATAATTGTAATTTGCACGAATAATAACTTCAAAAGCCAGTCTCTATCGTTTCTCTTAGAACGCGTTCTCGAAGACGCAGCGTAGGTAGGCCTCCCACAAGGTGGACCGACGACATTGTGAAAGTCGCGGGCAACCGGTCGATCCAAGTGGGCCGTTGTCGGTCGGTGTGGCGCTCTAGAGGGGAGGCCTATGTTCAGCAGTGGACGTCTTATGGCGGATGATGATGATGATGAACGTTTCTCGTAAAGGCAAATCTTGTGAGGGATTAGATCTCTACAAAGAAGTTAAAGAATGCAAAACGCATAAATTATTTTATTGCTCATATAAATGTGTGCATTAATCATGGTTGCCGTTACCTCATCAATTTACACGACGCTAGGCTTCTGCCCACGGACCTACTTGCAGTAATGGCTCTTTGATCAAGATAGCGTAAAATGCATAATCATTTTATTAATAAACTTTAAAATGATATTTAATTGAGGCTCTAATCTTCTTCAACGTGTGTTACTTAAGACTGCTTATGACATTAGGGCCGGTTTCCACCAAAGCTGTGTGTAGCGAAGCTGGAGTAAAGAAACTTTGAAGAAATGTGTATTTTTCAAAAGAAATCTAAAATAAACAAAACGCGGCCATATATTATTAATAAATATTAAATAAACATATATAATTATATAAATAATCTAATATTATAAATATGAAAGTAATCTCTCAGTCCGGGTGTTTGTCGCGTTATCACGGCTAAACGGCTTTACGGATCTAAATCTAAATCTATCTAAATTTTTACATAGATATAGCGTCGGAGACGGACATGGCTACTTTTTTTTTGTAGGTCCACGCGAACGAAGGCGCGTGTAACATCTAGTAACTTATAAATTTCGATCTAATTTCTTTCCCATAGTAAACTTTGTTCATAGTAATAAGTACAATTATCTTATCTCTATATGATCTCTAATCGATATGATCAACAGGTATCTTACCTCGACACAAGTAGTACAAGCACAGAACATATCTATAATAATACTACGGTTCAAGTCTAGTCTAATCATTCCAGCGAAAGACTTGACTGAAGTTTAGCAGAGTGACCACAGGTAAATTTTTCATCCCTTCTCTCAGGGGCTCGCTCTCCTAATTCAAATTCTATCTCGTTCGCACCTTTTCAACATTTTTCATAAAAAAATTACTTACTGAGTGGAAATTATGTATGGTCTAAATAACATGCGGCTTTGCAATGTTCTACGGTGACTCAAGTACATAAAAGCTAGGTTAATACTGTCAGACATTATAAACGTCGTTTTACACGATTCGAAATTGTCGTTTAATCTCTGACACGTTCCCAAATCGATACTACAACGTCTACAACAGTATCGAATGGTTGAGTTCCGTCGATCATGGATTCGATCAATCGACGCGTTCGAAATAGACCGTTTGAAGTCGGAGATCCGATCAAAGCTAAATAAATTATCGTCGGCTGTCGAACGCGATCCACTGGCTTTATTGACTTTCACGTAACTTTGTTACGATGACAGTGGCGTTTATTGAAGTGTTTGGAGTTTTTCATCTTAAAATTTAGCTCCACACATTTTATATTAAGCCTTTTGCAATATAAGTGACAAAAAAACAGTAAAATTACAAGTGAAGTAAACATTTCACAACAAACAAGTCATAGTCTAACTCTAGCAAAGTCAGCTACAGTCAATTCAGAGTCATGCCCCAGTAAAGTGTTGGAAACTGGAAACTTCTACGGAGTTTTGGAAACAATCCGAAAAAGACACTGTTCACTATTTTATATACGACTAGTTGCGCCCTACGGTTTCGCCCGCTATCCTACAGGAATCTTTATTTTTACGGATAAATTATAAGTTGCCTATACCTTATTCCAGCGTACAATCTACCTCTTTAAAAAATTTCATCCTCACAGCCAACGGTTGTCCAAAAAAAAAACTTAGGCTTTTGGATGTAGTGTCCCTATTTTTTTATTAAAGTTTTGAGCCAAAACGGTTTTTAGCGCAGAATGCAATACAATACATTTTTTTTTTCTAAAAAGTAATCGCTTATCATAATATCACCCGTAGAACCTAATTACATTTAGATCAATGCTTTTTTGCAAGCAAAAGCTTTTTGTTCAATTTTTTTCTTGCTGGAAAAGAAAATTGAACATTTTCTACGTGAAAATGTAGAAAATATTTGATGCGCCCGGTTATTGATGCACTTTCCGCGATAGCAGAATACAGCATTCATCAAGTGCCGTAAAAGATCTCATTTAAAAACAAAATAATACAACGCGCTCAATTTTTAATTTCGAACGAAATTCTTCGCTGCGGTTTCGATTAATGATGTTTTGTGTCAGTTATTTTTAATGGTCTGCTTTATGACGTATTCCGTTTTTAAAATTAGTGTACTTGTCTTTCATCTTGTAATTTGATACTGTATGCATTTCGTTAATTAGCTCGAAATGCTGGGGCGAATTTATTTTAGGCGAACATTTTTTAATTATCGATTTATTTTGCCAAATACAACGATCTCGCGTACGGTCTAGATCCTTCCCGTATTTTCTGTGGCTAAATTTATAGAATAATATAAAGAAGAGAGACTCCAATAAAATATATAATCATCGTATACTTTTTGGGAATTCGCCCTGAGAGACAATGCTATAGCGTCAAGCCATCGATAGAGCAAGACAGCTATAGCCGCCATTATTTTTGTACTCGTTCCATACATGTTCTAGTCTCTTTTTTTAATAGGACCTTGCACCAGACTGCGAGGGCGTTACCACAGATAAACAAGTCAATAAGTTAAACATTTTCAGGGATAGAGTGAAAGTGTTTTATTTATCACAATTTTAAATAACTAACTCTGCTCTTGTGAATTAATTTTAGTGTGTATCTACTGCTTGCTATTTTGCTTCTAGGTCTAGTACTATATATGATTTGTTTATTCTTGCTGCCTTCACATTTTTGCTGAGTATAATTTAAATCCATATTATTTATAGTATAGTTGCTGGCATAATGTGAGGATACTCTATAATTTATTTTTTATTCTCTTTTTATTAGGGGACTTTGGCCAACATTGGCATGTCAGTCCTATCATAACTTAAACTTAACTACACACATCAAAAATTAAATGTAAAATCGTTACTTACACCTAGCAAGAGGATATGCTTAGTTTCCTTGCGATTCTGATTATTCAGTTGCCGGACGGCTGTCAGCCGTCCACGTCAGCGCGCGGCGCAGGCGCATGTTTGCTGCGTTTATAGGGTGCTAATGACACGACACACGTCGCACGCATCGCGTGGGACGCGAAAGTAAATATTTATATTTACTATACCGGTTGACATTGGAAACGCAGAGGAAGTGGAAATAACGCTCGGTTATTATCATAGGGAAATTATAGTAAGAGTGCCAATGTCCGTGGAAAGATGTGTAGCCCGAATTTAGTACTGACAAGTACGTAAGATGTCGCTAGTAAGTAATCTTGGCACAATTTCTGCTTGACTTGAATTTGAAACCCAAGCTAACTTATTCGTAATAATACGAAGAAAAAACGCTATGACGAATATTAATATCAGTAAAATTATTAATTTTAAAACTGGCTAAGTTCTCAAGAGTTACTTGTTGTAAACATTATTTTAGAAAATATATTTTTAACGTCAAGTATTACAATTTGGTTTGAACTAAATCTTAAATTGCGGACATAAACTAATACTATGTTTCTATATTAACCATATTTTCATCGGTTTTTATAGCGGTTTGGACATTGGCTGACTAAATACGTACGCGCCAAGGATTTTCTGGGTACACATTTTTGTATGAGATTGGGTTTCTTTTCGTGAAGATTTTCTTTGGTTATTATGGACTAAGGAACCATGAGTAGGTACCTAAGTACTTCTAATTTTGCTAATTTTGCTATTGCAACACAACGATGTCGTACATAGTGACAATGTTTAGCTTTGAGCTGATTCTACTTTTATGTCTTATATTTTGGCTCCACACAGTATATTCAGCCAATGTTATATTTTGTAATTTTTCAAGTAATGCATAGTATTTCACAGTAAGCTCTAGTCTCAGTCATAATCTTAAGTCGTCGATTTCAGTCAATGTCCAGTCCAAGTCATGCTTCAGTAATGTTATGAAAGCTTTACTGGAAGCTTATACGGGCTTTTGGAAACAACATGAAAAGGCACGATTTTTCGCTTCACACGATTTACTACACATAAGTGTGCGTGCACATCTGGTGAATAAGAATCCAACATTATTATACATTAATAATATTCGAAAAAAGAAAGGGGAAATAATTTAAATTTAGGATTAATAAAAATAAAAATACATATATCGTAAGGGTTATAATAATATAGTTTAATATGGGTTTATTTGAATTTATAGTAATTTTTCGACAATATTTCTTTAAACTGGCAATTCCATAAAACTGATTTAAAATTGTTATTTTCGAAATGTATATGTGTATATATAACAATAGCGTCTAAATTGCGTCATTATTTCGTTAATGAAATACGACCACCTTGTTTGTAGTTGAATGGGGGAGCCACCCTCGTGTTTTCTTAACAAAGCTAGCCGCTATCCGTAAAACATTTTTAGTTCATTTGGCAAACTCTACAGTTTTGTTGGTCACAGACTCGCGAGATCTATGGTGGCATTGATATCCAGACGAGCGCCACGAGTTGTTATAGACAGATTTAGTGCTTAGGACAGAATTACCCGCACCGATTTGTAATAACTATTTCTGCGAGGAACTCAAGTTGATTTTCTAGACATGATGATGGATAATGGTTGGCGCTGTCGTATCCCTGGCCGGACGGCGTGGGTTTATATGCCAATAATTTTAAATAAAAGAAACCGACTTTAGTGGAACCATTTATTTAAATTTGCTTCGTCATAGTCGCTTAACTATCATAATTGAGATTATCTAGGCGCCACCCGTGAAATACTTATCATTGAGAGCTCCGGTGGCCATCTATGGTCTTCTTCATCAGTTCTACTTCACCAAATTATACTTTCTGAATGCTTGACTTGTTGATTAAATACCGAAATCGCTATGTATGCCTATAATATTTGAGGAGTTCCCTCAATTCCTCATGGATACCATTATCAGACTGAATTTTGATAAGAATGGGACCAATCTGGAAGTATATCTTTTCAAATTAAAAAAAAAATTACAATTCGATTCATAAATGACGGAGTTCAAAGTTAATAATATATATAAAAAAATACCAATTTGTAAAAATCTTTTTGTATTTAAAAGGATATACTTCCTGATTAGTCCATTGTTATTAAAATCCAATTCTGATAAAGGGTTTCATGAGGAATTGAGGGAACTTCACAAATATTATAGGCATATAGCATATATATATTATATTATATAGCGATTTTGGTTTTTCATTAACAAGCCACAATCATTTACATTCAGAAAGTATCATTTGGTGAAGTGGAACTGACGAAGAAGACCACAGATGGCCACCGGAACTCCTCAATTATACGTATTTCACGGGTGGCGCCAAGATAATCTCGATTATGACAGTTCAGCGACTATGACTAAATAAATGGTCCTGATGAAGTCGGTTTTTTTATTTAAAATTGGCAGGCAGTGAGCGTTTGACCGCTACAAATGGCTAAAGGAGATTGAGTTATAGGAATACAGGAAGCGTGCTCGAGTGATGGGCAGTAACGATGATTAGATACCCAGTTACCGACGAGGGTCGGGAAATACGATCCAAAGGTTGGAAAAACGATCAAGCGAATAAATTGCCAAAATGTTGAATAAGCGATTGGGCAATTTTTTCGTAGATAAAATATCTACACTGGGGAAAATAAAATTAAGTTATTTTTCCCCATCAATACGAGAAAAGAGAGAGCTTCCGTTTTAAGCTACCAATTTTTGAGTAAAGTATGCCACTGTCTATTTTGTCGAAAATTTAGACTCTTAAAAGAAAATTTAAAAAAAAAGAAAGGGAAAGACGAAGAAGAAGAAAGACGGAAGTTTGTCGAGAATTAAGTTTTGAATTTAGACCCTTGAAAGAAAAGAAAAAGGAGAAAACAAAAGGAAAGGAGAAAGAAGAAAAACGGAAGGAAACACAAAACAAAGATAATGATGATACATAAGCAAAGCAATCACAGTAAAGAAAGTTAGCAAGTATATATAACATTCTTTAACAATATACAATGAAATGACGGCATGATATTCAATGGAGTGACGATAGAGAAGAGCTGACGGCAGTGACTAGAGTAGGAATAATATCAATTTACTACCGGAGATCAAATTTCCTATGGCTTCAAAGTCGTGTCACGGAAAAAGCTATTTTTACCATTGTACTACCCGTAGTGTCTCGGGAGTCAGAATAATCCACTACTACTACTAGTACTACTAGTAGTGCCAAGCTGTGGTGTCACGGGGGATAAACGGAAACTGAGTATCGGTGTGGCGTGGAGTGCCTTGACTAGCCTATTTCCAGCAGTAGACTGATATGGGCTGATGAATCATTTACGATAATGTAATGTGGCTTTTAGGATCCTTTTAAATATAACCTCATGAAGAGCGGACTATTTGGCGTTCTATACTGTCGCGCCATTCTTAAGTAAACCTCGAAGCGCGCGATCAAATTTAGTAATGATAACTTAGTAGGAACAATGCGGTTGAAGCTCAAAGGTGCAATCAATCATCTTGAATCGATAGTGTGAAACGGAAAAAGGTCCGAACGAAGCGAAGGCCTACAAGGCTACGGGGGCAAATCGGCAGTTGTATGTATGTTTATTTGTGCGATGATAACTTGAGAACCGTTGATGCGATCTTCATGAAATTTTGTAGGCCAGTAGTTCATTTCAATAAAATTTTAATGTACGGATATGAGTAAAATCGGTTGAGGGGTTGTGTAGTTATAGTGGCTCGAGATGAGGCATAAAAAAATTGTTAACTCCTCAAAATCATTTTAACCTTATCGCTGATTTAACCCTACATCGCAAGGACCCGCTGTTGGTCCACTTTACGACAAACTTGTTATCGTCCTGTGGGAACGCGATACCTCGTAAATATGGCTTGTGTCAACTTCGCGGTCGTAAACTGGCGTTGTTGATGGAATTACTTGGATTTTTCTCATCAGTTTACTAGTTTTAAAAGATAAGTGGTGTCCTGTGTACTTTTAGAAAAATATTATACGTTATACTGCCCAAGAAGGAGGATAATGTTTTTGGTGTGTATTTAAGTATGTTGAATGTTTCATAAGTGCCTTTTATATAGACAAACGGTTATTTGAACCAAGGATTCTCTACTATAGCAGATGTGCCACAAAGTATTTTTTGTTCACGTCACTTGCACGTCGCCCATGTTTTGTATGAAACACGAAAAAATCTGCTGTTCCATAGAGAAATATCATTCACTCACAACGCTATGTATGGAAAAGTTGCGATTTCAGTTTCCCATAGTAAAATTCTTTCAGAATAAACATGGGGGTATCACCCTTACGGGGTAGGACACGAGTTCCAGAATAACCTGTATATAATATGTATGTATATTGTCTATAACATTTCAAAACAAATTTGGTTGAAACTTACGCCTTCTTGTGTAAAATAAAGTTGCGTAGTTTTTTTGTTATTCTTACAATTTTCTCTCGTATCTGCCGACATAGCAATACGTACCTGAAACAAAAAATAACATCAACATTAAAATACAATCCTTTCAAAAAACATATCGTATTATTTAACATTCACAAATTCTGCCTAGATACCTAAATAGCGCAACAAAAATAGAAGATCCAAAAATAACGTGGTACGCGCTATACTGTTACCTACACGTGTCAACTGACAAAAAAGAAAAACAAAAAGTAGAATCGGCGCGTTCGGCACGACGTGCGTTAAATGACACCTGTCAAAATATAAGGGTTAAGGAACGGAGTTAAGCGATCAGATAATGGCGATGAATTCTGAACTTGTTTTTTCGCTTAAATTAAATAATTGTTTGTCGCTTGCTGCATTTTAATTTGCCGCTGTCATTATGGTTGTCAAGCTTGCTACTCCGCGTCGTTGAGTGCTTATGCTTGAAATTAACAAATTAGGATAAGCATTTGTTATAAAAAAAAATATTATAGTTATCGTAGAACGAAACTGAGCTTTGTTTTTTTTTCGCTAGTTCGCTTTTGGCTTTTTTTTATCTGGGAAATAAATTTGTAAAACAGACAGTCACTTGCGCCACCAGCAATGTCATTGGATACCTATGAACTTTAGCGATGGCATCTGACATCTGTCTATCATTTTAGACACAAGAATAATAACCCAAAATAACAACTTGCAAGTTCTTAAAACTGCTTATTTAAACTTTGTTAACACAAAAAATATGTTTGCATCTAGAATTAAGTATTACAAAATGTAACAAAATAAATAGCGACCCAAAGATATTATACGGAGAATTCTGTGTAGCGACCCAACTACGGTGAAATTTCAAAATGAAATATTCGAAACTGGAATTTAAATTTCTCTAAAATAAGAATAAAATTCTAGAAAATTATATTTATCTTCTGAATACATTCGGACTATCTTCAGAGCGCCGCGTCCGACATTCCCGGAGCTTCCTGGAGTAAATCAAACGAGATTAAAGAAATTGACAGCCTCGTTAGTAGACCCATGTTTGTGGCCAATTTGGAACAATTTATAGAGATCTTCCAACATTCTGTTCAAAATTTTCAGCCAGCTGAAAACTACAACAGTTGGGATTGCTTGGATACTTAGAAGCTCTATATCTCTATCTACGTCGATATCTCATTCACGCATCTTTACCATTTTCGAAGATAATAGAAAGTGGGTTGATTTAAGAAAATGACGTCATGGGATGACATCTATTGGGATGAAGACGGAACAAGCCAAATAAACCACTGAGTGTCTTTATAATAACAATGCCAATGTAACAATGTTTTAAAACAATTTTAAAGTTGACTTTTTTCTGTTTTGACGAAGAAGGAAGAAGGGTCTAGAATTTTGATAGAGAGAAGGACAGACGGCCAACAAAGTGATTCTGTTAGGGTGTTTTTGAGGTACGAAACCTTAAAAACCATTTTTTCGAGTGGTTTTGCTTCTAAATTCCAAAAAAAATATTACTATGTATCTTTGACAATTCTATTAAAGATAGTTTTTTTTTTTTAATTCGGCTTTAAAATTTTGACCATAGAGTTAGCTCTGGCAGGGAGCGCAACCTTAAGTAGCATGTACTTAGTTGTATTTATCACTTTGTATTTATTTTTATTGTTTAATCACTACACGAAAACATATAGTGTGGGGTAAGTCACGTAACCCCACGTGACAAGTAAACGCCAACTGCACATACATATACAAATACATGTCAATTTAACCATTTACTTGGCAAATGGTTAAATTGACATGTATTCAAGTCACGTCTACGTTACCCTTTGGCAGTGTCAGTTAGCGACGGCCGGCGGCCGCAAGGGTGAAGTAGGGTTAAGATTGATGTCAATTTTATTACCTCCATGGTCCGCTGACACGCGTCGTGGTGCATTTGACAACTCACTGTAGTGGGCCTTGTTTATGCTTTGTCCTTTACGGATTATGTTCTAACAAAAAAAAACAAAATCTGACAAGTCACCTTAGTCCAGTTAACCTGCTGGAGGTAATATATACACAAACATTCATACTTAAATTATATACTTACATAGTTACATACTTTAGATACACCGCAAAAACATTACCCTCCTTCTTGGGTATTCGGGTAAAAATGGCCCAACATCGCCGAAAAAGAATGACATGAAATAAGTAGTGAGAAATGAACACATCGCTACAAACATGTTGGGAATGGCGGCCATTTGTAGAGATGTCGTCGGGCCCATGCCAACTATTTCTGTTCCAGGTTATTTATACTCAGTAGTGTGCAGATATAGGTAGACACACAGGCCTGTCATGATGAATTGAATAGTAATAGTCCAGTAAGCATAATTCTAGAAGTATTTAACGACCTTCCTGACTTCTTGGCGCGCTTTTCGTCTAGTTATAGAAGCCATGATTATGTTCCGGATCCGACAAGTATATAAAAACATTTCCGAGAATGATTTACAAAATAATAAAGATATACACCGATGCCTGGCAGAACACGAATCGTTATTTAATTGCCGGCCGCACTGTACGTGCAGTTATTCCAGACTCGGGGTAATTGTTTTGTGATTATGACGATGAAATTGTCATTTGTTGACTGAGAATAATTGGAATGGCTAATTGAGTTTTGATGTTCGGGAACTCAGATTACTTACGTGAAAGGTATGTATTTACCGGCGTTATTTTTACCCACGGAAAACATACATTGCTATCGCGGTAATGTCGCCGGAGGCAGCCCGCTACGGGCGGCGCAGTGTATTGCAAAACCGCTGCGTAACGTTCCAATTCTCTAATAAATTACTTACATGAAAGGTAGGTATGTATTTACCGGCGTTATTTTTACCCACGGAAAACATACATTGCTATCGCGGTAGGATTCAAGTAATGTCGCCGGAGGCTACGCTACGGGCGGCGCAGTGTATTGCAAAACCGCTGCGTAACGTTCCAATTCTCTAATAAATTACTTACATGAAAGGTAGGTATGTATTTACCGGCGTTATTTTTACCCACGGAAAACATACATTGCTATCGCGGTAGGATTCAAGTAATGTCGCCGGAGGCTACGCTACGGGCGGCGCAGTGTATTGCAAAACCGCTGCGTAACGTTCCAATTCTCTAATAAATTACTTACATGAAAGGTAGGTATGTATTTACCGGCGTTATTTTTACCCACGGAAAACATACATTGCTATCGCGGTAGGATTCAAGTAATGTCGCCGGAGGCTACGCTACGGGCGGCGCAGTGTATTGCAAAACCGCTGCGTAACGTTCCAATTCTCTAATAAATTACTTACATGAAAGGTAGGTATGTATTTACCGGCGTTATTTTTACCAGCGGAAAACATACATTGCTATCGCGGTAGGATTCAAGTAATGTCGCCGGAGGCAGCCCGCTACGGGCGGCGCAGTGTATTGCAAAACCGCTGCGTAACGTTCCAATTCTCGAATAAATTAAATAATAATAATAATTTTAAATTACTAACGTGAAGGGTAGGTATGTATTTACCGGCGTTATTTTTACCCGCGGAAAACATACATTGCTATCGCGGTAGGATTCAAGTAATGTCGCCGGAGGCAGCCCGCTACGGGCGGCGCAACGTACTGTGAAACCGCTGCGTGTCGTTCAAATTCTCGGATAAATTTCAATTTTCCTATATTTGTTATATAGGATTTCAGTTGAAACCCAAAATGTAGTAGGCGCTCTGCAGTAATTAAAGAAAATTATTTCCATTTATGTGCAAATTTGGAAATGTTATTAAAAAGAATCCGTTTTAGACTTTATTTTAGCCTGTTTCAGGATTTTATATGATCGAGTAAAATACATTGAATCGTGTAACCAATCAGTACATTACTTAGACAATATTTTTAGGTGTATGGTATATTTTTTGTATGACCGTTATTTGATTGTAAATACCAAAAGTATTTGATCTAGCAACCCTTTTTCTCCTCTTTGCCTCGGTGAGTCGCCTTAAAGAAAAATAAAATACCTGACTGCCAAATGTTATGGCTATGGCATTAAGAGGAATCCAACTACACTGACCTCAGTCGCCAAAATCCCACTAGACTATAGAAGTTAATATACAGGGTTATAACGAAAGGGTATGCTAAGCCGAAAAAGGCTCTTAGTACTCATTATTATGAACAACTTTTAGTAGGGGAACAACCCTACAAACAAATCGGTAAATTTTGATTTTCGTACGGTAATCAAAATTCCAAAGCTTCATTTTTTTTTTCTTTTTAATTTTCCCGAAAACAAGAAATTATTTCAAAAAGCAATCCCCTAAATCAAAAGGTCAAGAACCCCACCTTTATTACGATCTTAAATAACTTTACGACAGGGCAAGTAAATGTTTCCCTCCGTAACATTGTTACACGTAAACATCGGAATGTTTACGTGTACTGTCTGTTTGTTTGTGTAAGGGCCGGGCCCTACCAAAGCCATGTCGAACAGATCTCTAGAATGAAATGTCTCAGTTTTCAAAGAAAAAGGCGGATCGTTCCTGTTTTGTTTGTCCGTTTTTTTTGTTTTATGGGTAACTTTTATTATATATTTTGACTCCACACATAGTGTTATAAGCTTGTTATAAGTTTTAAAATTTTTCAAGTTAAATATAGTAAGTATTTCACAATAAAAACAAGTTTCAGTATGTCAACAATTTCAGTCACTGTCCACTACAAGTCACGCTTCAGAAAAGTGAAAGAAGTGAAGTGAAAGAAAAGTGGTAAACCTTTCTGCTTGAATTACACGGCTTTTTGGTGTATATCAGGCCGAAGGGAGCCAGACAAATATTTCACCTGTCCAGATCTAAGTCCACTAAGGATTCGGTTTACTAAATCCTTTTGTGTCCAGAACGAGTTCTAGTTTACATCACGTAATTCGGTTGGTAAATTTTTAAGGGTGGATTACACATGCAAAATGACCAAATTTTTTTTTATTGTGTAAAATTGCAAAATATGCTAGATTTTCCAGACTTTTCTTAACAAAATCTTCAATTATTGTTACCTCTTGTTACTGCAAGGCCCCATTTAGAGGACATAGAAACTAAATCGGAATAAATTAGCAGTAGAGTGATTTAATTAAAATCGCTTACCAAATATATGTATATATATACTATATATATATATATACTATATATATATACATAATCGCCAAAGTATCGCTTACTAAGCTGTTCGACGAATTTTTTGATTTTCGGACATAGTAATACAAAAGTATTCTCCCTGAATAATGTCATTACAGATTTTTTTTTAAATGCCACTGCCAGTCTCCTATTAATTATTTTTTTACTTTATTGAAAAAATAAAACATGAAGCATAGGTAAAAATAAATACGGCAAAAAATATTTACTGTAGGGTCGTTATTCGGGAACATATTCGGGAAGGAAACAGGAGAATATGTTTGTAAGGAATACGCGGTCTTATATAGAGTGTGGTTTAAAATGCGCTCACAGTGCAAATATCACAAACACTGCTAACGATCGGTTTAAATTGTTATTACGCTCACAGCGCGCCAAAAAATTAAACCTATCATTAGCGTGCTTATGTCAGATAATTTCATTTTGCAGGTTATTTGTCTCAGTGTCTCATAATTTGATGGCACATTTTAATTTCTGTCTTCACAGAAGACTTGGGCATGCATTAAATCCATTTTTTTCTATAAAAAAAAACAGAGAATAACGGAATTCACAGATGTCAATTTGAATTTGACATTAGCGCACACAGTGCACTACCTCGTTATTGTGAGCACCGTGAGCACGCTATTAATGACGTCACTCATGACGTCATGTGTCTGACAGGAGCCTATAAATGCGCATCTTAAACCGACTGTTTGCACGCTCACAGTACAAATGGTAACTATGTGCACATTTTAAACCGCACTCATAGTATCCACAGGAGCTACATGGAGCAGGCCAGGTTAAAATGTCAAATAATTGCAAGGGAATTCAAAAAACAAAACACGAATCTTCAACATTTTTAATATAAAAATTTGTGTGTAAAAAAAACTTAAATACCATTAAAATAAATTGTTTTTCCCTTCTTCTTCATAAAAAAAAAAACAAATATATCATAAAAACTGCTTTAAAACATTAATAAATCAAAGTTATTTTTAAATTCTACTTTGGAATTAGTATTTAAAAAATGTTAAAAAAAGCGAACGAGATATCTGAATTAGGGGAGCGAGCCGTTATACTCATAGAGAAACTACTAATTTCAACCCAACCTAGCTCCACACGGCTGGTAGAGAACCGCCTAAAACCCCCCATAGATAGTTCTCGTCTAGCCTCAGCTTAAGCCCCGGACACACAGATCTGTTAAATCTAGTTAGCATCAATGGCTGTAGTTCCGGGACAGGCAATGTGGCAACTGTTTGCAAGTCTAGCTTGAATGGAACATGAAAGCGATCTATTTCTAGATCTCTTTGGTATTAAATTAATGAAATTGTGTGTTCAAAAGACTCGTAGCTGTAGTATATGGATATAAGGATTCTGGCACAGAATAGGTACTTATTTGTTTTGTGATTCTGGTTTCAAAGTTCGGATTTCAAATACATCTTTTTTGTTTTTTTCCCCTGAAGATAAATTTGGCGTCGCACGCTTGTGCATTTTTACCGACTTCCGAAAAACGAATGAGGTTCTCAGTTCGATTGAATTTCTAGTATCCAACTACAGTAGTCCAAGACTGCAGTAAGCGCTATCGTCTACC
Organism: Apocheima hispidaria; assembly: GCA_947579745.1. NCBI lineage: Eukaryota > Metazoa > Arthropoda > Insecta > Lepidoptera > Geometridae > Apocheima > Apocheima hispidaria. Next base: position 2,640,795 of record OX388157.1, read on the forward strand.
GTCCGAGATTTTCAAGTGTGACTTTTCCTTCCTGAATTGTTCAGGTTCCCTGGGAGTCAGAGACTAACGAGGGATGCTGGGAGTTTTAGCGAGAACGTGAAGAATTACGACATTGTATTATTTTCGAAAACGGTGGAATTTTATTCATTTATTGTTCGTGAATGTACAAGAGTGTCAGTGAATAGTATAATGTGGTGAATTCTGCGTGTTATTTCTACGTCGTCTACCGAATCTGTTCGAACACCACAGACAACAAAAGTGGCGTTCGAAAGCCGAAAGCCACAGCATAATTTTTTTTTGTGACTTATTTTAGTAACGCGATTAAGGAATTCCGAAAACAACTTTTCTCGATCTACGTTATATAGTTACAATACATTATAATGTGTTGAATTTCATACATTTTAATAAATTCAAAATTCAAAATGTAATATACCCTAGTATACATATTGTTAACCTACGTGAATATTCAAACTTCGTTTACACAAAAAAAAAGTTACGTACGACTCCACACCACGTACTACATTAAACCACTGAAAAAATTATAAAATCACGAATTTAAGAAAATAACCTAAAGCAAAGATCAAAAGCAAATGACATTGCATAACCTCGTCCATCGCCCGCGCAATTCAGTCGAATTATCGTCGGATCAAAATTACAATCGAGCGAAAAAAGCGATTTGAACGAGTCGCGATTGTTTTCGACAAAACAATGGGTTATTAGTGTTTTTGCCGATGGTATAATGTCGAATGATGACGGTCAACGGAGCGGGACGGACCGATGGGAAATACACGCTTGTTTACTCTGATATAAGTACATAATTAAGCCTCATTTGGTCTATGATTACAATGTAGCTGTTACTTTACTTTTTGTCTATAATTGGCCAATGTTTCTTCAACATACATCTTGTAAAAGTTTGAATACTATCGAAGTTTCTTTACGAACACAACTCACTTGATGTAAAACGACGATGTGGTATGTGGGTAAATTATTTGTAAATACCTGTAAATATTTTTTATCTAATGTTTTTACTTAAATGTCTCGACCGATTTGATGTTGCGAAGTGTCGTTAGATTTGTTTTTACACAAACACTTCATGTTAACAATTTTTTTTTGTATTTTGTATATCCGGAGTGCACAGAATTCTTCCTATTATATGCCAGAGTGTATATTTTCCAGTCGGGTCTTTTTTTTCTTTTAATAGGAATACAATTGCCTACTTTTCTCTTGTTGCCCGAGTGAGCGAAGCGAACGAAAGGTCTCAGTTTTAACAGGCAAAATTTGCTTTCATCTGACATGCAATCTTGACGAAACTTGGTATACACGTACTACAACTTTGAAGTATTTTTTTTGTCGTCGGCGATTTTTGTTTGGAGGAGTATTTGTCCCAAAAAGGGGGAAAATTTGCTGCGGGGCCATGTAACGGCCGATTTTAATAAAATCCGTATGTTGGTACTCGCGTACAGGTCGTATTTTTAAACCGATCTTGACGAAACTTGGTATACACGTTCTTCAGGTTTTTAGTTTTTTTTTTGTTGTCGACGATTTTGATTGGTATATGATCGTGAGTTCTTAGTTTGACGTACCGAACTAAAACCTCACGACAACTTATATCTTTACAACCTCTTCACAGATTTTGCTCATATTCAAAACTCTTGTTAAGAATCGAGTACAGGGGTGCTAGTCTCGACTTTTCGCTACGGCACTTTGCGACCGAATTCGGTCGCTATGACGCAAAAATTCGACAACGAACACGAATTGTTAATGAAAAAACGCAAACATAGCGTTGAATTTTGCGTCATAGAGACTGACTTCGGTCGCTATGACGCAAAAATTCTACCGAACACAAATTGTTATAAAAAAACGCAAACATAGCGTTGAATTTTGCGTCTTAGCGATCGAATTCGGTCGCAAAATGCATAGCGAAAAGTCGAGTTTATGCCAAATATTATCAAAATTTTGGGGGAAATACCCCACCAATAAAAAATCGCCGATGACTAAAAAATTTTATGAAATTATAGAATTGCGATTGTGCAAAAAAGTTTATGCTCGTAAGTTCGCATAACTACTAGTTAAATAAATTATTTTTGTGTATCACTTATTATAGATACCTAGCTGCTAGTAAATTTATTATTACCAACTGAACCACAAACGTATAAAAATCTCTGTGAACTGTACTATCCCTTTTATTTTCAAATTGTCATCTTTTCTGCGGTCTGTACAACAAGTAAAGGCGCGGTTCCAATCACGGCCGTGTCATTACTTCCAGTAAGAATGTGACTCGGGATCAATCTTCAGATTTTACACTCTGTGTAATACGCCTTGGGTCCCTTTAAATAATTCCAAGACGGGCGACAATAATTCCTTTAATTTATTCCCTATAAGGCGCTAATAGATGAGTGAAGTACAATAATACGTAAGTAAATGGAAATTTGAAACAAATTTTGAATTTCTAAACTGAAGTTTGTTTGAATTTTAAAACGTATGTACTTAATTACGTAAATGTGCATATTTCACCTCCTGGTCATTTACTTGAGCATAACATTGAGTTTTCACCAATTTTAGAACTGTGCAAAGTGAACAAATGAACATTAAGTAGAGCCAATTACAGCCAAGCCCTGTATAGTTGATAATAACAATAATTCTCGTGAATGCTCAGCTAAATTCTCATGAAAAATGTATTCTTCTGATGATAGATTTCCGATCAGAATAGATATTGGAAGCGCTTGGCAAAACGCTATTACATTAGATTCGCTAGAATGCTCAATACACTTTGACAAATTGCACATGATGGGCGAGCATTTTCCTGAATTTAGCATACGCGATAATGCTTATTAGCATTATTATTCAGTACATATATTTAGGAACGTAATTTAGTACGTACTGAATTTGATATATCAACTACTAGTTGTTACACGCGACTTCGTTCGCGTGGACATAAAAAAATATCTTATGTCCGTCTTTGTGATATACAGTAATTCCTTATCAAATTTTGTCAAGATCTGTTTAGCTCCTATAGTTCGCTAGATGGCATTGATCCATTTTTGTGCATTTTTGACGTTTTGTATGGACTGACAGTAATGTAGGGAGTTCTGAATGGCGCAAATGAAGTTTTTGCTCGAGACGAACGTATTCATTTTCTTACCTCGAAGCTTTATTGGTCCTCATACGACCGCGGCCGTATTCCTCTGGATTATAATATTAGTTATGATTATTTCAAAATGTTGCATTTGTGTTGAGTTCGATACATTTAAGAAAAATACTGATACGGATACGAAAATAATAGCACTGCGCCCTATATTTCGATAAAAACATTACCATCGTTCGTAAAATTGTATTAGTCACAGGGACTACTTTACTTTTCGTATACAATTAAAGATTGGCAAATATTTAGCACTCCTGTTCCTGGACCACGTGTAAATTGTCCGTTCAGATCAGTTCAGATAAACACGCACAGACACAAGCCGGTAACAATAAATTGGATCCTTAGCAGGACGGTGAGTAATGTTAGTATTACAAAGTGTGGTTACAACCCCTTATTTCAAGCCTAATGCATTTGATGGCTGTTTATTTGAAGTACTGCGACTATCTTGTATCTGTGAAACTGGCAAAAGAGAACTAAAGAATAGAACGGATTAATCTGGTCAATTGATAGTTTTATGCAAAATAATAACTTCGGAGGTGTGTTAGGAATAATTGATTTATTTTTATGACGGAAATATCTTTGGAAGAGTGAAGAGCATTCAAATCAAAAGCTTAAGAAAGTGCATATTTGCTAATATGATCTTAATTTTCTTTTTTAACGCCAAACTTTCGACAAATTACAAATAATTACCAGATAATTCTTGAGAAATACCGCCGCGCCATAAGGTTCAAGGGGGCCGGCTGAACCTAAGAAACATCGCAGTAAGAACGTCAGGGTACGGGCTCCACTAAACGTGACTTAGACTGGACTGTGACTGACATTGTTAACTAAGAATGTGACTGAAACTTTTGTTTATTGTTAAATATTATACTTGACTTGAAATAACGAGAATTAGTTTTTCATTGGCTAAATACACAAAGTGTGAAGCCAAAATACAGCAATAGGCTGGCCTATTGCTGTTTTTTTTGGGTATTTTAGCCAAAATACAGCAATAGCCAGCCTATTGCTGTATTTTGGTATTGTATAAGAAGTTAAAATTTTTCCTCATCTGTGAGTATTGGCATAGGTAAACATTTGTACTAGCGCCAATAACTTTAAAAAAAAATACCTACTATTAACACAAAAAAGAAAATTGTTTTGAAAGTAAAACAAAAAACGATAGAGTAGACCAAATTACCAAATATTCACCACCAGTGAGATCCCTGTATCATAATCGTAAACTTTTTTTAGGTTCTTTCCAGTCGTTGCTTCTCAATGGATCACGATTTAGGGCAGACATCGTGGCTACAAAAAGAACCTACCTGATTTTTTTTTCAGTGACTCTGGTCGGTCCATTCATACATCTTTCCTTTCGACAAAAAGTTTTTATGTCAGAATTTTATTGCAAAACGATTTATACATTGAAATCCGAGGGTTTCGTATTATTTACATATGGTATGCTCATTTTTTGTGGGAGTTTGTTTAGGACTTCGGTATTAAGTGTTTAAGGTAGCTGAGGGTTTTGTATGCGGTAATATTAACGTAGGTTTCCAGGGCTGATAAGCGAAAAACATTAAATAACACTTTCAAAAATTGAATTATACATTTTGTATGAAATTCGATGGTATCGTATTATAATCAATACTGATTGTAATACGATAACGTCAAAATTACAATTATACAATTGTAATTTTGACGTTATGCGCTATGGACGTTTTGCTCCTGTCTTTGTGAGCTTCGGACATTTACTCCTTGGTAATTTACGTTTCGGGATTAACACTCGAAGTCAAAGTCAAAGTTATTTATTGGTAAATATTCATCTACAAGTCAAAAATAATAACCTTTTATATAAAAAAGTATGCAAATTAAGTAGAGGCTATTCATTGAATACAATGATCATTAAATTGCATTATAATTACATTAAATTATAATAATACTCTTACCACTTTGAACATTTTGCTCTTTAGACAATTTAAGACCCATTATCATTTTGCGCTTTTGTCATTTTGCTACTAAACGCAATATTTACCTACATAAATCATATCTACTTCACCGTCTGGACTGTTGCCTATTTCACGAAATACTTGAACAACATGTAAAATGCTAAGCAATTGAAGTAGTTTTTTTGTGTGTATGTGTGTAAAAAGTCACAAATTTTATACTACACATGTTTAAAAATATCTTCTAGTTGATTATAAAGAGAAAGGTCCGTTTTATTGTTTATTTCCAGTTCATCTTTTATCCCCGGTTGTAAAAACAACTCGGAACTGTTATTTCTTGTTTAAAGCATCTCCAAGTCGTTTACGGCTCTCAAGAGACCGAGGGGGGCTTATTTTATAAGACTCAGCTCAAGGGAGCGATACTCTAGTTTAGGAGATCTCTCTAAAAGCGTTGTTTCGAAAACACGAAGCGTTTTTATACAGTTGCGAAAATGAATTAAGAAACATGTGTTATATATATTCCAGCAATCGGTTCTACTTTTAGGTCCAATCTAATTTTTATTTATTTTCATATTAATTGTATTTTCGGTGTCTAATAGTTTCATTGCACATTTCATGAGATCATGGTTCGCAATTAGTCGATGTACAAATTTAAACACAAAAATACAAAATAATATAACAAACAGACTCATTCCCTTAGATGAGATTCTGAGAGCTTCGCGCTTCGCTCGGTCAGTATGCAAAACATACTACGCCAAGATTTGACCGAGTGAGTAAAGCGAACGAAAATCTCTGCTTTAACTGGCAAAATGTGTTATATGTTTATTTATTTTTTCAACCAATCTTGACAAAACTTGGTATACAGATTTTACAATTCTAAAGATTTTTTGAGGCGTCGGCGATTTTTGATTGGAGGTATATTTCCCCCAAAAAGGGGGGAAGTTTGCTGCGGTGCCAACTATTTACCGGCCGATTTCGATGATAAATATTTGGCAGAAGCATTTGGTACAATTCTAAGCAAGAATTTCGAATATGAGTAAAATCGGTCAAGAGGTTGTCAATGTTAATGCCAGGTCTCATTTTCGCCTCGAACTGAGACTACACGACCATCTTTGACGACATACAAAAATTGTAGTATATAAGTAAGTATAAGTATTGTGCAAAAAAGTTTGTTCTGTCGAGTCTCTCTGTTCGCAGTTTATTTGGGACCAAAATTTGTTTGAAAATTAAATTAACCAGAAGCATCCATAATTTCACGAACCGCAAAGAAAAATATCTTGCTAACGTTTTCAGACATTTCTAAGTTTCCTTACTCCTAGGTATCAGTAGGTATACCGATCGACCCCAGCCCCGTCTCAAACGAGTCTCCCGAGCCCTAGATTACAACCTCTGTGAAACAAAACAAAAGCGCGAATATTAATTTATAACGTGGCCTTCCGACGCAAGAATAAAATACACGAGATGTTATTGCGGTTTTAGAAACGGACGATCGCGAAAAATAAAATAACTTGGCTCATTACACGGTCATTGAAGTCAGTTTAGTGAGTGTGGGCAAATTGTATATAGTGCACCGTGTATTTTCGTGTTTTTTCCAAAACTCGTACAACCTTCCAGTAGATATAGATAAAGCGTTCACCACTTTACTAAAGTAAGCATAATTGTTTACTGTAATTGCTGGTGCCAAAGCGCTGTTATCGAATTTCCGCGTTGAATTGCTATATTCATGCTTTGAGACCAGAACTATAAAAAATAAGTTTTCACCTTTATATATTTTTAACTTAACAATTATATGATACTTATATTATTTGTTTTTACATAGTTTTTCCAGAAATATGCGGCGTGGAATAAGGACGCACTTTTTCAAACCAATTTATTTCAGACTAGCTGTTACCCCAGACTGCGTTCACGAGGACCAAAAAAAAGTTGCCTATGTCCGTCTCCGACCTGTAAGCTATATATATGCAAAATTCAGGTCGATCCGTTCAGCCGTTTAACCGTGAAAAAGTGACAAACACCAATACAGAGAGACAGAGTTACTTTGGCATTTATATTAGTTATATACGATTAGGATTTGCAAAGCTCATTGCAGTCCAGCAAAATTGCCATTACAGATCGTGTTCTATTGCAATTGTTAACAAATTAATACCTTGCCTGTCATGCTACTTGTCTTGTAATATCATCGAGTAGGCGTTTTTAAACGTCGTGGATAAATGTTCACAATCATTACACGTTACAAACCAAAAGTAAACTTCAAAAGCACTATAGTAGAAGTAGTTGTTGCTTCTCCTTATTTTGAGATAATAACTAGCAAGTAAAAACTTAAAGAGAGGTTTTAGTGGCTTTAAAATAGAGTTAGTTGTTGCTAGACGTGTCGAAGGAAATATCTCGCGGATCTTAGAATTTTACACACCTTGTTAATTATCGTAATAATTAATTTTACGATGTTGGTACATCAATTTAGATGTCACGAATCGCATTAGAAGGTAATTCATTCTCATTCTCATTTCAGCTCATTTGTGACGGCTTTCATTTTATTGGTAGAGCTATTTTGAGTTTCTAACGCTTCAAATGGACGCTGGAAAAACAGTCAATCACACAATAAAAAAAAACCATGCAATCACACAATGACAACTTATTTAGAAAAGTATGACGTTCTATGTTTTCTTTGCGCGATAAAATCCGGAACGAGGATATTCGCCGAAGAACCAAAGTCACCGATGCAGCTTTTAGAGTTTGCAAGCTGAAGTGGTAATGGGCAGGCCACATCACTCGAAGAAACGATTACCGATGGGGAAGAAAGGTTCTTGAGTGGCGGCCACGCATTGGAGACGTAGCGTAGGCAGGCCTCAGGACTAGGTGGGCCGACGACATTGTAAAAGTCGCGGGCAACCGGTGGATGCAAGTAGCACGTTGTCGGTCGGTGTGGCGCTCTAAGGGGGAGGCCCATGTTCAACAGTGGACGTCTTCCGGCTGATGATGATAATGAGGTTTTCTTTTTTCTGCTTTTTTTATGTTTGAGCAAATCCTCACGAAATTTGGCGAGGGATGCATTGTGATAATATAATAATTTAGCATAATCATCATTTAATAAAATAGTTCTGTTTCAACTGTTAATGATATTCAATCATACTTAATAATAAAATACTAAATACACAGAATTCTCCTTATAAATAAGGTCGTCTTTGACTAAATATTACAATAAAAAATATTAGATCTGTTATCATGCATTATCTACATACCTAATGTTTCAAATGGACATTCAGACCATAGATAAAATATATTTAAACAAACAAGTTTATTGTTCTTTGACCAAGCGAAGAAAATTATATTAATATGCATGAAATAAGTACTGACTATATTTGTCCGGGATAAAAAATAAGCTACCTCCACACCAAATTTCACTCAATTCCGTTCACCCGTTACAGAGTTGAACGGTAGTAAGCACACCTACAATACTTCTTCATATATACACACAAACTTTCGCATTTATAATATTAATGTGATTGTTGGCTATTGCTGTTTATTCCTGAAAAATGCAAGAAATCGAACTTACGAAGAACTTACGAAAACACAGATTAGACATTTTGGGCTCGCAAAAGAAATTATCTGTCCGAGTATGGATTCCGTTTTTTCAACTATATTCCGGCGACACCGGAAGACATCGACCATCTGGCCGGTGAGCTGATTGGATATGCAGCCATGCTTGAACAACAACATCGCAAGGTATCGGATATCACTTTGTGGCTTTGCGTCGTACCGCTGTCGTGACTCATCCTAACTAATATTATAATTCAGAGGAATATAGCCACAGTAGTATCAGATAATACTTCAAACGTCCTACGCACCTATGGAAACCTACTAATGGCCCGACATGCTCTTAGCAAGTTATTGCTATGTTACATCGCTTAAATTGTCAGAAATATAATTTGGTGACACGCTCTACATTTTTTTTAATTAACAAACAAACCGCCTCCGTTAATGCCTCGCTACATGGCCTGACCTGACACCGTGTGAAAGGGACAGCTAGATTTTAATTTCACGGGAGCAAAATAAACTATATAGCTTCTCCCTTTCGCTCCCCCAGAAACTTATATATAGTCATCTCTTTCAAACGATGTCAGGTCAGGCCATGTGCAGACACCCTTAGAAAACTGCCGGCTATGATGGATACCTGGCAACACTAATGGTGTTGCCGATGCGTTGTCAACCAGCCTTATCATAGACTGCAATGTTTCGTAACAAGATAGAAAAATACAAATTTAACTTCCTATACTGTCGTATTAAAAGTATCCACCATTAAAGAACACAGACATAAATCATATATAAATAAGGCGGAAACAATATTATACCGAGCCCTGCTACTTTCCTACCACATTAAACGTAAATTTAATAACTTGCTAGACCTCCCATGGACTGCATCCTGGTTAGGGTTACCAGATTTAAAATCTTATAGTCCTTTCAAAAAGGCTCTTTCCTTTAAAATTATAACATTTGAGTTTTAAGGATTATAACATATGGGGCAGGAAAGGAGTGTGTAAAGGGTGTAACTGCCAGTTTTTCAGTAACGTTTCCATTTTAAATACGCGTGTCGCGTCATTGTATTATTTTCCAAAACTTATGTTATTTCGAGTGTTAATCTGTAAAAATGGTGATTTTATCTATTAAGTGTTCGTGAACGTGCATGAGTGTTGGTGAATAGTATAATGTTGTGAAACGTGACTCTTCGTGTTGTTTCCAAAACTCCATAGAAACCTCTAGTAAAGTCTCCAGCATACTTTCGTGACATACTTTGCTTGACTTACACTATGACTGAGACTTATTTTAATTGTGAAATATTTGACTTCACTTGCAATCTTACAATACTTGACACTGGCTAAATTAAATACACGTGTGGAGCCAAAAAAAAAACTCTTAAAATCCTGGCATTTCAAAACAAATCCTGACGTCTGATAACCCTACACGGGGTACAGTTAGCAAACAAAATACGGCGACGGTTATGATCTCGCCAATTACGCTGACTGTCCTTGCGTCCCTGTGTTATGTCTGTACACAATTGTAATAACTAGGGAGTGATTTAGGGCCGTGTTACGAAACGCTTCGTTACGCGGTCGCTTTGTTAGAACAGTGCCGTGTGGGTTCAATATTTAGCCAATCTATTTATGTCAAACGCAGTCTTGTTATCTCCTGGCTTCGTTGGTAGCGTCTTATAAGCAGGGGTTCGGTTCCGCCCGAGCAGACGTTATTGAATTTAAATATCTGCGTATATATTTATCTTTATCTGAATTTAAATCTGTAGTCAATATTTATATATATATTTTTCGAATATAATTATTGAAATGGGTCTAAGTGTTAGTTGTCCGTGTCTTTGCGTGTGTTTCATGGCAGCAACGTCACTGGTATCCCGACATAGGGAATTAATTCTAGTGTGAAGAGTTATTTTGAAAAAAGTTGATTTTACAGAATATTGAAATATACAAATAAAAAAAAGTATCTATTATTATTGGACTTGTGTATCGCAGAGATGACACGCAAAGATACACAACACAACTCAGACAGATTATTTTTCACTTCATTTTAATTTTGCAGACCTGTTTATGTATTATGTATATAAATATATATATATATATATATTTAACAAAACTACAATAATACATACAGATTTTATTAAAATCGATTTTAATCGATTTTAATAAAGTCTGTATGTATTATCGTAGTTTTCTTTCAAATATTTTTTACCTGTTTTATTGTAATGTACTTACTGTACTTTTGGGAAGATACTGCCTGCTGCAACACAACAAACGCTACAGCAGCAAGCAGGGATACTAAATTTGACGTATACCCATAATAATTTAACAATAAAATATTTTAAGTATTTGTATTTCTATATTTCAAGTCCAAGTAGAACAAACTTGTTTCAAAATTAAGCTGTGTTACAGCGACAGAATAATGCTCCGAACGTTGGTTCTTCGAGCTATATCAGGTTACACGCTATTTGCTAGCTATCAGCTCTAACACGGCCAATTAGCGCGCTTCACGGGTGATATCAGGGTTATTGTGATCTCGCGAGTGATTAGTCGGATAAGTGGCGATAAATGCAGATAGATTGATTGGGTAACTATACGAATCTTTGCAGAAAGAACGCGCCCCCTAAAAAACTGAGAACAGCAACGATGCCATCGGCGTTAACAAAATATTTATTCAGACAACACTATCCTTATAAAATTAAACTTAAAATCTAGAATTTAAATAATTCTAATATCAGAAATACCGTCACCTAGTTTCCATTATTATTATAATGAATGAATTAATATTATTTATTGTCATACAGTTGCATTCATAACTATTACAAAATATAAAATAAAAAAAATGCTTCTATTATGGAATCGTCAACTTGCTACAAATTTTAACAATATTATTGGCATTTGGTGTCTTACAATATTAGGAGGATTTATCAATTTTATTTTTGAGTAAAAGTCAAATTCAGTTCATGAGAAATCACGACAGCTGTATAGATCGTCAAAAAGGTCTAAAAATATTAAACAACAAAATTAAATAACAACTAAATAATATTATAAGCATCTTGTGACGATGATATCAAACGCCTTCGACTTCTTTCTGACCATGGCACGGAACATATAATAATTGACCATGGTCTGCACGAAATAAACAGACACGAGAAGTGATTTGTCAGACAAATCCACGTGGCAGAAAGGAACGGAGATATTTTTCGAGCTCATTATTACTGGGATTATAATTATAATACCAGTAATAACATTGAGCTGTTTGTAGATGTCTGCTTTTATAATATATCCTTACAACTGTGAAAGTGTTAGAGCGATCACTCTCGCCTTCTCACTCAGCAAGTCTTCTATATTTATTCTGTAATTCTTATTAGCGCTGTTGGAGTCTTTCAGTCAAAGTTGCTTCTTTGAGACTAAACACCCTAGAACATAGAGTAGGGGGTTTCGGCGGGAACGTGAAGAAATCATGTCGCGTCTTTTTATTATTTTCCAAAACTTGTGTTATTTCGAGTGTTAATGTGTAAAAACGGTGAATTTTTACCCGTTAAGTGTTCGTGAACATGCACGAGTGTTGGTGAATGGTATAATGTCGTGAAACGTGAATTTTCGTGTTGTTTCCAAAACTCCATAGAAGGCTCTAGTAAAGTTTTCACCGCTTTACTGGGGCATGACTTGGACTTGACCGTGACTTTCTTTGCTTGACTTTGACCGTGACTATGACTTGTTTGATAATATCTAACAAAACTTGAGAAAATATTATGTATACTTGACACTGGCAAATGCATAAGACGTGCGACGCCAAAATCCACTTAGGAGGAAAAAAAAAAAAAAAAAAACTTACCCCCGAATACTGAAACGTTTGTAAACTTTGATAACAGATGAATTCTAATACTACCTTTGTCTGGCACTAAGCAAATGACAAAGGCAGCAATATACTTAATCCGTCGTCAAAGTTAACAAACGTTTCAGTATTCGGGGGTTATAAAGTAAAATCAATGGAAAATAACAAGTCGAAACAATCGAAAATAGGCTTCAATAAGCAATTAAAATGTAGTAACTACATTTGCCACAAAAAAGAGATAGCGAATATAATATCAAGGACGAACGTACGTCATATTATATATATATATTATAATATCATGCATAATTAGTCTTAGTCTGAAATAAATTATAAAATAAATATATAAATAACATTTCTGGTGTGAACAATAACGAGTTATCTATCTATCTACGGCTCGCACTTTTTAAATACTGAGAGCGACTGAAGCAAGATGAGCGCCGGCGCTCGCTTAAAGTCTCAAAAGTCTTCTTACTGGGGCCCGTCCATTCATCTTACTACGGTCGAAGTAAACATGTACCTTTGATCTGACTTCCTCGTGATAATGATAAAAATCATGTAAATGCTTTAAATATCTACCATGAGTTTGAAGTTTCGTCTATTTCTTCCTAAATTCATCCCAAACATCCCGAACTCATAAAACAAGGTCCTTATCACTTTCATTAGGCGACAACTCATTTGCATTTAAAACGCTCGACAATAAAGTATTCTTTTGAGCCAGAGGAGCCCATAATTTAGCGAAATAAATTACTTAGTCGTAATTAATTTTATGAGGTTCCAAGTGGCCCGCCTACATGAGACGCACGGCGCACTCTACTGCAGGAAATACCTCCTTAATTAAGTTATTGGGCCATTATAGCCGCCCCAGAAAATTATATTGACTAGAATGTACGTAGCTAAGCTGAGAATGATGGTGGAATGCCTTTGGACTGGTTATGGGGTAATTTATGGGATATCAGAATGGTTTATTATCATATAATGACTGCTGTCCGTGCCTTCTTTTGGGAAGTTAAGTTTTGATTTATTTCGTCGTAATCTTCCGGAAAGTTTTTTTGTTTTCTTCTTTCATTCTGGGAGGATTTTGGCTTCGCACGTTTTGTGAATTTCATAAGTTTTACAAGCTTCGATCAGATAAAGTACTACAGGTTTAGTGTCTAATCGAGCAAAGTCAACAAACTCTTATCAATACCAATATTATCACGCGACCTTTCCGTCGCGCGATGACAGCGCCGCGTCTGAGGGACTTCTTTCATGAAAAGTACCTATACATTAGAGCTGTCAGTCTGTAATACAGTTTTAAGGGTTAGTTCCACAAAACTTTTCTAGGTGGCTCTGCTAATTCAGGTTTCAAAATATTACTAGGTTTTTAAACTGGCTAGGAGGTCAGATTTTAAACTGGCTAGGTCAGATCGCCCAGATGCCATACCTCTCAATAATAACTGTTTCTGCAGCTTGTATTGGTCTATAAAGAACAATGGCGATCCCCCATATATAGTTTTATGTCAGTAAAATATACAGCGTCTTAAGATCAAAAATATCGCTAGTAAGTCAGCAGAATTTCCTGAGATTTTTAGTCTGAGGTTTTTTTTATCGAGGAGGCCAGGGTCAATTGTTATTAGGCTTCAAAGTTTTGTAGGTTATGTTACTGTTATCAACTGAATGATAACTAGAAGCAGCACGAAGTCGTTAGGTATAAAGCAAAATTGGAATCCTTGGGCACGCAGTAGTCACACAGATACAAAGCAATATCCGTAAAGTCAAGTAGTCTAGGTCGAATGGAAATAAAAGGAAATCAAAAATCAATGTATATAAGAGAAGTGTGGAGCCAAAATATAAGAAAAAAAATGCCATTTGACGTCTGTGTATATATATTTTTTCACCCTTTGGGCAGACTAGACCTGATTTTGTTGTGTGGTGTTACTTATACGTTTTACGTATTTAACCACGATTAAAATACAAAAAAACACTAGTTATGAAAAATATTAGAATGAGTCAACACGTTTTTATCTCGCTTCCACCAAAAGTAATGGCCAAGAGCACAGAATTCTCCTTATAAATAAGGCCAAGAGTAAAAAAATATGTTTTTTTATGTTGTAACACAAATGTTAGAACTATTATGACGGAATGACGTTTCATTGTAATGTTTTTTTATTGATTTTCTTAATCTAGCTTCTCAAAATTTCAATTTCAACCGTAGCTTTTGTATTCTCCTTGTTCTGGCTCTTACTAACTTACAAACATGTTTATTTGAAATAACGTAGAAAAATATATCATACATCATATTCATATTTCCAGATGCTCCAAGTTTTATGACATAACATTTCGCCATTGTTCTGTACTTCAAATATAATATTTGGTCAACTTGATACTGGAAACAACCGCCTCTCTAGGAAGTATGAAGCACAATAATTTAAATAATTAATTCGACACTTGTGTTTCTAACACAAACAGTGCGTAAATTGGGTCACAGTAAGTCGACACCGCTCTCGAGACGATCATTCGTTTCACGACACGACACCCACTCGAGGATTCCTAGCACACATTCGTTTTGGAAGGGAAGCAATTCTTTAGTATTAAGTTTTAGTAGCTGTGCCCGTAGTTTTCCCCGCGATTTGCCAGTTTTTCACATTTTATAGAATGAAGTCTCGTACTCGAATACTTATATTTATGCGTTATTTAGTGTACATAAACAATAATCAATTCTTAGGTAAAAATATCGCTAGTAAGTCTGCAGTATTTCCTAAGATTTTTAGTCTACGGTTTTTTCATATATTTTTTTTTTTTTTTTATTCTAAGAGGCCAGGATAAATTGTTATTAGGCTTAGAAGTTTTGTAGATTATGTTACTGTCAACTGAATGATAACTGGAAGCAGCACGAAGTCGTTAGGTATAAAGCAAAATTGGAATCCTTTCGCACGCAGTAGTCACACAGAAGAAAATTAATATACGTAAAGACTAGCAGTCTAGGTCGAATATAAATAAAAGGAAATCAAAAAGCAATGTATATGAGAGAAGTGTGGAGCCAAAATATAAGGAAAAAATGCCATTTGACGTCCGAACCGTCTTTGTATATTTTTTAAGAGCGTAGCGAGTGATATCCTGAGCATAGCGCGTAAGATTCAAAATCAGCGCTCGCAGCAAAAATCAACTTTGCTGTCTTGTTTTTTTTATTCTACCGTTTGACCAGACTAGCTTGTCGCTCGCCTGATAGTAGCGTCACGCTTGTCGATAACAGTCCAGTAAGTACCACCCATTTTTAAGCAATGGCCGTCGTTCGTCGCCGTAAGATATTTAGATGTTAATTTCTTTAGGATTTATAATTTCGCTGGAAACATTGCTCTACAGAACGGAATTCAACAAAAATCGCATACAACTGCTTGGCGGTTGAATAACTGGCAAAGGTGGTACTTCCCCAGGCGGACTCCGCATTTGAGCCCTACCACTAGAATTAAGATTTTTACGAAAATCAACACACAATATCATGTCTGTGTTACAAATTATGCCGACACATGATCCCTTCATCAGGAGCCTTGGCATTTGGGTAATTTTCCGTGATTGCAGCCGACCAACTAACGAGGCACACAATTATTGGTCCGGCCTTTGTAATCTTCGGATTTACATGGTTTGAGTCATGATCCATCCATGACTAATTTGTCTTCACACTAATCACACTATTATTATAAGTGCGAAAGTTAGTGTAAATGTGTAAGTAGGTAAGTATGTAAGTAGATAAGTATGTAAGTAGGTAAGTATGTAAGTGTGTTTGTTCCCATTCAACAGATTGGAATGATATTTGGTATGGAGGTAGCTTATACTCTGGATTAACACATAGGCAATTTTTTATCCGGGAAAATATTTGGTTTCTGTAGAATAGCGGGTGAAATCGAGGGGCGCAGCTAGTAACATAATAAAAAAATCATCGAAATCGGATAACATTTAGGGGTGGATATCAGACCACGCTTTTTGTAAGGACAACACGGCGGTATACTCTATTCTTAACGGTTTTTTTGGGAAATATGATTTTTTAAGGAATTACTGAATGCCATGGAACAACAGTTGTCAAGTAAGATGCAGGGAAGGCTGCGAGAGGTTTTGCGTTATTTATAAAGCATTGTAAATTATATATCCCATCTTGTAAGTATGTGTGCTTACTATAACAGACTGATAGTCTAGAACATTCTTCGTGAAGAGAGAGCACCGACTACCCAAGAAGGAGGGTAAAAATGAAATAGTGCTCTATCCTCGCGAAAACTATCTATTGTGTCAGTCTGTTAGTAAAGTAATATAAGATTTGACCTGCACTGCTTGTAAAACAATGGTTTACACGAGTGCGAGGTAATGCGTGGGCCACCCGACACCGCACCGGTTGGGACGCGCTGACCGTAGGGACATGCGCCGTCGCCTGCTCTACTGCGTACATGCGCGCGCGCATTCAATAGAATTATACATCTGGAGATGCAATAAATACCATTACAAAAGTTGATCCATAGTAATGAGGAGAATGATATAACCATCGTTTATCCGGGCACCCGGTATAATTCGCCTATGGTATTAGCAACCAATGTGTGTTGCCAGTGATGACATAATAATATAGAACTGAAACGTGGTCCTTGACTGCTGGCCTTTTGGAGAAACTCAGAATCGCACAGCGCGCAATGGAAAGAGCTATGCTCGGAGTTTCTGTGAGCGATAAAATCCGCATCAAAGATATTCGCCGAAGAACCGAATTGACCGATATAGCTTTCAGAGTTTGCAAGCTGAAGTGGCAACGGGCTACATCACACAAAGAACCGATAACAGGTGGGGACGAAAGGTTCTTGAGCTGCGAACACGGACCGGAAGACGCAGCGTAGGCAGGCCTTTCACTAGGTGGACCTGAATAACAAGTTGCTATTCATCATTATATCAGCCGTAAGACATCCACTGCTGAACATAGGCCTCCCCCTTAGAGCACCACACCGACCGACAACGAGCCACTTGCATCCACCGGTTGCCCGCGACTTTCGCAATGTCGTCGGTCCACCTAGTGGGAGGCCTACCTACGCTGCGACTTCCGGTTCGTGGTCTCCACTCAAGAACCTTAACTAACTAGTAAAAATATATATTTCTAATAAACTGCGAGGTTTGACATATAAATAAAGAGAAACGTCCACAATGGTAGCAAGACAGACCGCCGCGCCGGTGGTCAGCCCGGACAGGACAATGCGCCGGGATGACAAACGGACGCACACGCACTGTTCCGAATAATGGAACGACAATAAAGTTTAGCTCTAAACGTACTCAATTTCTTGTCCAGCTGCAAGAAAATATAAAAATAGAAGCAAAAATCAAAGTGCACTTGAAACAATAAAAAAAAAACACCCCCAGGCACAGAATAGCAGATTTCCAGAAGAATCACTCCGCTATAAAAATTAAACAAATATAGATTCTCCTATAAAACCTATATATCCTATATATCTATATAAGTATGTATTTAAAAATATCTATGTACGTATATCAGTCTCTGACAGCCATATTACAAGCTTTGCTTAGTTTGGGGTCAGATGACCGTGTGTGCAATAATGTCCCAGATATTTATTTATTTTAAGTGGCATTTTAAGTTATTTTTAGCACGATAAACACCTATGAGTACGCAACGCACGCGAATAGGCGAGAGTGATCGATCTGTCCCTTTCACACTCGTAAAGTTGGTCACAATAGTTAAAATGCTGCTATCAAGACTTAAACGCTTGGTGTTCGAATTAAGACATAAAAATGGGACCAATCTGTAAGTATCTACTTTCAAAGTAAAGTAAAAAGTAAATGACGGAGTTCTGAGGTAGCAAACATCGAGAAAAAAAAACAGTCGACTTGATATTCTCCTCATTTTTTTTGGAAGTCGGGTATGACAGATTAGATTTGTCTTGAATAGTACGTAGAAAAATCACGTGTGTGAGGATCGAGAGCCCAAACTGGAATTCGCGAAATATATCTATAATAGGCTTTGGTAAAAGTCTTAAAACGACTTTAAAAATTAATTTTGGAATTTGTAAAATTATAGGTAAAAAGTTACAGACCTTTGAGCGTGGGCCCTCAATCCTCCACCCCAGGCGCGGGATGAGATAATTAGTGATCGCGCTTACGATGCGTGGCTTAAGGCCGCTATTCTAAAATATAACCGAAAAAGCGTGCAATTGAAACCACATTTTGACGGTATTTACAGAGATAATATTTTTCAATTTTCTCGCCTATACGAGGAGCCGGTCAATCATAGACAAAACAATTTGCGAGCTAATGCTATTTTGCGCCTTATATTTTTGTGGGGGATAGCATAGGTTAGGAAAAAAATTAGAAATAATTTCAGTGTCTACTGAGAACAGTCGTAGCGCCATTTTTATTCGACAAAAACGCAAGAAACTAAAGATTATTCTAGGGAATATTCTTTAGTTTCTAAGATTTAATAAAACTAGTAGTTCGCGGCGAACTGAGACTTCGCGACCCCTATATCTTCACAACCCCTGGACCGATTCAGCTCATATTCGAACTTAAAAATTGATGAAGATCGGATCAACGGTTCGCAAGTTATCATCGCACACAAACATACATACAAATGCCGATTTGTCCCAGTAAACTCTGAGACCTTCGCTACGCTCGGTCAATTAGAAGAGTTAAATTAATCCTAAAGCCGCTATTATTTGGTTACGTCAGTATATAAAAGTACTAAATAACGACGCAATATTTTATTAAAATATTACGTTCAAATAGATCACACGTGCGCAAATTCATAAAGCCCCATTCTCCCCTATAATCCGAAACTAATGAAACAAATCCGTCAAATAAAAACCCTTTCAAATTCCCAAATAAAATATTAAATAAGCAACCTGGCTAAACTATGCAAATTCCTTCAAACAGGCTGACAGGACAAAGTTAACTATGAAGACCAAAATACTTTGGCCTTCCTCACCCACAAATGATACAACAAAATAGAAAGGTTGCGAGTTCTAGTGATAACTTCAGATAGGTCACATTAAAATGGTTTGTTATTACGCCAGTGTAAGGATCAGCCAGTTTACGATTACCTGCCTCATGGTCCAGTAGTAGAAGCTCGAAGGACATAGTATGGATGGTTGATGGGAAGAGTTAATGAAACGCTGGGATCAGCTTACGCCGCCGGCAATGAGCCATAGTGCAATCTGTTAGAAAGCTTTATCTACCCTAATGGTATTCGAGCTTGTGAAAAATGAAAGGAGGTCCTAAATACCTAAATAGTGACGTCATTGAGACGACGGCCATATTTGCATATTATATACTCAGCTTTATACCAACTTTTCTGCTAAGGCCAAATCTGAAATCAAAATTTTGGGTGGCATTGAACTGTTAGGGTGTCTACACAAGGCCTGACCTGACATCGTGTGATAGAGATGGCTATATATAAGTTTCTGAGGGAGCGAAAGGGAGAAGCTATAACCTTAATAGTTTGTTTCTTTTGCTCCCGTGAAATTCAAATCTAGCTGTCCCTTTCGCATGGTGTCAGGTCAGGCCATGTAGCGAGGCCTTTATGGGCAAATTTGACGCTTAACATCAGGTGAGCGACTTGCTCGTCTCGTCAACTCCTCTTTATGTCTCTTTAACTACATTTCGGCGTCGGATTTTTCGTTTCAATTTATTGATAAAACTTATTTTATAAAAGTTCGTTTCAGTTTTATTTGACTAAACCATGTAGTATTTGAATTGTCCGATCGACGGTTTGAAATGAAACGCCAAACTTTGCTCCGATGTCCGTCAAAGGTTAAAGCGTTGATTAATCCTTTAACCCCTTATTCCGATCCACCCTTGTTTACCCTCGCGCGCGGGATTACACCCTCGAACTGAGCCTGTTTTCAACTATTTCATTCGTGTTTTAGTTCTACACGATTATCAAAATGTCAATAAAGGATCATTTTAATAATGAACAGAAGTTTGTGTACAACCTAAACTTTCGGGGAAAACTTTCGCAAGCTACTAACAGTGCCTTGGTTTTACGGCTGCTTTTACATAATAAGGGCTCTCTCGCTCGCACAGTCAGCATGTTTAATTATGCAAAATACTGAGATTGGTATATATATATATATGGTCTTGGAAAGGGACCACAAAACGTGCCAGCGGTTAAACTTAATGAGCAACCGGTAGCCATAGTAAATAGGTCTTGGCCACATCCTGACATCCAGCCTATCAGACGACGACGATATGGAGAGACAGGGAAGGTCTCTTTGCGTAGTTGGCAACATGGTTGCAAGGAAATACTGAATACTGAATAATACTGAATACTGAAATTCTATAGGACGGCGCCTGATTTGAAGATTACTCTAAGTCCTTCTGCCAATCCTTCTATACGTGTCAGCTCTGGCCTAAGTACACCAAGAAGGCGAATATTGCTTTACGTGTGGCCTACAATAACATTTTCAGGCACCTGATGGGCTTGAAATGGTATTGTAGCGCGTCCGAGATGTACACAGATTCGCGAATGGACTCATCTATCGCAAAACGGCGCATACGAATAGCGTCGTTTATGTTCAGAGTTGACACGTGTCAAAATGCGGTTGCTAAAAGGTCTTTCTGGCAGGTTGCGATTGACTGCAACCTACAAACGTTGGGTGGCTATTGCCACCTTACTAGGTATATAGTTTTAATTAACATACTGAATATAATTTAGTTATAATATAATCTAAATTTAAATGTACAAACTAAAACTATAAACAAAATTAAAATAAGTACTTAAATAAATTAAATCTAAAATTAATATTAATATTAAAATTAATACATACTGAATTAATTTTAATCTCAATGTTTTTTTTCATATGGATCTTGTGTCCGTAAAAAAGAGTTATTATTATTATTATTGAATAAAAATGTTTTCGCAACATTTTCTTTATTACAAAAGTAAACATGACATGTTCTGTTTTAATAAAAAGGAAACACTCTCTTTAAGTTGAGTCGGTTATTCCGACAAAACAAAACAAAATGTGTCAAAACCACGTCAGTTTTCATAGTATTACATGTTTTATTTGAAATTTTAATATAAGTTATATTTCATACCTACTAGGTATAATAACAGAGCAATAGAGGAAAAGTCTTCTCGTCCGTTCAATAAAATAAAAATTTGCATAGTCAATAATCAAATCAACACGTGAATTAACTATAAGACATTTTAAATGACCGGACAAAGAAAAAGTATCAAAAATATGCGAGCGAGACAGAACAAAAATTGGCTTCCTATTCTGCAGGCCTAGCACGGGCGCCGGGAGTTATGTCCACCCGTTTTGTCTTCGCGTCAACGGATAAAGCTAGAATATGGATACATCCGTCTCGTTCTCGTGGGATAAATATGGTGGACAAAATGTTATCCCGGCGCCCGTGCTAGGCCTGCTAAAGCGCAATTTTCGAGTTTTCATTCATGCTGTCGGGATTAAAAGTATTCTGACTTTTTTTTTTAAATGAAGATTAAAAGTTTTTTCGTGGGCTATTGACCTTTCGTGCCTGGTGCTCACGCAAGCGACAACTACACGAATTCCTGCACAGTCGAGCACGTAATCGGTGTGCATCTGCATAATACATCGGCATCGATTGCAAGTAGCACTACGTACGTAGTGACGAAGGTCTTTTCAGAGTACGCATTGATTGAACAACTGTGTATGACGTATGACCCATGTGTATTTTAAAATTATTAATAATGATTTAAATAAACAGTTCACTCTTCATTTCCTAGGGGGACAGAGGGCAGATACAAGTCTTCGTCACTAGATTTTATCATGGGCGGCTCGCTTCACGACGCTACAGGTCTTGCCAATGCTCTTCGCCTCTGACACGACAGAGCGCTGCCAGGTCTTCTTAGGGTGGCCACACTTGCGCCGGTCCTGTTGGTTCTAATCCAGAGCTTGTCTGGCGATGTGATCCACCTTCCTATCATCGTTTTCCTGGTGTGAACAATAACGAGCTATCCATCTACATAATACAATTTTATGTTAGCGATAGCGCAATCTCAAGAGGGCTTTATTACGTATCGATTGGTCGTAGTGCTGCCTTCATTTGGTATCGATTGTCGGAGGGTAACTCGATAGTGTTGTCTCGAGCGACCGACTCGACCCACTGATGAATGAGCCACTGATCTATGTAGATGAGTCAGTTAAGGCCACGCTAGGCCAGAGCTACCTCTTTAAAAAGTTTTCAACAGACTTGAAGGTAGCGAGTCTGACCATCTATTACAGGATTCATTCCGGAGAATCTGCATCAGAGTTACATGACCTTATATAACCATCCTCCTTTTACTACAGGACAAGATACAAAAAAAAACGTTTCGAATTAATGTTCTTAATCCGTACAGCCATGGAGTGGAACAAACTGCCAGCTTCCTTGTTTCCTGAGAGATACAATCTTGGGCTTTTCAAGACCACAGTGAATTGGTATCTTCTAAGTCTGCGTGCTTCATCTTCGACCACATCGTCGCTTACCAACAGGCGAGTTGGTGGTCAAACGCGGTACAAAAATATACAAAACACGGAAGTGCGCCGGACTGGACATGACTGCCGTACGTCGAACGACCTGTGGGCCAAGCTCACTACACAGTGGGTTCCATATATCATTAGGCCACTCGGCAGGACCAGATGGAGAATGCGGGATGAATTGGACTCCTTTTGCAGGACTGGACCAAAAAAGCTTTAAACCGTGAATAGTGGAAGGAGGTTAGGGATGCCTTTGCGCAGCAGTAAGACGGAACAGGCTGTTTTTTTTAAAAATGGTTTTGGAGAAATAAAACTCCGCACGATATTACCATACCCAGTCAGGGTCATTATGATTACCTATTAAAAATATGCTAATTAAGATCTGCATGTAACTTACATTAAATGTACTGAGTATTGAGTATTGAAAAAATGTTTGATAATTTTGTTTTTTTCCTATAAACTTGTTCTTCTTAAAAATAGAAAATGCTGATATTAAAATTTACTTCAAAACATTGACATTGTTATCTCTTTATACGCTTAATGATTTTATATCTTTAAAAATGACAAAAATACGCGAACGAGATAGCCATACAGGGAAGCGGGCTCTTAAGGCCCTTAGTCACTACCACAGTTTGTTTAGTGTGAATTCCCGTTTTTTTTACATGGGGATTAACGTCGTTTATGTAATAGGATTACATTATGTTTCTAAAGAAGTAGTTTTAATTATCTTACATCGTGAACGACAGAGACACTGGCTAAAAATACACTATGTGTGGAGCCAAAACATATTATAAGAAAAAAAAAGATATAAAAAAGAGTCACGTATACATGTTACTTAAGCTATTCAAAACGGAATTCATATTTCTCCACTCATTGAATCCACTCTGTCATCGCGCTTTCAAGATAACTCGGTATTGATCACTGCAACATGAGCATGACCAACTCACCTGTGTAGATGAATGAGGGAGCGACCATCGTGTTCCCTGGACGAAACTGACTACTATCTGTAGAAATGTTTTAATTTCATGATTTAGCCAACGCTACAGATATATTGGTCGTCCTGTATCTGTTCACCAGAAGAGCATAGCCACAGCTGTATGTGAGGTGCATCGCTCATAGTTGAGATAAGATTATTTTATTGTGTTATCGAACGGTCAAGATTATAAGCTATTTCGTAAAATCATTCGTTAATGCTCAATTAATGCTTTCTCGGCAAAAGTTTTCTATTAATAGACCTTTAGAGATGAGGGAGATCTTTGGTATCGAATAGCAATCGTCCTCCCATAGATCAGTGGCCCAGAATTTATTTTTAATTTTGTTATATTTTTGTATCTGTCATGTCTATTGTACAATCATAAATTATAAGAAAATACGAATAAAATAATATTGATAAAAAAAAGTTTTTGATCGAATACAGGGTTAGGAAAGAGTATGCTAAAAGGGCTCATAGTACTCATAATTATGAACAACTTTTACTATGGGACCAACAATGAAATCGATAAAAATAATCATCTGTTCCATAGAAAAATGTCAGTGACACTCGACAAAACGTATGGAACGACTGTTTTTTTTTTTTAGATTTCAGGGTTGGCCCCAAAGTAAAAGTAGTTCACAATCATGAGTATGAGCTCCTTTCGGCTTAGCATACCCTTTCCTTATAATGCTGTATAGTTTATATATATATTTTTTTTATATTTTTATATATTTTTTATATATATAGTTTAGTCATTATAGTACACAACGATGGCACATTTAAGTAGGTAGTTACACACTACTATTTTTCAGATTTGTTGTAGGTATATAAATAGATTAGCTTGTTAGTACATCATTATCAAAAAAAAAAAACGGCTTTTATTTTTAGATTTTCACTAAAATTCTTGGAAGTAACGTGTAAAAATAATAGTCTGTTAGTTTTTTTACGTTTCCAAATATAAGGCCCTTCGTACACATGTCTACAAAAGAGTCTAAATTAGCCCCACTACTCTCATCTTGCGCTTGTGAGGTACACCTGTCAATGACGACATATTATTATTATGAACGATTCGATTTAATACTTTGGTCAAAGGTAAACTACTCGTATTTTTTCTTCCTTTGTTGTCATTTTTAAATCAGACAAAAAGGCCACCAAAGATCAAGCCTTAGTTCGGTCGGGTCCCACACCGAGACAAAAAAGGGCCACCGCACACAATCAACCCCGATTCGCTGATTAAATCAACGGAATCAACACTATCGACGATGACAACACAGTATTTTGCGCTGGTCTTAGGGCTGTCGCGTAATCTTTTACAAAGCATCAGCTTTGATGAGAGTCGGCGGTTGAACTCCCGTTATCTTCGACCCTGTGCTAAAGCGAAAGCTTTCCCTAAGCCATGCCTGAGCCTGAGCCCTGAGCTGTGATCAAAAACCTAGCCTGTAAAACAATCGAACAATGCTTGATTGTTTTGAGCTTTCACTGTAAATGACACCGTGCTAACAACAGAACTCAGATCAGAAAACAACATTATTAATCTGATCTGAGGTTAAATACAACATGATGAAATAATCTTTCTGGTGCTCACCAGTAAGCTACTTCCTAACTACCCTCTACGAAGACTCCTACTTTAATCCTAACTAATAGGGATTATAAATTCTAATATAACTCTGTCTCTATGTGTTTGTCGCGTTATCATGGCTTGATCCGTTCAGCCGTTTGGCTGATCGGATCAAGCTGATTTTTTGCATAGTCAATGGTCGGAAACAGACATATTTTTTTGTTCTTGTTGTAGTTTCACGCGAACGAAGTCGCGGGTAACAGCTAGTAATTAATAATCATCATATTTCCCGGTCCAAATGCATCAAGCAAGACACCAAACTAAACTGGACTACGCGCCTTGAAAAAGTTAAACTAAAAGGTCTAAAATCATTTGGTGTTAGCCCTATCATGAATAGAAAGAGCAATCTGAGTTGGACTGCAAAACTTAAAATCTACACTGCACTAATTAGACCCTGTGTCACCTAAGCTACGCCTGTATGGAGTGGTACTTATCAATCCAAGTAAAGAAAACTACAAATATTACAAAACAAAACTTTTAAATCATTACATTGAAATTTAAATTGTACATTTGAAATTTGGTGGGCAAGTAGTTCATTTCAATACAATTTTAAAGTTCTAATATGAGCAAAATGGGTTCAAGGATTGTAAAGCTATGGGAGGCTCAGTTCAGAGCGAACAAGTAATTTTTATAGGATATTAAAACATGTATTGTGTTACAAAAAATGGTTTTGTTAAGTTTTTTATATTTTTTATGTTAGAAAGTTAGGATGATCGTAGTTATCTGGCAACCCTACTAAAAAACAACATGGCGTCTAATCAAAAAGCTATTTGTCTCGGTTACTGATGAAATCAAATCATTGGTTAGTTTGCGGTGGTCATCATTTCTCGCCGAGTGGGCTGTGAAAGGACCAGATTTCCGACCTGCTTCTTACATTATTTATTACCGGCCTAATTGTTAATTGGAATTGACTAGGTAATAAATTAAAATTATGAGCTTTGCCTCGCAGATAGCTGAGAAAAAACATGCTTTTTCTCCAAAAAAAAGACCAGCACTCATCATTTGCAATGTTTTTTGCAATAGTTTTCTTGTCAAATTTATTCTGTGCAAACTGCAGGCTGGCACCAGGATCCTCTTTTTATACTAAGCTCGTCTGTTTTAAAACCCTGCATAGCCAAGGCATGAAAAGGTCGTGAGCTCGTCACTCTTCTTGGAAAAGATCAACGAATGGAGGAAAGAGGAAATATGAGAGAGAAATGGCGGCGTGACAGAGTAAAATTGACAAAGAAACGTGCTGTGACGACCCCACCTAGTGGGACTTTCCAAACCTGTAGTCAAAACAATTTTAAATAGCATATTACCTACCTGCCAGTGCAAGTGAACTTTGAAGTAACGGCTTAAAGTTCAGGAAAAAATCTTCACTCCATACAATGGCAATACATTACACGATTATTTAAAAACGAACCGGGCTGATCATTTAGCTATTTGGCTATTTTATCTACCTTGGAGAGATTGTTCAGCTCTAGGTAGGTCCAACTTAGGCAGTGCTAGGCACACTATTGTATGCATCGGGAGTCAAGGCAAGTAAATGCAAGTAAATGAAAGTAAATGCAATGCAAGTTAATTTATAATATGTGTGTGCTATTTTCACTGTTTCTAATATGCTAATATTTTGACAGCCCGGAACGCCTACCATGATCTCTTAGAGCAATCATCTTTTTATAAACAAATTGTTTCAAATTAATGAACGAATTGTTACATATAATTCATTTAAAAATTGTTTCAGATACATAGTTAACTTATAGAATTTATTATATATATATACCTACATATATATACTAAGAAAACAGGTTCATTACACTTTTGTTTCAGGTTCAGGTTTAAATTAATGAGTTTTGTTAAATGTTTGTTTGATCCTAATTATTAATTATTTTATTTGTACTTACTATTTATATAAATGAGGCTTGTTCAGGTTCTCGGAAAATATTAACAAAAAGTATCCTATCGGACAGCGGGAATATTGCAATATTTAAATGTATTCCTGCTGTCTTCACTAATGGGGATAGTGCAAAGGCGAAAATGGGAACTATCAAATTTTATTCTAATCCCACTGACCCCGACAGACAAAACGATCAGCGGGAAAACACCATTTATGTGTCAATGTGCAGGCAGAGCAGTTGATCAATTTGCAGCAAACAAAAATTACTAAGTATTATTCCGAGTTTCTTTGCCGCGGTACAAACTACAGTTCCATTATGGACTAGGGATAAAGGAAGGACTTTCACCGGAGGGGATATTATGTTTGGCACGCTTCATACCGCGTCCGCGATTTATCGTGTTTTGCGGTTGATCAATCTTAGTAACCAGAAAGTACGTATTGAAAAGTTAAGAGCTAAATAGTTTTTTTGTCCTTTCAGGACTTTGGCGTCGCACGTCAGTTTTCTAAGATTTGTGACTAATACCTACGACAAAATAAACCAGAGGACTGGCCCCATGCTACTACATCAAACACGTTTATATGTCTTCTCTCTTGTTAACTAATAAGTAATGCCACGTGATGAAAGAGATGGCATGCTGTCTGTATATTATCAATTTGGCAACATTTTAACATAAATTGAGGATACCTACTTCAGGCTGCCGCGCCGGGCCGTAGTTTTGTACTCGGCGGTCTAGGTTTGTCTTGGACGAAACATCATATGCTAAATCCATGAGGTTTGTAGTACTTGAGCTGTCAAGTAAACAAAACAAACGCTTTTGATCGTAATTTTTTAGTTTCCAAAACCGTTCCAAATTTGATAGTTTTAAACCGTGGACGTCAAGTCATGCAAATGCAATAAGCCTACATGTTCAATGAAACAGTGAAGTGCACGAAGAAACAAAAATCAACCTCATCTGACCACTAGAAAAACTCGACACTCGTTAGTAAATGTAAAAAAAAAAAATGTTGCTTTGCTTTGTTATTTCCATTTTTTTATTAGAGATATTTGCAGGTTTTCGATCATGTTATATTTCCAGTTTAAATGGCATTTCGTCGCCATTTTTAGGGCCGGGATACTGACGCACGTTTATTTTGTAGGTATTTCAGATCCTCTGGTTTCTTTACTCGTAGTTTAATACCAAAGTCGTAACGTCTATGACCTCTATCTAGAGTAATATTTCCACCAGAGTTTTGGCGGGAACGTGAAGAATTCATGTCGCGTCATTTTATTATTTTCCAAAACTTGTGTTATTTCGAGTGTTAATGTGTAAAAACGGTGAATCTTTACCCGTTAAGTGTTCGAGAACATGCACGAGTGTTGGTGAATGGTATATTGTCGTGAAACGTGAATTTTCGTGTTGTTTCCAAAACCCCATAGAAGGCTCTAGTAAAGTTTCATCACTTTACTGGGGCATGACTTGGACTTGACCGTGACTTGCTTTGCTCGCCTTTGACCGTGATTATGACTTGTTTGATAGTATCTAACAAAACTTGGGAATATACATGTATACTTGACATAAGACGTGCGACGCCAAAATCCTCTTAGGAGGAAAAAGAAAAAAAAACCATCACTTTGTTATATCTTTCTTTGTCTTGTGTGCCTTGAACAGACAGCCTAGGTACTAAACGCACTTAAACAGAAGCAGAAAATGTTTACTAGCATATTTATGTGCATAAAATGCTAAACTTAAATTACTTCCGTTCTATTTTAGCATCATGACCACTAGCGTTGTCAAGGCTGAATTTTTAAGCTGTCCGAGTCAAAAAGGTCATTTTTGTCTGTAGAAAATTCCTGACGTTTTTTCTGGCTAACTTAAGAGCCGGCTTCCCTAAATCTCGCTATCTCATTTGCACTTTAAAGTTTTTTTAATACAAAAATTACAAAGACGATATTTAAAAAAAAAATTGGATTCCTTCGAAATCTATTTATCGAAATTTCTTCAGTTCTTTGAAATTAATAATTCAAAAGAATAATAATATATATAATATAATAAATGATTTAAGTGATTAGGTACATTTTTTTTAATTCTTCGATTCTTTATTTGTATTTCTATAATTGTTTTTTTAAATTATTATTAGAAAAAAATATTGTTTCTTTTTCGTAGCCAATGTTTTATAGCAATTTTCGTATTCATATATTATTTTTAATTTTGGCGAAGGAGACCAAACACAAAACAAACGCGAAAGTGTTGAAAATATATTTCTCCCTCTATCTCCCTCGTTTGTAAGATGGCTGTCGCCGCCAACCAAGTTGTTACTCTAAGTGGGTAGGTATTAATTTTGACAAAGCTAAGAGTGTCGCGTGAAAAACGCACGTGATAACGGCGCTTTAGTAAGCTTACCAAGTCGTACTCCATACAATGAGCAATTCATTAAACGGCTGAACATAAATACAACTTCGACGCGCGGATGTGGGCATTTTAAATTGCACACTTTCAGAACTAAGGGCTGTTGCATACTCAACGATTTATATGGCTCGTGGTCGATAATATTTACATGTCGTAAATCGTAGTCAAGAATTTACCTTATTTATTGACCGGTTGACACGAAGGTCTACGAGTCTACGGGAGCATATTTATTTATTTATTTAGGTACACAAAACAGATATCAATAATTTTCTTAATTAGTATACAAAATTTTAAGTAAAAATCTGAACTGGATTGTAATCCAAAACATGTGTACGTAGAAAAGTAAAATAATGAGACGAACGTGATGAAAGTACCCATCCGTAAAGCAACTAGCTTACAGATGGGTACCCCCAAGACGGCACAATATTTATATGCAATCTATATGTGTAGTTATTATATTACTTTTAGTGAGATGGACTATTCAGACACAGCACAGCTGCTGTGCCTGAACAAACCCGCTTAAGATTAGGATGGAGGATATCTTTTATAGTTTTTATGTAATTATTAAACCTAGGATCGAAGACATCTAATTCAGAATAGTTTTTTAGCAAATCGTTATATTGACGAGCCATTCTTACAATTGGATATAATAAATAATATTAATAATATTACTACTAAATATTACTTAATATTGGATATTCTTATAATTACATATCAGCAGTTATAAGTATTTATATACCCGGGTAAGTCCTAAAACTGTGACCAAAACCACCGTAGCACAGGCAGCAGCGTCCTCTTAAAAACGGCGAGCGTTCTGCGATGCCCAAGCCGCCTGTCAAGCGTGTGGATTATAGCAACCCACCTCTTTTCTAAGGGGGAGACCTTTGTGATATCTGGGACAGGGACATTTTTGCACACATGGTCACCTGACCCCAAACTAAGCAAAGCTTGTAATATGGCTGCCAGAGACTGATATACGTACATATATATTTTTTAAATACATACTTATATAGATATTAACACCCAGACATAGAACAAACACAAATGTTCATCAAATGAATGTTTGTCCTAGATGGGAATCGAACCAACGCCCCCAAACACAGAAGTTAGTTTCACTACCAAATGAGCCACCGAGGCAGTCAAGATGATGATGATGATGATATTTGTCTGACGACACCTTGAGAACTGTTGATTCGATCTTCATGAAATTTTGTAGGCAAGTAGTTGATATCAACATAACTTTTAAGTTGAAAATAAGCAAAATCGCAAGGTTTCTATTCGGGGTGAGCTAGTCTCTAAGAGTCCCCAAAATGATATTATACTTGAGATACAATTTTAGCACCTGAAATGGTCCTGGATAATCTTTATTTTAAGACGGACTTTACTATAGCTATCTCTTTTACTCTCTCGCTTTTCGCATCTTCTTTAGCACTCTTTGGCGAAACTTGGTTGCTTGGTTACAATGAGCTGTAAACAGACTGTAGCGGAACCGAATTCAAAGCGCCATTTTAAAGATAAAATCTATCATTGGTCTCGCGCTATAAATCTCACAAATCATTATAATATCTAGTGCACGATTGTTCTAAGAGGGTTCGAGAGAATGATATAGCACTATACACTTTCGCGCGCAGATGAAGAGATGGCTTTAGCGCGCGCTAGTCATAAAACCAGATAATTGCTAATTACGTCTAAACCGGGAAATCAATCGAAATTCTTGGCCATGCAAACCTAGATATTATTATTACCTCACTATTAGTGTAATAATCACTTGAATATACTCTAGGGGTTCCGAGCGCCAGCGAAAAATGTGTGTAAATCGAGGTCTCTTCAATAATTTTTGTTATCGAGAAAATGTCATGTAATCATGTTTTCACGCCATGCAATACTAGAATGACAGAACCAAAAAAAACATAACTCAAATAAGATTATAAATCTACATAAGTAACTAATGACGGGGCGCTAAATAGAAAAATCACATTTTATCAAAGTACGCCGTTAGCCCAAATTACGATATGTCAAGAACTCATTTCGGTTGAGATAAGAAATTTATACATAATAAATTTACTGAAAATAAGGTCATATTAGCTTGAGTTAACTGATTTAAAATCAACTTATACCAACTTATGTTTAAAGTGTGCCGAGGTTCTATAATCTGTAATTAACGTTAAATAATTACTTTTGGAATCGTAAAGCCGAGTGCAACCGACAGGTATAATTTCATTGTGCTGCAGAATATTTTCGCTATATAAGCGAGTCCTTAATAAGTTCTAAAGTTCATCTCTTCTCCAAGAGTCTCATAGAGGGCTAAAGTGGGTTTTGAATTTGTTTGGAATATTGTTCTTTAATAGTACGACTTAATCCCACGACCAAAGAGTTCGAACGAAAATACTGTATGAAAAAAGTTACGGGCCGACTAGCAGGAATGACCATAGATAAGAATGTATACTAGCGTGGATTGACAGCCGCGCAGGGAATTAAAAAAAAATGAGTATTTTATCACAATTTTCTTCTGAAAGAATTTTGGCCTCTTGTGGTTCGTCTTTGAGGTCTTATGACTTTATTTTCCAGTATCAAAGTATTCATTATTTTCATGTTTTAGTTAATTCATCAAAGTATAATACAAGAAACTAAATCTCAGAAACAACAACAACAAAAATCTGTTTTCAAATGCCCTTTGTAGAGATTAGAGCGCTCCATTTCCCCGTGTCCTATCCCAGCTTATTTTAACCGCCCATAAAAAAAATAACGACAACGCGCGAAAAGAGCGCGCCACTAAAATTTTCTTTTCCGTAAACATAGTGGCCAGTCTATAGACAATATTTTTACGGCCATTCCCACCGCTAGGATTTCGGCCAGACACGCATTCTATTTTCAAATTATTACAAAGCGTCTGGTAGCGTCTCTTATTAATTTGTCATACTATCATCGCTGCGTTCCGATGCACGTAATTTTATTTTTATTTTATAAAGGCAGGTCACATTTAAGGGAAACACTGGAACAATAAAGCTTGTAAGTAAAAATAAGCGATTTCGATAATTTTAATAACTCTTCCTGATTTGTGGAAATTGCGTACTTTTCATTTCTAATGATTTTAAATTATTTGCATACGAATAGTAGCGCCGTTTTTATGCTATTCCGTACACTTTTTATTTTACTCTTGTTTAATTTATTTAACGCTTTAATTAAAAAAAAATAAAAACTTATTTAGCTTTTAAAATTTCACTGTCAGCGGGTGACATTTCGACTTCACAGTCAAAATTTCACCCGCTCCCTCATTATGTCCCTCGCTTTGTTTTTCTGAGCACGCACTTCAGCTTGCAAACTCTGAAAGCTTTGGTGTCTTTGGTTCATCGGCGAATATCCTCGTTCCGGATTTTATCGCGCAAATAATGCGAATGCAATATTGCTATGCATGACTTAAAATTATGTGTGGCACTGAACTCTTAGCACTATAACATAAAACTATGCTGAAGAAGATTTAATACAATACATAATATCCTAACGGTCTAGTGCGTTTCCACAGTGAGACCACAGCCTAACGTGTGATTTAAGGCGACGATAGATTTATATCTTCGGTCGAAGGAGAGCACGGTTGTGGCTGGTAGCGCAGGGACGGTGGTATCCGACAAATGTATATGTATTTTATTTTACATGTTTTTTTCAGTTAGACGCCGGACATATTCTTGGAAATCTATGATATCGTTGTACTCGTGATTATAAACTGCTTTTACTAACGGACCAACCCATTAAGGTCCTAGTAAAATAACTAAAAAATTCACTGAAATAAATGTATACTTTAGTATGTTACTTTTTATATATTTTTGTTGCTGTTTATTTTTTATTGTTGTCTTTTCAAAAATTTTATTATTATATTTTATTATATTTCTTAATAAATTATTCTTTGTTTGTTATATTATTGTTTTAAGTTAGTTTTAGGCTTAGAATATGGTCCATGGAAAAGAATTGCTAAATAAATAAACCCTGAAACCGCGAAAAAAAATCACTTGCACAGAATAAGGTTTTTTCTAGCGAAAATAATCATTCATTTCTTACTGTTATGGATAAGCAACATAAAGGACTGCATAATTAAAAACTCTTGGAGATAGTCGGACATCTCACGACAGTGCGAATACAAGTCACCGACGGCATTTTGCTGTATACCTATGTATATTTACGTATATTACCTACGTATATTATTATTATTATAATTTCAAAAATGACAATATATATTTATATTTTATGCGGGTGGAAACATTGATTATTATTACATGTTACTAATATTGACAATAATAATTGAGTAATATTGTGTTAACTAATGTTTAAAATGTAATAATTGTACAATGTTGTAGAAAGACTTGCCTAATGTGACAAATCAGTTATAAGGCCAATAAATGATTCTATTTCTATTTTGCCAAAAATTCAATCGAATTTTGAACCTCCTCCATTTTTTGTATGTCGGTTCGTCGGGTCGTTTTGTAAAAATACTCCCATTCAAAATACTAGTTGCGCCGAACTGACACCTCGCGACCAACGTCACAACCCTTTGACCAATATGACCCATATTCAAAATTATATTGAAATTAACTATATTACTTATTTTATTTTATTACTAATTTTTTTTTACTATTTTATTAACTTTTTACTATATGTTGTGCAAAATAAAGTTAATTTATATTGAAATTAACTATTTATCAACAAGACTTCATGAATATCAGATCAACAGTTTGCATGTTATCGTCCGACAGTTTTACATACAAGCATACTAAAAATTGCCGACTTGCATAATGCGACTCGCGTTGCTTTGTCCAAAATTTGGCGCAGCAATTGTCTATCGCAAGTTTTTGCACGATTTTTTTATGACCTGAAAATTATAGTCCTTGCCAAAGCAATACCTGTTTTTTACAACCGTGCATTCTCAGCATCCGGTTATAATATGAAGTACTTTTTGTAGTTAAACAAAAAACGCATTCCAGACCAAACTAGACAGTATACAATACTATTAGATAAGTACCTACATATATGCTGCGAAAAATATCATTCCGAGCTCGAATGTTTTGTTAAAGTTGATAAAGTTACATAATCTTACAACTTCTTACAAACTTCGAACAGCGTGCGCTTCGAGCTCTGCATAAGAATGGCGTTCTTAAATAGGCATTAAAAACCGCCAAATAGATGTTGCTATAAATGAATATCATATAAGTAGTATTAATGTTAAAAGGAAAAGATACCAGCTGCGTCGTGTAGTCTATGTCACTCCGGATATAAAGAGGAATCCAACGACATCTCACTCGTCAAAATCGGTCAAGCCGTTTAGGCTACAGGAGGTAAATAGGAACCAATAATATTTTAACAGAGATACAACTTTAGCGCACTTAAGCCCCAAAATCTGTCCTTTCGATATATTTAATTATAGCTGTCTCTTTTACTCTCTAACTTTTCGCATCTTCTTTCGCACTCTTTAGCGGAAGAGGAGAACTGAAGAGGAGTAGAATTCAGAGCGCCTTTTTGAAGGTAAAAACCTATCACCCAAACATGAATACATACATACTAAAATATAAATACTTACATAATTTATATATACCCAAAAAAAAACCCGCCAAGTTGGACACTCGGGTAAAAACTGCGCTATTCATTGAGCTACATTAGGTTAAATTAACAGCGCCCGTATTTTTTACCACGTATCATGTCAAATTAACGTGTTTTTTACATCTAGATAAACATATTTTGAAATGTGGCAAATTAAATTAAAGCTGCTTCAACAAAGCCACGTGAGTGCAAATTACCGTGTTGGTAGACAGCGTTTTTAATCCAAACTTTTTGTGAACATGACCTAATTTTTGTTGGAAATTAATTTCGTTTGGGATTTGAGAATTTTAGTAATAAAAAAATGTTATGAGTTTGAAGGTCAGCCTTCGATATCTAGCAGTGGTAGCATTTGTCTTCTTACTCATGTCAACTGCTTTATCCATCTGATACTCTGAAGAAGAAAACTTATGGAATGAGGCGTTTTCTAAAAAAAAAAAAATTGTAATAAAAGTACCTTAGAAAGGTACACAATGTTGGTGTTAGATGTAATGTTTTTTCTGTCACTGTCAAGACAAGAAAGACAAAAAAAAATATGTGTGCCTTTTTTTATCTCGTATTTTTTGGCTTTTCTTGTGTATTTAGCCAATAACTAAAATCTTAAAAATATTGTATAAACTATATAATAATCTAAACTTAAATAAAGAAACTAAGTAAAACTACAAAGAAAAAAAAAATTGTGAAATATTTGACTTCAGTTGAAATATTACAATACTTGACACTGGCTATTTAGCCAGTGTCAAGTATCCACAACGTGTGGAGCCAAAATTTAAGATAAAAAAAAAACAAATCTTTCGACAGAATTGATAATGACAGGTAAACTTCTATGACTATTACGCTATCTAGGAAGTATTGTAAAACATTTTTTGTTTTTTTTTTGTAAAACGCCTCTTTGACACAAGGTCCTGTATCAAATATTTTAACCGGTATCAAAAGTAGCCTATGTGTTAATCAAGGGTATAAACTACCTCCATACCAAATTTCATTCAAATCCGTTCTGCCGTTACAGAGTTGAACTCAACAAACACACATTCTTACACACAAACTTTCGCATTTATATTAGTGCGATTGTATCATAGGTTTAGGTTATATTTGTATTGAGATAAAAGGTCTAAAATTTTTTTTTAATTGTTTTATTATCTTGTTTTGGCGTAACTATTCTGTGTAATAACTATGGGAGAGGCCATTGGCTCTGAAATACAGTGTATGCTAGTTCGGAGATAATGAATTCGTACTTATTCTGTACAATTTTGTTTATGCGTTTTATAATCGCTTTAGGCGATAAGGCCGCCCATTATACTACCGTTTTATAAATATTATTATTCATTTTTTTATGTTTGTCTTTTTGGTGTATAATAAAGTTATATTGTATTGTATGTCAAATAAATTTATTTGTATTTGTATATATTTTAATTTATTTTCAAAGAAAATGAAAAATTAAAGCAAAAGATTAAAAAAACAAGGATAATTATTTTTGAGAAACTTATTTTTATTTATTTTACTGAAAAACAAACGAAAAATTTCGTTTTTCATTCTCATCCGGAAAATTAAATGATATTAATCGAAAAATATTTGAGATTATTTCTGATTTTATCATAAACAGTGTTTTCGAAATTTACGCTCTGTAATAACTTGTAAGTGTGCAAGTGAGATAGCCGTGTAACAACTAGATATATATCCCTGGTCCGGCCAGGACGGTTTGTGATTTTAAGGTATTATTCCTGACCCGCCTCCTCAGGGGGACAAACAGGAATTGAAACATCGATCGAACTAATTGTTTCCTATCTGCCCCCCTGCTGTTTTCTTAGCGTGACAGATAAGGAATTTCCTCCTCAAACTGTGTTTCGGAATGACCTCCACCTTCCAGAACTCTCTTCTTTGAAAATGTTTACCATTGTCCGCTGTCCTCAGCAACATGCAACGCCTCTAAAAACAAAGTGCATGCCTAAACAGATCCTAACTAATATTTTAATTTAGAGGAATATAGCCCCATGTCCGTCTTTGTGATAACAGTAACTCCTTATCAAATTTTATCAAGATCCGTTCAGCCGTTTAGCCGTGATATCAGACCCAATAAAGCTTCGAGGTATAAAATCTAGAATAGAAAAATCGACGCCATCTAGAAAGTAACTTTGTTTATCTGTATGGATGTATGTCGCGCTATCACGGCTAAACGGCTGAACGGATCTTGATAAAATTTGATAAGGAGTTACTGTTATCACAAAGTCGGTCATGTGGTACTATTTTTATATCCACGTGAACGAAGTCGCGAGTAAATGACTAGTCTACTTTTAAAAGTTTCCTACGTTGCACAAAGTTGGTTAGATAGATATATTACTGAATATATTTAAATGGTGTACCGATGCATCAAGTTAACACTTACCATCGCCTCAGGCCTTCTAATAACAGATATCGTGTCGATAACTAGAGATACGGCCGGTGTTATACCGCCGAGAGCTGTCTTACAAAACGAGGTCCTTAAGACGTGGGAGGAAGCGGGAATAACCAGCGAGTAATTACGTTACAACGGGATTTAGAAAACGGCAAATATAAGGTGTAATTTATAGTATATACGAGACGCAGAATAACTTTGCTGCCTAGTGAAACACACAACGTTTTACCTCACTTCAGCGTGAAAAATGCTAAAATATGCAGTCGTCGTACTAACCAGTGCGATTATTCTAAAAAAGAGTCTGGCGCACTGACATGAAATTAGTATTTATGCATTTTAAGTACTGGCGGTATAGAAAATTATTGAATAGTGAGATTCGAATTACAAAAACTCTTTCCACGCTAGCGGATAAAATTCACATTTGCACTCAGATTTCGAATGATAAACAGAATCTTTACGAGCTTGTGAGGTGAAAAATAAATTATAATATAATAAAATACATTAAACAAATAAATAAATTAAAATAACTTAATTAATTTTTGAATTTTGTTTTGAAAGTTTTTATTAAAATTGAAAAAGTTCTCTTTACTTGCACCAGCCACCAAATGCATAATTCTCTGTGGCCGGTCACGAATGATGAGTTTTAATAGCAGCCTGATGGGATCAGAGGCTTAGCGCGTTAATGCGTTCGTGGCTGCGAGGTGATGTAGGTTCGCTTCCCGGCACGCGACGCCATAGCGGATATTATAATCAAGGTTTTATAATATGACAGTGAGAATAAGGTATGAGAGAAAGTATCTTAGTTAGCTCTGATTTATAAATTGAAACATTTTAAACATAAAATAAGGTTGTTATTGGCTGTTCACACTGTTTATTATACTCGCTGCTGGACCCGGACATGTCACACGATTAAACTATCGGGAGATGCAGCAGCGTTCTCATAGTAAACGGTGAGCGTTGTCCGATCCCGAAGCCGCTTGCCAAGCGTGGGGATTATGGCAACTCACCTCTCTTCGCCAAAAGGAGAGCCCTTTGTTGAGGCCAAACTTCATAAATTTTTATCTATTGTTCTTATATGCTATTTCATGCACTTCCACTTGTGAAATTAAGTCAATTAGTAAGTATTTATCAAGTGGCCTAGTTGTGAAACCGTCACCAATGCGCCACTAGTACTAGGCCGAAATGTCCTACGTTGAATGAATGGCAAAGGTTTGGTGCTTCCCCGGGTGGACTCTACAAATGAGTCCAACGAGTAGTGTTTCTGATTTCTCGACCTTTTTTCTTTATCGAGTTTCGAGATTCTCGAGGTCGATTTCTCGAGATTTCTTGGGTCTCGAGTCTTTTATAAAAACCTTTAAAATTTGTTGAAATTTAATTTTAAAAAGCATAATTTTTAATCTGGCATATTTTAATTGCATCATAATCATAATTTCGTAGTATTTGGTAAATTAATTAAAAAAATAATTAAATCTTACATAATAAAATAATCAAAACTAACTAAACTAAACTGGCGTAATTCAAATTCGGAACCCGGGAATTCTCGAGATCCGGTCATTTCTTTCTCGTTTCGAATGAAGCCTTTCTCGAGTTTTCTTGATTTCGAGAAAGCTCGAGCAGAAACCCAATAAGAGTACCTCTACATAAATTACATAAGAAATTAATGTGATTATTTTTGATCTGAGTTCTTTAGAGAGGTCGCGAAGCGATTCTAAAAATATGTGCTCGTAAGTATCTAACGACCGACCACGATCCGGAAGACGAAGCGTAGGCAGGCCTCCCACTAGGTGAACCGACGACATTGTGAAAGTCGCGGGCAACTAGTGGATGCAAGTGGCACAATGTCGGTCGGTGTGGCAGTCTAAGGGGGAGGCCTATGTGAACATATAGCCAGAAGACGTCCACTGCTGAAGCAGTGGACGTCTTCTGGCTGATAATGTAATGTAAGTATCTAAGCTTGTAAATAACATTCCACTCCCAGCATTTTGTCCAACATTCTAATTCTAATCATTATAAACACGTAACAAGCGATCAGTTTAAAGCCAACAAGCTTTCTTCGATCGAATCGTTGTTTTTATAACACGAGATTGCTGTCTCGCTTCCGTCAAGTTGTGCTCATTATGTCGGTGCCACAGATTATACAGGGATATTGGTAACGCAAGACCTCTCGTAAGCAAGTTCCCTACATCATACCTAACAACTTTTGTTAATGACCAGTAATTTTTTTCTCCAAAAATAATAAAATTAATTTTGTTTTAATAAAACGGGAATACTCACGTTAAACGCTCCAAAAGTCAATAAGATTAAGCTGTTTTAAATGAGGACGAACGCGGACGCCGGGTGAACATTTTCCACACAAAATTGAAAATTTGTTTTGGTGAGTTTATTAAGTTTAAAAAAAAATTATAGAACAAAAGTTGTTAGGAATGATGTAGGGAACATGCCTACGAGAGGTTTTGCAATAACCCTGTATACAGGCTTAAAAGGAAGGGGTATGCTAAGCCCAAAGAGGCTCATAGCACTCATCATTATGAATAACTTTTACTAAGGGACCAACCCTGAATAGAAAATTGTTAATGACACTGGACAAAATGTAGGTATAGAACAGCATATTTTTTGCGATTTAAGTGTAGGTCCCGTACTAAAACTTGATTATAATGATGACTACTATGTGGCCTTTTTGGCTTAGCATACCCTTTCTTAATAACCCGGTATGGATACCGCATTACGAGATTGTTTTTCCGGCTAAACTCACCCAAGTTATAGGAAAGCGCGGATTGCAGGGACTGCACCCAAGGTTACCCCTAATCGCCTAGTAATCAACCAATTATAGTAATTTTTTTATAGGTGTATTTTGACCGATGCGTGGTGCGCTTCGATTGTCCTGAGTGCGGAATCTAGGGGTGATCTGTGTTAGCTACACACTCTATCTAATAATATATATATAGCTATATAGCTAATAATACCTTGTTCAATGTTCACAAACACCATCAAACACTTAATACTGAACTATAATAATAATAGTAAATTATAGGATTATTATTTGTTATTTTCGACCGTGTGAATTATTATTGTTACTGTTTTTCTGAGACTAGACAATGTTTTGGGTTTGTAAGTCTGTATGTTTGTGTGTTCCTAGTGTTGCAAATTGACAAAAAAACAAGATATATTTTTCAAAATTAAAAAAAAAAGACCTGGCTCCAAAACATGTTGTAAATTTAGTTTTTTTTTTTATTTATTTTAATCACCAACAATAACATACAACGAAATACCCAATATTTTCTTGAATTTTTGTTCTACTGAATCAGAAAATATATAGTAGTTTGAAAACAGTCATATTAAACGATAACTGCCATTTTTTATATTCAGTAGTTAATGGAAAAAAAACATGTTCCAGAAAAAAAAAAACGTGTTATATATTTTTTTCAACACAAAATACCGTGTTTTTCCTGTATTTTTTTCCCCCATTTTTTTTTTTGTTCCTATATTACATCCTAGCAATAGAGGCTTGATCAATTTTGACGGGTGAGATGTCGTTGAATTCGGCTTTTCGTCCAGAATATCGTACGCGAAGAGTTTTGGCGGGAACGTGAAGAAATCATGTCGCGTCATTTTATTATTTTCCAAAACTTGTGTTATTTCGAGTGTTAATGTGTAAAAACGGTGAATTTTTACCCGTTAAGTGTTCGTGAACATGCACGAGTGTAGGTGAATGGTATAATTTCGTGAAACGTGAATTTTCGTGTTGTTTTTCAAAACTCCATAGAAGGCTCTAGTAAAGTTTTCACCACTTTACTGGGGCATGACTTGGACTTGACCGTGACTTGCTTTGCTCGCCTTTGACTGTGACTATGACTTATTTGACAATATTCACCAAAACTTGAACAAATATGAGTATACTTGACACTGGCAAATGCATAAGACGTGCGACGCCATAATCCTCTTAGGAGGAAAGAGAAAAAAAAAAACGTACGCTACATTTTGCACACGAGATCTTTGTTTTTCTTTTAATAACAGTAC
Source organism: Apocheima hispidaria (assembly GCA_947579745.1). Classification (NCBI taxonomy): domain Eukaryota; kingdom Metazoa; phylum Arthropoda; class Insecta; order Lepidoptera; family Geometridae; genus Apocheima; species Apocheima hispidaria. Next base: position 2,682,521 of record OX388157.1, read on the forward strand.
TTGTTAATATTGATAATATAATTATGTTAGCAATTTCTTTAGGTGGACATTTAAACAAAATTCAACTATATAATCACGTAAAAAATTAAGGAATAATGCAGTAATCCAATTGTGCAATAATTAAATTACATGAACACATAAAACGCAAAACCAACTTCCATCTTCCGAAGCTCGAGCCAAAAGTCAAAAGCTATGCGTCACCGATTCAAATCACACAGAGCTTTGCTTTTCTAAACGTCATCAATAAAGGAACACATACACAATACACACATACTTAAAACTATATATTAAATATTTTATTTATAGGTAAATGTACACATAATTGTTGACAATTATATACATATTTACAATAAAAAAATAACCTACCTACTACTACTAACCTACTTAAAATTAAAACAAATTATAAACAAAAATAAATAAATACAAAAAACCTAATCTACGAGCCCCTTGGTGGAAGGGAGTGTGGCCAGAATGCTGGCAGCATTGCCACGCTGGATGGCAATGCTGAGTTTTTGCCCAAAGTAGGCCCCAGCATTCCGGTCACTCGTCACCTCCACCAAACGTTTGGCCAGGTCCCTATAAAGTTCGTGAGCGGCCGGCCCCCATGGACCTAGTCTCAACCCCAAACGGCACAAACATATACGACCGGTCTAAATAACTATATTTGTGCCGTTTGAGGTTTTCTGCTTTAGTCGCGGCAGCGCCAGCCTGACCTGCTGTTGCCGGAAGATGGGACGGCGCCAGTGTGTCAACACATGTAGCGTCCCAAACTAGCGGCCGCCCCATCTTCCATGGGATGAGGGTCATCCCGTCGGGTCTCTTGCCGTCGTCCCGCATCAGCCCATTAGGTTCTAAAATAGTCGGGACGCCGGCACTAACAAAGGCCCGACGGATAATATCTTATAATATCCTTAAAACTTATATAGAGCCCACAATCATTACTACCCTCCTTATGCAGTCGGGTAAACACACGACAATGTTGCTCTAGCATTAGCTCGCAAATCACCATCAATTTGTCATAAAGTGTTTTCCATTGATCTATAGACCTGACCTAGTCAGTGATTGATGCTAATGAGCTGCCAATCTCCATTTAATAGAACTTAGACATGTCATGCATCAATCAGAATATGAACTTAATTGATAGTGCAGTACATGGACTAATGGGGATGGCCATAGATATATTCCAACGGCCAGCGGAGGACGGGCAGCGACGTCCTCTTAGCAAGCGAGCCGCCGCAATTGAAGGTAGTAGTTAGCCATAGGTGAGCACTAGAAAATATATGCCTTGCTTTGATCGGTATCATACTAGTACTTCTTAAGGATTGGCCGAGTTATAATTTGCAAATGAACTCCACGGTGCGTATAAGCACCATTCTGAGCTCAGTCGAAGGCGAGCCGCAGTAGCGAGCGTTACGCGTCGCGTCGTTTCCGGGAGCCACTCACACACACGCATCTCATACGTACAGGCACGGTACGCTGCAATACGATGTTAGTAGAGATTTCAACAGAGCACCGATCTACATGTACCAATCATAATAGGACGCACAGTTCAGATCACCGTCTCTTGAAATCGTAATGTTTTCTCCCTTCGCAGGTAATGCTTATTTTATCGCGCCAATCACATCTATCGTCACTTTGATTTCAACTCCCACGAACCTTAATCGGAATTGGTCAACTAAATCGCTCGTGAGCTTTAAAGCTTTGAAAAAAGCTTTATATACGTACACATCTAACAAGCATGTTCGTAGATTGCAGTTCGATATTCTTGTCACACTTCTTCACGATATACTATTAACTACTCTGTGGCTAGTTAGGAAATGAATTATGTTATATCTGCCCGCAATTGTATTTTATCCTTGGACACCCACTTCGTTATTACTATTTTTAAAGAGACAACACACCAAATCCAGTTGGCGTCCTTCTTCGTGGAGATGTCACACTATGCGGTACGAAGCAATCCACGAAACACGCGTACAATATAGCCAGCAAATATCATGAATAATGACGGTATCTGCGCAACATTCAATTTTAAATGTCTTTATAAAATTTATGTATATATTTATATCTATCATAAACGTAGGAGCGTATTTATAAATTTTATGGCAAAAAAAATATTTTCTTAGGTGTCATAATTCAGGGAGAAAACAGCAGAACACGTTTTATGGAATAGACGGTCGGATAGTTACCTCTTAAGCCCTGAAGTTATGTACAACTTTTATCACAATACCTATTCTACAGAAATGGCATAAACATGTATTCTACATTACCTACCAAGAGTTAACAAGCTTGTCTGTCTGTTTTACAGCTTTTACGTACTCACAGCACTTGTAAAGTTGGGAAGTTACGACTCCGGCGGCGGCTTGTCGACAGATATCCAGCTCCGGTATGATTGGACCACACTTATTTCACATAAAAATATTTTCTAGAAAGTTAAAGATCTCAAAGTAGGATATGCCCTCAAATCAGAAAACACGGGAGATGTGGTAAGGCCCGCCCCATCACCACATCTCCCGTTTTTTCTGATCTGATCTGATGCGGCATAGCAGGTGCGACATCTGGTCGAACTTGCCTTGAGGACGGGTTCGCATCTTACGATTTTTGACAATGTTGTTTGCAAAAATACCAGCTGTGTTGTAAATTACTTGAAAGATGGCATCTTATTACACACGTAAGTACTAAAATATTATTTTTTCCTTGAAGTATGTGGGAGAAAAGCGGAGATATTGTAACACGAACAATGATTATAGAAAAACACATCTCCCTTGTTTTCTAATTTGAGGATATGCCCATCCGAACGTTTGCGTCCCAGAATATCTAGTACATGAATAATAAGCGCCATCGGTCGAAATCTTACCATAATCCCAACGCTTGGCAGGTGCCGGATCGCAGAACGGGTCCATTTATAATTTTAGTATGATAATCTAAGACGACTATGACTATGACTATGACTATTGAAGAGCCACTTTTTTTGTTATCTTTTTACTTTTTATTTATCTTGCAATGTTTGTTTATTTCAAATTCCAAAAGTCCCCTTCGCAGGGGATTTCTGGGGTAAGCCTATATGTTCGGGTTCGAGTCAAATTTTGCAACTAAATTTTAGACCAGTTATTGTTCACTTGAGATGAAAATTTGCCTGTCAAGTTCCGATGAAACTACAATATTAAGAGAGTGAGCTGATCTGATGATGGAGACGGAAGGTCTAAAACAGAACTCCTCAGTAACTAACAGTATATTGGTGGAGCTTGGACTCATTCTGATCAGCTTACAGTACCAACGGATTTTATAAAAGCTTGTCTTGGAAGTATATATTTTTCCACAAAAACCTAATTTCATCCAAATATATTATAATAACCAAGAGAAACCATAACATTCTTACCTATACAACCTAAGTAACTTCGCCCATTCACACTCCCATCAAATAAACTCACTCGATCATAGCAACCTTTCAAATTGTAACGAAGCGAGCAAACAACAACAGGCATTAGGAGAAAACCTCAGAAATCGTACAAAAAACCACTCACAAAAGAAAACTACACCTCTGCCCACGCATTTATAAAAACAACTTTATACTTATGGATTTTATTTTCACCTCGTAAAAGAAGAACAGCCTATCTACATCCACACTTAATACGCGAAAGAAGCTGTCTGGTTGTTAGTTTTCAACAACTATTGCCTACACAAATTATAATTATTGGCGAAGAAAAAAAGAACATCACGAAATAGTGATATTATTAATAGCCCAGTCAACGGAAGGGACGTTAATTATTTTAATTAACGTCCCTTCCGTAAAAAATTTGTCGGTGACTTTGGTTCTTCGGCGAATATCGAAACTCCGAGCATAACACTCTCCATTGCCCGCTGTGCGAAATAAGGAAATAGCATACTTTTGCTTCTGAAAATGCAATAAAACTATTTTAAATGTGTCAATTATGGAAACACATTTGATTATAGCTAAAGCCGTGAAACGCGGCTGATAATATTATAAACTGAAGAATGCTAGTGTATCCGTCTTCACAACAAAACTGTTATTTTGACGAAATTTATTAAATATATAATTTACATCATAGAAAAAAAAACTTTCAATCATGGCAAAGTCTCACTTGTTGTCACACGTCGATGTAAAAAGACAGTATGGACACTAATTTACTATTTGACGACGCGACGTTAGGGATTTTAACTCCCAACGTACCAACTGACGATATTAGTGGGGAACTTTAGGTACTATCAAATATATAAAGCTATTTCGCAGTTTAATAGATTTTAAAGCGAGATAGAGCAATGATAGCGTCCGCAAACGCATTCTAAACAGTTTCTGCACCAAATCGATATGCAAATACGGTTATTACGCAAATGTACAAATAAAAACTGTATCTCGATAGGCTGGCAACTAGTAATGGGCAGTGAAATAAATAATGAGTCCCCTGTGGAGACCAGCGCGGAGCGAAGGTTGAGCGACCCGCGACTGTCATAACACTGCTATAATAATATAATACTGCTTTCATTTAACCACAAAATATTGGATTTTGTGAACCTATTTATGTGTCATTTTGTAGAACTCCTGCTATCTTATTACCAGAAAGCAAAGAAAATCTACACGAAAAGAATAACAATCTCATACAAAAAAGTTTACTCCTGAAAAATCTGCTTTAAGCTAGATGGCGCTTATGTATATAATCATCAAATGTCTAAACAGCTATAAAAGTCGATAAAAATATGGTCAATATAGAAACGTAGTATTAATATTAACAATATTAATATTAACATAGTTAAATGGTGATAGGCCTGGCAAAATTGAGAAGTTTTTTTTTGTGTTAAAGTTAGTTAGGAAAAAAATCACCAACGTTGATTAAAATTAATATTAAAAGGTTAGTAATAAAGAAGTTTACTAAGTTTTCAGCATGCTTAAAATCGTTTACGCCTATATTTTAGACCATCTCAATACCTCTGAGACAGTGCAAGTAAAATCATCGATATGTTCTGTTCTTTATGTCCACACCTTGCCAGTTTATCGACCAGTTACATAAACTAGGGAACATGTGGGTTCCCTAGCATATGTAATTAACTATTACTTATTCTTAAATAATGGAGTGGTGAAAGATAGTTATAACTCAGTTCTGGACCCCTATTCTCAAAATAATCAATTCAATCTCGAAACGAAAAAAGTCGAGACTAGACACAGTCGAGATCGCAATCTCGAAATCGACATTAATTTGTCATATCTCCGAATAAGGGATGTATTTTTGGGCTATATACCTTTTGGCCAGGAGAAGCACGAGCAGGGCCTCCATTTTTCGTATGATTTTGTATCGATCGTATGATTTTCGCACGAAAATATAATGTGGTTTGACTGATTTTCGAAAGATCCCAAATAAAAGTGGCATTTGTAAAATATCTAATCATATCACTCGCTATCGCAACGAGTGGTTTGAACCATTCAATTCTGCTTCTATCAATTGAAAATCTTTTATTTCGCATGATATTTCCGTGCAAAATATTAATTATTAATATAATGCGCGTTCATATTCGTGCAAATGTGTGGGCAATGTAAAGAGTTAAATCGAGTATTTTCGTGTTGTTTCCAGAAATCCGTGGAAACTTTCCAGCATAGCATTTACCAATTTATTCAGACTTGCGACTAGCGGCTGAATGACTAGCGGCTGGATTGCGAATGAAATTGCCTTTGACTATGACGACCCACAAGGTGGACAGACGACCTGATAAAGACCGCTGGAACGCGCTGGATGCGAGCCGCATCCATCCGCTCTTCTTGGAAATGTAAGGGGGAGGCCTATGTCCAGCAGTGGACGTTCTGTGGCTGAGATGATTGACTTATCTACTTGTGAAATTTCTTCGCTTGAAGTAAACAAACCTTGATGTTTGCTAAATACACTATGTATGGAGCCAAAATATATGTATTTTTTTTCAATGAAAATGTTAGTCTTACCTTTGCCGTCGTATTATGTGCTAGCTCATATTGGATGCACAAAAGTAAGTAAGTACCTGTAACAAAAAAAATGAATGAGAATTAAAAACAACATATAGAAAAGAAAATAACTTGTATTATTTGATCTCGACAAGACACCTCATTTTGACCCGACTACGAAAAAGGAGGGTTAAGAATTTGACAGTCTATGTATGTATACACAGAAAAGATATCTTTTTTATTCTCTGTATGTATAAATATTATGAATTAATTTGTTATTTAAGTTACTGACAATTAAACTTTACTTAATATCGAAAAACAAAAAAAAAACAAAAAAATAATATGTATATGTATATATGTATGGAAGTGTGTTCATGTGTTCTCTATAAAAATACTAATTCTCTCGAAGTCCCTTATCAGATTTTAAGATAGGTGTCTATCGATGCGACTTCAATCTCCGCTTGTGTCTGTCTATACGGAATTATACTAAGTCCAATATGGCGGATTCTGTGCCATATATTTTATCGAGTGTCATTGACATTTTTTATGGAACTCAAATAAAATTTAAAATTAATCATTATAATACTGATATTACTATTGCAAAAATATTCATAAAAAGTAGCGTTTTTTTCTCCGTACCATTACGAAAGAGCTAGCTTGGGTTTCTATTTCAAGTCAAGAAGAAATTGTGTCATGTTGCAGTTTAATCAGAAATCATAGGTTCTGGCAGTTTAAACTTAGTTTATAAGATAAACTGGCTGTCCTCCTTCCCTTCACGCCAACTAGGTATTTAGCAGTGCCCGACGGGGTCCACGATTGTTCCTAGCATAAGTAAATAAAATAATATGAATATGAATATTTATTGGCCATAAATAACATTGAATATTACAGGCAAGTCACTTTTACAAATTAAAGCACTAGCGTCATCTTACGTCCTTATCAGTTACTACAATCGGGTTACGCATCTTTCTATGGCCATTGGCACTCTTCTTTATAAAATTTATCTATGGTAATACGTTTCTAGACAACTCTACAACCTAACTCAGCCATCTAAAGGTTCTAATGCTACTTTCCCATTCCATGTGACGAGATTTCAATAAACCACGCACGACTGCCAGCCCTAGAGCACATAACAGGTTGACAGCTTGTACTTACCAATTCCCTTTCCACGAGAATATGCCCAAAATAGCATAATTAATTTATTAATAATGCCTTTATTAACTAGTAGTTCGCGCCGAACTCAGACCTCGCTACCCCTATATCTTCACAGTCCCTGAACCGATTCAGCTCATATTTGCTTACAAAATTTCATGAAGATCGGACCAACGGTTCGCAAGTTAGCATCGGACAAATATACACAAAAACATACAAACATACATACAAATGCCAATTTGTCCCAGTAAACTCTGAGACCTTCGCTTCGCTCGGTCAATAATACTTAATAATAATACTACTTAACGGCTGAACCGATTTTTATGAATATCTAAATGGGTACGGTCTAAAACATGAGGATGGACACATAATTATGTAGGCTACTTTTTTTTCGAAGAAAGGTTTAGCGGAGCCGCGTGTTAAAGCTAGTTAATAAATTAATCGTAAGCGCCCTCCTCGTTACGTATTCGCAAGCGTCGTGATAATTTTTGTGTACGCGCAATCAAATCCTTTTTTTTTTAATGTGCAATTCCACGGACACCGGGGTTCGTGACTTTTGTTATATTTAACTACAGTTTTGTTAACGTATTGTTAACAACGTTAGGATTCCTTTTAGCTATAGATACAAGAAAATCTTATTCAAATCTTAATATAAGGTTAAAAAATAAATAAACATATCATTACTAGTTTGTGTGTATATCAAGCAATCAACTGGTTTTGTTACCTTTGATTTAGTGCTCAGACATAATCTCGAAAACCCTCACCACGTACTTAGGACAAACTTAATTCACCTCCCAAGTGATGATGGATAGTGAACTTTATCGCTGTGCTTTAGGGTAGTTAATTTAATCAACTCATAACATTCGTCTGGCTACAAAGGTTCTAAAGTGATTATAATGAAGTCTGTCTGCATATCGGAATAGTAAATATGAATCTAACTAAAGACACGTTTTCACTGAGAAGTATGGTGATTCTGTAGTACCATACTCTAAATAAATCTGCCAGTATATAAATTATCTGCGTCTCTTTTAAATTTCATATGTGAGAAAGAGGTGACAACAATTTTAGAGATTTCCAATTGTGCTGGTAGCACACCTACGGTATAAAACCATAACCATGAAATTGCTACTACCCAAAGCAATCTGTGAAGTTTAGTCAAGAGTTTTGGCTGTAACGTGAAGAAGTCATGTCGATGTAATGTATTATTTTGAAGAACATATATTTCGCGTTTAAGCGCCGGCTTCTCCAATTCAGCAATCTCGTTCGTACTTTTTCAACTTTAAAAAAATATAAAGTTACATAGAGGAAATAAAAAAGAACACCGAATATCTTAGACCATTTTCGAAACCATTTTGGCGAAGAAGAAAACGTAAGATTTTTATCCAAGAATTATAAGATTAATTAACTTCACTTGTAATTTTACAAAATTTACCAATGGCTAAATAAACTCTGTATGGAGCCAAAATATAAGAGAGAAACACAGTATCACCATCCCAAAAAACTACCAAAAACTATTCTTCAAAAATATACGAATATTTTCAAAATATAACACACTCCCGTTGAACTCTTTTCTTAGGAAGCTCCTATGGTTGGGAAGCTCTCTTTCTCCGAAATACATTTTTTTTTTTACAATTTCTCTTTTGTCTATTCTACGCAAATTATATGCTATTTTTATTTCACCTCCATTTTAAGCTTGTTTAACATTTAAAATTTACGCACCGAAATTCAGTATTCATATGTTATAAAATGTCGGCGAGTGTAAGGGCTAGTATCCACAGGATGGAGCAAAGCTGGGTTGAAATTTAGACTTTTGATTGAGTTACATAATTTTTGCGAAGTATAAACAAACGTAGCCAAAAGTTTGTTTTAAGCTTCACCTCAGCCTCAGTTGTTAGTTGTAAGTGTTTTGTATGTACTAACCAAATGTGACCCTTGTTGTCTCTAATCACAGAAACGACTACTACTACTATAAAGAAAATTTTAATTTGAAGCACAATAAAACCTCTACCGGCGTCAAATTGAAATCCATATTTTGATAGAGGTGAGTATAAGGTTGAGAATTTATCAAAATTGACTTTGGCATAAAAAAAAAATACTTCATTCGGTTACAGCTACGGTTACAGCAACAGTAATTGATTTTTGTTGCCAAAGTCAAGTTTGACCGCGTTCACAGTTGTCTCACTCGTGCATTTTCATACTAGTTTATTGGTGATATAAAATCACTAGGACCCAGATGTGTCCTAAAGCTGCGATTAGAACCCCCGCAGGAAGGGCAGCAGCGAACTCTTAGCAAACGGTCAGAGTTTTGTGATCTCCCTGTGGCAAGCCTCCTGCCCCTTCCACTGTTGAATCCACTGCTGAAGAGAAACCTCCCCCTTAAGAGGAAAGACTTCTCGCTGATAATGATGATGATGATGATAAAATCACTAGTCAAGTGTGGATTAAAACTAATTAAGTTCAAAAAGCATATGTTGGTTCTGTCTACGATAAGATTAATTTGACGGTGAAAGAAAAACAACCAACGGTTGAGAAATTTCAACCGAGCTTCGATTTATACAGCTTCTGTGGACTCTCGCCCTAATATGTTTAAAAGCATCGCCTCGGGCGTGGAGTTACCATCAAACGCAGGGTAACGCTTCCTGCTTGGACCTATTAAATACTGAACGAGCAATCATGCTTATACCAATCGTACTGAGATTTCTTTGCCTCACTTATTTTTGATGTCAAAATGACGGCAAAAGGTCCAGAAGAATGGAAAAGGAGCGTTCTTTTTCCAGGAAATTAGAGTAAGCCTGTTGGTGTACTGTAGCTGCCGTCGTTTCGGAAGGCAATGGTAGATTATTGCGAAATCACACATTCGCACAAAGAAACTGCGGAGAGAAACGTTACACACAAATTTTCGCAGTATCCGATATCAGTGTAATTCATCAATCATATGGAACATTATAGTAATTACCTATATTTCTGACAAAATCACACTTCTTGTCCAGCAGTTATTAGTTCTAAGATTCCCCGTTAGTGCTATTATTGTAACAATGGGCTGTTATGGTCTGTTTACTGAACTTAAATCTGTTGTTTCATATTTAGTTAGTAAAACATATTTACCTACAAGTAAGTACATTATGGCGCTCTACGGGGGAGGCCTATGTTCAGCAGTGGACGTCATATGACTGATGATGATGAAGTACATTATGAACAAATCTTCTTATTGACATCTAGTTATAAAACAATGTCGGGTTAGTTACCATATATAACTCAAGTACGGCTGGACCGATATTTATGATGTTTGATTTGTTGGATTTGTCTCTGCCCAAAAACGTAGAAAAAAACACAAATTTTGTATGAAGAGTTTAGCGAGGCCGAAGGCGAGTTCGTTTCGCGTATGAAGTAGCGGGCATCACCTAGTTAATAATCACACTAATATTATAAATTCGAAAGTTTGTTCGTAAGTTTGTTTGTTTCCTTACAACTCTGTAACGGCTGAAAGTAATTGGATGAAATTTGGTATGAAGGTAGCCCCTGTGAATATGAAGTATTAACACGTAGGCTACTTTTACCCGGAAAAATATTAGTTTTGTCTAGGAAAGCGGGTGAAACAACGGGGCGCTGCCTGTAGCTGTAAATAATTAGATCTCGAGACAGGCTAAAGGCCTCTACAGGGGTTTGAAGTGGTATGACTCTTTTGCAGAGTCCAAAGGAAGTACACACTATTACCGGCTATTCAACCGCCGAGCAGTAGTGTACAAATATTACTGTGTTCCGGATTGTAGGGCACTGGTTCCAACGAAATAGCTGGGCGCAAAGATTTAACATCTAATATCTCCAACTAAGCTATAATAGCAGCTATAATAGCCTCATTCTAATAGCAGAAAAGCCACTAGAAATCTATGTTGGCACTTACAGCTGATTTCCATATGAATCGACCCGCCAAGTTGCAGCGTAGCATAGGAATCAGCCTATCCAACGTGATATAAATAAGAGTCTTTTTGTAAAGATGTGTACTACATAAACTATACAAAGGAAAGTAATGTGTACATTACTTTCCGAACCGTGCCAAGGGAATCAGGTTTATGAACTGAATTACAGGGTCTGAACTCAGCTAAGATTATGCAAAATCATAGTTATGGTAAGTGGTGCATGGAATAGCGATAGAGAAAAAACTTTTTGTAAAAAACTCAATTTTTATCGATAACTGAATATTTTTTCAAAAATATGTAAATGTAAAAACTTTTTGTAAAAAACTCATTTTTTATCGATAACTGAATATTTTTTCAAAAATATGTATATGTAAAAACTTTTTGTAAAAAACTCAGTTTTTATCGATAGCTGAATATTTTTTCAAAAATATGTAAATGTCAATCGATACTTCTTCATAATACGTGGAATGTCGTCTGAGCCTGTACACAGTTAAAAAAAAAAACTGTTTATTACTATGAGTATTACAAAAAATCTACAATCATGCTTAGTTTTTATCTTATATAATTAAAGATTGTGTACTACTGTAGCTGTCTTGTGTTTCTCAAAAATTACGGATTTATAATGGCATTTTAAACAAAAGCATTTTTTTTTTCTTATTAAATAACAAAACCTCGTATAGCCTATTGGTCCATGGATCACGCCGTCTCCATTGATGTGTAACTTTTTTTTAAATTATAAAAGCCAGAAAAGCCAGAAATAGCGCATTTACTATGATAACTGACGTGGGCTTGACAAATTTTATTTTAATATAAAAAAAAAAACATTCGATTTGAGAAACTTTTTTCGCAGAGCAGAGCAGCCGATGACATGACGCGCGACGCGCCGCGGCCCGCAGTGCAAGGCAAGACGGCGTCGCGCGCGCGTTACGCTTATAGCATTCCTGGATAATGATCACCGAATGTGATCGAAACGGAAGTCGAACGGAGTCGGAATAAAAGACTCAATATAAACATGAGTATTCCCGTTTTATTAAAATGAAATATCCACGTTTCTTCCGAGAAACCTATCTTGAAATTCTTAGCGCTTTTTAATTGCAAAGAAAATTTAAGCTGTAGAGTTGCGAGTAAAACCGCATTATCAGCTAGTGCTAACATAATTCGAATGTGTTAATTTTATCGCTTCTACTTGCATTACTTGGCTGAGTACTTGGCACGTTCTTCTATTGCATATTTAATCAGCACAAGTACTTGTCTTGGCTATTTTGCACTAAGTAGTTACTTTTTTAGTACTTTGTGGACTTGCAATTTGCTGGTTTCGGAATGAGCACTGAGATAGACATCTATCTCTTCTCTACATAATATAAAATATAATCGCTTTCCGCGTCTGTCTGTCTGTATATCCGCTAACTCCTATTAAATAAATACATAAATATTGATCGACGTTTTTCAAAGAGCGCCATCTAGCCCCAAACTAAGCAAGCTTGTACTATGGGAACCAGATAACTGATAGAATACATAAATGTTTTTTTTTTTGTTGTAATTACATACATAGAATACATCACACAAATGTTTGTCCTGGGTGGGAATCGAACTCACAACCTATAGATCAGAAGGTGGAAATCTACCCACTGAGCCACAAGGCTGCGTCCGCTTCGGATTAGATAATTTTCTACGGAAGGCTTATATATATAATTTTTCTAAATTACAACCGTGCGAAGCCGGGGCGTATCCATACTTATACTAGCTTTCAACTTGAATTTTTGGTTGGTGTAATTTCTTAAAACAGCTTATTTATTGACGCAAAATTGGTTTCAATAAATCCTCGATGAGTAATTAAGCTGTAATTGACAAAAAACGCAAATTTGAATTTCGTGCGATGAGCGAAACGTTGCACTTTAAATTTAAATGTACGAGACAAGTAAAGAACAATAAAATAGGAGAGTTTTTGGCGGGAACGTGAAGAATTCATGTCGCGTCATTTTATTATTTTCCTAAACTTGTGTTATTTCGAGTGTTAATGTGTAAAAACGGTGAAGTTTTACCCGTTAAGTGTTCGTGAACATGCACGAGTGTTGGTGAATGGTATAATGTCGTGAAACGTGAATTTTCGTGTTGTTTCCAAAACTCCATAGAAGGTTCTAGTAAAGTTTTCACCACTTTGCTGGGGCATGACTTGGACTTGACCGTGACTTGTTTCGCCGTTGACCGTGACTATGACTTGTTTGATAATATTTAACAAAACTTGAGAATACATAATGTATACTTGACACTGGACAAATGCATAAGGCGTGCGACGCCAAAATGCTCTTAGGAGGAAAAAGAAAAAAAAAACAATAAAATAATCATTTCATTAGACATTTACTTGGAATGCAAAACGCGAAGCCAAAAACGTAAAGTTAGAAAACTACATGACGGAGTTTTGGCGGGAACGTGAAGAAGTCATATCGCGTCATTATATTATTTTTCAAAACTTGTGTTATTTTGAGTTTTAATGTGTAAAAACGGTGGATTTTTATTCATTAAGTGTTCGTGACCGTGCACGAGTGTTGGTGAATAGTATATTGTCGTGAAACGTGACTTTTCGTGTTATTTCCAAAACTCCACAGAAACCTTTTCTAAAGTCTCCACCACTTTACTGGGGTATGACTTGGACATGACCGTGACTTACTTTACTTGACTTAGACTATGACTGAGACTTGTTTTATTTGTGAAATACTTTACTTCACTTCAAATAATACAAAACTTGACACTGGCTAAATACACAACGTGTGAAGCCAAAATTTAAGAGAAAAAAAAAAAAAAAAACTACATGACGTTTGATTACTTCACTCTTAAGATAAACATCTCAGTTGAAACAACCTTGCTTTTACCCATTTTGTAAGTGTATGACGGATAAAGCTTAATTCACATTAAAGTTAAAGTTTTTTATATAGGGATATAGGTATATAGATAAGTTAGATATATAGGGCTCAAATTTTAATGCTATATTAATCACGAACGATACAGATTACGATCACGAACGATCTGCCGTTTGGCCATATAGTAGCTTTAAAGTTTGGGCCCTACTACTCTACTGTGACTATTCTACTGTACTTGTACTATTCTACTGTGACTACTAATATGACAAACTTCGAATGCCGGTCGCGTTTGATATTCGTTTACACAGATTTATCATTTAAAAAAAATAGTCTTAAATTATAAAGTTTTTTTTTACTTCGCACTAGGCGTTCTTTTGACAATCTCTTCTGATGGAAAGCGATGATGTGGCCGAAGATGTAGCACGCTTGCCTAGGAAGTACCTACTCACTCTTTTCTTGAACAGCTCCGGATTGTATTTGTTCGGAAAGACAGACGTAGGGAAAGAGTTCCACACCTCAGTTGTCCTTACTAAGAAGGTGGATTGGAAACGAAACGTACGTTTTAATGGTATTTCCACTATTACAGGGTGCCTATTTTCCGCGCGTCTTGTAGTATTGTAGGAGAACGGTGACGGCAGGGTTATGTCGTGCAGTTCTTGTGCACACTCGCCTTAGTAAAATGTGTTAAAACCAAATCTGATCTTTGACCGCAAATTGTAAACAAAGCAAAATCATAAAAACCTTTGTTCGTTAGAACCATTCGTTCAGAAACCTTAGATACCTTAGAAACCTACGGAATGTACTTATAACTACCTGGTTGTCAATATTACTTTCTCGTAAACAAGTAAGTATAAATTGTTGAGTGAAACCAATGAAAAGTTATTGCAATTTACGATGTATATATACATAAATATTTGTAGTAGAAAGTTGGTAGATCGAATAGCGTTTAGAAATTAGGGTTCTTAGCAAAGGATCACAGTATCAAATTTTTGTAGCAGCAGATTACAACTCGTTCCAATTGATGTCAACATCGATATAAGCATCTAAGAGAATTAGACATTTTTGGAGACACATTAACAAAATTTCCAAAGTCACACAGCGCGCAATGGAGAGCTATGCTCGGAGTTTCTTTGCGCGCTAAAATCCGGAACGAGGATACTAACCAAAGCCACCGACAGCTTCAAGGTTTGCTAATGTGCTAATGAGGAGCTATAATATAACAAAACTATATATGAGCCTAATCTTTATAAATATAAAAAAACTGACAAATGCGTAAAAGGTGAGACGAAATAAGAAGAAAAAACTTTTACAATCTCTACGTTGCGTGGTACACAGGTGGCGTATTGCCAAAATCTATTATTACAAGGCACGGTTCCGTATCTCGCAGCCTGTTTGTCTGCCGGGCCGCTGACTGCTGTCACTGACGGCGACGACTGTCGACTGCGGGTCGGTAAACAACATGCTAACTAGGACGCCCGTATACTCAATATACACAAGTCTTGTTTTACAAGGTTACAAGAAGTCTTCGGGCGTCTTAAAAACTCTGACATCACTGCTGGCCACCTAGCGTATACTTAATTGTTTTGACTAATCTTTAAAGATCCTTAGCGGCTGATAGAAAGAACAACGACCAAAGGGCTGGTGCTTACCTCAGCCAGATAATTAGCATTACTATTCAACGAGGTAGCGTGTACAGCTTTTTGGGTACCCTGACCGCGGATAGAGTCCTGAGCTCTGTTTTTTATCTGTAAATAATTTATAATAATTTCAATTTTGTTTCCTTTTGGTTTTTAATACGTTTCAATACGTATTTTAGCGTACGAAGTCGCAGGCATTAGCTAGTAATATATAATTAAATTAGATTTTTACCCCCGAATGTTGAAACTTTTGTTAACTTTGACACTAGATTAAATCTAATGCTGCCTTTGTCTGGCACTAAGCAAATGACAAAGGCAGCAACAGACTTAATCTGTCGTTAAAGTTAACAAACGTTTCAGTATTCGGGGGTTAGTGACTTCGAAATTAAGAATGACTTTTTGTGTTTATACATAATAGAAGCATGGACAAACTGTAAATAACGTGTTAGCGTCCTATAAAATCGTTCAATTACGTTAATGGCCAAAAAAGTGCGCTTTAGCCTTACGCGTTTGGCACATTGCGTCAAAATCGTATTGTGCGACAAGTTTCGGACTTCGTTCCACGAGTTACCTCTGATCACAGATCACACTAGATACCGCATTACGAGATTCGTTGTTCCTACAAAAAGTCACCAAAGTTTGAGATAAGCGCGGGTCGCGGGGAGTGCGACCAAGCGTTCTCGTTGGTTATATCAAGGTTACGCCTACTCGCGCCTAACAATCAACCAGAGTAATTTCTTAGAGTATTTAGACTGATCGGTGGTGCGCTTCGAGCGTCCTGAATGCAGAATCTAGGGTTGATCTGTGCCTCTGATCAAATAGCCCGAGGTGTGTTGTCCCACACAGTGCAATGTAGACTGGACTAACGTTCGTTGATGATGCACTGAGATCGAGGTGTTCTGCGTTCGTTTAGTAATCACACTAATATTATAAATGCGAAAGTTTGTGTGTAAGTATGTAATTAGGTAAGTATGTAAGTGTGTTTGTTCCCGTTCAACTCTGTAACGGCTGAAAGGATTTGGATGAGGTGTGAAGGTGCCTTATTCCCTGGACTAACACATAAGCTACTTTTTATTACACGTGTGTGCAACAATTAAGTGCATCTATGCTCCAAGAGTTTCTGCTCCATGAGGTTCTGCTCCGTAAAAACCTTCACCCAACAATTTCCGTTTCGCTATGAAAGCCACTCAGTATAGGTAGAGCATAATATATTTTGAGTAATTTTACATTGTCATTTCAAAGGTATGAAGGGGAATGAACCTAACTTTACAAAAAAAATACAATTTCGCGATAACATATATGTAACAAACGAATCTGGTGATGTTCTCAAATAAACTAATCGACACCAGTCTAAATGTAGTCGTACAAAACGACTGGCCATTCAAACATACAAATTGGTACAAATTGTAATACAACGCGATAAAACATGGCCCATAAACACTCTATCCAAAACATCATATTTGCCAAAATTATGCATTTGCAATAAATGCACGCAGGGCCACTCCCACGCCACAATGATTGTTATATCCAACGGTAGTGGTATCCTAACTTGTATTATGATTATGAAGCATGCATTATTAATTTACTTGCTCCGCCCCGCGGTTTCACCCGCTATTCTACAGAAACCGAATATTTCTTCCGGGATAAACAGTAGCCTATGTGTTAATCCAGGATATAAGCTACCTCCATACCAAATTTCACTCAAATCCTTTCTGCCGTTACAGAGTTGAACGGGAACAAACACACTTCCATACTTACTTACATGGTAAGTTACATACTTACACACAAACTTTTGCATTTATAATATTAGTGTGATGGTAGATATACTTTGTCCCTAGGTGCCAGTGATCACTTACCGTCAGGTGGCCGGTTGTCTGTATGTTATTGTACATTACATATTATTTTATGTAGTTTACTCTCGCGTCTCGTATTATTTTAGTTCAAATTGGAAAATAAAATGGGCCCAGCTCTGAGTTCTGATTAGGAATCTATGATTATGATCGGTTTGTTTCGCAAATCCGGTTAGTCTCGAAACACATCGGAGTCGCAATCGGGTAACCATTTTCGTTCAATTTCGATTTAAATTAAGATATGAAAATAAGCTTGGATTTAGTTCACGGAAAACTAGATCATTTACTTACCTTTATATTTACTTCTAACGTGATAAATATAATCACATCACGCTAATATTATATATGCGAAAGTTTATGCGTTAGTAGGTAAGTATGTAAATGTGTTTGTTCCCGATCAACTCTTTAACGGTTGCATGAACGGATTTGAACGAAATTTGGTATGGAGGTAACTCATACCCTGAATTAATGGATTTTGCACTTTCTTGGTTTCTGTTTATGCACTGGTTTCGTAATTAATCTATTTGACCTAGCTAAGCAAAGGTCTACGAGTCCACGAAAGCAAATGGGCACCCGATTTGTATTTACATACAACATACATAAATGATTTGATTTGTTAGTGGGTACATTGATCAGACTATAACTTCAGAACCGAAGAACCGGTCTAAATCAAATTTTATAGGCAATTCGTTGATTTCATTTCATTTTTTAAGTTTGAATATCAGGAGTTGTGAAGCTATAGGCGTCGCGATGTGCTAGTTCGGCGCGAATTACTTAGTAATAACTGGTTGTAATTTTGTTCGTTCGGGCTGACAACGTCCAGTGTCCTAAAATGTCTAGTATGCTAAAGAGTCTAGTGTCCAATTTCGTCCAGGCCCAGAAAGTCCAGTGACCTAAAACGTCCAGTATTAAAAGGCACACCTACCAAAATGTTCAGAGCCTCAAAAATTCCACTTACCAAAATGACGAGTCTCAACTATTATGAGTAAGTCAAATTGATATTTTTAAAGCACATAAATATACTAAATGTACCTGTTTACAATAAAAAAATAATTAAATAGCTTATGTGTATAAAATTGGGTTTAATTCAGAAAGAGTCCAGTGGTCCGATTCCTGTAATAGAATTAAACTGTAAGGATTCCTATAACACGCATTAGCCCCGAGTCACCGTTTCTGTTGATTTATTGCAAAGCAAATGAAGTCTCAATTCAATTCAATCCAGAAAATTAATAAAAAATGAGCTGAAAAATGTCAAACATTTCGAGTTTTTGGAAATTTTAGGTACAATATATTTTTTTTTTTTTTTGAAAATGTTCCTTAATTCCTCTTTTACTAAACACAAATTTTAATTTACAGAACTGTCAGGATATCCCCCATTCGCAGGTAAAGGGTTAATAAATGAAATATTTTTTTACCCGGCTGCACAAGAAGGATAATGTTTTTGAGGTGTATGTAAGTATATTTGTGTGTTCCTATATAACTTCATGTAGTATCTTGTAACAATGGTAGACCGATTTTGACGAGTGAGGTGTCGTTGTATTCTTCTTTATGTCCGAACTGACCTCGCGAAAACAACCCTCTGTACAAAACTTCAATCGCGTAAGGACCCGCCTTAATTGGGAAAGGCATGAGGACCCTGCCCTCTGCGCCCCTTTAAAAATAGGTAAGTTGTTACCGCACCAAATTTAATGACCGCTCTAACTCGGGGCTCCATTTTTATATCGCTCGTATGATATCACTTGTATCATTCGAAATGACTGACTTACGAAAGGAATCTTTAAATCTTTTTCGTTTGAAATAGTTATATCACTCGCTAAAGCAACGAGTGGTTTGAACCACTCGAATTCACTTTCTAACAATAGAAAATCTTTAATTTCGCATAATATTTTCGTACTTATCCATGTTTTGTCCATTTCAAAACGTGAATCTTCCAGGACCCTATTCTCAAAATATAAGATTCAATCTCGTCTCGAAAAAAAACCGAACTTCGAGATTTCTTATTCTCAACGCTATCTTTCGATATATTCGCGATGGCTAGCGTGCGAGATACATTGAGTGGTCCGAGGTAATCGAGACAAAATACAGTCGAGATTGGAATCTCGAAATCGACATCAATTTGGCATATCTTCGAATAGGAGCCGTGTTTCGTCCGTTCCCATGTAGCCCACTTTCCGGTTTCGTCCTTTCCTATATCCACTCCAGCATGGCTAGCAAGCGCACCGCGACAAAATCTTCTCTACTCTTTATGCCGTGAAAAATGGAAAAATGAGACAAACGTATACATAATCGTAGCCGTGTCCTGTTCTTGCATAACAAAACGATTTTGTGACGGTGTGCATGCTAGCCCTGCTGGTGTCTATTCTTATCTTGGCCACTTCAATACTAATCTTGGGTTTGCATATTTAAATCGCACGCTGAAAACATATAATAGCGCTTTCATCCTAAATTTAGACCATAAAGTTTGGCGCAGACTGTACGGGACATCCAAATGACACCTTTTACACCCCCAATGAATACAACTCATTAAAGCAAGAGAACGGAATGAATAACTTATGACGTCACTTCCGGTGACGAGTTTTTTTCAACGCCAAGTTCATTAGGTGGGTAGGAATGAATTCAGAAAAAGTACCTATACCATCAAATTAAATCAATTGAGTGAAAAATTAGACCTTGTATTTTTTTATGGTACTCGGTGACGTGATGAGCAAGTCGCTCAACTGATGTTAAGCGTCACGCTTGCCCATAACGGTTCAGTGTCACTCGGAATTTTAAACTTCAATAGTTCATAACCATGCGTGGCGATGCACTGCGCTCGTCACCTTAAGATATTATATAATGTCCAGTAATTGCGCTGGAAACGTTGCCCTTCAATCCGGACTACTGCTTGGCGGTTGAATAGCTGGGAAAGGTGTTGTACTGCCCCAGGCGGACTCTGCATGAGAGCCCTATCACTACACTGCTAGGACCAAGGCTAGATATGTCATAAAACTGCGTCCAGAACTACCGCAGGACGGGCAGCAGCGTCCTCCAGTCTCGTCCACCATTCAGGAAGCGAAAATCCTTCTACTGACCCACAAGTCTAGTCGAATGTTTAAATCTACATCCTGTTCTTGACCGTAATCTCAGATCAATGTCGATAATTAAGTTGTAAAACTAAAATATTGATGCTTTTAGCATAACCATTAGCTAGGTACCTACGTATGTTTCGTAAATTATTTCTTTAGGTATAACTAGCCTTGTGGCTCAGTGGGAGGATTTTCGCCTTCTGAGCTATAAGTTGTAGGTTCGATTCCCACCAAGGACAAACATTTGATACTTACATAGATTAACTCTATAGTGTGCACACACAATTTTACATACATTTAAAAAGAGGCTTATAAACTAGTGCAACAACTGGCGGCCTTATCGCTGAAAGCGATCTCTTTCAGGCGATCTCTTCTCTTAGTAAATGAAAATAATTGATGATTAAACGAACTTACCTGTAACCTGTAAGTGAAGTTCTATCATAATTATACGAAGGCTTCGTCCGAAGAGATCAGCAACTATGTAGACACTTGTAGTAATGCATAGCGATCGCCATTGTAATATTTTCGTTACAGTTGGAATTTCAAAAATTTACCTTTGGTTGATGTTTAGGTGTGTCACAAGTCTTACAAATTGCCGCAACTCCATTTCGTTTGCAATAAATTCTAGTTACAAGTCTATCCAGTGCTACCCATTCTACGAGTTATTTATTATTAATAAGCATTTGTTTTGAATACCATTAATATCAGAAATAATTGTAACTGTCCGTTCGAATAACAGTTTATTGGATTGCTAAATGTAGAGATATCGGAAACTTTATGATTGTACTTTTTGAAACTGACTAGCTATTAAACTTTTGATTTATCATTTATTTTGCTGATTCGGTGTGTTTTTTTTATTTAGAACTATTAGGCTGGGTTGCACCTTGTCCTGATGCCAGGGCACTAGAATACGGCATCGGTATACCCTGCCTCTATTAAGAGCCTACTAAAAGGGGACCTCTCCGGGGTGGTTAGAGATGGGGCTCTAACCATCTACGAAACCGAGCTCGGGGAGGATGATAGCGTCGAGTGACAGACGCTGTTGTTGGCTTAGGCGTCTCACGACAGCTGCTAGCTGTCCCGGGAGGAGCTGAAGCGTGGTGCTGAAGGCTCCGGTGCGTTCCCTTGGAGATCCTGGAGCCCTGGGTTAAGCGCCAAGGCAGGCCACCGGGGTTTTAGTGACTATAATCCCACATAACCCGGCTGCACCGAAAGCAGTCGGGTTGTGAAGATTTCACAATCGCAAAAAAAACGGGTTGCACCATAATCCCAGTTCAAGTTACTGTTATAGTTTAAATTTACTATAACTTTAACCATAACCGTGAAGTGTAGCCAGCATGTGTTGCACCATCATATTTGTTGTTATAGTTGCAGTTAACCGAGTAGTCTTTGTTTGGCAGCTTTTAACTATAACGTTTACTTTAACCTGCCAATCTTGCGTAGTTAATGTTACCGTTAAGTTATGACGTCATTTTGGCCATAGCTAAATGGTTAAACTTTTGGGGTTTTAACTGGAGCTATGACTGTAGTTTAAAGTTAACTGTAGATGGTGCAACCCAACCGGTAAGTCTCATAATATTGACACTCGAATATACTTGCATTCAATATTTATTACAGACTTTCAGACTTTCCATAAATTTATGCTTATTCTACTCTAAGTAATATGCCCGCGTATTTACCCGCACTGTGAACATTATCTTTAATAATAACCTTTGATTATTATTAGTCAGGTTGTCAGACAGGGACTCTTTCATCATCTCCAAGTAAAGCCCAAGTAAGCTACTTGCAGTGGCAAGAAACTGTAGTACATACTTAACTGAACAAAAACGAAACTACATGGATACAACTTTACAACTCGCCAATTAACACTAATCGGAGAGTAGCGAAATAAGACTTTGATATGATAAAAGAGGCTCATTATCACGTGTGGACAAAACCTTATTAGTTTGCAGTTTTTTTTTACATTATCAGCCAGAAGACGGCCACTGCTGAACATAGGCCTCCCCCTTAGACCGCCACAGCAACCGACAATGTGCCACTTGCATCCACCGGTTGCCCGCGACTTTCACAATGTCGTCGGTCCATCTAGTGGGAGGCCTGCCTACGCTTCGTCTTCCGGTTCATGGTCGCCACTGAAGAACCTTTCTTCCCCATCGGTTATTGGTTCTTCGAGTGTTGTGGCCTGCCCATTGCCACTTCAGCTTGCAAACTCTGAGAGCTATATCGGTGACTTTGGTTCTTCGGCGAATATCCTCGTTTCGGATCTTATCGCGCAAAGAAACTCCGAGCAAAGCTCTCTCCATTGCCCGCTGTGTGACTCTGAGTTTCTCCAAAAGGCCAGTAGTCGTTTCAGTTCCATATGTCATCACTGGCATCACACATTGATTGAAGACCTTTGTCTTCAGGCACTGCATGATTTTGGACGCGAAGATATTACGCAATTTGCCGAACGCTGCCCATCCGAGTTGGATTCTTCGAGCGACCTCGAAGTTGGACTTACCTAACTGGACAGTCTGTCCAAGTTTACAGTAAAGATCATTAATTGATTTCTATACCACAAGGCACGTGAAACTTATAATTCCCGCTTCGTCCAGACAGACGCAAAACTTGATCTTTTCCTGTTAACCCTGCTATGATCACGTCGTGCATAGACTCTTTAAACTTTGTCTATAAAAAACATACTTATCTGCTACAGTACACGCTAAATTATACCTTAAAATATAGGCCAAAAAGCATGGAATAATTCACAGTGCTCGATGTTAAGAAAACATACGTAACAAATAACTAAATATTAAATTAGATCTTAAACATAGTTAGGCAAAGTCTAAAATCAATAGCAGTGATCGAAGTTGACAAATCATCACCATTAAGAGTGTGCTGTCACTGATATTATGCATAGGCACGCGCGTCCACATGTTTAACTTACACCCGACAATCGAAAAGTGCTCTTAATACAACCAAGAGTGATTGATTTTTCATTAAACTAATAGTTTATTTACAATCGAAAGCTCGGAGCTTATTTTGATACACATTCCTAAATCAAAAATCTAACGTGAATTTATCGATTTTGAACTTTATCACTTCAGCTATAAAGTAGCTTCCTTTGTTAATCTAGTTACAATTATGGGATCAAAAATCTTATTTAGTTATACCAGTTTGAATTTTATGCAATAATCCATAGAGCTATAATTCTAATATCAAGTTTTTTTAGGTTTCTGCCCGCTTCCTCTTCTCTGTTCCGCGTTAATCCGCGAGAGGCGTGCGTGAGCGTGATGCTGACGTGCCCTTAAAAAGTTGACCGGATTAAAACAGGACGCGACGAGTGATCGATGAAAGTAACGTTTTTTGAAGGGATACCATAGTAGGTTTTTCGTTCTGCAATCCAAAATAATTACTTTTATCAAATGTGACATAATGTGTCTATCATTTGAAGAATTCTTCAAGGAAAAAAAGTTTAAAAATTGAAAACACGATTTGAAGTTCCAGGCCCCTGCGGCTATAATGCGTAGTTACTACTTACTAGTAAAATAGAACCTGTGTTCCAGACACATTTTTTTTTTAAATAAGTGTTGTCTCTAATTTCTTTTTTTTATACACGCAAAGCAAAGAGGTTTGATAAGAATTACAAAAAAAAATAGTTTAGTTGCCAGGCAAAGTTAACGCCCTCGCCATTTTTTAAACAAAATTTCCTGCTACAAAAGCCTTGGTAGCAGCGGGGCATTTATGGACACGCTTATGCTGGCCTCGGCTACGCCCCTATCCATTATCGTGTTCATACATAAAGCTTTTGTTATCTATTATATCGCTGCAGAAATGCATAAGGTCCATTAATCTCAATAGAAATTTCTGAAGCACCTTTCCAATTAAAAAGTCGATCAAAAGACAAAACAAAAGAAAAACGTGAAATGTATCTAATCCAATTACTTTTTACAATTATTAGAAGAAAAGTTTACGTCTCGAAAGAAACATTCACAATAAAACGTTTCCATTCAGAAAGACTTCGAAATAACTTCGAGGCAATAAATCTAAAACGGATTTGTCCGCTTCAATCAGGGAGACAAATCTATTCTCGATAAAGCCAATACATTGCATTTTTCAATTAACTGTAAGTAGGTACAATCTGCGTCAAACTTTGTAGCCGCTCTGAACGTGTTACAGACAGAACGCGATGCGGTGTCACAATCACAATAACAAAATGTCAGCCGAAAGTTTTGGCGCCAACGTGAAAAATCGTGTCGCCGATTTGTATAATTTAAAAAAAATATGTTTTCTTTTAGGTGTACTAACGACGGATTCTTATCCAACATAGTGCACTAATTTTTGCAAATCGTATAAAGTTGTGAATCGTGTCTTTTTGAGATGTTTCTGACTCTACGTAAGCTTCTACGTAAAGTACGTCTACGTTCTACGTCCAAGTAGAGTATCCACCATTTTACTGCAGGCTTGACTGTGGCGTACTATGCTTTAAAAAGTGACAATAAGAGGAAAATATATTTATCTCGTTCTTTCTCTTTTCTTCTTTCTTTTTCTTTCTTGATGTTTGTACCTGCACTTTTTTTTACCAATGTACGTCTTTCTGACTTACAATTTGATATAGCGATCGACGTCGGTATATATTTTGTGGCTACATTCATAGCGGCCGTAAAGCTTGACGCAGACTGCACCGCGCTTTCTCGAGACGTCCTGTATTGCCATCCATCTCCGTCATACACCATCATTTGTGCTACGCCGCCATTTTGCCCGGGGCCGGTCCGGTACCGTAACTACTATGCAATCTGTGCTATCGGTCCCGGGACGCGCTGTTTGACTAATGGTTGTCCCGGAGCACTCCAAACGTTGATTTATTAAATAAATTAACGACGTGATAAACGAGCTTTTTAATGCAAATTGCTTTGCACATTACCTAAAGTTTACTAGAGTGCGTGTCAGATAACTTTGCGTTCAAATTCAGAACTAATTATGTCGCATAAAATTAAACTGACTTGGATATGGTTATACCTTTGCGGTAATACCTATTTACTGCAAATGTATAACCATATCCAAGTCAGTGGATAAGTGGATAAACGACCTCAACAAAAGCTCAAAAGCTCCTCCAAAATACTTAAATGTCGTTTTGGTCGAAAAACTTGTTATTCTATTATTTCCATCAATTTGAGCACAGCCTCAAATATATTAACCTTTTTATGAACCTTCGTTATGTTTTACTTCTGTAAACAGCCGTATTTCGCAATACCAAATGAAATAAATCAGCAGAAATTCACCCCAGTGTAAACCAGTAGGCTTAGGGCGCATATTGGTAATAAAAACGAGGGCGGTCCCCACCCTACACAATGAAATGGATACAATAAATAAATTGCCGTAATTAACTCTATTCATACATCAAATTATCTGCTGTATCCAGTCGTATTTACGCACGGTTCCCCAAAATTGTGTAAAATCGCACAATAGGGCAATACTGCGATATGAAAGAAGAATGAACGCGTGCGAATTCCAAATCCGAATGCGTTTGACAGTGTGGGACGGCCATTTTTGCTATTGTAGCAAATGCAGGTCAATGCAGTGTGTCATTATAAGCCGGATGTAGTTCACATCTGTGTAAATTAAGGTTTGATGATTGCGAACGCTTCTATTGATACCATCTGTTAAATTACTTGGTGCGTTTGTAGTCATTTAAAATTAAATGGCTTGCATTTACATGGCAACAAACTTCTATAACAACAGTGATAACGAGCTGTTTTTTATCTCCGAAATTAAAGATATAGATTAAATGACCAAAATTTGAACCTTCACATCACATCATCATCAGCCAGAAGACGTCCACTAATGAACACCATCCCCCTTAGAACGCCACACCGACCGACAACGTGGCACTTGCATCCACCGGTTGCCCGCGACTTTCACAGTGCCGTCGGTCCACCTAGTGGGAGGCCTGCCTACTCTGCATCTTCCAGATCGTGGTCGCCACACAAGAACCTTTCTTCCCCACCGGTTATCGGTTTTTCGAATGATGTGGCCTGCCCATCGCCACTTCATCTTGTAAACTCTGACAGCTATATCGGTGACTTTGGTTCTTCGGCGAATATCCTCGTTCCAGATTTTATCGCGCAAAGAAACTCCGAGCAAAGCTCTCTCCATTGCCCGCTGTGTGACTCTGAGTTTCTCCAAAAGGCCTGTAGTCGTTTCAGTTCCATATGTCATCACTGGCATCACACATTGATTGAAGACCTTTGTCTTCAGGCACTGCATGATTTTGGACGAGAAGGTATCACGCAATTTCCCGAACGCTGCCCATCCGAGTTGGATTCTTCGGGCGACCTCCTTGCGGGCGAAGTTAGACTTACCTAACTGGACAGTCTGTCCAAGGTAGTTATAATGGTCAACAACTTCAAGCGTATCGTTCCCAATGACTACCGGTAACCCTTATTACGTCAAAAGTAAGAAATATGCTGCGCAGTGACGCAAATTTTCCTAAGATTACAAAATTTTAGAAATATCGAGTTGCGTGATTCTGTAATAATTATAATCTAATCTTATGAAGTAAAAGGACAGATAAGACCTTAATTTTGTTAGCTATTTTCTAAGCTAAACTAAGATAGCACTAAAATGGTGCCATCTTTTACGCACATATAATGAATTTGTCAACTCATCCCGCGGGACCAGTTAGGGCGGGCCCATTTGACGTAAGAACCATATTGAAATAAATAGAGACGCAGATAACTTTAGTCCTGTCAAATTAGTGAAGTATGGTACGTAAGTCTAAAATAATAGCACTTTAATGCGAAAGACAATCAGAAATCGGCTTCAGGTCGTCCACAAATAGGCAGTTCTCAAAACTAAAGTTAATTGTTGGCGGGGCGCCAGTTCGGCGTGCATCGGAGTGCTCCAATTTACGAATAGTTGAATTGGAATCATTGTAGTAGAAACAATTGTTTATTTATTGGGAAATTGCAATTTTCTCCTCCTAATGTTGCCACAATTATGGTAGAGCGATTATTTATATATTTACTGCAGAAATACAAGTACTACCTATGGATAGTAAGTATTATCGTAATGAAGTTTCTATTTTATTGTGGCCAAACATAGCTAGCCGAAAAAAGGTTTCATTATCAGCCCTGAAGACGTCCACTGGCACACAAAAGCCTCCCCTAAAAAAAAATTACCAAAATATTAAAAAAAACAAGATTCAGTCATACACTGTCTAAGATAACAGTTAAGTGCCGCCCATAATTTTGAACTTCAACAGTTCAAATCCATGCGCGGCAATGCACACCCACAGTATTATTTTTTATTCTTAGCTTTGCTCAACAGGTTCTGGGATCCGTGCCTTTTGTCAAATTTAACTATTTTTGTCAACTAAAACTTAAAATAAAAACTACAGACTTTACAAAAGGAATATACCACAGAAAACTTATTATTATTATTACCGATTTTAGATGTTAAATTAATTATTTGCCCAGAAATTTCGCTGCAAACTTAGCCCTTCAATCCGGAACACACTACTGCACGGTGGTTGAACAATTGGCAAAGATGTGGTACTTGCTTCCCTCGGCAGACTCTGCAAATACTCCTACCACTACAATTACAAAATGTGTATTCCACTCTCCCCATAGCCTTTCCGTTACCACACTTTACACTAAGCTAGCAACACCTGAGCCACAATTCAGTCGCTAAACCAATTACATAATATCATACTCACTGGCACCATAACTGGAATACCAGTTCTCATTCAAGTCGCCGTTAAAAAGTGTTCGGATTACAAAACGGTTCATAAATCTTGACATAACCGCGGAGCCTGGCACGGGATGAACCTAAGGTTGTCACGTACGGGAAAAACTTTTTCATGTCGTACAACTAAGAGAAAGCTTTTAGGTGGTTCAAGCGAATCAGTAGTCAGTAATAGCCTTGCAGTTTGCTCAGGTAAAAGGTTTGAATTGCGCGGTAAGTCATTTTATACCTACTAAAATAATGCACAAATTGACTGCGTGACTTGACTTAGTATGAATGAAGTACTTAGTAAATAATAACTCAGTGAATCTTAAACAATACTGTTTTATTTAAGTATTGGAAAAGTTTTATAATAAGAGTGACGCTTTTATTCATAAGAATAACTACTCGAATCAACTCAGATATGAAAAAAAATATTGAAATTAGCTATGCCAAATGAGTTGACAATTTTTGACCGAGCGAAGCGAAGGTCTCAGAGTTTTCTGGGACAAATCGGCTTTTGTATGTATGTTTGTATGTTTGTGTGTATATTTGTCCGATGATAACTTGCGAACCGTTGATCCGATCTTCATGAAATTTTGTAGGCAAGTAGTTCATTTCAATACAATTTTTAAGTTCGAATATGAGCTGAATGGGTCCAGGGGTTGTGAAGATATAGGGATCGCGAGGTCTCAGTTCGCCGCGAACTACTAGTTTAGAAAAGTCTAACTGTTGTTGCATGGCTGTTCATAAAACAAGCAATAAGTAGATATACCTAGACCCTGGGCGTCATTAATGCTTGTTATTTCGCTACTTTTCGTATAAATCAAGTATGTTTTATACCTGAGCAGCAAAAAAAAAAAAAATTTTTAAAGTGCATCTCATTTTTCCCGCGCACCAACCCTACCAAACAACGTGTTAGCTAAACTCGGTTATTAATACAACGACGGGTTTATGACTGATATTCGACTCGAAAGTATCGTTATTTTAAACAAACGTCACAGAAAACGATCATAATGCGATACTTAGTGGTTGGCAACACAGGCTTCCTGTTTTGAAAAAAGAAAAATAGGTAAAAAATATTTTTTTAATGTGTGTGTGAAAGTATTTTTTTTTGACATTGAGCGTATGCTTCAGAGCTTTGAGCTTTGGCTGGAACCTGAAGAAGTCATTGTATATTTTTCCAAATCTTGTATTATTTAAATTGTTTATGTATAAGAACGGGGGATATTTATTCATTAACTGTTCGTGAACGTGCACGAGTCTTGGTGAATAATAATAATTATAATGCCGTGAAACGTGACTTTTCGAGTTGTTTCCAAAACTCCATAGAAAGCCCGGTAAAGTCTCCACCACTTTACTGGGGTATGACTTGGGCTTGACTGTGACTTACTTTGTACTACCACTGAGACTTATTTCAATTGTGAAATATTTTACTTCAGGGGAAATATTACAAAACTCGACAATGGCTAAATACACAAAGTGTGAAGCCAAAGTTTAAGAGAGAGAAAAACTGGAGCTGTTGACAGAAGCTGTGTAGTTATGTACTTTATTCAACCATTTCAACGGTTTATTTCATGTTTAGTTTATTTTTAAAGTGGTTTTATGGTGTTTTTTGATGACAGATTCATTAAAAGCTCATTGGAGTTAGCGACGAGAATAGACGCGCAAGAAATTTATAATTTATTACCCAAAATAGATAACTTGAAGGAGCCAGGGGCTCGGTTTAGTAGTCGTGAGCTTTACTTGAGCATGAACTTTTATTTTAGAGCAGTGTTGAAATAATAATAAGAAAATTGAAGTGATTTTGTTATTATTCTTGCTTTTGAACTGATTTTCTTATTATTCTTGCAAGCTTGTAAATAAAACCGAATGATATCTCACAAATCTGATTACAAACTGTTTATTGAAAAAAATCCTTATAGAACGATTCCCACACCCTCAAACTTGACAAAAGATGTTCAACAAAGTCATAAGCTTAGTTTCCCCGACCAAGAAAGACTGACCTGTAGCTTTTACAATTTTCCTTCAAGTTACCCACCGTCCTTCTTCAGACGACAAAAGCCAAAGATCAAAATAGACTGGTTACGGTAATTGACAAATCGCGTGAGAGAATGCATGAAAACTTCTTGAATAATTATGATAACACTTTTTCACAAAAAGTTTGACATGATATTATTTGAGTTGGGCCACCACAGACGACGGACCACAAGTTAACCGACTCTCTCTGTCTCTATCTTACTCACATGTATTTCCCTTTCCCTCTCATTCTTGCAGTGTTTTAGACGCTCGACGATCACAGCTCCGTCGTGTGTAACCGCCCCAAAAGTTAGTTGAAGGAAATCAAAGTTTTGTAGTGGTTATTGTTTGTACTGAAGTCGTCGGAAAAGCGTAATATTATATTTGTTTTGGTTATTTCAAACATCGTAAGTGTTCGAAAGTAAAGTTGTTTGTGTAAGAGCTTTATTACATACCTAGCTGAATGTAGGGTATATATAATTTAAAAAAAAACAGCTAACTGATAACCTGACAATTATTTTGGTGCAGTCAAAAAATTATAATTTTTAGCGCATTTTACAGTGGCTTGACAAGAAATAATAGGTAAATATTCAGAAAAATATACCTTTCATTATAAATAAAAAAATGATGGTTATTATCTTACGAACACAGTATACCTCCTACTGCTCCAAACAAAACCTGCCAACTGTTTCCCATCCCTAAACGTTAACCAAATTCGATGGTTTTACACCGAGAAAACGATGCATAAAGCTTTGTTTTTTTTTTTTTTTAGAAATATCGCAATAATTTCGTAGTTAAGAAGGCACCTCAATTGACGACTTTCTTGCGTTGAAATTATGACGCAGACAAATTAGTTTTTATTGGAATTCCAAAAATATGTTTTTAAAAATCAAAACCTATCAGCGTAGATTTACTATCCATCTATTACTGCCCCGGTGGCTCAGTTGGTAGTGAACCTACCTTCTGTGTTTGGGGGCGTGGGTTCGATTCCCATCTAGGACAAACATTCATGTGATGAATATTTGTGTTTGTTCTATGTCTGGGTGTTAATATCTATATAAGTATGTATTTAAAAATATCTATGTACTTATATCAGTCTCTGGCAGCCATATTACAAGCTTTGCTTAGTTTGGGGTCAGATGACCGTGTGTGCAAAAATGTCCCAGATATTTATTTATTTATTTATTGACACCAAAAACAAAAGATTTTGATAAAGTTACTTAGCGGGTGAAAACAGCTTTCCCCCAAACGCTAATTTTATAAAAAATGCGGTTGAATTCACTAGCTCTCTCTATCGCACGCACGGGAAGCAGAGCGATAGCAATACAAACATATACATACTGCACCAAAATATCGCGGCAGGACGCATAAGACATAACTAGGTACTCGTATCATAAGCTCTGACATCAGCAAGTCCATCGCTACAAAATTTTCTCTACTCTGTAAGACACGTGCTAGTCCATCGGCCTTTACAAACTATAGTTACATACCTACATAAAATTAGAAATATAAGGCCAAATTTATTTCAAAAACAAGTCAGTTACTTGAACTTAGTAGCCAAAAACAGCCATTGTGTGTGGTTTAACTAGGTGGGCGGTCAAATCCTGACATAAACATCAATTGCTTGACACATTTACGTTAAACAATATCATATGAACTAATTTAAACACCACTTCAGCCTCACAAACAACTTTACATCTTATGCAATTGAAAATAAGATACTACAAAAGATTTATCTATCGGCAAAAAAACATTTGGCGGCGCAAAAGATTTGACACAAAAAGTTCTCTTTTGTATTATGTGTCACTTGGAAACAAATGAATGAGTTATTATTTCCTTGGGATTTTGATTTCTAAATAATTCTGTTGTTATTGTGTGGTTGGCATACCGAGTCGGAAGAAAAAAAAAACATCTGGGAACTGGGAACATTAAAAAGTATCCTCTATAACTTTCCGGGGTGCGTTTATGTTAACCTCGTAAAAGTCTTAAGTCGATTTATCATTTGCCAGTTAAATTTTAGTCTGCCGGTGTAACGTAACCGCACAGCCAGTGTTGTCAGCTGAAAACAATTTTTACATCTCATATTTTGGCTCCGCACAGTGTATTTAATTAATTTTTTGGAATTTTTAAGTATAAAAAAATTCACAAATAAAACAAGATTCAGTCATAGTCTAAGTCAATAATTTATGTCGCTATTTAGTCCAAGTCATGCATCTTTAGGACTTACCCCCATCCATGCCTATTATGCCTCTCCCACACTGGCGTCTAGTGCCCCGAATTATCGCAAAACGAGGCGATATCTGCCAATCAGAGGAGATGCATATACTCGTCTCTGATTGGCGGATATCGCTTCGTTGCGCGAACATTCGGTATTCGGCTTGCAAGTCTGGGACCGGCATAACCTTGCCAACTTTTAATTCGCCTGTTAACGTAATATTTTCACCCACTTAGCGCGTTGACTTGCTGCCATCTTTTTTTTTCCTTTTTTGGCTCCACACGTCGTGTAGGATAAGTTAACAATTTCAGTCACGGTCCAGTCCAAGTCATGCTACAGAAAAGTGGTGACAGTTTTACTAAGACTTTCTACTTAATTTTGGAAACAATATTCTACTACAAATATTTAAAAAATAATACAAACCATTGTAAAATGATACTAGTTTATGTTATATTATTGTTCAATTTATCTTTTGTTCTCATTGGCACCAAAAACCTAACCCTTTATAGTTGAAAAGCTAAACGTTTGACTACAACTCACCTGATGATAAGTGACGCTATGGAGGAAGATGGTATGTCTATTTGTCTCTCTCTGTCTGTGAGTTTGTCGCGTAATCACGGCTAAACGGATCAAGCTGAATTTTTGCATAGATATAGCTTAAGGGTAGGAGAACGTGAACGAAGCGGGTAACAGCTAGTAATATAAATTTTAAAAAAAAACCCGCCTACGAAAAAGTATGAAATAAAAGTATTTAAAAAAATAGTAAGAAATAGTAAGTTATTCCTATATTCGTAATTCACAATGGCATTGTCCATAAATTGTCCATAATTATAATGTACATAATATTTTTCCAATGAGTTTTGAGGTCCCTTTATCAGTATACAGAAATAAGGAAAATTTTATTTGTGTCAAAAATACAGGTACACAGAAATACATATTAAAATACAATAGATAAAATATCCGTAGTCTAATGCCTTGTTTGTCAAGTAAGTCTTTGAAGTCGCGGGCATCAGCTAGTTTATGATAAATCTGAGTGCGAGTAATTTTACTGCGCCCATACTGATAAACCTTTTTTACGGGGTATATTATCGTGAGTTATCTCAACTTGGCACGCTGACAACTGCTACGTACTGGAGCCAGTAACTGGCCCCAGTGGGCTCGTTGTGCCACTCTCTTTTTTGTGCGCTCGCTAAGTAGCTTTAGTAGTTTTACGTCGGGATTCTAAAACGTTTGTTAACTTTGACAAAAGATTAAGTCTATTGCTGTCTTTGTCATTTGCTTAGTGCCAGACAAAGGCAGCATTAGAATTAATTTGTTGTCATAACAAACGTTTCAGAATCCCGAGGTTAGCTTATCTTAGCGATGGATAAATTGAGAAAAATTATGACGGAGAGATTGAATGAAATGTGTAATTCATATTGTGTTCAAAACTTATAGCGTTTTTTTAAATAATTTTCTAGCGCATCTTTAGATTTTATTCTAGGTCGGAAAGTACCATTATTATGTTTTGATTTACTTGAGATTGTCAAAATGGGTTGTTCTGTCTTCGCCAGCGTGTCTCATTCCATTTCTTGAGTCGTCCCAAACGCGTATTACCAGCTCAGTTCACCAAATTAATTAATGTTTTTTATTAAATCGCCCCAAGTGCTATTCTTACCTCATGCTATGGCAAAAATTACTAAAAAAAGTATGGATAGCATAAAAATGCAAGTTGTATTTTTTTAAATATTTGTGTAGATTTAAGAAATAGAGTGAGGAATTAATTTAAATAATTGAGTACTGAGGGATTTTTGACTAATGTAATTGGCGTATTGTGCCGTTTTACTTAATAAATAATAAAAACAAAAAAGAGTATTTTTTTTCCTTTTAATATACGGAACCCTGATTACTGAATGGAAATTAAAAACTATTTTTTTTTCGTCATGAGGTCCAAAGGAATTAATGAGAGCGAAAAAAATTGGATCCTTTATCTTTAATATCTATCAATATAATCCTTCACAACAACCAAACGCTCTGATAGATAGAAATATAAATTATAGTAGGTACTCACCTACCAAGTTTCATCAAATTGAAATACTTAGTAATTTTCAAAATAATGAATCAAATCAAATTAAGTAATTAAACGATTGCAGCCCCAAAAATAAAATCAAAGCTTATAATTCTTCCCAGGAAAAAGGCCATGCATCATTTTTCTTTACCTCTATTACATAAAAGCACAAGATTACGAGCTTTCCTCACGTAACAGTCAAATGAAACACGTCATCGACATACCGTCTGACAGTCCGCCAGCGAGTCATTGACTCGACCAACGACGCGAACAATTTCTGAAATAAAACGCTAACACTAACTAGCTGGCAGCACACCAACTGAACACAATGAACTAAACAATCATTGCTATTCGATTACACAGGAAAACTTTTCTCCGCGTCTGTACAAATTACTGAAAACGGGTAATTGAAAGACCAATTGAGTTTTAGCGGGAACGTGAAGAAGTCATGTCGCGTCAATGTATTATTTCAGGTACAAACGGGGGATTTTTATCCGTTAAGTGTTCGTGAACATGCGAATCTCGTCTTTGTGTTTCCGCTAAATTTCTATATGTCGTCACGCCACCGCTGAACTGGTCTTCCGGGCCTACGCCTACCATCGTGTGGCCATCATTCCGTCGCAGCCTTACTCCACATGCCATCACCAGCGCCACATCTATAGCAGTGTCCGGTCTACAGCAGTTATATGGGAGCGATGTCTTCGGCTTTGATTCTTCTTTGTATTTATCTGTGTATTTGTATTTATCGCGAAAAATAGCAGTCACTTTTTGACTATAATAAAATATTTACCTTATAACATTTCATTACAAGAGGCAAGTCATTTTACGATAAGCGTAGTGATAACAAACAAATATAAATCTACGGGGCTTAATTCAAAATAAAAACAGAAAATTGAAAAAAAAACAAAAGAATAAGATTGTAAACGATTTTTTTTATTTTTTTGTTTCAATTTAATACGATGCAAGGAATAGAATTCCTCAAATGATTCCGACATTTTATTCGAAACGTCAGATATTCCAAATTGCTCAGAATTTATGATAGGATTTGATTGACGTCGTTTCGGAAATTGACATCATAAAGTGGGATTAGGGGACCGTTAGGGGGCCGTTCGGGGAGTTAGGGAATAGGCAAATCGGTGTTTAGGAATCCCCGGGGCTTTGGGAGACGGATACAGCGTCTCTTTCAACAACTTCCAAGAATTTCAGGATTTATAAGATTTCACAATTTTTTTGTTTTTGTTACTTTTTTTTAACTTAGCAGAGTAACTAGAGATAATCGCTCGTCCGATAGTAAGCGGCGTGCCTGCTAGACCCAAAGCGTATACGGGTTGCAGGTCAAGTTTATATACTCTTGGCATTAAGAATAGAGTATACCGCCGTACAAAAAGACATAGATCTCAGAACAAGAGGTGAGATCTGTGCAGAAAGCGTAGTCTGATCTTCGTATATCTTCGTTGTTATAGTCATTTCAAGTGACAATTTTTTGTGTCGAAAATACGATGAAGAAAATTAGTTAGAACAGTGTTATTAGTATACCATAAACATTTTTGGAAAAAACAACACATAGCGGCCTAGATTATAGTTATAGTTGACACCAAAAACAAAAGATTTTGTTAAGATTTAGGGGATAGACAACTACCCCCGAAACGCTAATTTCATCAAAAAGTTAAGAAAATTCACTAACTCTCCATGGGACGCACGAGAAATAGGGCGACAGCTATATAATTTCAAATATCGAATGCGCCAAAACCTCGCGGAAGGACTATACTCATAAAAATGTTTTTTTAATAGCGACAAGCTAGGCGTTTGAACGTAGACCAAGAAATAAAGTACGTACGTTTGCATTTCAAACGGCGGAAATGGTTCTTCCTTTCAATCAGAAGTACATCAATTCAAGAGAAAGCCATAAAATTATGTCTAACCCTAATTCAGTCGTGTCCGTTCAAAACATACCTGTTGTTCTATAAACCACGAAACAATGGCACTAAAGTTATTTTTTATTACTTCCTAGGGCCATAAACAACCGACCATTCCCGCTAATGCGCGGTATTATCAATCACACATACATATAATTGTACCTATAATATTAAATATACAAACAAATAAACAGTAACGCATCTTTGTACAAACTTTTTTTTTTAATCTTTCCTCTTAAGAGGATTTTGGCGTCGCACGTCTTATGCATTTGCCAGTGTCAAGTATACTTTTATATTTTCAAGTTTTCTTAAATATTATCAAACAATTCATGGTCACAGTCGAGCAAAGCAAGTCACGGTAAAGTCCAAGTCATGCCCCAGTAAAAACGTGAAAAATTTATTAAAGCCTTTTAAAATATGGAGTTTTGGGAACAACACGAAAATTCACGTTTCACGACATTATACCATTCACCAACACTCGTGCATATTCACGAACACTTAATGGGTAAAAATTCACCGTTTTTACATATTAACACTCGAAATAACACAAGTTTTGGAAAATAATAAAATGACGCGACATGAATTCTTTACGTTACCGCCAAAACTCTTGTACAAACTTGCTTATGCAACTCATGTACGCACACAGAAGTACTGTAATGTCAAATTGTTGTGTAGTTATATTATTATCACGATCATTATTTCAGCTCTTATCGATCCACTGCTGGACATAGGCATCTTGGCGAGGACTGATCGTGATTTGAAATGAGTACTGTCCCGCTCAAAGTTCTAAGGTTTAAAGTTGAAAATCGCATATCATAATTGATGAGAAAACGGTAAATTGTAGTTTTTCATTGCTTTTTCGTCGATTATCGGAAATATACAAATCAAATAAAAAAACTACCTGGTTCGCCGTATAAACTGGCCTGGATATTTAACTTGTAAAAAAATTATTAGGTACCGCTGAAAATTCAGAGCATTTGATTTCAGAAGGGTTTTTCAGGGGGTCATTTTGCGATTTTTTATTTTGTAACTAAGACAGATTTTCGAAATTTTCTTCGGTTAAACGTAATTTCAGTTTTATTTTCTATCTGCAGTATTTTTTGCACCTGATTAAGTAATCTCGTCACTTCGAACAAAGCGCTGAAAAATGCTACTTTTTGTTCAGAAGAGTTTTTTTTTTGTGATTATAAGGGTCGGAGAGTGACATAGGCCGGGAAAATGTACGGTTCCTGAGGGATTTTTCACGCGGGTGAAACCGCGGGCCATAGTTAAATTATAAATTTCGAGCGTAAACTTGAGATTGCAAATATAAGCAAAAAGCCCTAAAATCATAGCAAAAGTATATCTAATCTGTTTGTTTGCCATATTTTTTTGCGACGAAACGGATGAGATTATCTCGATAAAATTGACAAAGATGTATCTTATTTATCACGCAGATAGATGTTCTATTATTTTTATTCCAAAAAATTGCAGAAAAACGATAGGAAGGTATAATCCATAAAATAAAAAAAGTTTATATTCTTGCTGCCTTTAGTTATTAGTTTTACGAGTTATGCAGATAAATTTTAAAGTACGAATACATAAGAATGGCAGTAAGTTACTTATCCAAATATCATCTGATTCAATATATTTTTTTATTGGCATATTTAGGAAGGCATTTGACCAAGTGGACCAAGCTCACATGATGTCATAGGTGACCGTATCGTAGAGGATGGTAAACTTGCAAAACCTGGAATGGGAACTGGCTCTTCGCTACCGGAACACACCGTTAGATTTGGAACTGGCTCTCAAGTGACGCTACCGGAACACACCGTTATATTTGGAACTGGCTCCCAAGTGACGCTACAGGAACACACCGCTAGATTTGGAACTGGCTCTCAATTGACGCTACCGGAACACACCGTTATATTTGGAACTGGCTCCCAAGTGACGCTACCGGAACACACCGTTAGATTTGGAACTGGCTCTCAAGTGACGCTACCGGAACACACCGTAGCCAGCCAGCCGAATACCAGAAAGTACTACTACTACCATGCTGTGGTTTCCTCGCGATGTTTTTCTTCACCTGAGTCTCAAACTCAATGTTAGCATTAGAACCCACTCCCTGCGGTGTACGATCCAAACGCGCTAACCACTCATCTAACATCGACACAATTCTGTATGTAAAGTTAAATTACTGATTTTAAAAATACAGCCCTTCAACCTTCACCGAGCAGTTAAATCCGAACAACGACAAAACAAAGCTCTTAACACTAAAACCGTGTAATAAAACAAAATTATCTCGATCGAGATCGCGACGATCCGTTTACGAACGACTTGTTTCTCCTAATACAACACGGTCAGGCTGATTGATGGCCTTAAACGTTACACTGAGTTACTGGAATAACTGTGCAAGCGGTGACTCTAAATCTCAAACACGGAAGAAATATTTTTTTTCTTAATTTTAAACACGCAAAAATGTAACTACTGTGTTCATCCTTACCTGACAAAGAGGTAAACAAACCTCTTTTTTTCACAAAATCGCCTTTTTCTCAGAGAAATCACACAACCTAGGCACGCATAATAGAACCTTGGGGCTTATCCTCTAACTTTGAAACGTTCGTGATTCTGATTGCGAGACCATCTCGCTCGTACCAACTTAGTCGCACTATGCGCGGTCCCGCTCGCGCAACTTTCGCTATCGCTTTCAGAGTTACGGGATAAGCCCCCTGGTTACTTATGAAACATGAAAGCAACTATATACACACGGATATCAACGAAATTCATCATAATTACATTATATTTTGCATAAATACGAAAACAACGAACGACACAAAATAATCTGATCGTATTTGGGGTTAGACTCCTCTGCAGTCTGGTATACTCTGCACACAGATCACACCCTAGATTCTGCATTCAGGACGCTCGAAGCGCACCACGCTTCTAAATACACTAATAAGAAATTACTCTGATTGGTTGATTGTTAGGCGCAAGTAGGCGTAACCTTGCAATGAGAACGCTCGGTCGCACTCCCCGCGACCCGCGCCTTCCTCAAACTTTGGTGACTTTTTGTAGGAACAACGAATCTCGTAATGCGGTGTCTAGTGTGATCTGTGACTCTGCAGTTACAAGTTTTAACCATTGGACCACCAACGTCGTTTACAGACAAAACAAATCCAACGAGTTTAGGTAATAACACTACTTTATATGACGGTATCTACTACTGTCTAGTACTCGGCTGGCGACGCTACCAAGTCAAGTTGATAATCTGTCGCTAAACACCTAACAGTTTGTTCTAGCAGCTTCACTTTACGATACGATAATGACCCCCGCAAATCTGTATTTTCGGACAGATTACACTATAGCTATCTCTTTTACTCTCTAACTTTTCCCATCGTCTTTCGCACTTTTTGGCGGCTGTAGGTACGCAGACGGCAACGGAGCAGAATTCAAAGCGCCATTTTAGAAAAAAAAACCTATCTTTAGAAAAATATCATTGGCCATGTTCCAGGATAGGTGCGTTAGCCATACTCAACCATATCGTCACTTAAAATAAGTTGAGTTGAGGTCAAACGCTTAGCCAGTCAACCTGTTCAGTAAAGTTCAAGCCTGTTCCTTGATATTTGATTTCTGCAAAGATAAAAAAAAAAAAAAACTTGACTGCAAAATGTAGCCTCACAATCCGGCCCTAAAGAGAAGTTCAATATATTATATACTAGCGTTAGTTAGCACGTTAGCTAACTTCGCGTGGTCCTATACAAAAATAGCCTATGTCCGATACTTAAGCTATATATGTATGCAAAAATTCAGGTCCATCCGTTCAGCCGTTTAGCCGTGATAACGCGACAAGCACACAGACAGAGTTACTTTCGAATTTATGGTATTATTTACGATTTTCCTAATATTTATAAATTCTCTAAGCTCAATTCTTTACCAACAAGATATTGCATCTACGGGCACCTCAGTTGACATTTCACGCTTATACATATCTATGGGCGTCGTAAATTGAAACACGGGCCAGGTGACTACTTTAGGGGACATTCCACGCAAACACTGAATAAATTCCGTGCTTTATGGCTCAATTTCTCATGGCAAGAGAAACCGGTCGTACATGCGTATAGTCATAGTATTTATTACTTATTTCACAGGTATTGCCTTCAAAAACAAGAGAAGAAAAAAAATTACATTTATGTAAAATGTTTTTTTTTTTTTTTCTTTCCTCCTAAGAGGATTATGGCGTCGCACGTCTTATGCATTTGCCAGTGTCAAGTACACTCATATTTTTTCAGGTTTTGGTGAATATTGTCAAATAAGTCATACTCACAGTCAAAGGCGAGCAAAGCAAGTCACGGTCAAGTCCAAGTCATGCCCCAGTAATGTGGTGAAAACTTTACTAGAGCCTTCTATGGAGTTTTGGAAACAACACGAAAATTCACGTTTCACGACATTATACCATTCACCAACACTCGTGCATGTTCACGAACACTTAACGGGTAAAAATTCACTATTTTTACACATTAACACTCGAAATAACACAAGTTTTGGAAAATAATGAATAATTTTTTTTTCTCTTAAATTTTGGCTTCACACGTTGTGTATTTAGCCAGTGTCAAGTTTTGTATTATTTGAAGTGAAGTAAAGTATTTCACAAATAAAACAAGTCATAGTCTAAGTCAAGTAAAGTAAGTCACGGTCATGTCCAAGTCATACCCCAGTAAAGTGGTGGAGACTTTACAAAAGGTTTCTGTGGAGTTTTGGAAACAACACGAAAATTCACGTTTCACGACATTATACCATTCACCAACACTCGTGCATGTTCACGAACACTTAACGGGTAAAAATTCACTATTTTTACACATTAACACTCGAAATAACACAAGTTTTGGAAAATAATAAAATGACGCGACATGATTTCTTCACGTTCCCACCAAAACCTCTTCAGATGACATCAAGCTTAGTATAGACTATAATCTATACTAGAGTTTTGGCGCCAAAGTGGAAAAATGTGTTGCCGCTTTGTATTTTTTTAAGAAAACTCGTGTTTTTCGAGTTACTGTAAAATAATTATGGATCCATTAAAAGTCTTCCGTAACGTGTACGAGTATGGGTAAATCTTATATTATATATTACTCTCACATCAACACTTACCTGACACTTGACATGACATAGAAAAATTCACGTTAAATGTTATATTTCAACAGAATATTATTGTATACCCTCAGTCTAAAATAATTCATTGTATAAAACTTAATCACTCTTAACCACATATCTTTGGAAGAAGCTGCCTTTTGCAACACAGTTTCTAACTAACGCAAAAGGCAGAGCTATCACTTGCATTTAACCTTAGTTTTATGTTTTTGAAATAAATTATGTTTATGTTTATTATATTAAAAAAACTATAGAAATTTAATTTTATTTTTCCTCGTTAGATAACAGTATGGGTGGGTATTTGACTACGCTTTTTGTACGGACAAGACGGCGGTATACTCTATTCTAATTATATATTCATGTCGTAAAATAAATACCAAATTAATCGCAGCATAATTGGATACTGATAAGCAATAACATGTCAAACAACAAAAAAAAATATGTTAATGATACAGAACCTTAGACGAAGATAGAAGATCCATGTACAGAACGCTTAGACGAAGCATCATACAAGATCCATGACAGAACGCTTCTTTGGCTGACAAAGAAGCGTTCTGTATCATAGACATTTTTTTTTTGTTGGTTGACATGTTATTGCTTATGAGTATCCAATTCAAGGTACCATTATTATGCAATTGATGATATTTTTAACGCAAATCAAATTAATAAATAACAATAAAAAGAAGCTGTTTCGTTACTTGTCAATGCCAATTAAAAGCACATCAATAAATAAAACTTTACGCGTTAAACGGC
This sequence comes from Apocheima hispidaria, assembly GCA_947579745.1. Taxonomy (NCBI): domain Eukaryota; kingdom Metazoa; phylum Arthropoda; class Insecta; order Lepidoptera; family Geometridae; genus Apocheima; species Apocheima hispidaria. The sequence goes on from OX388157.1 coordinate 2,724,704, forward strand.
CGAGGCCGTAAAATTAGCATTCACGTTTATAGCCGTGCAATTAATAACTTGACGCAAGTTTATTATTTTACTTTCAAATTGAGATCATCCTCGTAAACAGCAGTAAGTAGTTCCCATCAAAAATAAAACTAGTAGTTCGCGGCGAACTGAGCCCTCGCGACCCCTATATCTTCACAACCCCTGGACCGATTCAGCTCATATTTGAACTTAAAAATTGTATTGAAATGAACTACTTGCCTACAAAATTTCATGAAGATCGGATCAACAGTTCGCAAGTTATCGTCGGACAAATATATACACAAACATACAAACATATAAACAAACATACATACAAATGCCGATTTGTCCCGGTAAACTGTGAGACCTTCGCTTCGCTCGGTCAATAAAAAAACTAGTATTATTAATCAAAGAAAAACAAAAAAACCCAACTGCAAAATGCAGTTTATGACACTTCAGACATACAGGGTTATAAGGAATGGGTATATTAAGCCGAAAGGGGCTCATAGTACTCATGATTGTGAACAACTTTTACTATGGGACGCTGAAATCGTGAAAAAAATATCAGCATCAGCATTTTTCTATGGAACGGTTTTTTTTTCTCTAGTTTTCAGCGTTGTTCCAATAGTAATAGTTGTTCATAATGATGTGTACCTTTTTGGCAAACCCTTTCCTTATTACCCTGTATACAACACCTCACTCGTCAAAGGCTTTAGTCATTATTATTATTATTATATAATTTATTTCAGAAAATAATCCATATTTAGGCTTCGAGGTATACCACAAAAATATACATACTTACTAACATCACAAAAACCCTTCTTCCCTTCCCTTTCCTTTTTCTTGGGTAGTCGGGTAAAAATAAATTACATGAAAATACATTGAATTGAATGAGATGGGTGGATTTGTATTTGAGTTTTGTGTGTGTGTCAAAATTCAAATACTTTATACAAATTTGTAAATAATTTGGCTTAGCAAAACCGCACAGGGACCCTATTCCTGTGCGCTCGAGATTATCTCGGTCACTGTCTCTCTAATTTAGAATTTAATGGGAGTGAGAGTGACCGAGATAGAATGTCATTTCTCCGAATAGGGTCCCTGGACCAGTGTGGTAGATATGGTCCAATCACCCTTCGAGGGTAGGCCGATATAGCAGCAGTGGGATGTTTAATGGCTGATGCAAAGAAGCCCCAAAGTTTTACCCACGATTTATTCTTTGCTTGCTGACATACTAACATTTGTATGGCCACTAAAATGTTGAATTTAAAATCCGATTCAGCACAGCACCCGGATATTTTTCCTGTATCTACCACATAAATAGAAGCACAAAATTAATATGACAAGGTTCACTGTATCTTTTGGCTAAATAAATAATGTGTATTATTATCCCAATTTTCCTCGTTGTTTGAATAAGATCTGTTTATTCTAAGTATCCTGTATTCCTGTATATTTAAACAATAACGGATATGGTTGGTTTTGTTGTCCATGTAGATGCTCTTTGCTCACTCTGAATACAAAATTTGATACACGTAAGTACATACCTTCATGGTGCTTTTGAAACACCACGCTGATTTTTAGGAATAGGAGAGGTTGTGAGGCTGTTTTATACAAGACTAGCTGTTACCCGCGACTTCGTTTGCGTGGACCTACAAAAAAATAACGTAGCCTATGTCCGTCTCCTACCCTTAAGCTATATCTGTACAAAAATTCGAGTTGATTCGTTCAGCCGTTTAGCCATGACAACGCGACATACAGATAGAGAGAGACAGAGTTACTTTCGCATTTATAATATTAGTTAGGATTAGGATAACGAAAAACTTTAGTTCTACGACTTTTGAATATTCACGAAACAAAAATCAGCTGTTCCATACAAAATGTTCGTGGATCTTTACAATAAAATGTATGGATCAGCAGACAATATGTTTTTTCCCTGTTAATTTCCAAAAGCCGCAGATCTCAAGTTGTTCGTTATCTTGTATACAACACATCCTCACAACCGCTCCCCAGCCGATTAAGCACCATGTTTAAATAATATGCTATGGTCACATTATCCGAGTCTACATTTTTCTCATGTAAAATCTTGCCTTGATTTTTCACAGAAGCTAGTGCTGCTCGTATATGTGAGATATGAACATTGGCTCTCACAAACTATTCAGAAATGCTTCGTTTACTTTGTAACGAAACTGCAAAATTCAAAGTTTATACTAGAAAACTAGAAAAAAAAAGTTGACCAATACTTGCCATGTTCAGAGAAACCTATAAAGCTCCATATTGTGCCAAACGATGCACATAAAACTTCTAAAAAGGTCCTATTAGAGATTGTAGATTACACAAAAAATCCTTGAAACGTCTTTAAGGTAACGTTTGTAAATTTATGGTAATTCAGAGATAGGCCACAAATCATAGAATCGTGGGCGATGCCTATTATCGTAACTTGCTTACTACAGCTATGTCTGTGGCTTCTCAAAGTCCTATTCTATGACTTTGTCATACTAACTACGTCTTTTACTGTCTTCGTAGATTTCGACTTTAATATTAACTAGTATATTAACTGTGGTTTGTGGTATCTCAATCGTGAACCAGAGTATAGAATAGTGCATAGATAATTAGTTTATGAGGGTAGCTAACGATATTGCCCATGTTAAAGATGGATTCAAATTAAAATGAAAAAACTGGAGTAAAATTTAATAATAAGCCATGATGGTATTTGTTATATAAAAGTATTATGGTTGTTTTAGGACCTATTTAAATGATCTATTATAATATTTTGCGTGTAGATTAAGAATCGTTCCTTCACCGATTTTGAAGGAGTTATCGGATTCTACTTTATGTCAGGAGTGTCATAACCCACATTATGCAGTCGGTTTTTTTCCCTCATTTTAATAATCAAAACCTATGTTCTTCAAACATCGATTTCCATCTTAAGTTTCATCTAATCGATCTAAAGGGCTCAGTAGCTCAGTTACTGAATTCATTAAGATAATTCTGACTACAATATTTATATGCCTAGCTTAATGAAACTAGACGGTTAGCAGTCAATCAATCTGTTCTAATCAATCTATACGATATAAGGGCCCAGTTTATTTATTTTTTATTTATTTAGGTTCACCTACACTGTGCACACCAATACAATGTCACAAATATACACAAATAAAATAGAACTAAATGTCACAATACTTACAGGTGAATACAGCATGCAATAATAAAGAGCGAGGTACTATAATTATAAATCAGAAATCAGAAATCAGAAATATTTATTGGCCATAAATAACATTAAATATTACAGGCAAGTCACTATTATAGTAGTATAAAATAGTATTAAGTAGTAATAATATTAAGTCATTACATAAAAGTCAAAAATTTAAATTTAAAAGTCATTGTATGAATTATCATCATTGGTCAGATAGTCAGAGACCTCAAAGTCTTCCTAAATATATTAATATGGTCACCAGATATGTCAATATCTGCTGTCTTAGACAGAGTATTATACATACGCACCATTCTACCCATGGGAGCATTTAATCCCACGTTAGAGTGAGACATCGCAGTTGTACTATATAGAGATATCTTACGTGGACCCTATATAGTAAGGGCCGTAATTTTAAGCAAGTTCCATAGGTACACACTAGTCGAGTAGTTTTTGAATGCAGAAGCTTTTTTCAGAAACAAAAAGAAAAAAAAAGACTTTTTAGTCTAGTAAACTAATAAAAATTACTTTCACTATAAGAGAAATTTCTATCATATACGCTCTTATATTTTACTTGAGAAGTTTATTGATTTTCTGAGGTTTTTCTTTCCCTTTTGAGGGTTTCTGTGTACAGTTTTGTTTTCTTTCTTTTGTCTTTTTTTTTTTTTCTCTTCCCTCCTAAGAGGATTTTGGCGTCGCACGTCTTATGCATTTGCCAGTGTCAAGTATACATAATTTATTCTCAAGTTTTGTTAGATATTATCAAACAAGTCGTAGTCACGGTCAAAGTCAAGCAAAGAAAGTCACGGTCAAGTCCAAGTCATGCCCCAGTAAAGTGGTGAAAACTTTACTAGAGCCTTCTATGGAGTTTTGGAAACACCACGAAAATTCACGTTTCACGACATTATACCATTCACCAACACTCGTGCATGTTCACGAACACTTAACGGGTAAGAATTCACCGTTTTTACACATTAACACTCGAAATAACACAAGTTTTGGAAAATAATAAAAAGACGCGACATGATTTCTTCACGTTCCCGCCAAAAAAACTTTCTTTCTTTTTTTATTTTTTTTTCTCTTAAATTTTGGCTTCACACGTTGTGTATTTAGCCAGTGTCAAGTTTTGTATTATTTGAAGTGAAGTAAAGTATTTCACAAATAAAACAAGTCATAGTCTAAGTCAAGTAAAGTAAGTCACGGTCATGTCCAAGTCATACCCCAGTAAAGTGGTGGAGACTTTACAAAAGGTTTCTGTGGAGTTTTGGAAATAACACGAAAAGTCACGTTTCACGACAATATACTATTCACCAACACTCGTGCACGGTCACGAACACTTAATGAATAAAAATCCACTATTTTTACACATTAACACTCAAAATAACACAAGTTTTGGAAAATAATATAATGACGTGACATGACTTCTTCACGTTCCCGCCAAAACCTGTGTCTTTCTTCTTGGCTCTTTCTATTTGTTTTTTTTTTCCGGAAACTCCAGGCTAGGACCAAGAAGGTCCAGACTACCCAGTATGCTAGCGGCATTACCACGCTGAATCGTCTGTTACTTTACTTCTATGGTAACATTTTCCCGCAAATGCTAGGACGTTATAGAACCCCTTTTAAGTTCCCTACGCCCACAGAAACGTATTTGTAATCAGCGTCTCGCGGACACCGCCCCGGCCATAAAAAGACACCAACGAGCCCTTTAGATAACACAAACCGTCTCTATTTATCTATCCTCCTTTATCTACTACACGGAATATCTTTAGAGAACATTCGAGGGACAAAATTACGAGAAATATAGTGAGAAAATGGACCTTTTAATCGTAAATTAGCGTATCTCGTAGAATCCCTGAAAACGTGATGGTGAATTTTTGGTTTAGAAGTAACAATTATGTGTGTAATTTTTATAATGAGACATACCGCATTAGCAATTTATATGGGTATTTAAGTGTTCTTTTTACGTCTCGGTTAATAAGAAATCTTATTTGAATTTCCTTTGAACGAAGGGGTAGGGAAACATTTCCTGTCTCTATTTTCATGTGGCCTTTAAAAGTAGGTATGTCATATAATAAACAAATATTTTCATTGGTAGCGGGTATTTAATTATCTATAGGTACGTGTACCAAAATACAGCGTTACATTCACAGTCTTTAAATAAAACAACCGTGATAAGGCAAATGTCCTACAGTCATATAGTTTGCCACTGAACCCTAAAAAACTAAGGAGTAAACAAAACGAGCGACAGAGTAGAACAAACTCGTTAGTTCAACATACAAGTTAATTATACTTTAATTATAATTATACCACATTTCCTGAGAGTTGGTTTAGGGTCTAATAACCCTATAGAAATCAGAAGTACTCCAGCCTTATTATCTAAACCTCTGGCCCTCCGTTTCCAGTAATTATTATTATTGCCAGCTGTACCCGCTACTTTACATAATTGATTTATACCAGACACAGTATCACTTTATTACGTTTTACGAGAGAGGTATAAATTTTTACGGGACATTATACACACAATATCAATTTTACCTGCGCCCCGTCAGTCTGTGATTGATTTGCTTTTCGTTTAATATGAAAAATGTCCCGGTTTTTCCTATCTGTTAATGACTTTTACTTAATTACCATTTAAATTAGGTGTGGCTTAATTACTTACTAGTGTGAGTTCTTGATCGGCCAACCTGCCTGCTTTAGCGTTGACAACGGAAGAGAGTTTTTATCAATACTCGTTATCTTCATTCTTTAGATCGTCGTCCATTATCAAACAAGCTTTGTATTATGATTAATAACCGGTGTCTTAGTTTTTATCGTCTTTTATTCAATTCGAATATTCACCTCCTTGAGTATAATTATCATTAATCATTGCTTTTGAAAAAAGCCGCAAACAGAATCATTGCAAATGATGTTTTAAAAAGCTTACCTTTGCATTCGTTGGCTTCCTTCGCGGTCGCGCGGCCCCAAGGTCGGTCGAAGTGGAAGGGCTTGCAGCGCTCGCAGTCTCGCCCCGCCGTGTTGTGTTTGCAGTCACAGGTGAGCTGCGGGACTCCACCGCTGGCTGAGACTTCACCCTCCTTCATCGGGATACATCGCGACGCGTGCCCATTGCACTTACAGCGTCCGCCCACAGCAAAATCCGACACTGCGTAGTGTTGGCTACCCGGAGCGGCCTGCTTCTTGCTATCAACCTCATCTCCTTCATTCACCATGTGAAGACGGTTGAAGACGACTCGTATATCGGTTGCGGTGACCCAGTCTTGCAATACGGGAGACTGGTCGAAATTCGCCGCGCTTGGACGTCCTTCCAACGTGCTGAACGCTAGGCGAGGTCCGCCATTGCTCTCTCCAGCCTGCCTATGGCTATCGGAGCATCTAGCTTCCTGTTCATTAGCTGCCGTGACGGTGGCCTTGTTAGGCCGCCCATACACCCTCCTGCACTGGCTCGAGTAAAATTGGAAAGGCTGCCAGGTTGCACCGTAGTCCGCGCTTTTATAGATGGCCACAGAATCAGGCCTGGCCGCTTTCGGACAAAACTGCAGGCTGACATAAGTAAGCTCGTATTTCTTTCCAAGAGAGAGGGTTAAGGACACGTTATCAGGAGGAGAGTCGTAGGATGCAGGGGGAAGAGGAGCAGATCTCCAGCATGTAACATCGTTAGGGTTGTTCAGATCAGTGAGATGGGAAGGAGGATGGCGACGATCGGCGCGCGCGGCGTCACATACTCGGCAGGCATTTTCAGGGTTTTGATCACCGGGAGGATCGCAAAGTCGCTCCGGACCGCGGCGGCCGCATACAGAAGAGGCAGCGACGGGCGCTCCGAAGGCAGCATTCACGAAGTCGGGGATGCAGCGGCGCGGACGACCTTCCTCTGCGCAGGGGTCAGAGGCGGCAAACGCGAGCGCCGCGCTGGCGAGCACGGCCAGGGCGCGGGACACCATCGGACTCACGGCACTGCACTGCACTCGCGTAAAGTTTCGGGCGCGGCTGAGGCGGGACGATACGTGCGCGCCGCTCGGGACCCGCCGGCGGACTGGCGGGGAGAGAGAGCTTTGACGGCTTCGACGAAGCTCGCCCGCCGGACACCGGTGGCCGCGCACTCTACACAGCATCCTCGATTTCTGTGTCTGTCTGAATTTCGTTGTCAGTGAAAGTTTTTTCGCGGCGGCTGGGCGCGCTAATGTGATACGACACTTATATTTTTACAGACGATTTGTCATTTTCATTTTTATTAGCCGCGACGTTTGTAACGCGGTTGAGCAAAATTAATTTAATGTAGCATTGTAGAGCTTGTTCGAAATGTACCTATTATTTCTTCTTATTGAATTGGGGCCTACTAATTGAATTAAATGGTCTGGTCCCAATAGGAGACGTAAGTGGCTAATTATTGGAATAGCTTTTACATATTCCAGTCATTATTCTTTACATATTTACTGAAAAATATCGATTCCAAGAAAGCCTTTTCATCAAAGCTTTAGCTTTAATTCAAGCATCTTTTTCAAATAAATTTCTATTCCGACATCTTTGTGACCCGGATATCTGTACCACCGGAAGACGGGCAGCAGCGTCCTTTCAGTAAACGGTGCATGTTCTGCTATTCATAAGCCACCTGCTAAGCGTGGGGATTATGGCAACTCCTCCTCTCCTTCCGAGAGAGACCTTTGTTCAGCAATGGCCGTATTCTGGCTCATGATGATGATGATCTTTGTTAAACTAAATTCCAACTAAAGACCTTAAACCGCAAACATTTACCTGCTATTACAATTATTCAATTCCGTATTCTCAATACAGTACGCACAAAAGTGTACACAATAGCCCAGACGTCTCACACTCGGAATGCATTACGCCACAGTGTACGCAGCAGTGCGGAGGGTACCTGGCTACGAGTAATTCATAAAGTTCACCCCTGCGAGCTTTAGCCCCCTTTGGAGGGCTCTATTTTTTGCCCCTTAACGGGATAACTCCCGGTACAAGTGTATGTATTCTTTATAACAAACATACGGTAAATATTGCTGTTTCTTGTGTTTATTGTTTCAAAAATTGAGTCAAAATAGCAAAATCCAAAATGCTAAAGTAGTTTTTTTTTCTATTACTTCTACCTATTACTCATTCTACCTATTATCAAGATACTTATTACTGATCGAACTTCACAAACGAAATGCGATCATTAAGCGAGACAAAGCGATCATTAAGCGCCAAACGAAAAAAATACGATATAGGTACGTTTCCGGAGAGCGTGTGCTGCCGGAGCCGATAAAACAAAAAAGTTCCATCGGCCCCCGGTGATATTTCAGGTGAGAACGCTGCGCGACCATACACCTTATCGCGTGGCGATACGGTTCGTGGTCGCGCAATGTCGTCGGCCGAACCTAGCAATCATCGCAACAAGCACCTCACGGTACGGGCCCAGGTACCTAGTGCGAGTTTCCGCCCCGGTATCGGGGCCTGACCATCGGGGCAGATGGGACTAATCCTGATGTTGAAGTTTTGGCGGGAACGTGAAGAAATCATGTCGCGTCATTTTATTATTTTCCAAAACTTGTGTTATTTCGAGTGTTAATGTGTAAAAACAGTGAATTTTTACCCGTTAAGTGTTCGTGAACATGCACGAGTGTTGGTGAATGGTATAATGTCGTGAAACGTGAATTTTCGTGTTGTTTCCAAAACTCCATAGAAGGTTCTAGTAAAGTTTTCACCGCTTTACTGGGGCATGACTTGGACGTGACCGTGACTTGTTTTGCTCGCCTTTGACTGTAACTATGACTTATTTGACAATATTCACCAAAACTTGAAAAAATATGAGTATACTTGACACTGGCAAATGCATAAGACGTGCGACGCCATAATCCTCTTAGGAGGAAAGAGAAAAAAAAAACCTGATGTTTAACAACTGACGGATGAAACTGTAAAAATGTTAGCTGACGCGAAGCCGACGCACACTAGGCGCCTTTCTTTTCACCAACACACCGGAGAACCACGAAAGCACCAGCATGGTAACATCGAACTGAAGATTGTCCGAGCGTGTTTGAGAAAAGTATATAATTTAATATTATAACTCCAGCAATTTAATTACGCCTCTATCTTCTAATCCGTAATATATCTTATCAGTTTTATAGCCCTACCATTTTAATGAATGCATTTTTAAAGACCCGCATTTTGCTTGCATAATTAATTAAGTAAATTGGCTTAATAGTTTATCTTCACATTAATTTAGACACACCAACAAATCAAACTATTATGAATAGATTCTAAATTACTTTGGTGTCTAGTTAGTGTCGTGTTTCTACCGCCTTTCGACACCGATGCACGAATTTTCTTTGCAACCTTGCTTTTGATTTGTTCTGTCTGGGTGTTAATATCTATATAAGTATGTATTTAAAAATATCTATGTACGTATATCAGTCTCTGGCAGCCATATTACAGCTTTGCTTAGTTTGGGGTCAGATGACCGCGTGTGCAAAAATGTCCCAGATATTTATTTATTTATTTATCTCTATAAGGGCTTCTTTCTTAAGTAAAGTCCCAAGTAAGCTATTCGCTGGCTAAAGTGTCAAGTAAAAAAAAGTATAAGTTTCAAAATGTCGGAATAGCCCTAACAGTCACATAAACAGGACAAAACCAATGTTACTTGGGACTTTTACTCGCCAATTAGCACTAATCGGAAAATGGCTAATCAAGACTTTACTTTGAGATCATGAATTAATCTTATATCTAACAAGTATTATCATTAAAATAAAAACATATTAACCGACTGCAAAATGTAGCCTATGTCACTCCGGAGGTAAGGAGAAATCCAACGACTCCTCACTGGTCAAAATCGGTCAAGCCGTTTAAGCTACACGAGGTGTTTAGACAAATACACAGATACATACATACTGATATACTTACATACATCTCAAAAACATTACCCTCCTCCTTGGACAGTTGGGTAAAAATATATCTAGTCGTACCGTGTAAGTACAAAGGAAATCTCAAAACCTCTCAGTACGCCTAGCATAATAAAATTATTATCGAAAAACCTTTCGTTACATACTTGGAACAAAATGTATGAAAAACATAGTTGCCATTTCCGCCCGGCATTTTTCCGTGACCGACTAACCATCACACTGCTCTGTCACACTGGTGTGACGGTCAGGAAGAAACTTTCCTAACCTTCATACTGTTTGTATAGCAGTATGAAGCTTAGGAAAATTATTTCCTAACGTTCATACTAGTGTGTAGGTGAGTAGAGAGGTGAGTAGAACGAGACCGTGGAGCATGTGCTACTGCACTGCAAAGCCACAGAGGACATACGAGTAAGGTCGGGACTCCTTCAAGAATCTCGACAACAAGACTCCAATAGCATAACATCTGACGAAACAGGAGTGGAACAGGTATGCCAGCGACCCAAGGCCGTGCTCCGTTACTTTAAGGAGCTCGGCTGGTTTGGGTAGGCTGGCAGCGGGGTTAGTGCACAAAACACCCTTAACGGGACGTCAGTGCAGGTCTTATCGCCCCTATTTAGAATTAGAATTAGAATTAGTGTGTAGGTAGGAATTAAATACATTCTACGATCGAATACATAAGTAAGTTTTTCGATAGTTGTTATATCAGCGACCTGGAAACAATACCTAGTACCTATCCACTTGGTAGTGGTTCCTCCCTCATTCAGTTATACTAGAGCTAGGGCCAGGGGCACCATTCCAAGGATTTATAACAATTTTTTTTTTTTTTTTTTATGCCCTAGGCAAACAAGCAGACAATATCTTTACTGTCAGTCTCCTCAGTCTGTTTATTGACCGAGCGAAAGTCTCAGAGTTTACTGGGACAAATCGGCATTCGTATGTATGTTTGTATGTTTATATGTTTGTGTGTATATTTGTCCGATGATAACTTGCGAACCGTTAATCCGATCTTCATGAAATTTTGTAAGCAAGTAGTTCATTTCAATACAATTTTTAAGTTCGAATATGAGCTGAATCGGTCCAGGGGTTGTGAAGATATAGAGATCGCGAGGTCTCAAGTCGGCGCGAACTACTATTCACTGTGATTTTGACAAATATAACAAGTATGTCGCATTCAGGTTTAGTGTAGCTATTCTACCAGTAAAGGAATTTTCAGAATCGTTCCAGAAAAATAATTAAAAAAAATATTATGTTTTTGTAAAAATTATAATGAACATTTGGATTCTCTTTCGACCTTCAATAGCCTCTGAGTAACCCAACTGTTTTATGAACGTTTTATGAAGTAAACGAAAGTAATACATTTTAGTTTGTAAGTACTTTGTGTGTATTTTTTTTAGTTGAATTTTTAGTTTAGGACTTGACGTGCCCATTAAAAAAACAGCAGTATTAAAATAAATAACCATCTTTCTTTCCGTACTTCGGTTACAGTCATAACAATTTGTGAACAGACAGAATATCAACCGGACTATTATAAAGTGCCAGTAAAGTTCTGCAGAAGATGTTAGCTGTCCGCTTACGAAGTTGTCGAGAATTAAACTTGAAGCTCGGGGGTCTAGTCAATTTGTATATGTTTGAGACGGCAGTTTGTACTTTCAATATAAGTAATTAAAATTGAAACTTACATTTTTTGTATTTATTTATTTTTGTATATAATATCAGTTGTTTTAATTTTATGTAGGTAGGTAGGTAGTTTGTTATATTTTATTGTAAATATAATAAATATTACTTCTATTTGAAAAACAAAATAATAACAATATGAAACTAGATGAAAATGTAGTCGAGTATCACACTAATATTATGATAAATGCAAAAGTTTGTGTGTAAGTGTTTATATAAGTAAGTATGTATGTAAGTGTGTTTGTTTCCGTTCAACTCTGTAACGGCTGAACGGATTTGGATTAAATTTGGCATGAACGTAGCTTATTCGCTGGAATAACACATAGGCTACTTTTTAATCCTGAAAAAGTTAACCGTTTCTGTAGAATAGCGGGTGACACCGCGAGGCACAGCTAGTTAAACATAGAATAAACATAAACAACTTTTAGAATATTCCGGTTAAAAAAATGTTGAAACGTGTGTAATTTATTTTAGAACATAATAATAAATGATTAATAGATAAGTAAATACCTAGCCGGGTATGTTCTAAACTGCCACCAGAACCATCCGGAGACAGGCAGCAACGTTCTCTTCGACCTTCTGGCCAAGCCTGGGGACCGCGATACCCATCCGAATACTGACCGTAACTTACAGTCTATACAGCCTATACGCCAAGGCCCAAGGACTCATAAGCTCATCATTCGCGACACGTTTGTGTCAATTACCTAAGTACATACCATCAACAGTCATGTCTTGAATGCTGTTATTAAGCAAATGATAGCGACAATACTAGGTCTGGTTCTTGGTATTCTGAAGATCTTTCCATGCTAATGTAGGATGATGTAGGCTTCTAGGAACCATGTATGGATTGTGGGATGAGCGATATAAAGAAATGCATTGAATGTATCTCAGGCAATATTGTAATAATCACCAGAGAGATGGAATCAGAATTAAATTTTCGAGATGGGCTGGGGTCGTTTTCGTCGAGCTATTTAGATAAATTACACTAAATAGCTAATTATTCTAATCTTATATCTAATTCTGGACAAACATGATGTAAGGATTGCGTCACTTTATGGGTTTAGGTTTTACTTTCCAAAGGATATCACAATTCAATTCATTTCAATTAACTTATAGTTGGGATGTGTGCTTGCCTAAAATTGTTTCTGACTGAGACTTAATTGTAAACAATTCTCAGTCAGAAACAATTTTATTTTATTTCACATAAAATATATTTAAGGAAAAATAAATTACTTGAAAAATTGCAAAACTTGCCACAAGCTATATACGGAGACTACACTATGTATGGAGCCAAAAAAAAAAAATTGAAATAAAACTGTCATGTGGTGTGATATTGACATTTAATTTGTACAGTTTTCATCAGAGACCATTACAAAAAGTGTGACCGAGTTTTTTGGCGGGAACGTGAAGAATTCATGTCGTGTAATTTTATTATTTTCCAAAACTTGTGTTATTTCGAGTGTTAATGTGTATAAACGGTGAATTTTTACCCGTTAAGTGTTTGTGAAAATGCACGAGTGTTGGTGAATGGTATAATGTCGTGAAACGTGAATTTTCGTGTAGTTTCCAAAACTCCATAGAAGGTTCTAGTAAAGTTTTCACCATTTTACTGGGGCATGACTTGGACTTGACCGTGACTTGCTTTGCTCGCCTTTGACTGTGACTATGACTTATTTGATAATATTTAACAGAACTTGAAAATATCTACGTATACTTGACACTGGCAAATGCATAAGAAAGCGACGCCATAATCCTCCTAGGAGGAAAGAGAAAAAAAAAGTGAATGCATCGTTCTCTAAATTTTCCCGCGCTCTTTCTGGCTCCGCGCCGATCTTTCTTAAATCTTGCAACATCTATCATCCATTAGTTTGTATTTACGATTAGTAAAAATTAGAATACAACTCATTTACCAAAATAAACATGCAACTGAAGTTGCTAGCTCCCGTATAGCGTATAGGGTAGTTTCCACCCTTGTTCTTAATTTCTAACTGCCTAAGCGCTGACATCCAACCCTTCAGGAAGTAGTAATTACCGCCGACTCGCCAAAAGGTGTAAGGATTGATGTCCACTGAAGGCATAGATAAGAACTAGATCAGAGAAAAGCTGCGAAACTCTAATATGAATATCCCTCATTTCTGCTTTACGATCTGTCATTAATTTTTATTACTTTTATATCTTTTTGAAACACTTGGTCTGGGAAAGTGTTTTCTTTCGATTCTACATTCACAGGCCAGTGTATCGAAAAAGATACACCTAAAAGGGAACAACTACAAGGAAAAGAAACAAAAGCAACAACTTCTTAGCAACTGTTTAGCAACTTAGCTATAGCATCAAAGAATTTAATAATCGTTAATTCAATTTATATAACAATAATAATATTTTGTTTTAATAAAACGGGAATACTCACGTTAAATTGAGTCGGTTATTCCGACTATAGTTTCGATCACATTCGGTGACCTTTATCAAGGAATGCTTAGCGAGACACGCGCGCGACCTCGTCTTGCCTTGCACTGCGGGCTGCGGCGCGTCGCGCGCGTGACGTCAACGGCTGCACTGCAGGTGCGGGGGCGGGGGCGGGTAGAGTATTGTGCTGCGTCGGCGCACACTGGAGCTCGTCCTCACTCGTGTGTCTCGCTAAGCATTCCTTGATAAAGGTCACCGAATGTGATCGAAACTATAGTCGGAATAACCGACTCAATTTAACGTGAGTATTCCCGTTTTATTAAAACAAAATGTATCAAAACCACGTCAGTTTTCATAGTACAATAATAATATATAATTTTATAGTATAGTTTTATAACATAAAATATTTGCACGTCTGCTTGCAGACTAGATACAGCGTGATACTAAAATAATTTATAACACCATTATTAACATGTATTATTGCAAATAAATGATTGGATTGATTGATTGGTTAAAAAAATAACTACGAGCTACACATTTCTGCAATTAAAAAAAACGTAAAATTCACAACCCTAGGGGGAAAACTCAGCGGCGCTGAGCGAGTTAACTACAAACAGAAGACATAATTAGCCACATAATAATATTTCTAGAAAGCTGTTTATAACAAATTAGAAATGTGAAATTGACAAATTCAAACTATTTCTATAGGAGTAATCAGAAATTGCCGCAAAAACACGAAAATGATTTGACCTTTTTTTTGTTCGCCTCAATTCTTGGGTGGTTTAGGTTCAATTCAATTTCAATTTTGTATGGGTATTGTTAATAGTACGAAGTTCACCGGGTCATTTAGTACTTTATAAAGTACCAGATGACCAGGTGAGCTAAGTAACTTATAACATGTAAGATACCACCATTAAACTCGGCTGCCAACGAGACATTTCATCTTATTTTCGGTGAATTCCAGACCTAAAGGAGCAATCACATCGCCGTCTACCTAAGGGTGAATCCACACGTATCAGCGGCCCTGTTAATTGAGTTACCGTGTCCCCTGGCCCCTGCAGGGACTTTATTGGGCTCTTTTTAATGAAACATTCTCGGAGGAATTCCTGGCGGGCTCGGAATGCTTCTTCGGGTCGGAGGTGAGGAATAAAATAAATGTTCACATTGTGAAGTTTTTTTTTTTTTTTCTCTTTCCTCCTAAGAGGATTATGGCGTCGCACGTCTTATGCATTTGCCAGTGTCAAGTATACTCATATTTTTTCAAGTTTTGGTGAATATTGTCAAATAAGTCATAGTCACAGTCAAAGGCGAGCAAAGCAAGTCACGGTCAAGTCCAAGTCATGCCCCAGTAAAGTGGTGAAAACTTTACTAGAGCTTTCTATGGAGTTTTGGAAACAACACGAAAATTCACGTTTAACGATATTATACCATTTACCAACACTCGTGCATGTTCACGAACACTTAACGGGTAAAAATTCACTGTTTTTACACATTAACACTCGAAATAACACAAGTTTTGGAAAATAATAAAATGACGCGACATGATTTCTTCACGTTCCCGCCAAAACTCCCATTGTGAAGTTTTAAGATTGGTATGGAGGGAAGGGATTTCGATTAATCGCGGGTATTATTAATTTAGTGGTCTACACTGACGTTTCTAGAAGTTGGCGCTATCCTTATGTAGAGCTAATCCGGCAGTGTATGTCTCAAAAGCGGCAGTTAAGAAGGTCACCTGCCGCGAGGTTTTGGCGTAGTAGGTATTTGAACATTTTTATTCCTATCGGCTCTTTTTCTTGTGCGAGCGATAGAGAGAGTGAATTTATCTATATTTTTTGACGAAATAGGCTTTCCGGGGGAAAACTGTTATCACCCCATAAATGTTATCAAAATATTTGTTAAGGTGTGAATGGCTTTGACATATAATAATCTACTCCGATAGGTTTTTTAAAAATATTATTGGTATGCCAATAAAAAACCAATTCTGGGACTTTATTTTTTTTAAATTCTTTTTGTATCTATTGGCAGAAACTTGCAATTGGCCCAGTTTTCTTCTACTTTTAATGTTACTTATTAAGTAAGTGCTTGTAAGTGTGGCTATAACTACTACGATAATGCGATATTCCAAAAAAAAAAAACTACGTAGGTATAGTGCTGTGCTGCATATGAAAAAATCGTCCAAATCAGATAATATTTAACAGCTGGTGCTTTTTGGCAAGTTAGCAATTAAGTACTTCGTGCTCCCGGTCAGACCTCTTACACAATTTTCAACATATTAGAAATAAAAAAACACCGAATGAAAATGAAACCGATAATGTTGGTTTATATTTTCAATTTTGACAAAGGACAACGAGAAAAACTCCCAAAAACTCAGAAAATATCGACATGAAAATGGCTTTAAAATATTTGCAGTGTTATTCTAAATATATAATAAGTGACTTTATTAACATTTCCATTCAGTAAACTACAGAAATGTGTAGAAAATGCGCGAACGAGATATTCCCCTATGAGCCTGAAATAAACCCTGAAATCACGAAGCTGTGCGTGCCACAGAAAGACAACATTCATCATTCACCCTTGACGAAATATGCGGAACCGATAGGTAATATTTTTTCGTGACTTCAGCGTTGATCCCATATTAAAAGTTATTCATAACTAGCTGCACCCGGTAGTTTCACCCGCTATTCTACAGGAACGGTTAAATTGTTCAGGATAAAAAGTTATTCCATGGAATAAGCTACCTCCATACCAAATTTCATCTAAATCCGCTCAGCCGCTACAGAGTTGAACGGGAACAAACACACTGACATACTTACACACACACAAACTTTCGCATTTATAACAATTGTGTGATGAAAAGTAACCTAGTATCTAGCCAAACACCAAGCTTACGATATCTACCCATAAATATATTATAATATTATACATTATACTGTATCTACCCTTTATTCAATTCTAATAATAATATGAACCCTATCAAATCTAAATGCAAAAATATTCGTCTGGCTTCAGAGAACAGGCGCTTGACCAAAATAAAATAAAAGTTGTGAACGTACTGACATTCTATATCTGTATGAACTTACGTGGTGTATACAATGTCGCCCATCGGCAAGTGACCGCCCGAAAAGGGCTTATAGTACTCATCATTATGAACAACTTTAACTATGGGTCCAAACTTAAAATCGAGTAAAAAAATCTGCAGTTCCATAGAAAAATGTCAATGGCACTCGACAAAATGTATGGAACAGCAGATATCTTTTTCTTTTCAGGGATGGTCCCATAGTAAAAGTTGTTCATAATAATGAGTACTATAAGCCCTTTTCGGCCGGTCACTTGCCGATGGGGGACATTGTATAACTGTGCTGAACAACGCGATGTGGGTTCCGGCAGGCGCCAGTGGAGGAGCTGATGATAAGCCTTGTTACGAATGGTTTTCACCACTTCCTGGGCTGTCCTCTTATTTTTCCTAGTTTAGGGTTACTTAAACAGAGTATTATACGAATCGCTAAATTGTACCGATGACAGAATTGTATCAATCCACTCATTGTCATAATCATCATCAGCCAAAAGACGTCCACTGCTGAACATAGGCCTCCCCCTTAGAGCGCCACACCGTCCGATAACGTGCCACTTGCATCTACCGGTTGCCTGCGACTTTAACAAAGTCGTCGGTCCACCTAGTGGGAGGCCTGCCTTCGCTGCGTCTTCCTGTCCGAGGTCGCCATTCAATTACCTTTCTTTCCCATCGGTTGTCGGTTCTTCGTGTGATGTAGCCCATTTCCACTTCACACGCTTGACTCTGAAAGCTATATCGGTAACTTTGGTTCTTCGGCAAATATCCTCGCTCCGGATTTTATCGCGCAAAGAAACTCCGAGCAAAACTCTCTCCATTGCCCACACTCATCGTACGAACTGATAATTTCTTATATGAAATGAGAATATTGAGATGCCATTGCTTTCCACGTCATAAACTACAATCTGCGGTTCCAGTTTAGTCTCATTTTTACCCGACAGCCCAAAAAGGAGAGTAATGTTTTTCTATGTTACCTCCTGAAGCAAAAATAGCTTGACTGATTTTGACGAATGAGGTGTCATTGATTTCCGCTGGATTGACATAGCTATATCTTGCAGTTGTGTTTTTTTTTAAATTACAATAATTGTTCCGGAATAAAAAGTATGGTATGGCAGTCCTGTTGATTCATACAACTTTTTCAGAAAATTTTATCAATATTTGCATAGGTCCGAAGTTTTCCTGCATTTTGTTTAGTTAGGGGAAAATTATAATAATGTTAATGTTGCTAAAATCTATTTAGGGTCATTTTAAATGCAACTTTGACATTCTTCGGTTCATGCTGCGCCTCTACCCTTCACCGCCCTTTGCATTTATTCAGGTATTTTGTGATATGATCAAGCAACCGATAATACACCAACATGAATCGTAACCAAACGTGCCAGCAGCTTCTGCACTCAACCCATGTTCTCGAGTAACTTGGGCATGTTGTCCCGGGCTAAGATGGCATGTAAGCTTATAACAGGGCAAGTAGGACCTCTTCTATGGCAGTGGTGGAATTCTTTGATACTTGACTTCTATTGCAAGTTTGCAAGCTTACATTTGCGCGAGTGAACTGTCAAATCAAATCGCGGGATATTTCTCCGTTTTCGGCTAGAAACGTAACAACTTGGTTCAGTGCAAGGCTGCTCTTTTAAGAACTACATACATAGAACAAAAATAACCGATTAAAGGGCTGGTACTTGTCTCTGGCCTTGAATTTGCATTGCTATTCAACGAATGAATGCGCCAGCCTTTTTGGTATCTTCTACGGCAGTCAAACGGATGAATTGCGGAAAATAAATCATACGCCATACATACATACTATTACATACCTTTTTAATGAAACATATATATATATATATTTTAGTTTATCTAAGATGTTTTCTTAGCTGCACAGTTATAATCCAGAATAATATTATAAATTGGAAAGTAACTCCGTTTCTCTGTCTGGGTGTTTGTCGCGCCGTGAGGCTAAACGGCTGAACGTCTACAAGTTACGCTGTTTTTTTGCATAGATATAGCTTAATGGTCGGAGGCGGATAGGCTACTTTTTTTGGGCTTTTTGTAGGTCCACGCGAACGAGGTCGAAGTAAGTCGAAGTCGTGGTTAACCGCTAGTGATTGTATAATATGCTTCAATCAAAAAGGACACCAAATCGTTATTTGGACCGAGGGAAACCAATATTTGGTGACTTGAGGAACTTTGCGATTTGTAGTTAAAGAGTACAGTATACCGCCGTCTTGTCCACAGAAAAGAAAAAAGAAGTAAAAAAAATCTCTTCTGTGGTCTTGTCCATACAAAAAGCGTAGTCTGATACTACCCCAAAATTTTATACGATTTCGATGATTTTTTTGTATTTATAGTTATCTACACCGTAGAAAAGTATGCATATCTGTTATTTTTTTTAATTTCGCCATTTCTTCTTTGTTAGTGGCACATAAAGCAAATTTTTTGCGTCGAAAATACGACGAAGAAAAGTAGTTATTAGAAATACCATATTTTTTTAGAATTCCTCAGTAACTAACAGTAGATTGATGGAGTGGGACTCATTTTAGACAGCTTACAGTACCGATAACGGATTTTATAAAAGCTTGTCTGGAAAAATATTTTTTTCCACAAAAACTTATGAATATTATAATTATAAAAACTAAAGTACTTATAACATAAGGTCACAAAAACACACTAATAAATTATAAACGCGAAAGTTTTTGTGTATGAATATGTAAGTGTGTTTGTTAACTCAACTCCGTACCGACTGAACAGAATCGTATGAAATTTGGTATGGAAATGGCAGCTTATAAGTACCCTTTATTCTTGAGTAGCAGGTGAAACCACGGGGCGCTTTAAAAATAGCTATAAAAATCTATATATTTGTATAATATAAAACAAAGTCGGGTTATTTACACCATTTATAACAAGAACGGCTGGACCGATTTTTATGAAAATGTCTCCGCCCCGAATAGCAGAATAACTATTAAAACAGGAAAAAACCACAAGGTTTGTATGAAGAGTTTAGCGAGCAATTCGCAGGCATCACCTAAGTAGTTACTAGATAAATATTTGCTATCAAATATAATTGCTTCATTTAAAAACTACGCGACTGCAGTGATAACGTTGCAAACTATTGTTTTGCAAGTGAAATTGACATAGCTTTACTTCTCAAAGGACGTAGCCGATTGTCTATGGGTAAAGCCCACAGCTATCGTACGTGATGCCATCTGATAGATTGTGGGAAGCAAAAACTGGTATATGGCAACTAATCGGTACCATTACCTTACCCTGTACGGACTGTAGAGCAGCCGTGGGCAGAGAATTACACGCTAGTAAACTTATCTTTGCAGTTCAATGAGGGAGTCACCAACGCAGTCTCGTAACAAATATGCAAGCCATTTGTGGTTTTTTTTTAGTTCCATCATTTGGCCAACTCTACCTACAAAGTTGGTTGGTTTGTGTAATGATTATTACGACGTTTGTATCGAGTTTGGATTGGATTGTATGTAAATTCAAGCTGATTTGGAGCAGTTTCTGATCGATAAATGCGTGGAAACTACAAATTTGTTTGTTTTAATGTATTTTTTATCATTAAATTACATAATAGGCTTTCTATCCCGTAAAAAAATCTAATGTAGCCACAATAATTATTTTTTCTCCACGATCTGGGATCAAAAAGCCTCTACAGCCGTCTACCCTGTAAACCGCCGCCCGTATACGGTCAGTGCGGTCACCGCCGACTGTCGACCACAAAAACTAGCCGTGTAGCGGCCGTTTAGTGGACAATTACTTATCGACGCCCTTCTTAGTACGGCGGCCGTATTCTGTTACTGCGCGATCATTGACGAACACGCTACAAGTTTTAAAAGACTATATAAGTAGGTATGTATAAGGTTTTTCCTGTTATGTTTTGGCTCCACAGTATTTAGCATTTAGCCAGTGTCAAGTATTGTAATATTTCAAGGAAGTCAAATATTTCAGAATTAAAATAAGTCCGAGTCATAATCTAAGTCAAGCAAAGTCAGTCACGGTTATGCCACAGTAAAGTGGTGAAGACTTGAAGTTTCTATGGAGTTTTGGAAACAACACGAAGAGTCACGTTTCACAGCATTATACTATTCACCAACGCTCGTGCACGTTCACGAACACTTTAATGAATAAAAATCCACAATTTTTACACATTACCACTCGAAATAACACAAGTTATGGAAAAAAATACATTACTTCAAACATCCTACGCACTTACCTACTAAGCATGGCCCGACATGCTCTTAACAAGTTTTTTTTTTAAACCTTCTCCTTATTCAATTCAATTTCCATCATCCTAACATTTTCATCGCTGTAGTAAGGTGAAAAGTTGTGTATTTCACTCGGCAGCAGAGTAATTCTACGTCTCGTACCTTTGAAACCCTAAGCTCGCCTCCTCGCTCTTCCTAGAATCTAACTATTTATCTCATATAAAAAACCGTTGTTAAAAATTAATTATTAAAAAAAATTACACAAATCACAGTATAATTTGGAAAAATTCCAAAAACGTTCTACTTTCAAGATTTTTTTCTATCGAGCGAAGTAATTCATATCGTGTACTGGTATGAACTTTTGACTAGATAAGAGTCTTCAAAAGCCTATGTATAACTTTTCTACTTGGATAATTTAAAAATTCTTATTGAAAACTTTGTTTGAAAAGAGCTCTTTTTGGCATTTTACGAACTAGAAGGGTCTTAATCTAAGCGTATGTGCTGCTCTGGCGCCAGAGAAGCACATGCGCTTAGATTAAGTGGCCGCGGGTGTAAGGAGTGTAGTCGTCGTTAACGTCTGCCAATACCATAAGTTTTTTTTTTAAATTGGCCGTCTCTTTTTTTTATGCAGACACATAGTTGTGAAGTGAAGCTCAAGAATAAGTCCCTGCTTTCCAAGTAAGTAAAGTTATTCTCAATCTCCTTATCGCTGTTGGATGTACCGAAAACCTGAGGGGATGGTATGCGGAAATGACATCATTCTGACCCTTTTAACAAACATGACTGTCCTCGTATTTTTTATATTATTTTTTGATTTGAACTTGTCCTATTTTTTATTTTTTCGGTACTTTATGTCGAAAAAGGAAGAGCCCTTTATTATTAATTGGAATTAAAATTCGTATTTTTTATTTTATTTTTTGATTTGAACTTGTCCTATTTTTTCTGAACTTCATGTCGAAAAAGGAAGAGCCCTTTATTATTAATTGGAATTAAAATTTCGTTATAATGTGTGACTCGGTAAATAAATTAAAAAAAAAACATATTTTTTTCCCTTAGACGTATTTATTATACTCCTACATCCTGCTCTGATTTTTTCGTCTTCGACGTAATTTTTTTTTTTTTTTTGTGTCATGTTAAATTATTTTTTTACTCAGCTTGTTATATAATGAAATAAACATAACTCGTTATCATTAATATTATTTTGTTTTCATGCTAATTGTTTTCAGCGCGTGTAGCAAATGGCTGTCCAATACTGTCCAATGGCTGCGGCTGTCCTTCATATAAATTTGGTTGCGGTCCACGCGCACCTGGTTGGCGCCGCGCCAGCTACCGCGGACGCTAATGGCACGTCATTGCAGTGTGTGATGTGATGCTTTGTGATGACCTGTTAATGGATGAAGGAGAAAATAATATACTTACCTGTAGATATTGATATCACTTTATCCCGAGTGTACCCCTCGTGGGCGTGGTAAAACGAGGTATATTTAATTCTCATAAACGATGGTTTAAGTATTTAATTATAACTAAGTAGCTTACGCCGAACTGAGATCACAATATGACATCACACTAATATTAGAATTGCGAAAGTTTGTGTGTAAATGTGTTGTTGTTGCCGTTCAACTCCGTAACGGCTGAACAGATTTAGATGAACTTTGGTATGGAGGTAGCTTATTCCCTGGATTAACATAGGCTAATTTTTAGTTATTGTTTGCAAATAACTGATTAACTGGTTTATTTTTCCAAACATATAGTAATTAGTGGATGGGGCAAGCCCTAGTGTCAAAGTCGTCAAAGTTTACACGTTGCCAAAGATCAACAGCAAGCATTGTATCAAGAAAACGAATCAAAAGGTCACAGAGTCAAGCACTTCAAGAGCGATCACTGATTCGACATCACACATCAAACACTTACAGATTATTCCACGTATTTTAAACCTTATAATAATTTGAATATTATTATTAAATATATTATTTATTAAAATTTAAAGATGTGTTATAGAAAGCTTCGCGAATGATGGGTGACACTAGAGGCTTTCGAGGCGATAGATTTTACTCAATTCAATTAGGTATGTACCGCACTTGCTTTGGGTTTCGAATGGAGTGTAAATTGGAAGACAATTAACTATTTAAGGTGTGTTAGTTCGAGAAAAGATAGCGCTATACACTTTTGCTCGCAGATGAAAAGAGATGGCTTTATATAGCACGCGCTAGTAAAAATAAGCATTAAGAAAAGCTTTTATCGTGTATTGTCACGAGAACCAAACGTGTGTGTCAAATTTCAGCCCGATAGCTTCAGTGTAAGTGGGTGAAATATTGATTGCAAAATTCCAGGGCATACATTCGTGAAGTTAAATAAAAGCTTCTAATAAAATCAGATAATTGCTAATTACATCTAAAACAGGAAATCAATCAAAATTCTGTTTTATGCTATCCTTAAATATATATTTTTATTACCTCATTATTAGAGCAGTATCACTTAAATATATAATTTAATGGAAGTATGGAGATCCAGCGAAAAATGTGTGAAAATCGAGGGTTATTCAATGTTTTTTTTTTATTGAGAGTGTGTTATTTATTTTATTTTATTTATTTTTATTTAGAATACAGAAGTACAATAATAAGGTCATTGCCAGTTAACTTATAGTCTGAAACCAATAAATCAGGCTCACAAATTCTTCCAGCTTCTTGCTAACACGCGAAATGGACAGGAAAGGAGGGATTAAGCGAGCATGCGCGCGCGCAGTCGTTTTGTCACCTTCCGCCACAGATCACGCCAAAATCCGCACTCAGGACGATCGAAGCGCACAACGCATCGCTCAAAAACAACCAATAAAAATTTACTCTCATTGGTTCAATGCTAGATGCGAGTAAGCGAAACCTTGAGATAGCCAATGAGAACGTTTGGTCGCAGTCCCGCAACCCGCGGATTCCTGAACTTTGGTGAGTTTTGCGGTATCTATATATAATCTGTTCTTCCCGCTTAAATATAGAAGTGACTACACGTGACTAAATGGGCCATTCGCGACGCAGATAAATCATGTCCATTTCCAATTCGGAACTATTCTGGTATTTTAGACCTGAAACATCTGGGCCCCTATTCGGAGAAATGACATTTTATCTCGGTCACTGTCTCTCTAATTTAGAATTTAATGGGAGTGAGAGTGACCGAGATAAAATGTCATATCTCCGAATAGGGTCCCAGATCGAACAAACAGATGCAAATAGGTGGTTTGGTTATTTTGTAGTGTGTTTGTTGGTTAGTTTTTTTGATAGTTTTACATCGGATACACAGATTATATATAGATACCATATTACGAAATCGTTTTTCCGACAGTCACCACATTAAAGGAAAGCGCGGAATGCGGGGACTCCGACGATATAATTTATAATTCTCGCTGGCCTACTTGCGCCTAGCAAAGAACCAATGAGAGTAAATTTTTACGGGTGTATTAAGATCGACACCTGGTACGTTTTGATCGTCCGGAGTGAGGAATCTAGTGAGGTATCTGTGGACCGATATCAATATTAAGTCCCGTACAAAGATTATACCTTTTTTTTTTCATCTAAAGAGATTATATTCATTTTTTCGTTCGCGTTGACAACCAAAAAAAAAGCCTATGTCCGTCTCCGACCCTTAAGCTATATCTATGCAAAAAATCAGCTTGATTCGTTCAGCCGTTTAGCCGTGATAAAGCGACGGACACACCGACAGAGAGACACATAGACAGAGTTACATTCGAATTTCTCGTATTAGTTAGGAAGTTGGATTAAGATAATCTATTACTATATGGTTTTATAGGTACTCGAATGCCCAAGAAGGGCTATTTTTAGGGAGTATGTAAGTATGTGGAGTATGTAAGAGTGTATGTTTCTCTGCCTTTAAACATCCCACTACTGAGATATCAGACTACCCTCGAAGTGTGATTAGGCCATATCCACTACGCTGGCCGAGTGTGGGTTGGCGGATTCACATACGCCGTCAAATTTCCGTCCGATTTCTTTTACCAAACAGCCAGTGGTGTATCTGTATACGTAGGTTCCAAGGAACTCATTGGTACGGGCCCGCCCGGTTTCTAAACCACGACCCCACGTATGTGAGGCGAACGTGCTCCCGCTGAACTTCCACGGCTTGTATGTTGATGTGTTCCTAAAGTACCTTCTCTAGCCTAAACGGCTTGACCGATTTTGATGAGCGATCCTCTTTATGTCTATGTTTATGAGTGACAAACCACATTTTGCGGTCAGGTATTTTGTTTTTGTTAACAATTTTAGAGCTGTCGAATTTAGTTTAGTTTGGAGAAAGACACCAGAATCGAAACCTTTGTCATTCTGTCTAATAACAAATAATGACCTACTGTTTACTCAACTAAGTACACATTTTATTATTTTAAAGAGATCGCATAAAGACCCAGTCACACGGTAAGTTGCGGCGCAAAGAAATCCGTTCTCGAGTCACAGGCGGCTAGGCACGAAACTTCTACGTTAAAATATCTAAAATATTTCATTACTTTTGTTGTGGTAGGACTCATAAGCAGAGTCCACCTAGGGTCCACACCTTTAACTGGCAAAGGCCTGTGTTTCGGTTTGAATTGCAATGTTATCAGTGAAATTACTAAGTATTCATTGCTTTAAAATAATGCAGTTGCCTCATGGTTTTTAAGCTGTTTTAGTCAAAAGTTCTGGGTGGCACAGATCTGTTATGGCTAAGTGTGACGCTTACCAACTGGCTAGCGACTTCTACATCTCGTCACTAAATAGAAAAAATAATAATGAGGAATGATTAAGCTACGTCGCAGTTACTTTTCTTTACCTAATAAGCCCACCGCACCACACTCAGGCATCGCATCGCATCGTGCGTCCGGGCCTTTACAATCACTTGTACTACACCTGTTACATGTAGGTAATTAGGTATAAAAACAAACTATATATATACCTGGTCATATAGTTGACAAAATGCCGAGACTGGCGCTGATTGTTCTGCTGTTCGCGCTACTTGTTTCCGCACAAACAGAAGGTAAAATTTATAACATAATTTAAAAGTGGTTCGGTTCTCCTGCAGAGTCCGCCTGGGGCAGAACCACACCTTTGCCAGTTATTCAACCGCCAAGCATTAGTGCGCAAACATTACTGTGTTTCGGATTGAAGGGCAATGTTTCCAGCGTAATTACTGGGCGTAAAGAGATTTAACATATATCTCACGGTGATGAGCGCAGTGCATTGCCGCTCATGGTTTTGAACTATTGAAGTTCAAAATTCTGGATGGCACTGAACTGTTATGGGCAAGCGTGAAGCTTATCATCAGGTGAGCGACTTTCTTGTATCGCCACCAAGTTTCATAAAAAGAAAAAAACTTTCTGTAGTCTCGTTTAGTTCTGCCGTTGTCGTTGCACTCCTGCGATGAGAATGCTAACTACGTTATTAACTAGTAGTTTGCGGCGAACTGAGACCTCGCGACCTCTATATCTTCACAACCGCTCGACCGATTCAGCTCATATTCGAACTTAAAAATTGTATTGAAATGAACTACTTGCCTACAAAATTTCATGAAGATCAGAAAAACGGTTCGCAAATTATCATTGGACAAATATACACAGAAACATACAAATATACATACAAATACCGATTTGTCTCAGTAAACTCTGAGACCTTCGCTTCGCTCGGTCAATTATTTTACTCTCACCTTCACTCGCTCACTCAACGCATGGATCGCATGACTCTGCCTATAAGAAAAAATAATATAGGAATCCTATAAGAAAAACAGAAAATATAATTGTAAAGACGAAACTTCGTAACCCAAAATAAAATATCTATAAATCATTTTTTTTTATGTCTGGTCTGATTATTTTGTGAATTTAATTAATCATAAAATACTCTTTTCTCGAAAACCTAGTTTCTTTCGTTTAAATCTGACACTACGATTGCGCAGGTGCAGGTGACGGTCCTTCTGCTGCCAGAACAAACTACGGTCCAGCCCCAGGTGATCCTGTTTCTAGATCAAACTCCGGTCCAGGCATACGTGCTCCTGGTGTAAAATTGACGATATTTTAGTCTCTTTGGTCTGTAACTGCTGTGTTTAGCGTTTTGCTAGACTAAACTCCTTTCTTATGGACACGCTAATTAAGTATTTAATTAAAAAAATACTATTCCGTGCACCGCATTAGCTTTTGTATTAGCTATGTATTAGGTATTGCCTAGTGTATTAGGTTTCCACACATTTTCCGCTAGCTCTTCGAAGCCCTTAAAATTAATTAATTAAATTTAAAAATTAAATTTAAATTAAAAATTTAATTAAAATTTATTCAAGTTATTATTACTCTAATATTGAGATGATAATAATAGCACAACAATAGGCTTGACATAATTGTAATAGACAAATTGAATAAACTGACATATTTAATTGATATAGCTGTACCTAACACACATAATTTACAAAAGATTATTACTGAGAAAATTCATAAATATTGAAGGAAGAAAGAATTGAAGGAAGAAATCATTAGACTTTTGTGCCTCTGGTGCTCTCCAGCACTGGAGTCATCCCCAAACACTCCAACATTTTCTACAGCAAATAGACTTACACTACAATACCTATACATGACCATGCCAAAAGCTGCGATATTAAACACATGTCGAATTGTTCGGAAGTTTCTGCAGGACGAATTAAGTGCCGAAAATAATACCCACAATGGCCCCACTTGGCCTAGGCCCGTGGTTTTCATCAACACTGAAACTCATATAGTTTCGTGAAAGAGAAGCTCTTTAATTAAATATTAATAATAATATATAGGATAGCATTTTCAACAAACAACACAAACAGAACAGAACAGAATTTTCATTGATTTCCTAGTTTCGTTGTAATTAGCAATTATCAGATTTTTAGAGTTTTGTACCAAAATGGTTAAAAAGTACCCTTATGGTGAGACTTCGATATCCGTCTTTCACAGCCGACTATCTCAGGAACTTCCCCTATATTATATTACTCCTTGTCAGGAACTAGCGATTCAAAATTTGGCATAGGTTTAAAAAATGGTAGCCCACATATTAGTTTTATTTGAAAATAGAGTCTGAAAAGGTCAATGTGGTCAAGTGGGATGTTGCTTTTGGCGGGAACGCGAAGAAGTCATGTCGCGTCGTTGTATTATTTGCCAAAACTTGTGATACTTCGAGTCTCCACCACTTTACTGGGGCATGACGTGGACTTGACCGTGACTTACTTTGCTTGAATTAGACTTATTTTAATTGTGAAATATTTGACTGCACTTGAAATATTACTACTTATATTATAATATAAATACTTGACACTCTAAATACACAACTTGTGGATTCAAAACATAAAAGGAAAAAAAAAGTGGGATGTTATTCGAAAGGACCAGAAAACATTTTTTCCCCCTATAGTATGTTTGTATTAAAAAAATTACTTACCCACCCTGTAATTTAACTTTTTTTCTACTTTTTTTTTACTAATCTAATCTAACCTAAATTATTTCACTCTTACACTTCGGAGATACCTAGTACTTGAAAAAAAAAAAAATGAAAATCTTAGTAAATTGTTGATGCTCCTCACCGCACTCATTCCATGATTTAATATTTCACCGATTGCCCGTGACTTTCACAAAGGCGTCGGTCCGCCTAACTAGTGGGAGACCTACCAACGCCTCTTCTTCCGGATTGTGGTCGCCACTCTCTTCGGCGAATATCCAAGTTTCTTTGCGCGATAAAATATGACACGAGCCAGATATTATTTAGTGCTGTTGGTCAATTAAACATATTTATTTTAATTAATGAAATAATTAATATAATATATGCTTATTTGTCTCATAAAAAAGTTGTACACGTAATAAATAGTTGTGTGAGATAGATTCAGGGTTTTTTTCTCGAGAATAACTTCATTCCGCACCATCCACGCCCAAACTCCAACCCGACTTTGTCGTCAATCCTATTAACCGTCCTAAATGAATCCTCCCTAAACAAACACTCGTTATAACCTATCGTCGTTCAGTAAGGAAGGCGATGAACAGAGGGTAGCGGGCCATCCACTAACGTTAATTTCTCTACAATCTGTGTAATTATATAATTATTTGGTCGTGTTTGGAATGAATCAGAATCAGAAAATTTTATTGACATAAAAGAACACGATATCAAAATTAGGTACAGTGCGACCAACTTATCTATAGACGTGCCTAAATGAGGGAAGTAAATTTGTTTGTTCATATAATACGACAGTGGCTCCCTCACTTAACTGTAGAGTTAAGTTGGTAGTAATGTACAATCATTATTGTGTCATAATACTCAACACCGCTCACAATATGTCTCGTCACGTACAAAAAGTAATGCTATGCTGTAAAGGAGCAATTGTATTACAAACAAATTTAAAAAACAAAAGAGTTTGTATAAGTATTTTAAAAATAATTATTGGAGAGAGCTATGCTCGGGGTTTTTTTGAGCGATAAAATCCGGAACGAAGATAGGTATTCGCCGAAAAGCGAAGTCACCAACGCAGCTTTCAAAAGCAAGCTAGCTGAAGTGGCAATGAGTTATGGGCAGGTCACGTCGCTCAAAGAACCAATAACTGATGGGGAAGAAAAGTTATCTATGTTATGGTTGTGCTTTGATTTGCTCCAGTAACTATTTAATTTTTTAACGAGGTAATATATTTTTATATACGAGAAAATAGATAAAGAAAGAACTAAAATCTAGTACAGCCAAGAAGATATGATTACATGACATTTTTCGTAAAAAAATCATTAAAAAATCCTTGTTCGTAGGCGCTCGAAACATCTAGTATATATTAAAGTGATTATCACATTAATAGTGAGGTCATAATAACATCTAGGATAACGTAGAACAGAATTTTCATTGACTTTCTAATTTCATGTAATTAGCAATTATCTGATTTTTAGGGTTTCGTACCATAACGGTAAAACGCCAATGGTGAGACTTAATAAAAAAAATGTTTAAAAAAAAAATTATATCTGCGAAGGTTATGTGGGTGACAAAATCTGAATTAATTTAAGTTAGTAAGTATATTAGTAGGTATTTAAAAACTAAAGAACTAATACATTTCTTTATTTTGTATTGCATTTAGTTTAAATTTGTTTTCTATTTCCTTGTATAATATATCGTAGGCTAATCGTTGAACTTGGCCGATCGAGATCTGCCTGCCTGGGCAGATCACGATACAACGGCATTTCTTGATTTGGCCGAATATTTCATGATGTGCCAGTATAAAGTTGGGCAGATGGATGATAGGAACTTATTTGTCGATTCGCCCTTCTAGTCACTTGGCCACATCAATATATGGCTTGGCTCATCATAATGTAGTTCCGTTTCGCGACGCTTATGGCGCTGTTTACGCTCTGTCAGCTGTGTGTTTACGTGCGAGAAAGATGGCGGCGTCACAACAAATCGTAGCCCAACATACTATATCCAAACGTGGCTGGGTAAATCATCATTATTATTTAAACTTCAATTCATTAATTTTGTTGGTACTTTGGTTACCCTACAGAATCGATTTGGCCAAGCATGGCCGAGCAAATTGGCAAAATTTATGTTTTGAACGATATGGCGGTTATTAGACAGGCAAATCAAGAAATGCCGTCTTATCGTGATCTGCCCAGGCATATATAAAATATTTTATATTCCTAGTCAGCCGCTAGTGATTAGCAAGTCATTATGTTTCTACAAATTGTCCATCATTTGTTTGAAAGTCAAAAAATAAAAATAATGTTATGGTTATAGTGTTATGTGTATGGCCCGCTAATGAGGGGTGAGGCGGGAAATGAAGAGAACTAAATCCCTGAAAAATGTCAGCCATATTTCACGGTGACGGCTCAGGCCGGGGCGCCGGGGGCGCAAACAGAATAATACAAGTTTCGATCTAATTTGCAAATAGGTAGGTGAACTATACTGCCGGCACATGGAAATAGCACGTCAGGAAAACCGTAATAATGCGTTTATTAATCACAGTACCTATGCTACAAATAGATAGATTAACTCTTTATTGTTCCAAACAATTTAAAAAGAGGCTTAAAAACTAGTGTAACAACTGGCGGCCTTATCGCTGAAAGCGATCTCTTCCAGGCAACCTTATGTTGGATACTGCCCCGGTGGCTCAGTTGGTAGTGAACCTACCTACTGTGCTTGGGGGCGTGGGTTCGATTCCCATCTAGGACAAACATTCATGTGATGAATATTTGTGTTTGTTCTATGTCTGGGTGGTAATATCTATATAAGTATGTATTTAAAAAATATCTATGTACGTATATCAGTCTCTGGCGGCCATATTACAAGCTTTGCTTAGTTTGGGGTCAGGTGACGATGTGTGCAAAAATGTCCCAGATATTTATTTATTTATTATTATTATACTCTTTATTCGGGTACAGATGCACTGGTACACTCTCTGTCTCACTGTCTGGGTGTTTGTCGCGTTATCACGGCTAAACGGCTGAACGGATCGACCTGAACTTTTGCATATAGCTTAAGGGTCAGAGACGGACATAGACCACTTTCTTTTGTAGGTCCAACAACGAAGTCGCGCGTAAAAACTAGTTTAATATAATTTATAAAGATAAAATTACAACTATACAGAAAATCAATCATAAACTTATTATTTAAGCAAATATAGCTATGAGATGTCGTAGCTACGGTGAAACATAGTAATTATTTTTAATTGTTAAGTATAATGTGGTCATGTTTAAGTATAGTGCGCCTTGTCATCTTTGTGTAGTGACGCATTCTTTGGTGGTTATCTCTGTCTATCATCAGCCTCGTAAGGCTTCATAAGGAGAATATGATTAACTCTTATGGGTCACCTCACATCTTACCTCATGTTTTGGGTCAAGCAGCCGCGGATACAGAAGGGGAGGAAGCTGTGAAGTGAACCTGAGCCTCACCTCCCCATAAGTTTTTTTTTCGCTTCGCTCGGTCAATAATATTAGATTATTTTAACTCTTATTGTTTACACGAGTGCCCAAGGAGGGTAATGTATTAGGGGTGTATCACAGATCACACTAGATACCGCTTTACGAGATTCGTTGTTCCTACAAAAAGTCACTAAAGCTTGAGGCGCGGCGCGGGTCGCGACCGAGCGTTCTCATTGGCTATCTCAAGTTTCCGCCTACTCGCGCCTAACAATCAACCAATAGGAGTAATTTCGTATAAGTGTATTTAGACTGATGCGTGGTGCGCTTCGAGTGTCCTGAATGCAGAATCTAGAGTGTGATCTGTGGGTGTATGTATCATCCTGTAGCCTAAAAAGCTTGACCAATTATGACGAGTGAGGTGTCGTTGGATTCATCTTTGTGCCCGGAGTGTAAGTACATTTTGCATTTTGTAAAATCGGTCAAGGGGATGTCAAGATATACAGGGTTATAAGGAAAGGTATGCTAAGCCGAAAGAGGCTCATAGTACTCATCATCATAAACAACTTTTACTATGAGACCAACCCAGAAATCGAGAAAAAAACAGTTTATCCATATATTTTGGCAAGTGTCATTGACATTTTTCTATGGAATAGCTGATGTTTTTTTCTCGATTTCAGGGATGGCCCCATAGTAAAAGTTGTTCTGGCTGGCTTTTTAGCAACTATTTCTACAGCATCAAAGAATTTAATAATCGTTAATTCAAGTTACAAACTAATAATAATATATAATTTTATAGTATAGTTCTATAACAAAATATTTGCACGTCTACTTGCAGACTAGATACACCGTGATACTAAATTGATTTATAACATCATTATTAACATGTATTATTGCAAATAAATAATTTGATTTGATTTGTTCATAAAAATGAGTACTATGGGTCTTTTTCGACTTAGAATACCCTTTCCTTATAACCCTGTATAAGGTCGTGAGTTCTCAGGTCGATGTCACTAAATGAGAACTCAACCTATATCTTGACAACCTCTTGACCGATTTTGTTCAATCTCAAAATTATTATTATTATTTAATTATTTGACTGCCCCGGTGGTATTGATCCTACCTTCTGTGTTTGGGGGCGTGGGTTCGATTCCCATCTAGGACAAACATTTATGTGATGAAAATTTGTGTTTGTTCTATGTCTGGGTGTTAATATCTATATAAGTATGTATTTAAAAATATCTATGTACGTATATCAGTCTCTGGCAGCCATATTACAAGCTTTGCTTAGTTTGGGGTCAGATGACCGTGTGTGCAATAATGTCCCAGATATTTATTATCAAAATTATCAAAATTGGCCTGAAATTCCAAACTGCCGCAGCAAATTTCCTCCCTTATAAAATTTTAATTATAAATTATTGGGGAATCAAAAATCGCTACGAAAAAAATATCTATAAAATTGTAGAGCCTGTACACGCTGTACACCAAGTTTCGTCAAGATTGGTTAAAAGCTACGACAATACGCGACTACCACAGAATTCTCTTTATAAATAAGGCGAGTACCAACATACCAAGAATTCTCCACTATTGGCCAAAGATACGGACAGATGAAAACAATACCATAGATAAGAATGTATACTAGAGCAATACCCCACAAATCAAAAACCGCCGTCGACAAAAAATCTATGAAATTGTAGAATTGAGGTTATGAAAAAAGTTTGTACTCACGATACTATGTAGAGATTCTGAGGATGATGCTGTGTCAATGTCCATAAGTCAAAACCTCACTGCTGTCGTCGTCAAACTTTAGAATAATCAAGAGAATAGGTACGTCAGGATATCCTGTCGTCCTCATCTTTGTAATATTAGTAATATTAATTATTCTGTTTGTACTCTTTATTCATGAATTTCGAAGACCCACATTAATCCACCTATCTCGTCTTCATTACGTACTACTTGAGATTTACCTAAACCAATGTTGTAACGTGCTTTATCGTGCTTAAGAAGCGGTGTCAACCGACGTGTTTACCTCAAGAAATGACCTACAAATTGGTGCAAACGGGCCTCAGAGGCGTCACTCTGATACTCATGATGATTGCTTTGTTCTACAATTGTGAAAGTAAGGACTTGGCTTCGCTGCCACATTTCATAATGTCCGGTGTCTACGGAGCATTCGTCATTGTAACGATAGGTTTGTTAATCGAAGCTGCTCTATACCTGAACACAGACATTCACATTGAGGCGTCCTTCCTGTTAATGGGGATAGTTCTCAATGTAATCTGCTGCGTTATAGCATTCACGGAGTTCGATATAAGGCTTAGAAAAACAGAACATTCGTCGAGTATTTTGATTAATAAAGCGTTGTTATCGATTCTGGGAGCTGTGGTCTTTACGGTTGATTTAATATTTTCGTGCTTTTACATTGAGAGTGAATTTTTAAATAATATCTAATTATGTCGGTGGCAATCAAAAACATAAACAGTACTTAGGTGGCGCATACAGAAATAAGTATTGTCTTTAAAACAAGTATTATTATCCTAACTAATGTTATAAATGCGAATATAGCTCTGTCTCTCTGTCTATCTGTCACGGCAGAACGGGTCGAGCTGAATTTTTCTATAGATATAGATGCAGGGTAGGAGACGGACATAGCTACTTTTTTTATTGCTGCACGTGAACGAAGTCGCGGGTAATTGCTAGTTAAAAATAATTTTATATGTATTTTATTTTATATTAATCTTAACTAACTAATATTCGTTTTATTGTAAATTGATATGAATTTTCACTGTAAACTCCTCGTCGTTCCATAATTGAAACGTGATTACGTGACTCTTCGTGTTGTTTTCAAAACTCCATAGATACCTTTAGTAAAGTGTACTATACTTTACTGGGGCCTGACATTGACATGACCGTGACTTACTTTGCTTGATTTAGACTATGACTGAGACATATTTTAATTGTGAAATATTTGACTTCACTTGTAATATTACTAATTACAATACTTGACACTGACATAAATACACAACGTGTGGAGCCAAAACATAAGAGGGAAAAAAATATATTTAATCAGCCTGCATCATGGTCACAGTAGAGATATTTTTTTACTATCTTCCTCTTTTCTGGGGCGCTAGTCTCGACTTTGAACACGAATTCTTAACGAAAAAACGGAAACATAGTTTGTGTTTCACACAAACTATGTTTCCTAACACGTTTCCTAACACTAACACGCTGTTTGTGTTTTTTCGTTAACAATTCGTGTTGAAAGTCGAATTTTTGCGTCATAGCGACCGAATTCGGTCCCAAAGTGCTGTAGCGAAAAGTCGAGACTAGCGCCCCTGTGATCATGGTGGTGATTATACTTTCCACGTTTGAAGCGTGCACATCAGCTCGGCCGCAAGTGTATCGAGATAACTGAGGGATAATTTCAAAACTTTCTGCTCCGGTCAGATGTAATTAATTAATACTGTTTGTCGCTTATTCCGCGCTCTCCAATGTGGATATTAAAAATAAATTGGTAAATAAATCAGTTAGCTACGGATTATTTGTCTTTGATTTAACGGGTTTTTGGTTTATGCCCTCGGTTTCTTTTGCTCCCTGGCGAATTGCCCCCGATTCCAATAAATTTTATTGACCGAGCGAAGCGAAAGACTCAGAGTTTACTGGGACTAATCGGCATTTGTATGTATATTTGTGTGTATATTTGTCCGGTGATAACTTGCGAACCGTTGATCCGATCTTCATGAAATTTTGTAGGCAAGTAGTTCATTTCAATACAATTTTTAAGTTCGAATATGAGCTGAATCGGTCGAGCGGCTGTGAAGATATAGGGGTCGCGAGGTCTCAGTTCGCCGCGAACTACTAGTTTAATTTATTTTTCATTTTATAATTAGTGAAGTTAGAAACAAAAGGGGAAAATAATACACACACTAATATTATAAATGCGCAAGTTTGTGTGTAATTATGTAAGTGTGTTTGTTCCCGTTCAACTCTGTGACGGCTGAACGGATTTGAATGAAATTTGGTATGGGGAAAGCTGGGAAACCCTGGGTTACACAGGCTATATGGGTTTTTTATCAAGGAAAAACATTCGGTTACTGTAGAATAGCGGGTTTAACCGCGGGGCGTAGTAATAATAATAATATAAATAATAGAAATAATATAAATAGCCGCACGTCATGTATTTGGCATAAAACTTCGACCACAGTAAAATGAATGGACGGCCCCTAACCCCCTTAACACACAACTCCCTTAAAAATAACAAGTCAAACTTAGGCTTAAACACGTAATTAAAAGTATGTATAGTACGTTTTTCACAAAAAAGAGATAACGAATATAATATCGAGGCATATTTTTGCGGATATTTGGATCGCAAGTATTGACGAACGTCTCGCACTTTCAAAGACACACTTTTTTTGCGACTGAAGCAAGGTGAGCGCCGGCGCTTACTTTAAAAGCTTCGAAATTCTCTTACTTGGGCCCGTCCATTTATTTTACTTTGGTCTAAGGCATAAAACATACTTCGCAGAAAGATCACCATAGATTCGCCCTTCAAAAATCCTACAAAATAATACCTATATATACAATTTTAGTTCAATTTTTACAAATAATACAGTGTTATAAGGAGAGGCTATGCTACGTCGAAAAGGGCTCATAGTACTCGTGATCGTGAACAACTTTTACTATGTGACCAAACCTGAAATCGAGAAAGAAATGAAACAGCTGTTCCATTCATTTTGTCGAGTGTCATTGTCATTTTTCTATGGAAGCAGATTTTTTTTCAGGTTTGGTCCCATAGTAAAACTTGTTCATAATGATGAGTAGGTACTATGAGCATTGGCTTAGCATACCCTTTCCTTATAACCCTGTATAACAAAGTTATATAACAATATTGTAACCAGATTAATGTAGGTATATAGGTAATAGACGAATATCACCCTGACTAGAACCATCGGAGGATGGGCATCAGCGACCTTTAATAAACGTTGAGCGTTCTGCGATCCCCCATCCGCCTGCCAAGATGCCTGGGGATTATGGCAAACTGCAGAGAGCGCGGTCTTAAGGCTTTGTTCACCTTGGAAGTCTCCTGGCTGATGATGATAATGATGAGACGAATAAGACTGGCCGTAGAGGCTCGGTATTTATTTATGCGTCTACAATAAAATACAATATTAAAACGGACCGACACGTGCCGCGTCTGGGACTAAATCCAATTTTTAATAAACTCTACTTTGCCGTGATGATGGGACTCCATGACGTGGATACGGAAATGCGGGACAGCCGCAGTGGTAGTTAGACAATTACTGGCATGGACTTTTGGGCGGGAACGTAAAGAAATCAGTATTTTATTGCATATAAGTAATATAAAACATTATATTATAGCATTAATCAAGTAATACATACAATTATTAATTTATCATTCAGTAAAATATTATGCAAATATTGTAAATGAATTGTTATATACTTACTTTCTTATATGCAATAAAATATAATTTATATGCTACCACTATGTATACATGGACCCTGTATGTAGTCATGTCGCGTCATTGTATTATTTTCCAAAACTTGTGTTATTTCGAGTGTTCTTGTGTAGAAGCGGTGGATATTTTTGCTCGTGATCGTGCATGAGTGATGGTGAAAGGTATAACGTGAAACTTGACTTTTCGGGTTGTTTCTAAAACTCCGTTGAAGCTTCCACCACTTCACTGAAGCATGACTAGGACTAGTGACTGAAATTTTTGACTTAGACTTGTTTTTGTTGTGCAATACTATGTTTTACTTGGAAATAAAAAAACTTGACACTGGCTAAATACACTACGTGTGGAGCCAAAATATAAAATAAATAAAACTATCTCCTCAAATGAAAAAGTTTATCTCGGAGTATTGGCGGGAACGCGAAGAAGTCACGTCGCGTCATTGTAATATTTTCCAAAACTTGTGATAATTCGAGTACCTACTTATATAAAAACGGTAAAACGGTAGTTTGTGAGCGCGCACGAGCGTTCGTATATACTTAGTATAATGTTGTGAAACGTGACTCTGTGTTGTTTCCAAAACTCCATAGAAACCTCTAGTAAAGTCTCCATCCTTTTAATGGGGCATAACGTGGACTTGACCGTGACTTACTTTGCTCGACTTAGACTATGACTGGGACTTCTCTTTCGTTGTGAAATATTGTGGCTCACTTGAAATATTACAAAACTTGACAATGCCAAATAAAAAAAAATGCTTCACAAGTTGTGAAGCATATTTTTTTTAAATTGTATATCTCAGTATTTGTTTTTTCTTGGGGTTGGTTTTCGGCTTCGCAGTTTTACATAAAGACATACTTTATCTTGTTTTAGGCTTTTTTAAAGTCGATTCTTACTTGCGCATTCGTTTAAATAATTTCAGCGGTTTTTGCGTGAACAAACAAAATATGCATCTAACATTGCATTACTTACGTTTGTAACAATGTACCTATTATTATTATACAATGTACCTGTTATTTACTATACTGAATATTCCCAAATATTTCGGTAATCATGGCCACACTACATTTTCCCCCATCGAAAGTGGAAAAGTATCTTATATTTATGTTCCCCGGTTTTTTGCGTTCCACCCTAGTCTTAGACGATTAAACTAATGGACAAATCACTCAATAAGTATATTTTTTCTACCTCGCTTGGCTTGACCTTACCTTCTCAGTATATCTGGTCTCTTGGTACTTTATACTGCAGAAACATAAAAGTAGGTACGAATATTAGTTCTTACCTTCTCACCAGTGAGAGCAGTGTGAAGGTTAGTCGGTCGTGGTCGTGAGTGTGGAAGTGAGAAAAGATTACGCAACGGTGTTAAGGTTAGGAAAGTGAATTCCTATCCTAAAAAAAAGTAAGTAAGTTAGTAAAGTTTAGGAAATTTTCTTCCTAACCGTCACACCGGTGTGACAGAGCAGTATGAAGGTCTCGGTCAAACGACTCACCCGACTAAATTTGCTCAAATAACGTTTCATGTCCGTACATTTATTTGTCTACGTTTGTAATGTTCCGAGCAATAGCGGTTTCATACAGATTTGTTACATTTATAATAAAATTATAGCATAAAAACCGTCATAATCCTTTAAAACATCGTTCGTTTCGCTCAATGGAAACATTTATTTTTTCTTTTGTAAAATCTCTTTCCTTTTCTACGTACTTAGGTACTGCCGCAGTGTATGCAGCAATTCATTTAAAAGGTATATTTTCACTGAGCATCAGAAACAAATAACAACAGAAACAATCACTTGTTCAGAAACTATCACTTGTTCAGAAACAATCACTTGTTCAGAAACAATTAATTTATTATTTATTTATTTTCATAGAATAACTTTCAGCTAGGTACATCATTAGTTACATTATCTATGAAAAAGGCCAGTTTACACAGATAACAACAAGAATACACAAACATTGTTGTAAAAAACGGACTCGCAGATATGTAAACAATAATGAGATAGTTATTATAGAGTATACCGTCGTCTCGTCCATACTAAAAGCGTAGTCTGATACTTACCCACCCCTAAACCTTATCCGATTTCTATGATTTTTTGGATTCCTCTTTAGGTATATGCTACATAAGTACGTGGAGTAATTAATATTTAAAAAAAAAAAAAATAAAAAAAATTAGCTTACCAAATTTAATTCAAATTCTTTCAGCCGTTACAGCACGAGAACAAACACTACAAACTTTCGCATTTATAGTATTAATGTGATAAAACTTATATCAACGACCAACGTAACTGCTACATTGAAAAATCTCAATCCTGTATCGCCTGGGTTATGTGGAATGGCAAAATGCGCGCTCGTGTCAAATGAAACGAAAAAGAATAATATGGAGCGCGTGCGAGACAAGACACGTTCGAAGGTGTGAAATCGGTAGAGAGGACATCTGGTGGGAATCTCATAATTCGTCGATGATTTTGATACTTCAAGCTGATTTGATTTACTCCTCATAACATGTGGGCCAGACTATCAAAACTAGTTACGTCCATAAATGTGGGCCAGGCCAATAAAACTATGTCATAATTTCACTTTAATAAATTTATTCATTCGTTCATTTCCATAAATTCACTTTTCTATTAGGAAACGTGCAACAGGACCCATACCTTGAGGTGCTTATTACGATGATTGTTAGGTTCAGCCGATGATGCTGCGCGACCACGAACCGTATCGCCGCGCGATAAGATGTATGGTCGCGCATCGTTGTCGGCTGAACCTTACAATCATCGCAATAAGCACCTCACGGTACGGACCCAGGTGCATGCAACTAGACTGTAAGGTTTTTATGATAAAATAAATAAATAATAACAAGCTAGACATTAAAGCGGGTCTGTTGCACGTTTATGATTAACTCCATTATATAATTCGATGAACAAAATTGTAACCTAACCTTTTCTACTTTAAAACACCATTGTAATAAATTCATATTCGTTTACTTCTCTTACACAACTCGTGCTCTGAACCCCAATATATCTACAGGCATTCTCGCCTAGTTTGGAGACCGTGATTTGAAATGAGCCGATTATCGGATATATACAAATCAAATAAAAAAACAACCTGGTTCGCCGTATAAACCACTAGCCTGGATATTTAATTTGTAATAGAAAATTTGTAGTTACCGCTGAAAATTCAGAGCATTTGATTTCAGAACGGTTTTTCAGGGGGTCATTTTGCGATTTTTTATTTTGTAACTAAGACAGATTTTCGAAAATTAGTCGGTTAAACATAATTTCAGTTTTATTTTTTCTGCCTTTGTCTGCCACTAGGCAAATGACAAAAGCAGCAATAGACTTAATCTGTCGTCAAAGTTAACAAACGTTTCAGTATTCGGGGGTAAGAAAGGTTAAATTTAAATGTTGATGTGACGTTTTAAACCGATTATAAGTAGGTGTTATTTTTATCGACATTACGTGTCCCATCCCTTTTGGTAAGACGTAAATATCGACAGTCGACATGGAACGTTCGTGAGAAGTATAGGAACAAGTATATTTGCGAATGCGATGGATATCGCTCTCATCTCTGTCGAGACATGTTAAATCCCACGCGACACGCAACCAACATACACGTAGGTACGTACCTACTACTTCCAAGTATGTTTTCTTAACATCGTTCCTTGATTAGACACTATAATTTTAAATCAAATCGAATGATATTTTACTAGAGATACGACTTTAGCACAGTTCAAATTACCCCTCAAATCTGTCCTTTCGGACAGATTTCATTGTAGCTATCTCTTTTAGTCTCTAACTGTTCGCATCGTATTTCGCACTCATTGGAAGCTGTAAACAGACTGCAGCGGAGCCGAATTCAAAGCGCTATATTGAAGGTAAAAACCTATCTTTAGTAAACTAGTAGTTCACGCCGAACTGAGACCTCGCGATCCCTATATCTTCACAACCCCTGGTTCGGTCAAATATCAAATCAAATCAAATAAGTTTATTACCAAGAAGTACAATATAGAAAGAGCAAGTGAAAATCTTGTCGCATCATTGTATTATTTTCCAAAACTTATCTTATTTCGAGTGTTAATGTGTATAAGCAATGGATTTTTATACATTAAGTGCTTGTGAACGTGCACGAGTGTTGATGAATAGTATAATGTCGTGAAACGTGTTTTTTCTTGTTGTTTCCAAAACTCCATGGAACACCATAGTACTTAAAGTCTCCATCACTTTACTAGTGAATGGCTTGGACTTGACCGTGACTTACTTTGCTTGAATGAGACTATGACTGCTACAGACTTCTTTTTGTTGTGAAATATTATGGTTCACTTGAAATATTACAAAACTTGACACTGGCTAAATAGCTAAATACACAACGTGTGGAGCAAAACATAAAAAAAAAAAAACAAGAAATTATGATTTAACTAATCCAAAATGGATTCTTCGGAATCACCCTTAGATTCCGCACTCAGGACGAACGAAACACACCACGCATCGTTCAATATAATTATATACTTACACCTTTCAAAGTTGACTCGGTTGACTTGGTGTACAGCTAGGCGCCAGAAGGCGTAACCTTGAGATAGCCAATGAGAATGCTTGGTCGCAGTCCCCGCACCCCACGCTTTCCTCCAACTTCGGAACAAGGATCCTGTAATGCACTGTCTAGCTCTACGTGCTCTGTGGTAGACAGTTACTTAATATACCTAAGAGGTAATGCCCAGGTCGCGGGGCGCGCCAACTGACGCTATAACTAACGAGATATGGGCTACTATGACCCATATACCGGTGCCAAACTGTTATCGCGTATGGGACAATGCCAGCTGTGCTATAGCATGTGAGGTTAACGTTAGAGCTTAGAGCCACCGAGATTGTGGAAAACCGCGCAAGCTAGTTCAAAAAACCTAAGTTAACTGTACAGGTGGATGATCCAAAGCGATGATGTCAAGAGTGAGCGCCAAAGTCGTTATTTCAAAAAATATACCTTTTACTTCGTAATTTGCCATCCAATATGAACCAAACCTTAAATTGCGGCCTTATACTAATACCTTTTATATAAATTACCCGTACTTTTTATTATAAAACGAACAAATAAGCTATAATCGTTGTTATACTTAACTGCTGGACTGCGTTGAGTAAGATCATCACATTGATAAAGGAACGATTATGTCTAATGTGTTCGTTTCGTAATTAAATATATTTATTTATTTATTTTCCAACTTACAGCTATCATTACAGGTTACTACCTAATGCGATAGCGAAGCTAAAGTTTAGTTCGTTAAGTATAACATAACACCCTCGTAAATTCACTCAGAGCACAATCAAATAGGGTATATAGTCTGTTCATCCTTAGGGTGTCTACACATGGCCCGACCTGACATCGTGTGAAAGAGACAGCTAGATTTGAATTTCACGGGAGCAAAAGAAACAAACTATTAAGGTTATAGCTTCTCCCTTTCGCTTCCCCAGAAACTTATATATAGCCATCTCTTTCAAGCGATGTCGGGTCGGGCCATGTGTAGACACCCTTACTTGACAAAAAAGGTAAACAAACAAACCTAAAATCCATAGACTGTAGAGGAGTCTAACCGCAAAATATGATTAGATTATTTGTGTTGTGTTCGTATTTATGGAAAATATAGTGTAACTATGACGAATTTCGTTAATATCCGTGTGTAAATAGTTGCATTCATGTTTTTTATGTAACCAGGGACTTTAGTGCGTGCCTAAGTTGCGTGATTTCTATGACAAAACGGCGATTTTGTGAGAAAGAGAAGTTTGTTTACCTTTTTTTGTCAGGTACGGATGAAAAGACTTTAAGTTACAACCATTGTATATGGACGCGATTTAAGATTTTGTGCAAATTGGGTTGCAATTTATGACGTAAAAAATATAACGACTTTAGCGCCATCTCTTGACAACCTTGCTTTAACCTAAACTATGTGGTCGAATTGGACTAACTCACGAACCGGAACGCATCTCTCTTCAAAACTTGCGATATTAGTACAACTTTTTATTTTTTAAAAGGACCCTATTCCTGTGCGCTCGAGATTGTCTCGG
This sequence comes from Apocheima hispidaria, assembly GCA_947579745.1. Lineage (NCBI taxonomy): Eukaryota > Metazoa > Arthropoda > Insecta > Lepidoptera > Geometridae > Apocheima > Apocheima hispidaria. Next base: position 2,768,494 of record OX388157.1, read on the forward strand.
TCACTGTCTCTCTAATTTAGAATTTAATGGGAGTGAGGAGTGACCGAGATAAAATGTAATTTCTCCGAATAGGGGCCCTGCGATTTTTTCGCAATAGGTAGTTAAAAACTGTATTGCTGTCGCTTTGTTCCCCGTGCGAGCGATAGAGTTTTCAAGTATAACGTTCTAATTATTTTGAAGTCTGGTATTTTGCTTTACCTTTATATTACCTGTTTTTAGACCTTCGTCATTTCAAAAGATATAAAAACTTTATTTAAAAATATTATTAATGTTATCAAATCATAAACAGACTAAATTTCATATCTTGAACAGTGAAAAAAGGCGCGAGTGAGATAACTTTGGGCGCCACTGAAGTCCTTAAGATCGTCAGAGAAACAAAGAAAACAAAAATTAACATAATGATGACTTATAATTTTAGCTCTTACACAAAATAGCCCTTTTTACTATCATTATGAGTATTTTAATAATCTACGAATAACTAATAGTAACATATTTATGGCATATTATTATCTAACATACAAAAATAAACACAAACATATTAACTAAAATAATTAAAAACTAACAATCGTGCAATTCGCGATTAAATTACCAAGTCTTTGGAATATGTAGCAAAGACTTTTATGGACATCATTTTATTTTTTGCAGTCTCTGGTATAAAAAAAAAATATACAAAAGAATTAATGAAAACTCCGAAATCACTAATGCCTGTTTTCAAATCTTCATTATGAATAACTTTTTCTCTCACACACCACCAAACAAAGGTCTATAAGGCTCGAAACATAGAGATCGGAAGTAAGGCGCGGATACGGCGCGGACGAATGTCACTTCAAAACTTGTTCATACTAAATGTATGACTCGTTTTGAATTACACAGAAGATATGGGGCGGGGAAGCGGTGTGGGCGTGGAACGGATAGAGACAGAGATAGGAGAGATACTAAGTTTCCGATAGAATCGTAGTCTCTTCAATGTCGCGCATCCGATACCCGCCCTCATCGTGTGTGAATCGCATCTGCGCCATATCTGATCTGAGCGAAACGTTGCACCTTAGGCGCGAAATATACTACCCCCTGATATTATGAACATTCGTGATTCTGATTACGATAGCATGACATCCCGCTCGTACCAACTCGCACTATGCGCGGTCCCGCTCACGCACGCTCACTATCACGATTAGGAACGTCCATAATAAGGAGGCAGTATGTTTCGCGCCTAAGGTGCAACGTTTCGCTCATCGCGACAAATTCCAAATTTCTTGCGTTTTTGTTCAACCGCATTCCTCTTCGTGGATTTATTGAAACCAATTTTGCTCCAATAAATCTTTTGCATCAAGAAATTACGTCTTAAATTATCGCCTAGATAACATTGCTTTGGCTATGAATTGAATGTCAATAAGCTGATTTTGTCTTGGTTTTTGGCGGGTGAAATTTTTAGATACAACCTATGTATTAGATCAATATTCGTTTTTATGAACCCACGATGAGTAATAAAGCTCGAATTGACAAGACGCAAGAAAATTGGAATTTGGCGCGCTGAGAGAAACGTTGCACCGTAATCCCATAATAAAATTTAATCATAATGATGACCAAGATTCCCTCTTTCGGCTTAACATAGCAGTTCTGTCCAACCTTTATAAAAAACAAGTACTTACTAACCAAGCTTACATAATAATCGCGAGACTTGTAAATATTAATACAAATTTCACTCACACAAAGACAATCTCTAGATCTCAATGTATGAAATCATACAATAATACTAAGGGGCTACTTCAATGTCTTATTCATCCTTTTTTTACCCGACTGCCCAAGAAAGAGGGTAATGTTTTAGAGTGTATGTTAGCACTTATGAAAGTATGTGTTAAGTTTGTGTATTCCTATTTTACCTCCTGTAGCCTTTATGGTAAACGGCTTGACCGATTTTGACGAGTCAGGTGTCGTCGGACTCCTCTTTACGTTCTGAGAAACATGGGCTACATTTTGCAATCGGGTATCTGTTATTTTTTAAATTGTTTACTTGCCAAGTCATCGCTTTTTTCAAACTGGACAATGTTCAATGTTCAAACAAGGCCCCGGGGGAAAGAACTCGAATTGTCCGTAAAAACTAACAAAACAATTTTCCCCGACATGACCTATCTAGATTTTTCGTCTCCGAAAACTCACCCTTGTAAATTATACAGAAATCGTTGAAACCTTTCCGGGGACGCGATTACAAAAATCAAATCAAATGGAAAAATTCCATTATAATTAAAAGTTAATAATAAGTGAGATAACAACGTAAAGCTATTTGTAATATCTTATTTAAGTATGCGCTGGAATCACATTACATTTGGCTAGAATGAGTGCGATCAGGAAATCGATTTTAAACACTAACCCCCGAATACTGAAACGTTTGTTAACCTTGACGACAGATTAAGTCTATTGCTGTCTTTGTCATTTGCTTAGAGCCAGACAAAGGCAGCATTAGAATTAATCTTTTGTCAAAGTTAATAAACGTTTCAGAATCTCGAGGTAACACTCCTGCCTTCGGATTGGTTCTTTCGGCTTCACTTGAGAGCCAGTTCCACTCCAGTCTAGGCGTGTTTACCATCTCAGCTGCGGTCAAACGCCTAGCTTGTCAAGCATAAGATCTAAAAACACGTGGCTTGTTTTTGTGCACGTTATGAAATAAATTACTTAACAATCTACATAGTTGACAAATTTAAAATTAGTGAATTTTAACTTTTAGGACAAATTCGCAAAGGGATGGTAAGGCCTTAGGCTCATCACACACCAATTCTACATATACACCACACAAAACATTTATCGTAGATCTACATTTAACACGAGTGCGTTAATAGACAACACACCCACATGTCTTCACAAAATGTGTTTCACGTAACACAAATATCTTCCTGCACACAAATGTGTATTTGGTGTGTGGTGCGCCTTACAGCTCTTATCTAACCTAATATTTATGATTTATTATTATAATTGTCAAACTAAATGTAATGTCATGTAAGTCATATTTTTATTAACGAACTTCATGTATGAATTAGGCCTTATAAGTTCATAATCTTACATGCAAATTATTATATATTATTTAAATTATAGACCAACAGAAGCGTACAAAATAGGACGCTAAAATGTCATGACAGTTTCATTCAATTAGTTAATATTTGGCGGCCTCCGTAACTTATTCAAGAAGGTCGCTTCAATCTTAAGCTGTGCTAGAAACGTGCGTTGTTTTAAGTTGGTAAGATTGTATAACCTAACCAAATTCGAAATACGTGCACTTCGGGCTCTGCGACGAGTGCCGCGTCCTTCTTGAAACGGCAGTGTGAGCAGCCAAAAAGCCCCTCATTCTTTTGGTTGAAGTGCAACGTTTCGGTGAGAGCGCCACATTTTTTTTTTTTTATTGGCTGTTTGACAACTGTTGGCATTAAGCGACGATGTGGTCGAAAATGAAGCTCGCAGACTAACCCCCAAATACTGAAACGTTTGTTATCTTTGACAACAGATTAAGTCTATTGCTGTCTTTGTCATTTGCTTAGTGCCAGACAAAGGCAGCATTAGAATTAATCTGTTGTCAAAGTTTCAGAATCCCGAGGTTAGAAGATACCTAAACAAACTTTTTTTTAGTACCTATGTATGAAAGTTTTGTGTTGAAGAAACAAAAGTTGCGTATGGTGTAAGGAAGCTGCCTGCGAGAGGTTTTGCTTCATTGTATACAACTGAAAAAGATTACCAAACTTCTGGGCAGTCGGACAAAAATATAAAGAATACTGAAACGCATAATAATCTTAGTAGTGTCACGAGAATTCTACAGAGTAAATTCAAGTATTTTTTTAGCCTATTATCCTTGATCACAAGTGAAAAGTTTAAAGTTGATATATTACTTTAGTCTTCCTCCTTCTCGCAGACCGCATCGATGTATAGTTTTCTTTCTGAACTTTGTTCTCTATTTCAGTTAAGATTGACTTTCTTGTAGACCTTTTCGGAGTTATCTGTTCAGATTGTGGTATTTCTTGGTCCGTTTTCGGTGTCTGCGTGTCCACTACTTCTGCTAGAACTTTCTTTCGTGTAGACCTTCTCGATGTTTTCTTTTCAGAATGTAGAGTTTTTTGTGTTTCTTGTTCCGTTTGCGGTTCAATGTCTTCTACTTCTGCTAGAACAGTTTTCCGTGAAGACCTTCTCGAACTTTTCTTTTCCAAAGGCGTAGATGCTTGTTCCGTTTGTGGCGTTTCTTGTTCCGTTTGCAGTATGTGTATGCCTTCTACTTCTTCTAGAACTGTTTTTCGTGAAGACCTTTTTGGAGTTTTCTTTTGCAAGTGTAGAGACTTTTGTTCCATTTGTGGCGTTTGTTCTTTCATTTGCGGTATCTGCACGTCCTCTTCTTCTGCTGTAACTGTTTTTCGTGCAGACCTTTTTGGAGTTTTCTTTTTCGAATGCAATGCTTTGTGTTCCGATTCTGGTGTTTCTTGTTTCAAGTTTTTTTGCATCCTTCTGGTCATTACAGGAGCGATTTCAGTGATAAGTGCGTCTTGTCGTGTTAGTTTTGAATTTCTTTTTACATTTTGTTTTTCTGTTTCTTTCTGTGGATGTTCTTTTTCATCCATATCCATATCTCTGGCTTCGTCCGTATCCATTTGCTCTTTTGGCAGGTCTACGATTTTTGTCGCTGAATTTTGTAACTCTGCTTGTTCTTTTGACAGATTTAATAAGTCTTCTGTAGATGTGTTGTCAATTTCGTTATCCAAATGATGGAATAGAACGACTTTGATTTGTTTAATAGTGGATTTATTGTTTTCCTGGGGTTGTTTGAGGATACTGCGACCAGGGGTGGCGTAAAGATTGATTTCGGGTAGTGGAGATGGCTAGAAAAATAAGGTATATTAAGTTAGCAGTTTCTTTATGTGGTTATTCTCACATTTCCTCTTGCCATGCGTTACGAGTTTTTGGACCAGGTCTAATTTGGAACATGCCCAAAAGATACATTTTTATTTTGTTTGAACATCTTTAGTGGGCCTTTAATTTGAAGGTAACTTTTGAAAAATGTCGCTTGCACTTTTTTTTTCCCCCTCTTTACATGTATAGAAGCTACAAAAAAAACAAAAAAAATAAAAACTTGAGAAGTTGAGATCTTTTCCTTACACTATTGTTGTGCTCAATTTCATGCATGTACGTTTATAACTTTGAAAGTTATAATGCTGTAACGGATTCAAACAGACAGACAAGACGGACATGACGAACTTTTAGTTCGAAGTTTCCTTGTAGTAACTACAGAACCGTAAAAAAAGGAGAAAATAAGAACGAATACATACATGAAAAATAAATAATTAATAACACTTTTATAAATGTTAAGATGTGAATAAAAATGTTTTCTGTTGGGCAACGGGCGAAACGCAGCTAGTAAAGAGTACATGAACGAATGAACGAATGACAATGACGAAGAATGAAGGCAGACTCACCGGCAGCGGCGCGACGCCCTCACACTCCAAGTTCTTCCCGAGCAGGGAGGCGCGCAACATCGCAAACGAAGCAGATTTCTGCAACACCCCACAGCGATCAAAACCAGCCCGTGCAATATACGGAGCATACTTGAATTGAGTATACCGCCATCTTGTCCATACAAGATGGCGGTATACTCAATTCAAGTATACCCACCCCTAAATGCTATGTATTTGTTATGTTAATATTTTTATTGTTTTTGTTTGTTTTCGTGTTTAAGTAGGTACCGTACCGTGCGGTATCAGCGGGTGACGTCACCGCCGGTTTCAGCGGAAGACCAGCGCTGGTTGTTCGCAACCAGTATTATGCTGAGTTGGAACCGATTTGTGGCGAAACACAATGTTGTGTAAATTTGTATGATAGTATCTTCTTTTTTGTTTTTGTGTATATAATGTGTTTTTCCCCACAAATAAATGTATGTCTATTGTCTATCCGATTTTGATGATTTTTATATGTTATCTACACCCTGGAAAACTACGCTTGTATGGTTTTTATTAAATTCCGCAATAACTTCGTTGCGCGTGAGGTGACGCTGGTCTTGTGCGGAGTTGAAAAGTGGATGTGGATATGTAAAATGTGTCCCTTTTACCCGACTGCCTGTGAAGGAGGGTAATGTTTTGGGGTGTATGTATGTATATCTATACCTATAAAAGGCTTTGTCCTGACTGACTGACTGACTGACCTATAGACAACGTACAGCCTAAACCGCTGGACACAGACTTGAAATTTGGAGGGTATGTTTATTGATAGGTGTAAACGCACACTAAGAAAGGATTTTTCGGAAATCAACCCTTAATGGGGGAAATAGGGTTAAAGTTTGTATGAAACTTTTTTTTCTCTGGTTTGACTGATAACAAACTTGATATGAATACTCCACAAGAAAAATAAAAAGATACGGGTATCACAGTTTTTTCAAAGTCAGCTCCCGTTGGCATCAAAAAAAAATATAAAAAATTTTGGTAATAGTATGTTAATTTCTTCTTAACTTTGTAACGGCTGTTCATTTTTTGATGAAATATGGTTTAGGGGTAGCTTATGGCATGGATTAACACATAAGCTATATTTATCCTGGTCAAATATATAGTTTCTGTTTGATAAGAATAATTATTAACCTTCATAGTAACTAAATGGATTATTGTTTCCCAGAAAAACGCGGGCGAAGCCACGGGCAGAAGCTAGTGAGTATATAAGAATGTAAGGACATTATGTTTTGTGTGTTCCTATATACCTCCTGTAGCCTAAACGGCTTGATCGATTTTGACGAGTGAGGTGTCGTTGGATTCCTCTTTACGTCCGGAGTGACAGACATTTTGCAGTCGGGTATGTGGTTTCCTTTTTTTTTAATTGGAGAAAAAAACTTTTTTTTTCGTTTTTACATTTCGTTTTGAGTCTTTCATTGGTTTCGGGTATTTTTTTTGTACAACTCGAAATGAATTTGTTTGTAGATATTTGATTCAAACATATTACCTTAGAAGCGGACGCCTTCTCCGCTTCGCTGGAAAGCACGGCTTTAAGTAAAGTTGGCTTCTGTCGCGGAGTGGCGGGGGAGTGCGGGGAGCGGGCGGGGGAGTGCAGGGAGCCGGCGGGGGAGTGTGAGGAGCGGGCGGGGGAGCGCACGCAGAAGAATCCAGCCTCGAACGTTCTCTCCTCCGCTTGTGGAGGTGTGCCGGGATGGGATGCCACCTGGGCTTTCGCTTTCCTAGCGGCTGTGGAAGGAAATAAATCCTAACTAGTATTATAAATTCGAAAGTAGCCGTCTTTCTGTCTGGGTGTTTGTTGCGTTATCAAGGCTAAATGGACTGAGCTCAATTTTTGCATAGATATAGCTTAAGGGTCGGTCGGCCACATCGCTTTAAAAACCGATAAAGATAGGAAAGAAAGGTTATTGAGTGGCGACCACGAACCGGAAGACGCAGTATAGGTAGGCCTCCAACTAGTTGTACCAGTGATATTGTGAAAGTCACAGGCAACTGGTGGATTTAAATGGCAGTGTCGTTCAGAGTAGCGCTCTAAGGGGAAGCCTATATTCAGCAGTGGACTTTTTTCAGGCTGATGCTAACGATGTCAGGGTTACACGGTACCAGTGGTACTTACCTGATAGGAGGTCTTACTCATCATTATGAACAACTTTACTATGGAATCGCAAAAATAAAATCATTTGTCCCATACATTCAATTTTTCTATCGAACATCGGATTTTTCTGTTCAGGATTTCATGATTGGTCCCGTAGTAAATTGTTCATAATGATAAGTACAAAGTTTTTCGGCTTAGTACCGTCGTTCCGTGTTTAATTCACCAGTTTCACAATGATCGGGGGTATGTTGTTTACTAAAAATGAATAGATGCCATAAATAAATATTAACCTTTTTTTTGCAGTTAAACATTTAAAAAATTTAAAAAATCATATATTAAATAAAATAGGTGCCGAGTTTAGCGCTTATGGTATACGAGGCCATGGTTTTTTTTTTTTTAATTAATCCGTTCATCAAAAATGTAGCCTCAGTGAGAAGGTAGATATACATACATATTTATAAGCATAAAGTGAGCATGACGATGAAGCAGCTATTCCGAGACATAGTGAAGCTTATCTCGACGCTTAAAGACATCCAGTGAAGATGAACGCTTGATTTCCGTAGGTAGTTCATTCCATAGTAGTAGGTTACCTGCGATCATCTCCCGCAGCCGGCTGGGTGCTCCGCCGCGGGGCCGGGGGGCGGCGCGCGCGGCTCGGGGCGCGCGGCCCGCCGCGGGAGGCCGGGCCTCCGCCGGCGGCGCGCTCTCCTCCACCCAGCTCCGCGCCTTCAGCTGTTCCAACTCCTTGAAACGCATGTCTACATTCTCCACCTGGGAATGCATACAGTAACCCTACATTCACACATCCATATTGCTACTAGTCCTGCGAACACCGGACCTCGCGAGTACAAACTCTTTTGCACAACCTTAATTCTACAATTTCAAATTTATTTCTATCGTTTTTTTGCGAAGTTCGCGACCTTGATATCTTGAAAACCTCTCGATAGATTTAGCTCATATTTGAAATTCTAGTTTAGAATCGAGCCCCAAATGTTTCTGCCAAATATTATCAAAATCGGCCGGTAAATGGCGCAGCAAACATCCCCTCTTTTTGGAGGAGATAGCCCGGACGCAAGGATTCGTTTCGAGATCTATTCTCTCCACGGAGAGTGTAGACCTGGACTCGGCACGCGCAGCGCTGCACGAGCGCCGCGAACTGCTGCATCTTATGACATCAGCCCGTATAGTATAATGTAGGAACTGTGATCTTGACTTATTTAATTGTACGGAGTCAGAGGTTCGCAGAATGACAATAGATTTTTATGACACCATTAAGGTGCCACTGAAATAAGTTAGTAAAATAAATGAGTGTTAGTTAGTGTGTTACTTTTTATGTATTTTGTTGCTGTCTTTTCAATCAATTTTTTTTTTTTTTATTTATTTTTACATTATCATCTTCCATTCATACCCCAAGAAAAACTTCAGATTTTCTTTAAATTATTCTTTGTTTGTTGTATTATTGTTTTTTAACCTTAAATTATGGTCCATGGGTGGGCGAATTGGGGTAACCTGTAATGTCCACCCAGTGGAAAACAATTGATAATTAAATAAATAATAAATAAATGTAGTAGTTGGTGAGTGACCTGCAGGAACACCATGTCCCAGAAGCCCCGCAGGTCGGCCGGCGTGACGAGCGTGGTGCCGGGCTCCGGGCACGCGCAGCGCTGCACGAGCTCCGCGAACTGCTGCATCTTCTTGGTCATCAGCAGCCGAGCCTGCCCCACCGCGCCCAGCACCAGGCCCTGGAAATAACCACAAGTTAGCGAGGAAACGTTCACGAATCGGCCTAAAATTGTCAAACCGTGACTCGAAACAGAACAGGAGCAGCCGTTTATATATTAGGGTGAAATGAAGTGAAATCAATTCAAATTCAATATTCAGTGTATATTCAATTCGAGACAAGGCGAATTCGGTGATTTGGTTCATAGTTCGTTTCGAATGTAAGATTGTAGCCGACAGCACATAACAGTGAGATTATTAAAGCACTAGTTGCGCCCTCTGTTTTACCCGCGTGAAAAATCTTTTAGGGACCGTACATTTTCCCGGGATAAAAAGTAGCCAATAGTCATTCTCCGACCCATAAGCTATATCCATGTCAAAATTCAGGTCAATCCGTTGCTCTGCTGTTGCGTGAAAGAGAAACAAACAAACCCTTTCGCATTTATAATATTTGTAGGGATAATATTTTTATTCATGTTTTTATAACCTGCAGCTACCAGTGGTAGTCCCAGGGTCGAATGAGCTGGGCTGGCTCTGGTAGATGCTGGCGGGGAAACGCACAATACACGCCATTCGGGACTTATGCAGGACTTATCGCCCTATCTCGAATAAGAATATAATAAATATAATAATATCTGGGACATTTTTGCACACACTGTCATCTGACACCAAACTAAGCAAAGCTTGTAATATGGCTGCCAGAGACTGATATACGTACATAGATATTTTTTAAATACATACTTATATAGATATTAACACTCAGACATAGAACAAACACAAATGTTCATCACATGAATGTTTGTCCTAGATGGGAATCGAACCCACGCCCCCAAACACAGAAGGTAGGTTCACTACCAACTGAGCCACCGGGGCAGTCGCTAAGAATAGGCTAAGATCATGAAGCATAACAATGGTTTCTTTCTATATTTAAATTTAAGATCACCATTACAATGCAATGCTCCCTGAATATTGACTAGCTGATAAGATAGCATCTCAATGGGATCACCTGGACAGTCTCCGACAAGGTGACCTGCTCATAGATCTTGTCCCATTCATTGCATTTTTCCGTCATGCGTTTGATCTCTGAATCCAGCTGCCTCTGGAAGTGATCCACACTCTCCATGTCACTGGCATCTTCCTCTAGGAGACCTAGAAAAGTTTTAAGGACTCTTACACTCTCTTGCTCACACATAGAATATCATGGGCAAGCAAGCAACACAGCTTGTGTCGAAATGTGGCAGTTGAACACTTCAAATTTGGCAATTTAACATATCTCAATTCGACAAAATTAGTCTTGAGCGGTATTGTTTGTTGGCCGAGTATATTGATGTCTTTGTCATTTGATTAGCGCCAGAAAAAGGCAGCATTAGAATAAATCTGTTGTCAAAATTAACAAACGTTTCAGAAACCTGAGATAAGCCGATTTCAAAGACAACAAGGAAAAATATATAGCAGACTATAAGAATTCATACAGAAACATACAAACATACAAATATATTTTTCGCCATTTAGTGACAATACTAGCAAACATTCGCTTGATGGTAAGAGTCAGGATTGCCTATACCTGACATACTTTCTTCTTGGGTAGTAGTTGAAGTTGAGTAAAATATACAATACTAGCTGTTACCCGTGACTTTGTTCGCATGGACCTACAAAAAAATATACAAAATGTAGCCTATGTCCGTCTCCAACCCTTAAGCTATACCTATGAAAAAATTCAGCTCAATCTGTTCAGCCGTTTAGCTGTGATAACGCGACAAACACCCAGACAGAGAGATAGAGAGTTACATTCGAATTTACAATATTAGTTAGGATATATATTTGTTTATATTTATTTCATATTAATATTCACAGACCAAACCGCTAATGATAGAGATGTGAAATTTGGTCCCAAATTCCTCAAATGATCAATAAGCACTGATTTTGCGAAATTGTACCTCTAAGGAGCTGAAATGTACCCCCAATAACTTCCTCACATTTGTCTGTTATCTATAAGATCACAATCTGGTGATCTATTTTCAGGATAAGCAGAATAGCTGAATCGCTGTATTGATATAAGAAATGGAGCCGAAACTATGACAATTTCATAGTAAAATACCTTCTTTGATCTTCTTTTTCATTTCTCTCCTAGCATTATCCTTCCCCCTTGACATGGTGACGCACGGGCTAATTTTCTTGAACTCTTCGGCTATCTGTTCAGGAGTCATGGGCACGTCTACAGGTGACTTTGGAGAACGGAGTTTTTCCTCTGAGCTTGATTCACTTTTTGGAACCGGGTTTCTTGGTGTATGTAGCTTGGATTTGTCTTGTTCTTGTGTTGATTTATGTGGAGTTGCAGTTTTCTTCAGAGAACCAGTGCAAAATGATCTTCTTTTGCTGATAAGCGATTGTTTTTCTGGTACTGACTCACTGCTAGACGAACTTTGAAGTGATTTTGAAGCTTGATTCTCAGTTGATGAGGGTATATTTGAATCTTCTGAAGAGGTTATCATTCTAGCAGTCAGGTCAATGTCACTATTTGATGCTGATGTGTGTTTAGAAGACTCACCTTCACTGCTCGATGAGCTCGGCATGATTTTGGACTCAGCAATGGGTTTTGAAACAGGTTTTGCAATGCGACCTGTAGGCTTTTTTTCTTCAGCTTTGCTTGTCTTAGCTCTACTTTCTGCTACAACTCTTTGATAGGTTCGGGATCTAGTTGTACCGGTTGCAGGCATCGCTGGGATAGTAGGTTGGAAATTTAACTTTAGTACAAAGTTTTTTTTGTTTGCAGGTGCCAATTTTGGCATTATTGTAAGCGTTTTTATTTGTGGGGCATGGAACCTTGCATTATTGGGTGCAAAAGATTGTGGTGACACCTTTTTGGGGCCTTCTTTTTGATTTCTTGCCGTCTGAGATCTGGTGACACATCCGGAGCCACTAGGAGCTGCTCTAGCTGGTGGTGGTGGAACATATTTTAAGGGATTATGAGGCAACCCGGTGATAAAAGGTTTTATTTTCTTTGCTGCCAGTTCCTTTCTCTTGTTCTCCTTCTCAATTTTCCACTTCTGGAGCTGCAGTAGTCGGTGTTCAGCCTTATTCGTAGTTTTTGTCTCAGCCACAGGGCTCGGTTGAGGCAAATTGCGGGTACAATCATATAAGGTCAATCTGCTACTCTTCCTCTGCTTTAAAGAATTCTTCAAGCGTTTATGTACCTGAAATTCAATATTTAAAAGTATAAGTAAAAGGTATTTCTTAGTGCGGCCACCAACTTTTATGGCAGAGCGCGACCAACACGAGGGGGTGATGACTTGATGATGGATTACACAATAGGAGAACGACGACTGACCTGTGTTACTGGATGTTGTCTGGTCAGCTCGTCCTCTGCGCGGTAGTGGACTGTATAGGAGGTATGGCGTTGATCCAAATTCGCGGCGTGGCGCGGGAAGCTATTCGATAGCTTCCTACGGGAATCGTATCCCGAGCGGTGCTTTAGGGGTAGTACACGTCAGACGAAATTGCACGAATATTCACAATACATCCATCGCTGACAGGCGTCAAGCGCAGACTGCGAGCCCAAGGGCAAGCAGTGCTTCTCATAGAAACCACGAAATATAACAAGTAGTCGTCATTCATGGAAAGATGAGGGTAGGAAATGTAGGTAATAGAAAATAATGAAACGACACAGAGAGTATTTTACATGGACAAGAAAGAGTACTTACCCCATCAGCAACACTTTGTAATTGCATGGGATTGCTTTTGTGCTTCTTTTGATGTTGTCTTAACAGAGAGCTCAAGTCGAAACTTTTCTCTGGAAAAACAAGTAGGTATTGTGCACTTATTATCTCAACAAACTGTAATAGTGAAAATTTATTTTGAGTAAATAGCTTAATTAACTTTCTCACCCATTATGTACCCCTGAATAAACCTGAAAAAAATAAAACAGTATTTATTTTCAAGAACTACGACATTTCTCGTTGATTTTTCGAAGCTTCGATTTTCATTTTAAAAAAAATGTCGTTAGAAATTCTTGAATGTCAGGCATCTCTTATATGTCATTGTCATTTGAAATTCGAAAGCGTAGAAAGCGAAAGTAATAGACGGCTGGATTCATGTCTCGTACCGATAAAAAATAGGATGGATTTAGTATTACTCATGAAGAAAATGTACAAAGTTATAATATATCAGTCCCGTAGTGTATTTTAGGTTTTTTAAGGATCTGCGATTCCATGATTGGTCGAAAATTAGTAATGGTAATCGTGATAACTAATATGATATTTTGTCCCATGTACGATCACGCTAACCGACTCTCTGTACACAAAACTGTGTACTGTGTACTGTCTCTCTGTACTCTCTGTACTTATACAAGACCGCCCGTGTGGAGACAACTTCAATCGGCCTTGATTGTATCAGAATCATCGTGATCGACACAGCTAAATCTAGGTTTTTCGGTCTATGTAGGCCGGCATTGCAAGCCGCATCTTTGGGCAGGCTTTAAGTCACGTCATAAATAAAGCCATGCGGCTCCGTGGCTCCGTGAGACCAGGCCGCGTAAGTGTATGTGTTGCAAAGAGTAATATAATTTTACGTGTTGGTTCACGATTCGGAACCTCGCGGATTGGGCTCATGGGACCGCATGGCCCCTTAGGGCCCCGGGATGCAGCGTTGATGGCCTCTACATAAGGGATGATCTCGCATATAGTTCTAAACTGTTAAAAAAGGAGCCAAAAGCTTAGTATGTTGGTTTGACATCTGACTAATCCTAGTCTATGGTCGTCAAGTGATAGACATTATCTGCTGACGAAAACGGGGATCGTGTCATCCTACTCGCGCGAATATTGAGAGTAAGTACGCGCGAGTGCGATGAAACAATAGCCACAGCGAGTGGCATTGTTAACAAGTCTAACGTTACCGCCCACTTGTCAGATCAACGAGTATTATTATTCAAAGAAATATTAAGAAATGTAACCCAAGCTACTGAGGAATCCGCAAAATAATGAATCCCGCAACAACACACCCATCAAAATCATTCAAGCCTAAGCCATTTAGGGTGTCTATACATGGCCTGACCTGACATCATGTGAAAGGGACAGCTAGATTTAAATTTCACGGGAGCAAAAGAAACAAACCAGTAAAGTACTATTAACTACTCCTCCCTTTCGCTCCCCCAGAAACTTATATATAGCCATCTCTTTCAAACGACGTCAGGTCAGGCCATGTAGCGAGGCTACAAAAGGTAATATATCTGAATAAATAAACTTACATACACACTTTGGATTTAAACCCCAAAAATATTACTTTCTTTCTGGGGTAGTCTGTTAAAGGTTTTTCTCTTTTGTTCCCATGAAAATCATTCCTAGATATCATAATTATTCCCCTTCGCATGATATGAGATCAGGACATATATAAAGGCCTTCAAGTATAAATTCAAATGGTCAGTCATGGGTCAGTCTGACCTTCGTATGAAACGCGAAGCCTATTTCCTACAAAAAATAAATGTAGTCTCTGATTTCCTACTACTTACTTCCGGCTGTCAGCTGATGAACTCTTGCTTTGCTTTCCAAAACCTTTTTTCGATTTTTCGCAAAGCACCATTCAACATGGGCTCGAAATACGCGATTAAGAGCTAGTTTTAGCTAAAATATTGCTCTAATTGTAGTGTTATTGTTATTATAGTTTCATTTCACATGTACGTTGTGTAACTATTAGTCGAAAATGGATACGTTTAGCATAGGATACCTCGGATATTATGGCGTTTGTTGATCCCTAAAATTTCGTTCGGTTATAGTTTTCCTTTGTATTTGATGTCCGCTTTTCGTTCGTGATCGTCTGTTTAGTTCGTGTTTAAGTGTACAGTAAAATGGTGAAGGAGAAGCCTAATTCGATTCGGATTTACGACGACGAGGGGTTCAGGCGACGTGCGGCTTGTATTTGCGTGCGGTCTGACGCCGAGACTGAGGTTAGTGCCGTGGAGTATCATCTCGTCCGTATTGTGAGGTGCGGTAAGGCTACAGAAGAGTAAATGTGGCGTTTGGCACGCAGGTGTTGCTGGTGACGTCGTCGCGGCGCCCCGACAACTGGATCGTGCCGGGCGGTGGAGTGGAGCCCGAAGAGGAGCCCTCGGTGACTGCAATGCGCGAGGTGCTCGAAGAGGCCGGCGTTATCGGCAAGCTGGGCCGCTGTCTCGGCGTCTTCGAGGTATGAATCCCGTGTTTATCTTCCATGTAACCTTTACTAAGGTCAATGTACTATCATGGCAATTTCCTGACTATATTTGCTTCTAGGCTGACATTGAAGTGGGTCAAGGTGAAACTAGTATTTATGAGTTAAGTCTAAAACATTCTGCAGGTTGTTTTGATGACCAGATGGCTGTTACATGCTTATTGATTATACCTGCTGAAAAGAAAACATAATGGCATAAGTTTTAAAATTTAAAAAAAAGTATGTAAGCTATTTATTTCAAGGCAGAATGCAATGTCAAACCTCAAAAATAAATGCATAAAAAATCTTACATTTGTTAATTTTGCATCGATTGGTAATATTGTATTCGCATTGCAAGTCTATAGGTGGATTCTTGTGTCTTTCAAAATTATTTGAAACTATCTGGTACCCGCGACATAGTTTGTGTGGATTTTGCGACAATAAATAAGTCATATCAAGAAATTACACCAACCAAAAATTCAAGTTGAAGGCTAGTATATAACTATATTTCTCACTAAAACAAAAACAAAAATAGATGAAATAAATAATTTTAATTTTAACAAAAAAAAAATCTTTTCTCAATTTCTCACAAATGCCGTCCAGAACTGGGACCGATCTGGAAGTACAACATTACAAAAAAAAACTTAATAATTTTATAAATGATAGAATAAGTCTAATTGAGAACCTCTTTTTTTTGGAAGTCAGTTAAAAACCGATCCTAACCAATGCAAGTATTCTCTTTTTCGATGGAATCTCCAGTGTTGTATAGTAAAGCGCAGTAAACAGTAAAAGCGTCTGGGTTATAACCATAAATACAAATTTCCTTTATTTGAACATAGACGTGGGCTTCGGATCTCTGAACTAAGCTAAAGTTTGTATAACAGAGATTTGTGATGACAGAGATCATGATGAACAGAAAAAAAATAAAATTTTGAATGCTTCGTGTGTGGGCGTGTGATCATTTTTAAATGAATAAAAGCTCATGTTAAATTCGCTACAGAGGGAGAAGCTTTCTGACAGTTCATATATCACATCAGAACTGTTTTCTGGTTGTCATAAAATGAAATAATATGTTAGCCTTCACTTATCCGACTCAGGAATTACATTTTAGACTTTCGCCCATCCACTTCCGGCAACCGGTGCAAAAGTTTGCTATGGATGTATTTCCTATTGAATATCATTCAAACCAAACAATTTAGATATTTAGTTGAATAATTGCAAGGAAGTGGTAAATTAAAAATAGTCTTTAATAATTTGCTCTCAGCATACATTGTTACCGCTGAGAATAACTCATTGTTTGAAATAGTTTACTTCCCGGGGTTCAACTTACAGTGGTGCATTATATAAACAGGTTTTTAGGGTTCTCCCTCTGTCTTTTTGTCTGTCAAGACCCTTTTTCTCAGGAACGCATGGTGGTGTCAAGTTGAAATTAATATCAGATACTTAAGTCTATGGTCCATTACAGCTTTAAAAATATCAAGCATCTAAGACAACACAAACAAAACATGACACATATTTTGAAACTCGCAAATAAATCAAAAGTTATAGGATAATTAGGTTGACCTAGAATCAGCAAAGTAAAGGATAAAATCTGAAAAATTTGTACTTAAATCACATGATTACAAACTTGACCGTGCTGTATATCGATGTATGGGAGAACATTTTTTAAACTATAAATTAAGTTTGTTCTTCAATCCGACTTAATCTTTTCATTAAGGTGCAACGTTTCGCTCAGCGCGCGAAATTCAAATTTTCTTGCGTTTTTTGTCAATTACAGCGTAATTACTCATCGTAAGTTCATAAAAACTAATTTTGCGACAATAAATAAGTCTTATCAAGAAATTACACCAACCAAAAATTCAAGTTGAAAGCTAGTATAAGTATATTTCTGACTAAAACAAAAACCAAGATGAAAATCAGCTTATTGAAATTTGTAGCTAAACCAATGTTATCTAGGTGATCATTTTACCCGTAATTTCTTAAAACAACTTATTTATTGGCGCAAAATTGGTTCCTATAAATCCACGATGAGTAATTAAGCTGTAATTGACAAAAAACGCAAGAAAATGTAAATTTCGCGCGATGAACGAAACGTTGCACCTTAATGTTCGGTGCTTACATAGTTCAAATTTTACGTGGAAAAAGTTGTACGGAAACATCGTTGCGCGAGTCAGACTCCCTTGTACGGTTTTTCTTTTTTTTTGCCAGAGATTTTTTTATTATTATTACCATAAAATGTAGCCCATGATATTAGGGAATAAGGCGAATCTAACGATACCTCACATTTCGCAATCGGTGAAACCGTTTAGGCCGTAGGGAGTCACATAAGAACAAGACGAACATTCACTCGAAACACAAACGGATAAAAAGGCTTCGACCTCTAAATCCTTCAGCCCACCTTCATAAATGTGATTCATGTTGTGATGCTGTGAGTAATCCGTTACCTACTCAACATGCATCATCAAATCTAAGCTCCACCCAGTGCTGTTAACGGGGTATTTAAGAACCCTTTTATACTCTGGGTCATTATATATCACGTACACTCAAAATTACGAACGTTTACTAAAGGAACGACCCTAGAATCGAAAAAAAAAATTACTTGTTTGCTGAATTTAAGGCCTCGCTACATGGCCTGACCTGACATCGTTTGAAAGAGATGGCTATATATAAGTTTCTGGGGGAGCGAAAGGGAGAAGCTATAACCTTAATAGTTTGTTTCTTTTGCTCTAATAAATCTAGCTGTCCCTTTCACACGATGTCAGGTCAGGCCATGTGTAGACACCCTTATGTCGCAAAGCTTGATCAGTTGTTTTTCTTAAGGTATGGAGTCAATGACTCACAGGTTCCAAGTGATGTATTGACTACAAGTCAATGTCCCTAATAATGTAGTTCATGTGTTTGCGTGTAATGAGATAAGATTTAGTTAGTAAGTAGAATAACACCGGGTTTTACATACGCCTTCCTCGCTAAGCTTTTAATATATGGGTAAGGTTCCTAATCCTTTACCCAGTTTGATATAATCAGTTATTAAACGAACTAACCTTAAGTGAAGTTCGTCATTAAAAAACCGAAACTCGTCATGGGGGATCATGAACATTATTTATTTATTGAGTATAGTATGATCTTAGAAGTATTATTGTAATGGAATGGGCACTGGTTGTTGTCAGGCGAACGATTCACTCGGTATGTTGTTAAAAAAAAAACCTTTAGATGTCTAGAAGATTCGTGCTGGTGGCGCAGGATTTTACATTTAAATGTAATAAATCCTGTAGAAATAATCGTCGCCCTAGCAGTATTTCAAATTAATAAATTTCGAATGACAGCATCGCTTTGGTGCCGGTTGAAGAGCTTACATTGTTTTTATCCGACTGCCCAAGAAGGAGGGTAATGATTTTCGGGTGTAAGTATGTATGTTTCTTTGTTTCTATAATACCCCCTGTAGTAAAGCTTGACTGATTTTGACGAGTGAGGTGTTGTTGGATTTCTTTTCATACGAGGATTCAAGTAAAGTGGTGGAGACTTTACTAGAGGTTTCTATGGAGTTTTGGAAACAACACGAAAATTCACGTTTCACAACATTATACTATTTACGAAAAATCCACCATTTTTAAACATTAACACTCGAAATAACACAAGTTTTGGAAAATAATGCAATGACGCGACATGACTTCTTCACGTTCCCACCAAAACTCTTGCAAGATGTTTCTCTTCTCTTCTGTCTGTTAGACGCCTGCCCAACACCGAGCAGTCTAGAATTCAGCGTCTTGCATTCACTGTAATGTATGTTATGTTGGTTTGTGACTTGGATCTTAGTACACAGAATATCGCTCAGACCGCGACGTATCTGAAGAAACTCGCAGCAACTCTGAACTTACAACTTTAAACCACTCGCTGTGGGACCGTCGATAAGCTATACATATTTCCCATCATTAACTCCCAACATTTTGTATAATTCCAGAATCGCGAGCACAAACACCGAACTGAAGTGTACGTGATGACCGTGACCCAGGAGCTGGCCGAATGGGAAGACTCCCGGCTGATGGGCCGCAAGCGGCAGTGGTTTTCCATCGAGGACGCCCTCGCCCAGCTCGCGCTCCACAAGCCCATCCAGCGGCACTATCTGCAGCAACTGCGACGCTCTAAGCAGAAAAACGACGATCCCGGCAGCTAAGCGAGCCCCAACGCTTAGGTTAAGTCTCCACTCTGGCTCGTGCGCTTGTAACTTTAACTCAGTGGCGGATTTAGGATAGTGACGCTCGGGGCCCGCTCTTTTTGTACTTGTAAGTGTTGCGAAATCTTTCATTTTGTTTTTACCAAATGATGGTTACTCGATGTCCGTGCCACTGGTAGAGTGCATGACACTCAAAGTGATGTCCCGGCAGAGAGGGCACTTGTGAGGTCGATTAATTGAAATAATTCTTGTTTTTTTATGTTGGTCTCTCGAGTTAACTGCTATAATATCAAAGCACCCATAGCAGTTTCTAATGTCTTGTGTTTTATTGTGGAATTATACGTTATTTGTCAAGACAATTTATGACAACAACAACGGATATCGGTAGTCGTAGTTAACACAACAATAAATTATTTACTGATGCTTAAATTATGGCACTGGCAAGTCACTCAGTTTACGATTTAAGCAATTTAGATAAAGGCTAAAATGTAAGTCAGATATTAACTGCTTTTTAGAGTCTGTTAAATCGGTTATTATTCATTTTGCTCATTGTTCCGTTCGTCATTGAATCATGCAACTATACAAATCTATTCTGAATTGTTGCTTAGTAACAATTTTGTAAATAGAATTTATTTTTAATTTATCATACCAACTAATCTAGAAAATAATGTCACTGCCGCTGTTCATTTATTTATTCGAATTCATGGTTCAACGAAATTAAATGTTGGTATTTCAATAATTTTGACGCCAAAGTGGTTCGAAGTAAATTAGGATGCTTTGTCCTTTGGGGTCCCCGGCTTTGAACATAATAGGGGCCCGAAAGGCTCGCGCGGGTCCCGGGCGCCAGTCCGCCACTGCCTCGCGACGCGAGCGAACGCATCAGCGCTTCAAACGCTACCACCCGACCCGTGTAATCCTTCTTTTCTATTTTACGTATATTTTTATACTACAATGAAATAAATGTTAATTTTATTTTGTTAGCATTAAAACGAAAAGACATACACGATCTATTTTATTTAAATTATTTCAAACTTATAAGATCCTATTTAATGGATTTTTAAAATAATAAATTTTATATCGCTCTTCTGTACAGTTTTTGTTTGATCGAAAGCATTATGAAATTGGATTGTCCTAATTACGGATAGTTGAAGTGCAGACGCATTTTTGATACTATTATCATTTACAAGACTTGCAAAATATAGACACATTTATCAAGCATATACACTTTTATTTCTACACTCTAATCATGGCAGCTAGAAACACCCATACACTCAGTACATTGTTGGGGTAGGGATACACTTCGACTCCCAGGGCGAATTCTACGCCAGGGTCATCATTGCGGTGTAGGGCTGAGGCTTTAACTGCCGATATCACAGCCTTCGTGTTTACGAATGGAATGTTCAGCGGGAAACCATATATCTGCAACATAATACAATATTACTACATAATACTCGGATAGTTAGATCAAAACCTTGGAATATCTAGTAATTTAAATACGATATATACCCTGTAAGTTACCATAAGCTGCTTAATCTTTTGGCTAAACCCAGGCTTGTTCTCGCTTGGATTAAAGGCCCAGTACTCCCAGACAGGTAGAGCGTCACGAAGGAGACTGCTGCAATATCTGCCACAAGACAAAATTTATGAAGCATTTTCAGAAGTGGTATTCTTTTATTTTTGTAAACATAGGTATGTCTTGCAAAACGGAGTATCTGTTATTGTTGCTATAGGTACCTGTTCCAAATAGTCTTCATATGAGGGCGCCATCTTTGCACTTTTCCTTTGATGTTCGCCTCGAGGCTTTGTCTCAGCGATTCGACTTTACTAGGCGATGAGTACATTAGCGAATCGTTCACTATTGGCTGTTTCATAACAAAAATATTTTTGTCAAACACCTGAAAATGAAATCCCGTTACTCCAAAAATGTCAACAGTGATTCTCAAATCCTGGTAACAATTCTTACAGTTTGCCAATCAGAAGATTTAGACAAATCAAATGACACGTTCTCGCAGTCTTGTGATGATTGCACATTTACCCATACCTGAAAAAAGAAAAAGAAAATTGCTGTCCTGCCAAATTAGACCACTGCAAGTTATACTTACCCCAACCCACACAGAAGCAGTTTGGGTCTCACGTAGGAACAATTAAAAGCAATATTTTACATACAGCTTTAAATCTTGATGAGAAATAACTTACATTGTCATTATCAAAAACATACTCCACAGTCTTCATAGGGCACCCAACGTCTCTTAATTCGTGCCTGTCTCCACTAACCGCGTCACACACATACCACATATACCCGTCATTCCTGCTTAGAAACCCTCTACTTCTAAACAGTTCATCACTGGTCAGCACAAATCTACGGGCTGTAAGGTCGTATTGAATCAAGACGTAGGAGCTTCGGCCTCTGGGCAGGCCTATACCAATGGCGACCCAACTTTTTATGCCAAGGTAGAGGAAGTAGCTGGCCAACAGTATAGCATGATCCAGTGGAGAACCGTGTAAGACTTTCAATAGTTCCTGAAAAGGGCCAATGTTTACTAAAAATGCACTCCTACTTAATTTACCATTACAGAAAATTCTTCTTACCATTCCCATCAAAGTAACAACGTGAGTATAATTTACTTCGTAACTCGGTATCAGAGCGACATACCTCAGGCAAGCATTGATAGTTTTCATCAAACTGTCTCCACCTTTTACGTCCTGACTGTACACAGACTCTTTCTCTTCGCTAGCTTCCAAATCCACTTCTCTCTTTCTCCCGCTGCTTTTGGAGGACGAACTTCGAGAAAACCCCGATGATTTAGACATGCCCGAGCCGCAACTCTTCGGGTTCTTGGGAAAGTATTCCCTATCCGGCAAAGGTATCGGTTGGAGGAACTGCGTTACGCATTTGTTTCTACCTGCACTGTCTATAAAAGTTAACAGTATGTTCCTATTCGGGAAATCATTGATGAAACCCGTGACGAAGTTGTTCAGATGTTTGATTAAGTAATCGTCCTCCACGGAACACGGTAGAGGTTGAGTGAATTCTTGGAAGCCGCCAAGATGGGCGAGCCCAGTAGTGATATGAAGCGCTATGTAAGAAGTCTGTTTTTTCATAAGACGTGTTATTTCTGGTATAAGAGAGTGAGTTTCCTTGTTATGTACCGTTTCGTAGCCAAATAGTATTGGCGGTGAGTTTATTTTGAAGGTACCGCGAATCTGAAACCATCACAACCACAAGGTAGGTTCATCAACCACATCATTATTATTGGGTAAGCGTAGATCGAGTTTCAATTAAATAAAAGAATCTTTTTCATCGCGCAAAACTTCCAATGCATTAAAATTTGGGGAAGGACTATTGTGCTGTTAGAGATCCTACAATTGTTTTCGATGTGTATCGATTAGTATTCTAATAATAATATTTCTTTTGTGCAATCATTTCATTTCTTGAGAGTGGCTATACATGGCCTGTCCTGACATCGTGTGAAAGGATATCTAGAATTGAATTTCATTGGAGCAAAAATAACAAACTATTAAGGTTATAGCTTCTAACTTTCACTCCCTAGATACTCATATATAACCATCTCTTTCACAAGATGTCAGGTCATGTATAGCCACTCAGACACTAACCGATCCCAAGCTAAGCACCGTAAACAGTGGCACCTGTGTTGTACCTAGCCACTTATTGAAATATCGATAGTGGACGGTCCGCCCCAGCGTGGACTGATCGTCGGAACCCTCCGAAATGTCCACTTTACACTCGTCGAAGACGTCGATATGGAGAGTCGAAAGCGGATCCAATCTGGGAAAAGTTGGACCTTACTTTAATTCAGATTAATTGGCTGGAAATACATAATAGTAGTTGATTTATCATATACCAAAAAGATTTAAATCAAAATTGTGTCGAGACGAGTAACTTCGTGTGCGCCTGATAAGTTTGTGTCACCACCTTTGACGTTAGGTAACCATAGTAAGGGGGTGTTTATCGAGGTACAAAATAAGAACTTTATTGAGTTCATGTTCATAATGCGAATTGTTGAAATCAATTTCCTAGGCCTGTCAAGAAAATGTGCATGTGTCTCATAATCTAAAAAAAAACGTCTTACTTAGTGCAGAGCTTCAGGGTATGGTTCCAGGAGGGATGGCAGCCGATGGCTGTGACGGTTTGCGCAGAGGTGCCTCGGTAACTGACTCGGACGAACGGACGTAATGGACGCACCTTAAAACCTGCAAAAAGAGCTGTCAAGGTATCTTTTTAGCGGTTCTCCCACGAAAGTGACTACATGTCGTGAGAATTCATGTGCCTTGCCAAAATGCTGTGTGAGCTGGAGTAGTTCAAGATCAGGTTCTGATTCCCTATAGGCGCAAAGGTCTAGCTTGTTCCCATTCCAATGTTTATCTGATCGTACCACCGACATAAACAAAGTAACTCGTGTCTCCGATCTCGTACCCTACCTTTTTTCGTTGCCCGAGTCTTTGAATGTTTTCCGTGGCATCCCCGAAACTGGGAATCCTAGGGGGAGTGTGAAGCATTATTCCCATTTTTTTACCTGAAATCGTCTCTTCACTATTGTCCCCGTCATCGACCAAGGCTGTGCTTCTATCTAAAAGGTTGAAAGCTCTCTGGATAGTTATGTGTATTTCTTGCTCCTTTGATATAGATTCGAACAGAATTTGCTGTTTTGCACTGTTTGATGTTGTTGTTGAATTTGTGTTGTTTCCTCTCGTAAAGATACTCCTTTGAATAAATTAGGAAAAACATTTAGCATATTGTGTAAAAGTATCGGTAATATATTAAAAGTTATGCAGTTCAGTTCATTAAAATCGGAAACTAATCAGTTGTTATACAGACCTCCAATTAAATTCTCTACATTCCCGCACGACATCTTTCCGCGTTTTTACCATCAGATGTTCATTGAAGTTCCTAAGCATTTTTTTATTCAACTTCTGCGTAAACTTAGCCCCTATGAATCTCTGTAATTCAATTGGATCCATATCTGTCTCCTTGTCTCTCAGATAATCTAGATTAAAATCTTTCTCCTTTGTTTTCTGGAGACAGTTTAGTTGCTCTGTAGATATTTGGCTACCATGGATAGGAATTATTTTGTTCTCCACATCGGTAAAGCCGCCACTGTTTCTTAAATGTAGAAGTTTAAATCTTACGAATTCGGCACTATTTTCGTCCATTTCAAATTCTTCATTAGCATCTTCAAAATCTTCATTAATATTAAGTTTACATAACTGATTAAGTGTGTTCAAAATAGTTTCATATTTTGTAACGTCTTTTCCATAAATTTTACTAATAATGTCAGCAAGAACTTCCACGTTAGGCTTGTCGATCCCGTGCAGAAATCTTCTTAATTTGTTGCCGATAATTAATGATGCTTTGAAAGATTCAATTTGAGTTTGATTAAAATTTTCGTTCCACTTTATATTAGCATTTATTTCACATGTCGTTGTGAGATTTTCTTTAAACGTGTTGCTGCTTTTAAGACGGACTTTGTTTGCAGTGGCGATTTCTTTGATACTGTGTCCACTGCCAACGAAATCAGGAGTAGGTGCTATATCTTTGTCGTATATAAATTTTAATTTCATATAATTATCATCACATTTTCTTTGAAACTCATTTAAATTTGTGTTTACCCCGGCAACAATCTCGTCATTCTCCATTAATAGAATGCGTAAGGTTTGATTACTTGGAAGGATTTCTATTGAAAAATATTCATTAAAGTTGACATCATGCCACCTACCTATGCTGGTATGTTGTTCAGATTCACAAACGAATACTTTATCCACATATATTTCAAAATGGTAAATATGTCTTGGCACTTTTAACTTCGTAACGCTTCTTTCATCTTTTTCTAAGCTAAAATCGATACTATCTCTTACTATAATGGTGCTTACTATTTCTTCAACCTCGTCTTTAATGGCATCTTCATTTATGTTTATTTTTGGTTTGCTTATTTTCTTTCTTAAACTGTTGTCAAGCGTTTGGTTCTGCTTAGATTCTCTATATTCTATGCGCTTAGTTCCATAATCATACTCAATTTTAGCTAACATATCTGTCCATTCTTCTTCGTACAAATCGTCCCATGCTTTCTTATATTCTCTCTCATTTAACGTATGCTTAACTATTTTCAAATAGTACGGTGTATCTGTAAATTCGAATTTCTCTCTCGCCATCTCAATATCTGACCAAATTGACACGATTTTATGTGATACTTCTTTTTTAACTTTAAGTGCCTCCCTATACTCTTCTTTTAACTTCAATAGCTGACCGGTATACTTTCTTACAGTCGCGTCAAACCTTACATCATCCTTTTTGTTTGGACTAACTTTTAAAAGATCTTTCTTCAAGTTATCTTTCGTTTCCCTGTTAACTTTAATACGGTGGGCTAAGTCGTTCAATTTTTCGTGTAATTTTTCATATTCATTGTAGGTCTCAATAAGTTTGATGCATAAAATATCTTCCAGGGAAAAATCATGGTGATGTTTGAACTGTATATCTTTTAGAGCGATATCTAAAAACTTAATAGGTTGATTTTTATCAGAGTGACTAAGATATTCGTTTATTAAATTACATAATGACGATGGACCAACATATTCTACTGGAAAATCTGGCAGCAAGTCTTCTGTGAAGATTTCCAAGAGGTTTGGATATACTGGGCTTAGTTTTTTGGCCTTCATCAGTTGTGACTGCCTACAAAGCAAACAAATTAACCTATATACTACATGTAGGTACCTACTTATACTTAAAATACACATAGATACTAAAATATATGGTACCTACTTAATTGATTTATAAATTGATAGAAGGTAAGAACGAATTTTTTAAAACTGCTCTTTTTGCTGTAAGATTAAGTTGTATCACGAAATAGGTAGGTTGTTGCATTTTGCAGTTATACTCACCCATATTCCGAATCAACGATGGTTTTTCTGCGCTGATAACTTCGTTGACCTCTTGAAAAGCTTTGTACATAGGCATTCTGATAGTCTCGCCTGTCTTCAATTATTTCTATAAGCGTTTCTGTGACGGGAAGAGTCAAAGATGCCAGCTCTGAACTGATCATATCCATTATATTGGATGGCTTTTCTTTTTGTTTGCGTTTTTTCTTTCTGCTGTTCTCTTTTGGTTCATTTTTGCCATTAACTTGAGTAAAGAAATCGTAATCATTGATCGACCCTGGTGCAAACTTCGAAACAAAGCTTTCAACTTCCAATGATTCAGCTTGTTTTCCGTCATGTTCAATTTCATGATATTCCTCCACATCACAGTCTGGCTTGTTACAAACACTAAAAGAGTGTAACTCTATGTTTTCAGCCATCTTTTTCAAAATATTTTACAAGCATAGAAATTAAAAATTCCTAATTAGCAACCAAACGACATCTCTGTTTTTGTATTGCCGCCAAAAGTTGCCATGACGATTAGGCTGCGTTCATTTTTTTTTATACAATCGAACATAGACTTCCAAGAGCTTTTTCTTTTTTCTCCTTGGAGGAATGAAGGCATTCCTCCAAGTCCGAGAGCGTCTTGCAGTCATTTTGGTTTTGACGCCAACTTAAAAGATTATGTTGCGTTCATATTACTTTTCAAATCGTGTATTCTATTTATTTTTAATAATGTGTATATTTTTACTTGGGATATTGGTGGATTGGTGTGGGAACATTATTTACTTAACATCATCTTTTTTTTTTTTTGTTTTGTTTCAAAAACTCCATAAAATCTTTAAATAAAGCACTGGAGCATGACTGTAATTGAAATCAAGTAGCTCAGTAGGAGGATTTCCGCCTTATGAGCTGTAGTTTGTGGGTTCGATTACCACTCAGGACTAAGTACTTGACTTAGACTATGACTGAGACATTTCATTTGTGAAATATATGACTTTACATGAAATATTACAATACTTGACGCTGGCTAAATACACAACGTGTGGAGCCAAAATTTAGGGGGGAAAAAAACTTATAGAGCTGTCACTGTCAAGTCAAATTACAAAAGATGTGCAATCAACAAACAAAGTGCATTCAAATTCAAACAACAGAATTCGATATAATTCATTTAAAATAAAAAGGTTTTAAAATGGTGAACTTCCAGCTAAAAGACAGTGACGACTATTACTTATGTCTCTCGGACCAGCCCAAAAGATTCGACGCTGATAGCCCTGCGACTAATGTATTTTTTGACGACACAAATGGGCAGGTAATATACAGCCACATATTTTACGATTTTTAACTCGATTCGTGATAATATTGCGTTATCACTAAAGTGTATACCTTATTGTTTGGTAAGTGACCCTAATTTTCGAAACAAACTTTAGATTTATTCAATAAAATTGAAGATAGAAACATGTAACTGATTTCCCTTTTCAGGTCTTTACAGTTAGGTCTGGGGGCGTCACTGGGGTGACAGTGAGCAGCATGGACGAGACAAAGTGCACTTCCTTCCGAATGGAAGACCGAGGACCGATCATTTCTATAAAATTCTCCCCTGACCAAAACATATTGGCCATACAGAGAAACCAAGACAATCAGAATGCCACAGTAGAGTTTGTCAACTTTAAAGATTTGTCCCCTACAAACGTGGAGTATTCACACACTTGTAAATGGAAAAACGCAAAGATATTAGGGTTTGTATGGTCTAAAGTGAATGAGATAGCATTTATAACTGACCATGGCATTGAATTGTTGCAAGTTGTACCAGATAAGAAGCAATTGAAGAGCTTGAAACATACTTCTTTCAGGTAATTCCTCTGATGCTGTTATTATCATATATGATTTATTTATATAAATAGTATTATGAAAGCACAGTACCAAGGTAGACAGTTTCTGTAGTTGTAGGACTTTTTTGCAGAGTCTGTCTGGGTCAATACAACACCTTTGCCATTTATTCAACCCCAAACAGTAGTTTGTAATCATTACTATCTTCTGGATTGAATATTCTTGTTACTTGGTGAGTGGGCTGAGTGGGCTTTTTCCGCAACCGACCTGGTCTAGTTGCGTATCATCCCGGCTGCGACTAGTCCAGCCACCCTGCGTCCTCCAGGAAAGCCAGCAGCTCGCTGACGCCGGCGCAGGCTTCCAGGAGCGGCCTCGGTGAACCGAGGATCGACTTTTGTTTCTTTGCTGCACTTATCCAGCATATGCGCGGCCTTTTCTTCGGCCTCCATGCATCCTCTGCATAGAGGGCTGTTTGTTAACCCCATAGTGAAGAGGTGTTTGTTTAGAGAGCAGTTTCTGTGATCACTTCGACAACTCGCTGGAGCTTGGGCAGTCAGGTAAAAAGAACACTCTATATATCTTTCACTACAAGACGTTCACAGACCCTTCGAAATACTGTTTCACAACATCACTGCTGTGCCTTTGTACGCCAAAACAACAAAATACAAATATTTATTTATTTACTAGCTGTGCCCCGCGGTTTCTGCTCTATTCTACAGGAACTACGCGATAAAAAGCCTATGTATTAATTCACGGAATATCCTACCTTACCAAATTTCATACAAATCCGTTCAGCCGTTACGGAGTTGAATGGGAGCAAACACACTTACATACTTACCTACTAACATACTTACACACAAACTTTCGCATATATAATATTAGTAGTGGTGGGAACCACACACTCCACACAATCCTGACAAAGAGGACTGGGCTTTCGCAGACTCTGTTGTCACGGAGGAGGTACTACTTTGGGCCATAAGCACGTTCCAACCTCACAAGGCCCCTGGAATAGATGAGATATTTCCAGCTCTTCTCCAATGGGGCCTAAACAGGATAAAATCACACCTCATTGCCATATTTAGATCATGTCTGGCATGGAAGTATATACCCAAAGCTTGGAGGGAGGTGAAGGTGATATTTTTACCAAAGCCCGGAAAGACTGACTATACCAACCCAAAGTCTTTCAGGCCAATAAGTCTTAGCTCTTTCCTATTGAAAACACTGGAAAGACTTTGCGACAAACACATAAGAGGTGGACCGTTGGTGGATAATCCCGTCCACAAAAACCAACATGCATACCAATCAGGTAAATCAACGGAGACTGCTCTCCACCAGGTGGTTTACAAAATCGAATCTGCAGTGGAGAGCAAACAGTCCTGCCTAGCCACCTTCATTGACATTGAAGGGGCGTTCGATAAGACTACCTTCCCGAGTATTGAAGAAGGTCTGAAAACCCAGGGGGTAGACCACAGAATGAGTGGTTGGGTCACAACAATGCTTGCTAACAGAACCGCCAGCATTGAAACAGCGGGTGCAACACGTTGCCGAGTCGCGAAGGGCTGCCCGCAAGGAGGAGTTATGTCTCCACTACTATGGGTGGTGGTGGTAAACAAACTTGTCGAACTCCTTAATAAAGAAGGCATTGTCACTGTAGCATACGCTGATGACCTGGTTATCATGGTCTCGGGACTTTTTGAATCGACTTTGAGTGACAAAATGCAAAAGGCGCTTAAGGTCGTTGAAAAATGGTGTGAGCGGCACAACCTCTCTGTAAATCCTCAAAAGACAGAGATGATTCTGTTCACACGAAAAACGAAGACACCGAATCTCAAATCTCCCTCACTGTTTGGCACTAAGCTAACATTCAGCAGGGAAGTCAAGTATCTAGGCGTCTGGTTAGACAGCAAACTTCTGTGGGGAAAACATCTAGACTACATCACCACGAAGGCAACTAACATCTTATGGCAGTGCACCAGAGCAGTAGGTAAAGACTGGGGCCTCAAACCGAAGCTCTGTCACTGGCTATACACTGTGATAGTGCGTCCAGTTCTCACCTACGGCTGCGTGGTGTGGTGGACTCGCACCAACCTAGCAACTGCAATCATTAAACTACAGCAAACACAAAGGCTTGCATGCTCGTTAATCAGCGGATGTATGAAAAAGACACCCTCAGCTGCCCTCGAAATGATCCTGGGTCTGACTCCTTTGCACCTGCATATACAACAGGAAGCGATGGCTTCAGCACTAAGGATTAAATCTACGAACCAGTGGAAAAGAACGGGTCCCATCACAAACCACCGCAGAATAATCGACCGAGCAACGAGGATAATTCCCGAAGCTAGCAATGGTACCGATAAGATAGCTAATACACATCTGGACAGCAAAACGTACGAGCTGATCACAGAGGAAAATGTCTTTGATGGTGCATCGCCCACTTGGAACATATTCACAGACGGTGCAAGGAACAAAGAAGGAGCAGGCTGCGGTTATTACTCACCGGAGCTGGGACTCAAGGAGTCCGTGGCCCTGAACAAAACAACGACAGCACTGCAGGCGGAGGCCATGGGTGTTCTACTGGCAGCAAGAGCTGTGGGATCAATAAACGAGCTTCTCACAGCCACCGCAGAGCGGGACGGCAGAGAACTCCTCGTGATCACCATCGACAGTGCTGCCACTATCTATGCTCTTAGAAAACCTGTAACAAGGTCAAGAGTCATTGCTGAGTGCCACACAGCACTGCAAACACTATCTAACAAGTTCAGAACCATTGTGAGATGGACGAAGAGCCACGGATCATGTCCTGGCAACAACATGGCAGACACCCTTGCCAAGGAGGGTGTAAGAAAGCGGGCAAACGGCGACGTATTGGGTCTCTGCAGGCCATCAGCGATGGAAGTGCGTGAGCTACTGCGCCGCCACACCGACAAAGAACAACAAATTCTGTGGGACAAGAGAGCCGACTGTCAACATTCCAAGGCCGCCTTTCCAACCCTCAACAGAAAAATCTCTAATAATCTATTGAAATTGCAACGACAAGACCTCCGTCTACTAGTAGGCCTTATAACCGGTCATTGCAATTTGAATAGTCACTTGTACAAAACGGGAGCTACGGACAGTCCGCTGTGCCGTGGTTGCATGCAGGAAAACGAAACAGTGGAGCATGTGCTGTGGCACTGTAAAGCTACAGAAGAAACTAGAATCGCCACTAGGTTGCTTGAGACAGCTTCAACATCATCCATGTCATCCCGTCAGCTTGGCTTGGTATCATCATCATCATCGACAACACCATCTACGTCACTGGAGCAGCTATGCCAGCGGCCCAGAGCCTCGCTCCGTTATTTCAAGGAGCTGGGTTGGCTCGGGTAGACGCTGGCAGGGGGAAATGCACAATACACCCCATGCGGGACGTCAGTGCAGGACTTATCGCCCCCATCTCGAATAAGAAGAATAAGAATAAGAATATTAGTATGATTTATTTATAGGCGAGCAGCATACGCTGATGTGCCTATATCTCACAGTGTTGAAACTTAATAACTGTCAGTATTGTAACTCTAATATAATAGATTTATTTAGTTTAAGGCCATCACTATAGACAAATATAGAATATTCTGTCATATCAAATTTCAGTGGAGCTTGGTTCTCATGGTGTGCCCAGAGCAATATAGTGCTGCTGGCGGGCAACAACGGAGCGCTGCTTCAACCGTTCTCACTAAACAACTCTACAATCACTAAGCTGCAGAAACTAGAACGTAAGTGTCTGCATCAGACTTTTAAAAACCCCATGATTGGAAAATCAGCCTACCTTCGAAGGGTGATTAGGGGTTATGTGGGTCCATATCCACCACGCTGGCCCAGTGCGGGTTTGCGGATTCACATACACCATCGAATTTCTTCTCCGGAAAAATGCTGGTTTCCTCATGATGTTTTTCTTTACCAAGAACTTATATGATGGTAATGGTAAGGGCCCGCCGGGGCTCGAACCCGCGACCTCGCGAATGTTAGGCGAGCGTGCTCCCACTGAGCTACCATGACTTATCTTACTTTATAATGTAAGTATAATTGTTTGCAATTAGTAAACTTGTTATTGTAAGTATCTGAATGACAGGCTTCTAGGAATTTTCAACGCGGGTGAACCCCGGGGGGAAGGTAGTGTCCCATATGTTTTTATTGATCTCAGTGGACGCAGCAAAGCCAGTTGTAGAGCGAGACGTGTTCGTACTTCGAGTTTGCGGCAGCACGTGGTGCGCCGTCTTCCGCCACGGCGCGCCCTCGACGGCCGGAGTCGCCGCGCCGCCGCCGACGGAGGTACCTACACCATCAATAACAATATTACACCACCATTCATACCATAATAAATGCTTTTCCGCCAACGGTTGCCTGCGACCAAGACCGCCATTTGTGGCACAACTATTATAAGGTATATTTATAATTTTAATTTTTCTGGTGTATACACATTTAAAAGCGCGAAAATTCTATGCGCGACTATATATGTACAATATGTATGTATATGTACAATCTATTTAATTTCTATCTATCTATATAATTTCGATATCTCTGGACCGATTCTACTCAGTGAGTACCGAATGGCATAGGCTGTTTTGTATGTTTTGTACACAGTGCTGGTGAAGCTGCGAGAAAAAGCTAGTCTAGTATGTTCGATAAAATGTATGCAATCAAAGTTTGTGTGAGTTACTATTATATTCTTTCATTTTCATATTTATTTCAGCATTCCACATCGTATGTTGGTAGTTTTACATTAAAAAAAAAAAAAACCCGCGATTCGTGTTTTATTGAGTTCGGTAATTTGTTATATATTTCGATTCCCATTACAAAGGGGCTGGTTCAGTGAAGTGTGAGACGTGAAGGTGAAGGTTTCTTTTCCTTTTTGTGTTTGTTGTTGTGTTGTTTGAGGTGTATGTGAGTATGTATGTTTGTGTGTTCCTATATTACCTCCTGTAGCGCTGACCTCTATAAAGAGTACATTATAGACAAGTGTCCTGTAGGCTAAACGGCTTGACTGATTTTGATGAGTGAGATGTCGTGGGATTCCTCTATAATTATGTCTTAGGCTACATAACGCAGTCGTTTTTTTTATATGAATTATGCTTGTCTATAATATATGAAATTGTTATAACATTTCTAGGTTTGGCTGATGCCGGTGTCAGGTCCCAGCAGCCAGCAGTGCACCCACATCCTGAAGACGGGCCTGTCAGGCCGTTTTGCTGTCTCCATTGTTGATCAGCTGGTCGTAGTGCATCATCAGGTGAGTTGACATTCACGGAAGAACAAGTCATTTTTCCAAATAATTAGTCGATTTTATTGTTAGAGTTTTAGAATTATAACTACGATTGTGTAATCATTTCGGAGACCTCCAGACGAATTCCAAAAGTTATCAAACGCAATTCAAACTTTTTGTTTTGATAATGTTTATGGAAAGAAATATTTTTAAATTTAAATTGAATTGTTAGCGACGCCGAAGGCCGAGTTTTGGTCCCTAGCCCTAACCTGCGAGACTGAAAGCCGAGATGCATCGCGTACGAAGTCGCTGGCATCAGCTAGTACTAAAATAGTTTAAGGATTTAAAATTAAACTTTATTTATTGAGTTGGTATGTTAGCAGTTATTTACACAATATTGGCGTATATGATATTTTAGACTGCCTAGTTTGTACGTATTTTTAACCAACTTCCAAAAAAAATAAAAGATGTTTGCTACCTCAGAACTCCCGTCATTTATAAACCTATTGGGAAAATTATTTTTAATTTGATAGAATATACTTCCAGATTGGTCCCATTTTATTCAATATCCAGTTGTGATAATGGGATCTATGAGGAATTGAGGGAACTCCTCAAATATTATAGGCACACATATAGCGATTTTCGTATTTTCATCAACAATTCATTGCATTCAGAAAGTATCACTTGGGGAAGTGGAACTGATGAAGAATACCACAGATAGCCATGGGAAATCCACAATGATAAGTATTTCACGGGCGGCGCCGAGGGACATTCGATAGTGCATTTTTTCCAGAGTATTTTGTGGAAGTCGTATTTTTTTTGATAAAATTATGTTATTACCAGCTGCGCCTCGCGCACCCGCTATTCTATAGAAACGGTTAATACCAAGATAAAAAGTAGCCTATGTGTTATTCCAGGGAATAAGCTACCTCTATACCAATTATCATCCAAATCCGTTCAGCCATTACAGAGTTGAACGGGAACAAACACACATACATACTTACACACGAACTTTCGCATTTATAATATTAGTGTTATGTTAAATATACTTACATACATCAGACGAGCGACTTGCTCGTCTCGTATTAGTATAATTAAAAAAAAACGTATGTTCCAGTCGAGTCAGACGTCGCAAGTGTTCGACATCCAAGAGGACGCGAAGGTGGAGGGCTGCAGCGTGAGCCACGCGGCGGTGCTGGCGGGCGCCTCCATCCGGCCCGCGGCCGTGGAGCGCCAGCCGTGCCCCATGTGTATCCTTTAACGCAAAACTAGCTTCGCCCCGCGGGTTACTCGCTATCTATACCCTGTATACAGGTTTTTAAGTAGTGCTTGGTTGCTGCTTGCTATGGTTTCTATTTCAAGTCGAGCAGAAATTATGACGATGGTGTGATGGTGTCGTTGTTTTTTTTTTCATTCTGCGCCATCTGACACCAAACTAAGCTACTTATCCTATTATATATTACTATTTTATTTTCTATGGACAGGTTGAACAGGTGAAATAAATATTTATTTTTTATGCAAGCTTGTTCCATAGTAACCAGATAACTGATAGTAAGTTATCTCGTTCTTGGTATCTGGGTATAAATACTTTTTTTTTTTGTAAATTCATACATAGAATACATAGAAACACCCAGGCAAAGAACAAACATCCATGTTTGTCCTGGGTGGTTATCGAACCCACAACCTATAGATCAGAAGGCGGAAATCCATCCACTGAGCCACAAGGCTGGTCTTATTTCGTTGGATTCCTCTTTACGTCCGGAGTGTCATAGGCTACATTTTTCAGTCGGGTAACTCGACGTCGCACGAATCTCTGAAATACAAGCTTTAGCGTAGTTCAGAGATCCGAAGCCCACATATATCTTTAAGGTCAATGTTGGAAATAAAGAAATTTTGTATTTGTATTTTTGAAGAAAAAATAGAGCTTGGCCCATCTAACAAAAAAAAATAAAAAATTATACATTTGTTTGTTTTTTTATGAATATACCTTAACGGTAGTCCAGACTCGGGCACGTGGGTGGTGTTCCAGCCGGACTACATCATCGACGCGCGGCTCGGCTGCCTGTGGCGGCTGCGGCTGGCGCCCTCCGGACTGGCCCACTCGGTAACTAGCCACGGTTTCCGCTCCTAGAGGGCGCTGACTCTGGTTCGCACTTTATCAACATTAATTAATATTAAAATAAAAGAGAAGAAATTATAGAATATCATTGCCAATGTTATATTATATTTTTTTTTTTTGATGGATAGATAGATGGATGGAAACTCTTTATTGTGTACACCAAAATAATAATAACACACGTACAGAACTATCTTATAGGCTAGTGCCACAAGTGACGGCCTTATCGCTAAAAGCGATCTCTTCCAGGCGACCATTTATTTTCCTGGAAGATGGCATGGCCATTTTGGTGATGGAGAAGACAATTTTTTTTTTTTGTTTGGTTATTTTTTTGGCCGTCTTCGTACTTGTTCATAAATATATATTATGGATATTGGTGACGAGACGAGCAAGTCGCTCACCTGATGTTAAGCTTCACGCTTGCCCATAATAGTGCAAAACCATGCGCGGCTATGCACTGCGCTCGTCGCCCTGAGATATTAGATGATATGTCTCTATGTGTCTATCTCGTTCGCACTTTATCAACATTTATGAATACAAAAATAACAGAAAAGAAATTAAAAAAAAAAGTGTTTGTCTTTAGAATATCATTGCCAATGTTTTATTACAATTTTCATTTTATTTGGTGGAGGAAAAGGCAAAAACTTTTTTTTTCCTTGGCCGTGTCCGTACTTTTTCATTCAACATTACCACTAGTGAAGAATAACAGTTTTGCAGGTACCGAAGGGCGATATTTCTAAGATAGTAGCAGTTCTACTCCGAAGGACAGAAGACATACCCTCCGTGAAGGACTCGGTCTACAGAATACTGAACCAGCTCGTGGTAGAAGCGAAGACCTATTTGATGGAGCTCTCGAGTGTATTCGATGAGATTAACACGGTTTATAGGTAATTTGGTCTTTTTTATAGTTGACAGGCTAGACGTTTGACCACAATCACCTGATATTTAGTGACGTTGTGGTCGAAAATAACATTGGGAATGGGAACTGGCACTCATTCCATATTGCCGTAATGCACCGAGCTGCTTGGAGTTCAAAAATCAAAAATCAAAAAACTTCAAAATTTAGGGTAGCTATTCAGCCGAGTATTGGAAACCCTACCACCGTGGAATTGTTTCCTCACAATGTAGCTTTAGTTTCTTCACCGGTAGCTGAAGCTCATTGTTTGGTTTTGAACCGACGACCTGCAACTTATGATTCTGACGCGGAGCCATCACGCCAAAAAACAGCCCTTGGCTAACAAACTTTTCTACTACTACAAACTCAATTAATTAACAATAAATAAAAATATAATCTATGCCAAAAAGGCGAGCGCAAAAATTTTAAACATTTCTAGCAATGTCACTTAGCACAGTTAAGGACAGATCAAAGATTTTTGGTCAATATAAATCAATGTCATAAAACATCGCTCGCTCATCGATAGGGGTCATCGGGTCATTAAAGTATAAAACACGAAAAGAATTCGTGAGCGAAGCGAGCGCGAAATAACGTTTTTGGCATACTTTACTACACAGTAAAGCACGGGACAATCGCAGCAAAGAGAAATGCGAAAGAAAAGCGAGCGTGATTTTTTATCCATCGTCGTTCAGTCACCGATAGGAGTCAATAAAGTATAAAACACCATAGGCAGAAATTCGTGAGCGAAGCGAGCGCGATTTTTTCTTTGAGCAATATTTTTGTTCAATACATATCAAATGAAGTATCATTATAGTTAAACTGTGAAAGAATAGTGGGCAGCCGACACAATCGGCAGTCTGAATTCAACTATAGTGGTTTGTGTTTAGAAAGTGGGCCGAGCAAGAGATGGCGCGCAACACGGCGGGCGCGGCGCCCCCGAGCCCGCAACACAGGATCGTGATATCGCAGGCGGATATCTGTTCACAAGTGCTACAGCCGAGGGAAGACAGCCAGTACATCGTGCAGGTACCGACACTTTAATGCAGGGTATCGACCTCCTAAACCTGGCTTCGGTATCTCCAGGTTGTATGAACCGACTAAATGGCCCTTGGCTCGTGGGTAGTCAGATTTGGGGTTCTTCCCAGCCTTCGAAGCGAGACCAGAGAAGATAATGCCAGTGAGTGGCCCGCGTTGTTATGGGGGAGGGTGGATGGAGCAATGTCCCGGGAACGTTGCCTGAGGCAGTGAGCCGGTGCATTCATATGGAAGGCGGTGTCTTCTGTCAAGGCACAGAGGCCGGCTATCTATAGGAAATCTAAGTAGGAGTGTCAGGGTTTAGGATGTTCCAATCGATATGTTAGGGTACAGAAGCCGGCCACGTAAAGGGTGTTTCAGTGCGTATGTCAAGGTTTAGAGGGTTTCAGTGGATATGTTAGGTCACAAATGCCTGCCACCTATGTGTAGTTTCAGTGGGTATATACCACATGACCCATCCGACCGACAGACACCGTATAACGGCTGTGCAGGTGGTGACGGCGTACCTGGCGTCCCTGACCCGGCACGACATGGTGGTGCAGCACTGCGCGGCCGAGCTGACCGTGCGCAGCCTCGTGACGCGCGGCGCCGCCGGCCGCCTGCGCGCGCTGGCGCGGCGCGGCGCGCTCGGCGAGTCGCGGCCGCTCGCGTGCGCGCTGCTCTCGCTCGGGCGCCTGCACCCGCCGGCCGCGCAGCTCGCGCTCGACATGATGACGCGCCTCGCCGCGCACCAGGTGAGTCGCGGCCGCTCGCGTGCGCGCTGCTCTCGCTCGGGCGCCTGCACCCGCCGGCCGCGCAGCTCGCGCTCGACATGATGACGCGCCTCGCCGCGCACCAGGTGAGTCGCGGCCGCTCGCGTGCGCGCTGCTCTCGCTCGGGCGCCTGCACCCGCCGGCCGCGCAGCTCGCGCTCGACATGATGACGCGCCTCGCCGCGCACCAGGTGAGTCGCGGCCGCTCGCGTGCGCGCTGCTCTCGCTCGGGCGCCTGCACCCGCCGGCCGCGCAGCTCGCGCTCGACATGATGACGCGCCTCGCCGCGCACCAGGTGAGTCGCGGCCGCTCGCGTGCGCGCTGGGAACACGCCGGGAACAAACCAGGGATAAGGGCATTCTTAATTTTATCCATAAGGGAGAACTGGTTAGCCTTTTGTGTACCCATTAACTGTATTTCTACTTTATTTATATTCAAGCTGTTAGTTTTCCATGCAAAATAAAAATAAATAAATAAAATAAATAAATAAATATCTGGGACATTTTTGCACACATCGTCATCTGACCCCAAACTAAGCAAAGCTTGTAATATGGCTGCCAGAGACTGATATACGTACATAGATATTTTTAAATACATACTTATATAGATATTAACATCCAGACATAGAACAAACACAAATATTCATCACATGAATGTTTGTCCTAGGTGGGAATAATAAAATAACGGGCTTATTAAATAAAAAAGAGCCGACTGGCAAGCTTGGGGTTTATTTGAGGAGGAGGCCTTGCTTCAACAGGGCACGTCTGCTAACTGATGGTCTCTATTTATTTGTCGTCTTATTTGATTTTTTTGTATATCTAGGTAGAGATTTTAGCGCGCGCTAGTAAACGCCGGGCAAGCTTAACACTTACCATCAGGCGAGCGACTTGCAACTCATCATTCGGTTCAGTAAAAAAAAAATACATTAAAATGGCATTAAGTTAATAGCCATCTGTTATCAAAGCGCTCGTATAATATGGGAGTGATAACATAACAGTGACCTCAATGATACTGCGATGCCTTCCATGGGTTATCGTTTTTATGTCGACTGACTTACATCTCCGAGTTACGATACGCCACGTGATACACGGCCGTGTCATAAAACTCTGTTCCGATCAAAACTATCAAACACTAGTAGTTCGCGCCGAACTGAGACCTCGCGACCTCTGTAACTTCACATTCCTTGGACCGATTTGGCTCATATACGAACTAAATTATATTAAAGTTAATTACTTGCTAACAAAATTTTCTGATGATCAAATTAATGGTTGGTTGGACATACAACACATACACACAATACAGGGTTATAAGGAAAGGGTAATGCTAAGCCGAAAAGGGCTCAAAGTTATTGTTAGTACTTACGGGATATTTACCACGGTTAAATAATTATTATTATTAAATGGTTAGTGGTAAATATCACGTGAGTACTAATAGTAATGTTGTAAACCACCACAAAAGTCTAAAACAGGGCTCAAAGTACTAATCATTGACTTCATCATTGACTTGCCCAATGTAACTAAATGTTATAAGGCTAATATTTTTTTTCTACTTTCATTAATAACAACTTTTACTATGGGACCAACTCTGAAATCGGAAAAGAAAATGTGATGTTCCATAGAAAAAATGTCAATGACACTCGACAAAATGTATGGAACAGCTGGGTTTTTTTTTTCGCGATTTCAGGTTCGGCCCATAGTAAAAGTTTTTCATAAGGATGAGTATTATGAGCCATTTTCGGGTTAGGATACCCTTTCCTTATAACCCTGTATACACGGATCTTAAGAAGTCACTTTGCGATCGTCTATTAGAATTAGGCGCTAGTTATAAGACTTTAAAGTTAGATATCAGCTGGCAAATCAAAACTCTTTTCTTATAACCCTGTATACGTATGTATACAGGGTTATAAGTAAACGTCGATTGCTCCCGTAGACTCGGACCTTCGCTCCGCTCGGCTCCAACAGCTTTTCCACTGAAAAGTGTTTTTTTTTTTTTTTCAAATATTTTTTTTTTGTCTCGTATTGGAAGTGGTTCATTTTTATGATGAGAATATTGTCCGTATAGTCTAACGGAACACCCAGCTTATCCTTACTAATATTATAATTCAGAGGAATACCCCAGCCCCAGCCGTATCATGACTCGAGGGGAAAAAAACTTGCGCGATTCAGAACACCCTACATTACAACTGTCAGTACATACAAAGCGTAAGTATGTATGTTTGCGTGTTCCTATAATTATCTCCTGTAGCATAAACATAGGCTACATATTGCAGTCGGTATTTTGTTTTTCTTTCAATCAAAAAAAAACTATAATGTATTATAATCTAAACTTAAATGTACACACTAAAAACTAGAAACAAAATTAAAATAAATACTTAAATAAATAAGTGTATTTCGGTACTACATTTTTTTATTAAAAAAAGAACTCGTCATCTTTTAAAATCGCCGATGACTTCTGATTCGCAGGACATAATCGAAGTCCTGCTGAGCTGGAACGACCCGATCAGCGCGATCGGCGTGTCGCGCGCCGGCGGCACCTGGGCCAGCGTGCCGCCGCGGAAGCTCCTCGCCGTCGCCGCCAGGGCTCCGCCCCACACCTTCGTGGCCGTCGTGCACGCGCTAATGAACAGGAACGAGCGGTTTAGAGGAGCGCCGCACTTTTTGAAAGGTGATACTTTCAATTATATTTTTAACATTCTCACAGATTAATTCCTGTAGATACAGCATTATGTGATGTTTGTTCCATCAAAAAGCTTCAAAGGGGATTTCCTGGGATTGAGACCGGGCGATCTCAAGGTCACCCGTATCCGTACCAATATAAACTTATGAGCGTGAAAATTAATATTTGTATTTTCACCGATTTGTGGTTCGCTTCGATCGTCCTTAGTGCGGAATCTGCAGGGGTGGGTAATCTGTGTTACCTTGCTAGCTTATTGATGATTTTCACCATACAATATTTTTATCGGTACAATACACCTAACTGTATAGTTATGAATAACACAACATAATTCATAACTACATACTACATATGTAGTTACTACATGCGTAAAACTCCATGTTATTCTTATTCATATGAATAATACATAATATTATTGTGACTGACCTGCAAATCTCCCACAATGTGATTTGGTATCTA
Organism: Apocheima hispidaria; assembly: GCA_947579745.1. Classification (NCBI taxonomy): domain Eukaryota; kingdom Metazoa; phylum Arthropoda; class Insecta; order Lepidoptera; family Geometridae; genus Apocheima; species Apocheima hispidaria. The sequence goes on from OX388157.1 coordinate 2,809,986, forward strand.
TGTATTTTAATTTTAACCAACTTGGGAAAGGGAAAGGTTCTCAACTTTACATTTTTACATCTGCCCAAGATACGAGATAATGTTTTTTTGTAAATGATAATACAAGTGACATAAGACATTAAGGCAATAATTTTCTTACTGTTTAATTTATATTTGTATTATTAGATTTATTAGCAAGTATTTACATAAAATTAACGTAGTTTATTTTATGTAAATTCTTGCTTGCCCGCATAGGCTACATTAATTTAATACCCTAATCCACGTCTTTAGGGGTTGATTTTCAAAAAATCCTGGGTTTATTTTCAAAAAAAAATACAAATAAACATTTTTTTATTTATTAAAATATAAATATTTTTTTATTTATTTATTTGTACATAAACAAAGTTTTAAAAAAGCCTTAGCATGAAAAAAATAAATAATACTTCCATACAAACTATTAAATTTCATCGAGCAATATTATAATTATTTTTATACATTGACATATATTCTACCGATAGACAAGAAAACCAGAATTGACGAAAACCATTTTTCCAAATGCTGGTGAGTTGGAATTAAAGTTCGTGGCAGCGCTAAAACATTATTTATATTGTATAACCGAACTATTAAGACATGCAGCGCAAATTTCGAATCTATCAAAGTATCTTATTATTAGCGCCGCTCCGTACGCTCCCACACTGCGTGAATGTCGAAGCCACACTAAAGTAATGCGTACGGATTGCAGTACAGCTCAGTCAAACAGAGCGAGTGTTCGGATCGCGAAATCTAGTGCATAGTACATATATATCGATGTTTATATAATATCTTTTTATACATAGATAGTTACTTATTAAATTTGAATATAGTTGAACATTTGCAGCTTTATCTGGTTCTCAAAGATAATGTTTACCAGCATTATTAATTAGTTTTTTTATCAATAGTCATAAACGCAAGACAGTAAAAAATCCTATTGATAAGATTACCGACGTCGTCAGAATCTCACATTAATGTAAAAAATAAACTATTATATTTATACTGCCCCGGTGGCTCAGTTGGTAGTGAAACTACGTTCTGTGCTTGGGGGCGTGGGTTCGATTCCCATCTAGGACAAACATTTATGTGATGAATATGTGTGTTTGTTCTATGTCTGGGTGTTAATATTCATATTCATATTCATATATTGCGTAAGTTCTATTTACATGTCAAGTTAAATATATATATAATAATAAAAATTATTAATTTACAATAAATATTAATTCTATATTTCAATTTTGTAAAATTCGTCAAACCTGTAAAAGCATTGTTCGATTAGCCACTTTTTAAGTTTGCTTTTAAAGGAGTGCATACTGATGGCTGCGGTGACTTCATCTGGCAGGTGATTGTAGACGGTCGGACCCATGACATGCGTTAACTTGGAAGACTTCTCGAGGGAACGCGGGATTGCTAACAGTTTCACCCTGTTGCGAGTAAAGAACTCGTGCTTGGAGCCCCTCTCCGAGTACGCTTCTAGGTTAATCCTGGCGTACACTGCCACTTGAAATATCAATATGGCAGGCAGCGTCAGGATTCCCAGCTCAATCTAATAATATCTATATAAGTATGTATTTAATTAAGTTTAATAAATATTTAATTTAAGTAAAATATCTACGTACGTATATCAGTCTCTGGCAGCCATATTACAAGCTTTGCTTAGTTTGGGGTCAGATGACCGTGTGTGCAAAAATGTCCCAGATATTTATTATTATTATTATTTATATTCTTCTTTAGCTAACAATGGCATTGATTCTGTTTTACTATTACCACTTACTAGATTAGACCAATCTGACAGGACTAAAATTATCTGCATCTCTTTTCTCTCATTTCATTATGTGAGAAAAAGATGGCTACAAGTCATATTAGTTTGGAAATGTTACAGCAGAATCGGCGTAACTGAGACAATTTACCAACATTTTTTACTGATTTACGAAAGCATAGCAAAATATGACATTAAATGCACAATTATACCATTTGCTATGCTTTGGTAAATCAGGCTAAATCAATCGAATCATTACGAGTTTTTTTTTTGAGTTGCAATATTCGTCATTCGTTAAACCTACAGCTATTAAGGGCAAGGTCATAAATATTTCGTCGCTTACAAATGTATAGTTTCTCGTAAAATATAACACATTTTATTTTTCAATAACCAAAGTTATAATACCTAAACTTACCTTGATTATTTGAAAGTTTATGCGTTTTTTACATGAAACTGTAAATTGCGACATATAAAATATTTATTACACGTTACAATTAAATTTATCACACGGTTACTTATCAATGGGGCACAAATAATTTACTTGTCTTGACCATAGCCTTATCAAGTTTTCTTACGTAAGTAGGTATCATGGTGTTATCGAGCTACCAATAATGGTTGATGACGACATGGTGTTTAAACTGTTTACTCTACTAATAATTATAATTATCTGGTGATGTTGTTATCTGATTTACTATTATCAGCTTGCGGCGTTTTATCGAAAACATTGTGTGGGGGTTTAAATTGTCGGAATGGTATGCTATTTTTCAGTATAAATCCACTGAGATTCAGTAGATTTCTTTTCAGTTGTGTTCGTCCTGACAATACAGGGTTATAAGGAAAAGGTATGCTAAGTCGAAAAGGGCTCATAGTACTCATCATTATGAACAACTTTTACTATGGGAACAACACAGAAATCGAGAAAAAATAATTAGCTGTTCCATAGAAAAACGTCAATGACACTCGACTAAATGAATGAAACAGCTGATTATTTTTTCTCGATTTCACAGTTGGTCCCACAGTAGAAGTTGTTCACAAACATGAGTACTATGAGCCCCTTTCGGCTTAGCATACCCATTTCTTAGCCCTGTATTGTCAGGACACGTTTTTTAGCGAGGCAGAAGGCCGGGCTAATTCGCGGTCATCAGCTAGTGAAAAGTAATTGTTTCTTTTGCTTAGAATAGGGTCTGAAAAAGACCAGGAGCAATTTTTTAAAACTGCCTTAAGAAAGGTTTAAGCGATTCAAAACTATTTTTTAGTTTCCTATGCTATAGGTATTTTTTGTAATTTTGAAATAATCGAAAAAATTCACTACGCCATACCCCTGGTTAAATAATCAGCATACCCCGTTTACAGTTTACCTGAAGTAACAGGCTCAAAAACTAAATTAATTCACGAGAGGCAATCAAACCAGACAGACAAACACAAAGACAAACTTTGATCAGACAAAGTTTACAAAATATAAAATTAAATTTTTAAATACATTTCAAAATTTATTCATGCAATTTAAATTAAACCAAAAAAGTTGAAATTATATAAACAAATAAAACCCTGAAGCGAGTTTAACTTGCGTTTTGGCGAATTTACTTATGATTGATATAATTTACTTGATTGATTCAGGCGTAACTTTGCGGATGTTCATTTTCAATCTGGGTCAAAAATAACCAATATGTAGTGTCTTTCCGCTTCAACGTCGCGTCCAGTACAATGAATTGTCTTTGTTACAGGTGAGCTGTGTGACGGATACCTCGAACAATACAAGCTGCTAATGGAACAATAACTAGATTTGATAATAATTTGACGTTATAAGTACAATTTTAGGTAAATTGTAAATAAAGCATGTAAATTGTAAATGAATAAATTTTTAGACAATAAGTAAATGTATATTTTGTTAAAAAATTTAAGAGAATATAGTGTTCACAAAAAAAATGCTGACTTTTATTTCCCTAAAATGTAATTTAGTATTTTTTTATGTAAAATTAATGAGGGATTAAATTCTTATTTTCATGTTGATCCGAACAAGGTTCAAATGACAAAATGCTTTCTGTAATAATGCCTCAGATAATCTTTAGAAATGAGTTTTTAGATTAAAGTTAATACTAAACATCTTAGACCAAAAAATGCAGTTTAGGTAGCCCTCTCTGGACCGACGACATCGTGAAAGTCGCTTGCGACCGTTGGATGCAAATGGTACATTGTCGTTAGGTGTGGCGCTCGTAGAATTGTTATTCATGTTCTTTGGTGTGGTGGCGCTTCCTGCCGCTAGGTTGTAGATTTGAAAATGGAAAATTGTATTTCTCTCGCTTTGTTTCCCGTGCGAGCGATAGAGAGAGTTAGTGATCATTATTGATGTTTTTTTTTTTATACAGCTGAGTGAGGAGACGAGTCGCTCGCCTGATGGTAAGCGTAACGCCTGCCCATAACAGTTCAGCGCTGCTCAGAATTGTAAACTACAACAGTTCAAAGCCATGCTCTGCAATGCACTGCGCTCGTTACCCTGAGATAGCAGATGTTATTAAACCTCTATAAGCTTAGTAATTTCGCTGGAAACATTACCTTTCAATCCGTAACACAGTAATGTTTGCACACTAATGCTTGGCGGTGAGATATTGCCATTATTCAAAAAAATCAAAGTTATAGACATAATTTTTCACTTTAATTTTACTTATTTCTATTTTTTATTACCAGAGTTCCCAAGAAAAGGAGGAGGTTCTCAATTCGACTGATTTTTAGGGTTCCGTAGTACTACAAGGAACCATTATAAGTTCTGCATGTCCATCTGTCTGTCTGTCTGTCCGTCTGTCTGTCAGAATCCTTTACAGTCTTATAACTTTTAAAGTTATAAACTTACATGCATAAAATTTTGAACAACAATAGTCTAAAATATATAGTCCTACAGTTTCAAACAATAAAAAAAACCTTTTTTTTGTAAAATAAGGGTAGATAGTTAAGGGTAGTAAGTTGGGTGTCGTTGAATAGCTCTTTGTAAGGTGACAATTTTGACAGAATTAATAAAATTGTGCTACATGTAAAGTGGGGATAAAAAAAATTTTTTCGCCTGTACCCCACATGTGGGGTATCATTGAATAGGTCTTTTAAAATGATGTTAAGGTTTCCTATACCATTTTTTTATCAAACTTACTGCTTACGAAATATGGGCCGACAAAGTTGCTTGCAATGTGTCGTCCCTCCCGCCATTTCATGCATCTCAGAAACTTGTAATCGTCCATGTTGATAGATCTTAGTAAAAACTTTCTTTTAAAATTATTTTGGGCAGCATGTGATAACTACTTTTTGAGTTATGCTGTAATAACGGATAAATACTTCAAACATCCTACGCACCTACAGAACCCTACTAAGCATGGCCCGACATGCTCTTAACAAGTAATTTTTTTTTTGTTTTATTAACACTGTATTATAATGATGTGAAGCTGTTTGAAATCTATCACGGGAATAACCAACTTGCATGACAAAAGAATAATAAGCCAGTTTTTTAAATAACCAAAATAACATAATTTATTCCTATAACCAGTTTTTCATGCTTAGGTACAGAGCACAGTAATATCGATTACACAAACGGAACATGTAGTAAATGCAGAAATATATCTTGTGAATATGTTTTATAGTTTAGACAAGTGCACAACAGAACGGATAGATTTTCCCACATGCATCAAGTGGAATGCTTCATTGATTTCCTTCAAAGGCATGTTATGGGTGACAAACTCATCCAACGGCAACTTGTTCTCCATATACTCTTCGACAAGCTTTGGCACACTGTCTCGGCTCTTGTACCCTCCAAAAGCTGTCCCCTTCCATGTACGACCGGTGACAAGCTGGAATGGACGTGTGCTTATCTCCTGGCCGGAAGCAGCAACACCAATGATCACAGATGTGCCCCAACCTTTATGACAAGCTTCTAGCGCTGCCCTCATGGTGTTCACATTACCAATGCACTCAAACGTATAGTCCAAGCCACCATCAGTCAAGTCAACCAGAACTTGCTGGATCGGCTTGTCGTGATCCTTAGGATTAACAAACTCGTTGACACCAAACTTCTTAGCTACTTCAAATTTATCCGGGTTGATATCCACTCCGATGATACGTTTGGCTCCTGCGTTTTTGCAGCCAAGAGCTACGGCCAAACCAACTGCTCCTAGACCAAATATGGCACAGTTTGATCCGGGCTCAACTTTAGCTGTGTTCATCGCTGCTCCGTAACCGGTAGGCACTCCACACCCCAACAAGCAAACTTTATCCAAGGCAGCATTCTCATTAACTTTACAGAGGGATATTTCTGCAACAACCGTGTATTCACTGAAGGTGGAGCAGCCCATGAAGTGGTAGAGTTCCTTACCCTTGCAGCGGAAGCGGCGCGTGCCATCCGGCATCAGACCTTGGCCTTGTGTAATGCGCACTTTTTGGCAGAGGTTGGTTTTAGGGCTGAGACAGAACTTACAGGTCTTGCACTGGGGCACATAGAGGGGGATGACTCTGTCGCCAGGTTTAACCGAAGTGACACCTTCACCGACACTCTCGACGATGCCGCCGCCCTCATGGCCGAGCACTACGGGGAACACGCCCTCAGGATCCGCGCCTGACAGTGTGTACGCATCGGTATGGCACACTCCGGTCGCAGTGATCTTCACGCGAACTTCTCCGGCTTTCGGCGGGTCTACTTCGATCTCCTCGATAGATAGGTCCTTGCCGGCCTCCCACGCGACGGCCGCTAGACACTTGATCACTTTTCCCGCTGTAGACATAACTGCGCTTCAATACTGCCTGGACACGAATGAAACGGAAATGAGCCGCCTTTAAATGGTACACCAATGTCGTGGCCGATAACAATGGGTTATCGATGATGTAATTCGGTACGAATGTGTTAAAGTTTTAATTTTGATTTGTAGAAAACTACGCTAACCTTGAACTTTGTGTTGAAAATAGAAATTTACAAAAGCGCCACCTCGTCGTTAGTGTTTGTTTTAGCTTATTTTTATATTTTTTTCCTCAGAGGATTTTGGCGTCGCATGACTTATGCATTTTCAGTGTCAAGTATACATATATATTTTCAAGTTTTATTAAATATTATCAAACAAGTCATAGTCACAGTCAAAGGCGAGCAAAGCAAGTCACGGGCAAGTCAAAGTCATGCCCTAGTAAAGTGGTGAAAACTATACTAGAGCCTACTATGGAGTTTTGGAAACAACACGAAAATTCACGTTTCACGACATTATACCATTCACCAACACTCGTGCATGTTCTTTAACACTTAACGGGTAAAAATTCACCATTTTTACAGATTAACAGTCGAAATAACACAAGTTTTGGAAAATAATAAAATGACGCGACATGATTTCTTCACGTTCCCGCCAAAGCTCCTAGCTTATTTATTTATTTTGTTTTTACAGAGGCGTTTTCAAAAAAAAAAAAAAAACCTAGTAATAAAAGTACACAATAGATGGCGATAGATGTAATTTGAACTTTGCTGTCACTGTCAAGATATTTTTATTTTATTTTTCTCGTTCCTCTTAGGAGGATTTTGGCGTCGCACGTCTTATGCATTTGCCAGTGTCAAGTATATTCTCAAGTTTTGCTAGATATTATCAAACAAGTCATAGACACAGTCAAAGGCGAGCAAAGCAAGTCGCGGTCAAGTCCAAGTCATGCCCCAGTAAAGTGGTGGATACTTTACTAGAGGTTTATATGGAGTTTTGGAAACAACACGAAAATTCACGTTTCACGACATTATACCATTCACCAACACTTGTGCATGTTCACGAACACTTAACGGGTAAAAATTCACCGTTTTTACACGTTAACACTCGAAATAAAACAAGTTTTGGAAAATAATAAAATGACGCGACATTAATTCTTCACGTCCCCGCCAAAACCCACAGGTAAGGTTCTATAACTATTACGCCATATAGTAAGTATTGTAAATATTCAGGGAGCTTACATTTCCCTAGTCGTTAGCCTCTTCATTTTTCGAGTCGATCTCGCGAGGAAGCGCGTGCCTCGATTTGACGTCCGGTAGGCGCGCGGTTAGCGGTGCTCTGTATTAGCTCTTTAAGAAAGAAGAAAGAAAGAAAGAAAAAACATTTATTTTACGCACAAAACACTACAACACCAACTTCACAAAATAAATAAATTATAATGATGGGAAAGAATAATATATAATTATGTTCAGTTGTCGCTGTAGTGTCCAGTGCGACAAAAAAGGTCAGTGCTCAGCGATAATGCTGCGGATTTCTCCGTAGCGCTGATTTTCAGCACTGACCGTCTGAGACGGACGGGACTGCTACCAAAATAGAAGGGGGGAAAACATTAAGGGAATATAATAAATTTAGTTATAAATAATAAATAACCATTAAAAACAGGGAAGTATACAACATTTATGCACACAGATAAAGACAAAGAAAATGAATTATAGATAATTTTATAAGTGTTATGTTATAATATGTTAGACTAGATAAAGTAGAGTGGGGTGCGAACAATGGTACCTATAGAAAGATAATGATGAGTACTATGCTGGAAGAAAATAAATAAATAAATAATATAATACTATTATGGAGGAATGAAATACAAGAAGCACTTGCCGAAATGCGGCTAGGAGTTATTTGCCTTCTGCAACTCCAAAAAATGCTTCTTGCACTTCAACCTAAAACTAAACTTGCATTGAAGCTTACGTATTGGTGGCGATGGTTTAAAATATATTGTTGGCAACACTGCATGTCGGATAGTTTCAGGGTCGCGTTCACGACAAAGGTCCGAACCACAACCGGATGCGCCAAAAGTGCACCTTCGCCGTTTGTTTAAAAGTTCTAGTCAAAATAATTGTTTTCGTGTTCATTTGTACAGAAAAAGCGAAACAAAATTCAGAAAAATGCTGTATTCCTAAATAATCATAAAATTAAATAAATACGTGGAGTTTTGGCACCAACGTAAAAACTAACATGTCACCACACTTTGTATTATTTTCCAAAATTTATGTTATTTTGAGTGTTAATGTATAATAATGTTGGATTATTAGCCATTAAGTATTCATCAATGTGTTCGATTGTGGACAAATCATACGAAATAGTAAATCATGCCTTTTCGTGTAATCTTGTTTTCAAAACTCCGTAGTAGCTTTTTATAAAGTTTCCTCCACTTTACTGAATCATGAGTTAGACCGGAAAGTGTCTGAAGTAGTTGATTAAAACGATTGCTGCGATTTGTTTTTTATTGTGAAGTACTATAATTTAGTTAAAAAATACAAAACTTGATACTGGCTGTATACACTATGCGTCATGTCAAAACCAACAGAAAAAAAATTGAAAAATAACGTACGCGTTGTCAAATTGTTGTGAAAGTTGATCCTAAAACAACTTGGTCGTTCCGTACATCCGAGCGAGTGTGAAAAACAATGAAACAACTACGTCTCTATGCTCTGAACGCAGCCCAAGACTTTCAAGTTCTTTCCGGCATATATTGATCGTGTATTTTTTTCATTTCATGTGAATTTGTATAATTATTTTCAACACAAAATATATTCAATGAGATGGCTAAGTTGCACAATTACCACATTCTGTGTCCGCTAATTGACCAGAAAAGCTTTCTCGGTGTTGCACAGGATAGAGAAGAAGAACATGTGATCATAACTTTGGGCCGCAATGTTGTTAATAAACACAGGGTAAGGCTAAGAATTACTTTATGTTTGTAACTTTAACAATCAAAACGTGTATCTAATAACGCACGAAGCAACTGAGTATAGATTCTGTGAAGTTAACATAACCTGTAATTTTTTTATTCTCAGCTGAGTGATCAAAAGCAAGTCAGTGGTTGGACATCAAAAGATCACATTACGGCGCCTGTAATTTACGACAAAGAGCAAACCAGCTATGTTGGCGTATTCAACAAGAATACTATCAAAATATGGATGGACGATAATGGGAATTTGGATAAGCTAAAAAAATATAAGGTGAGAATTCAAATAAATGTTATTCACATTATAATAGGACTTACAGATGGTATGATACCTGTGAGTGTTTTTATATATATTTAAAAATAGACAATTTCATGGGATTGTAAGAAACAAAACTATTTATAATTATAGTATGGTTTGTCTCTTACTTCTACGCAATTGCTGTCTAGTCTAGCTATGACTATGTTGCAAAGGATCCTATCATGCCGAGTGTGGACACCTTCATAAAACAGGGTGGTCCAAACGGTGATGTCTTTACGAAAAATTTAGGCTCATACCAAGGGCTTCACAATATACCCCATGTATGTTCTACGATATTTCGTAATTTCAACTTTTTAGGAATTCAAAGCATAATTCAAACTTTTTATGGGTGGATATTTTGATGGTGTTTTTCAGATTCTTCTTCGTCGCTCTTCGATAAATCATTCTTAAATTTTTCTTATTTACAGTTCCCAATCAGCATCCTTAAACTGATACCACGCGTCGATCAACCCCCTCTAATAATATTTGCCAACGGCAACAGTGCATCCCTGCCATACGCATTAGAAAACAGGAAGACTTACGAAAGCAAATCTCTCCTGAAAGATACGGATGAAATTATCGAAATAGCATGGTACAAAACGCAAAAAACTGACCACATATGTTACATATTAAAAACTACAGATGGGTATGAAATAGCACATTGTCCATTACGAGATGAGCTGGGTGATTTAGTAAGATCTAAATTGACCCGAGTGAAAATAGCCAGAAAAGAAGACATTAAAATGGCTGGGCAGTTTATCAGTGGCGGCACAACTGACAAGTGCTATGTTTATATTTTATGTACGTATAGCTTTCTCAATGTTCAATGCACATTGGTCCTGTATTCTGAACCCAGTTGCAGATGATTTGATTCGTAATCTACACTCTCCATCTCAATCATCTTCAATCAAATTCTTCCAACTGGGTTCAGGATATAGAGCTTGGTCTCTTTAAAACGTTGTGTTCTAGCGACTTGACCGATGATTCATTCTTGCTCATTGGTTTATAAGGTAAAAGAAAGGTATATAAACGAGTTATCGTGTACACCAAACAAGCAACAAACAATGAGGCTCTGTGTTGTGCCTCTAATGTTTAGTGTTATTATGGCCAATAAGCTAGCTCTAATTCTATGTTCTATGTCTAAGCCCACTTTTAAACTAGTCAGATAACAAAAAACTAATAATGTACACTTTTCAAGTTTTGGTGGTACAAAGTTGTGTGGAGTTAGGTTTTGAGTTGGTCCTTAATGTTTCAGGGAGTGATGCCAAAATGTCAGGATACGATCTGAATCTTAGGAAATGGAATAACATGGGTACTATCCCCTGGATATCTACAGCATCAAGTATTTCCATGACACTTATGGCAACTAACCACCTCATAATCTTCGGCAGCAACAAAGACCAAGATGGAGCTATAATTATCGCCTACAACTACATTTTGCATGTCGCCTCATGCAAATTTCCAATGAAAATGTACAGAGAAAACTCCAAGTTGTTCTGTTATGATGGCCGCATTATTCTAGAAGCTTCCAACCACATTGGCATGCTTCCGTTTACTGTCGAAGAGAACAGGAACCTTTCTAGTCTCTTGGGGTCTCACGAAATTATACAAAATGAGAGCCCTGCTATCGCTGACTGGGGAACACCTACAGACCCTCTGTTCCAGTATATTCCTGAATTAGAAGAAGCTATAAAACTCGGGGTAACTGAGAGAAGTGCATGTGCCAATATAATGCCAATGTTAATAGATAGGAAAGATACAAATGCGTTGATTAATGTTTTGCGAGAATGCAAAGATATTCCAGAGTCTGCTTTAGCAGCATTAGTGAGTTACGCAGTCAAGTCACATGTCCCAAACAACAATGATGAAGGAAATGTAGACTGTGAACTCCTCAATGAGATATTCAGAGTTTTGTTCTGTGATGCTCTGCTGATACCACATTTAAGAACTAATATGAGTGTCACTGATTCCTTGAACCTTTTGAAGTATATTCTGTACCTAATATTCAAATCAGATTTGCCATTGGACGCTGACTATGAAAGCAGATTATATGACTGGTGTGTATTGATTTTTGATGCATTCTATCAACAATATGTAATGTCAAAAGACCCAAATGTTGGAAATTGTTTGAAAACCATGTCGAACTATATAAATACTCTTGTAACTGGACTCCAACAAATGAATAATAATATTGCAGAACTACATAAACTAATAACAGGGAAAAGCAAGGCTAGCAATGAAAATTACAAACCGTACACTATTGAAATTATGCGAATATAAAGTTTCCCAGAATGATAGTGGGTTTTAGTTTTTATAATTTATTTCCGAGCCTTATCAACCCTTATTATACTAGGTATACTAGCTTTCCCGCGTCACTGGCATATGCGACAATGATATGGCGTATGTTTTATTTAGATATACTTGTTGTTATCCGCGACTTCGTTTGCGTGGACGTAAAAAAATATCCTATGTCCGTCTTTGTGACATACAATAACTCCTTATCAAATTTTTACAAGATCCGTTCAGCCGTTTAGGCGTGATAACGCGACAAACATCCAGACAGAGATAAAGTTACTTCCTATAGTTTGCTAGATAGCATTGACCCATTTTTGTGCAATTTTTGACATTTTGTATAGAATGACTGTAGGGAGTTCTGAATCACGCAAGCAAAGGTTTTTACTCTAGATGAACGCATTCATTTTTAAACCTTGAACTTTTATACAACTGGGGCTATAATTTCTCTGAATTATGATAAGGATAAAATTATATAATACTAGCGATTATCATACTAAGCTAGCTAGCTACTACTAAACTACTACTACTACTACTTTAGCTACTACTAGCTAAATTGGAAGAAAATTTGCAGTAGCAGAAAGTATGATTGAAATTTGAAATAAAAAAGAAAGTGAAGTTAAATAGTTTTTTTATTTGCAGCTCTAGCAAACTGTACTATCATGGGCCGTTCTTTCAGCAAATAACCATTAGTTTCGTTTAATGCTGTTTCGGCTATTGGAACTGAAGGAAATGTAACAAATGCTTGTCCTTTCATTCTTCCTTCCTGCATCACTCTAACATCAAACCCAGTCATTTCTTCATCGGTCAGTCCCTCTATGTAGCGTTTGTATATTCTCTTCACATCTTGCTCTGAAACTGACTTGGCTAAATTCTTAATGTACAATCTCATCGATGGTTGTCCAGGATGATAGTTTTTGAATACTGGCAATATCTTCATGTCTCTGTAAGATAATCTATTCTGTAGTAATTCTTTTTTCGTTATTGTGGGTAGTTCAGTTTCTGTCACTGTTTCTTGTTTCTCTTTTGGTGGTTCCTCTTTCTGGAATGTTCCTAGTTCTCCAATAGCTTCAGGCTCAGGTTCTTCTGCCGGTTTCTGTAGTGCATCTTGGTGGACGATCACAGATATTCTCTTTGGTTCTTGTACTGTTGTCACATCAAAGACATCTTCCTGATTGACTACCTTCTTTACTTTTGGAGCTGATGGTGTTGTAGCCAATACAGATGCACGTTTTCTAGAGGGCACGGGCAATTTGCGCTTCCTTTTCACAGCCTTCAAGGCAGTCATTTTCTCTGCTTTTTCAAGAGTTTCATCACTTGATATTTCTGATTCTGTCTCACTTTTTGGTAGCGGTGGAGCGATATCATCTATGAAAAATTTCCTGAATGTTTCCTTAAAGAATGTAAAGGCTGTCGCATTTTCTTGAAAAGGTGTCTCGAGACACATTTTATTCATCAGGTGCATAGTTTGGATGTAGAATTGTTTGTGAGTGAACAATGCGTGTAGAACGTTTATAACAGCTTCAGGCGTTACGTCAGGATATTTATATTTTAAATGCGGGGGTGGCGGTTGGTAAAAGTCTATGGAAGGGTTCCAAGCATTCAATGCCTTGAGGAATTCTTTCACGAGCTTTGTAGTTGACGATATATTTTCTGTGTCAGTTTTAGCGAGTGAAACCGGCTCTTTTTCAAAGGAGTATTCTACGACCAACCTTCTATGAGCTATTTCTAGTTGGTGAAGACGTCCGAGAGATGCTTTCGCCTTTTCAATAGTGCCGAAGGAAGCGAAAATGTAATTCCGCTTGGCTGACGTTTCCCAAACTTGTTCAGCTCCAAAATGTTTGAGAAGTTGCTCTTTATCTTGACACGATAACGCCGTTGGTAGATGTCTAATTAATAACACTTTCGACATGGTTATAATTCACAAATTGTACAAACAAAATATCAACAACAACAAACAGAATGTGGCTCAGCTGTTTTTTCTTTTTATTGTCTTTGCCTCCACACCTATGTGTATTTGGCCAGTGTCAAGTTTTGTAATATCACACGTGAAAGGCACAGTAAGTCCAAGCCAAGTTTTGCCCCAATAGTAAAGTGGTGGCGACTTTATGTAAGGGTTGAAACAGAATAACTCAGAAAAATTATAATCAAAGCAGAATAATGAATTCTATGCTGACATATCTATGCACTGATTTGGGTGTTTTGGTTTTCGATCATGAAGAAGTCATGTCGTGTCATTGTATTATTTTCCAAAACTTGGTATAACACAAATAGTGGATTTTTATCCATTAAGTTTAGTGTTGGTGAAAAGTATACTGTCGTGAAACGTGTTGTTTCCAAAACTCCATAGAAGCTTCTTTATGTATAGTAAAGTCTCCATCACTTTACTGAGGCACAAATAGAATTTAAAAAAAAGGAAGGCATGGCTCTAATGGCTCTAGCGTGCACATAGGTCAAAAAAAAAAATGTTTTGCTTGTGAACTTTTACCGGCAAGTAAACTTAGTAATTATTTTCTGTAACGCGAGAATGAAAATTAAATAAATAAGTGACATGGCAGCGGAAACCGAAAAAAAGTGTGTAAAAGTGGTGGTTTTGGGAGATATTGGAAGAAGTCCACGTATGCAGTACCATGCTTTATCTCTCGCAAATAACGGACTAAAAGTCAATATTATCGCTTACTTGGAGTCTGCACCGCTCACTGAAATTCTGGAGAATCCTAATATAACTATATCAAAGCTCAATCCATTAGTTTTTGACAAAGGGCCTAAGTTAGTCCGATATGCAGTGAAAGCGTTTTGGCAGACGATAAGTTTGCTGCTTACGTTATTCATCACTGGCAAATGTGATTACTTACTATGCCAGAACCCGCCGGCCATACCTACACTACCAGTGTGTCGGTTTTACTGCCTGGTAACAAGAGCAACATTCCTCATAGACTGGCATAACTATGCATTTTCAATAATGTCCATGTCGCTACCTAAAGACCACATTATTCTGAAGTTTGCCAGGTGGATAGAGAGATGTTTTGGGCAGTCTTCACAACAAAACCTCTGTGTTACATATGCTATGAAAGAGGACCTTTTGCAAAATTGGGATATAGAGTAAGTTACTTCTACCTTATCTAAAATTAGGCTCTGACTTTGAGGCTGCGGCTTTGACAGCTGCAGGCAATTCATATTCAAAAACCTAACAAAAGCTATCAGAATTGACTGTTTTCATTTAGCTTTTTACAAACTAGTACTGTTGTCAGACCTAAAATTTGGACCCAGCATAGTCATGTTGTTGTAGGCTATTTCGAGAGAAAGATAACGCTATACACTTTCGCGCTCAGGTGAAAGAGATGGCTTTAGCTTGTGCTACTCAAAAAACCAGATAATTGCTAATTACATCTAAACCAGGAAATCAATCAAAATTCTGTTCTGTGCAATTCTAGATACTATTATTAACTCACTATTAGTGTAATAATCACTTTAATCTGAAATTTAAATGAAAATAATGACTAGGGCTTCCAAGCACCCGTGAAAAAAGTGTGTAAATCGAGGTGGTTTCTTTTAAAAAAAAAGATCGATAAAATGTCACGTAATTCATGTTTTCCTTCTATACTAGATGACAGAACTAAAAAAAAATACATATCTCAAAATAAGATTTTTAACCTACACAAGACTACTAATAATTGATCTTTTCAGGTCCAAAGTTTTATATGACAGACCACCAGTGCTTTTTCACCCAATAACACTGCAAGAAAAACATGACTGGTTTGTAAAGATCAGCCTCCAGTACCCAGAGTTTGCTTGCTCTGGTAGAGAACAGTTGAACGAGGTATCGGGGGAACGAACAGCATTTACACAGGTTAGCGGTGGACTGGTGGAGTGTAGGCGAGACAGACCAGGGTTGTTGTTCAGCAGTACCAGCTGGACTGAGGATGAGGATTTTAGTATATTAATGGAGGCTTTGCAAGGTGAGAATGACAGAAGCATATAGTTTAAATACTATGCTTGGTTGAACTAGAGGGAAGTAGCCAGAACGACATCAGAACTACTTCATATTTGACTACACCATCTGGCCGACCACCTCAAGTTGGTAGATAAATTTTTAGAGTCTAACAACCTTAACCGAAGTGCCAAGGATGACAACAAAAATGTAGGACGTATTAAACTGACACTGCACTGCATTGTGATGTACCTTGATTATGGACCTCACTTCATGCAGTCTCTCTAGAGTTTGTGTGATGTATTATTTGCATAAATACAAGGGTGTGTATTGTAATCTATTAAATACTACTGGTTTTATGTGAACACAGCTGCGCCCCGCGGTTTCACCCGCTATTCTACAGAAACCGAACATTTTCCGAGATAAAAAGCAGTCTGTGTCAATCCAGGTTGGAAGCTACCTTCATAACAAATTTCATTCAAATCCATTCAGTCGTTACAGAGTTGAACAGGAACAAAAACACTTACATACTTACACACAAACTTTCGCATTTATAATATTAGTGTGAACTTCTTTTTTCTAGCCAGTGGCAATGAAATAGACATTCCAACGCAGTGTAATTTAAGCTCTAGTACATAATAGCTTGATGTGTTTGTCATTAGATTCACTCCTTGTCTTTTTGCAGTTTATGAAACAACATACAATCTTACAAACAAACTGCCCAACCTGGTCTGTGTAATCACAGGCAAGGGTCCCATGAAGGAGCACTACATTGAGCAGGTATGTCTAGCCTCAGATTTAGGGTTATGCCCCCGTATCATCTTGCTCCCGCTTGTGATTTTGGAATAACTTTTTTTTTTTTACAGTCAGGATGTTTTCCACGATTTCTGGACTTTTCGATTTAATTTAAATTCCTGTTTTAGGTGGCTCATAAAAACTGGCAGCATGTGAAAGTCGTCACGCCATGGCTGGAAGCTGCCGATTACCCCACAATGGTTGCCAGTGCTGACTTGGGTGTCTGTCTACATACTAGCTCTTCAGGGCTGGATTTACCAATGAAAGTAGTGGACATGTTTGGAGCCGGATTGCCAGTTTGTGCCTTTAATTTCTTATGGTAAGTGTCATGATTGCCAGATTTGCCTTAGTAGCCTATTTTTATGCTTATAGCTGCGTCCCGCGGTTTCACTCGTTATTCTACTAAAACTGAATATTTTTCCGTGATAGAAATTAGTCTGTGTTAATCAAGGGTATAAGCTGCCTCCACAAAATGCCATTCAAATCCATTCGGCAGTTACAGAGTTGAACGGGAACAAACACACATACATACTTATGCATAAACTTTCGCATTTATGTTATTAGTGTGATAGTATGTAGTTTTATGTTAAACTTACAGTATCCCTAGTAAATTATAAATGCTATAATAATTGTTTGTTTTTTTTCTTGCTCTCAGCAACAGAGCAACGGTTCGACCTGAGTTTTTAAATGGATATAGTTCAAGGGTCGGAGAGTAACATATGCTACTTATCCCGGGAAAATTTACAGTTCCTGAGGGATTTTTCACGCGGGTGAAACCGCGGTGCGTGTCGATTTAATATAAAAAAAATAATAATTCTTAAATGAAATATCTACAATCCATGGTTTTGCCTTTGCTCTCAAAATTAAATGTAGTGTTTTAAGATTAAGACTACTGCCTTGCCAGATTTCATCAAGATCGCTTTAGTCATAACCATAGTCTACTCTCTACCACTCTGGAAACAATAAACCAAAAAATAAATTTCTAATTTATATTTATTCTATAATTTCTAGCTTAGATGAGTTAGTGGAGAATGGTGTCAATGGTTACACTTTCAAGACCAGCGAGGAACTGTCCAAGCAAATAGTCAACTGGTTTGAAGATTTCCCCGTCAACGACAGACAGAATAAGATAGCTGAGAAAATGCGACGAGAACTTACCAAGTTTCAAGAGTCTCGGTGGGAAGAAAATTGGAATCTTAGGGCTAAGAGTCTTTTTGAATCGTGATAATCACATTGTGAAGCAGTTGCCAAATAATAGTAATTAAGGAAACCAATATTATAATAAAATAAATAGTACATATATTTTCATAGTTTCCAGCAGTTTTATTTGGAAATAAATAGGATGATAGGAGAATAATAGGAGAATAAGGATCAATGTAATAATTATAATAATATGTGAAAATTATAAGCTATTGAGAATTGTAGTGTCAAGGGAGAGAAAATTCCTATAGCACTGCAGGTCAGTCTGGTGAAAGTGTCTAGTAAAAAAAGATTTGAACATGTATAAAACAAGTATTAGAAATAATGGCGGCTATCGCTGTCTTGCTCTATCGGTGTTCAGTTTTAGTAATGTTTCATACAATCGCCTTCTTTAATTTTTCCTAAGGAACTCCCGTCTCTTAATTGTAGCGATGATATTATCTATGCTACAGATAGTGCCAAGCTGTAGTGTCTCAGGGGATAAACAAATTAATAAACAAAAGTAAAGCTTTAAAATTTATATTAACAAAAATAACATGTTAATATCTCGCACACAGTACTGCACACTTACACTAGTAGTCTTTCGATTTCCTGCTGAATACCCTGGATTTGGGGTTTTAGCTGCGAACCTTCGTTAATTGTTATAGAACAAGAGATTATAGGCCGCGAGACGCCACACGCGCGGCCTAGTGCTTGCTTTGATCTGACGAACACATATGGCACATTCTTATCTTCACAGAGAATGGGAATGTGCAAGACGATTTCTAAAGGTTCAGCATCGGCGGCCATTATGACGAACTCGGAAAGGCCTCGATTGAGGGTCTTAGTGGCCTCATTGGCACCTTTACGTAGCTGCTTGTAGTTAGATGCTTGCTGCACCAAGTTGAGGATCTTGGCGGTCAGCGCCGCGTCTGCGAGGGGATACGCCTTAGGGTTCACTGCGGCTTCCGTTTCAGCCTGTAATGCAAGTAAAGTACTAAGTAAAAATTGAAGGCAAACGCGCGTTCAACATAACCTAAAAAAATACACAAGAATTTGATGTAAACACGGCTATTTACATTTAATTTTTGAGCAGATTTGTGTTTTAAGTACTGATGGGGCACTGAATTAGTTGGCGTTAGAGATTAATTGAATAACCAAATCAGAAAACACGTGTTTCTTACCATTTTTACAAGGAGTTACCGGAGCGTTGGTATAAAACTCAACCTCTCCGCGATTTCTCGCTTCACTGAGGAACTCGGTCCAAGAATAAAGGGTCAGAAGAAAACGAAAACTGCTATTTTAGTTTGTGAAAACTAATTGAGCTGTACTCTATTGAAAAATATTATAAACACAAGCAACGACGCGAGACGCACGCACCACGAGACAGTGTTTTTTTTTTCGATTTTGGTCAGTGTTGCCCTTTGCCCAGTGTTATTCCAAGTTGATATTAGGACTGCCTTAGCTAGACCTCAAAATTGCCGTATATTGGGACAATATTAAAAAAAATTGCCGTGTGTTCTAATTTTTCATTAATTTGTATACAAAATTATGATTCTTAGTTTTTTTTACTAGTCTCCATATATATTTTGAATTGTGGTTAGAAGTTATGTCTCATTTTCACTTGAAAATGGTATCTATCTCTTCTTCTCTTATCTTCCTCAGTATCGACATTTTCAGGGCGTTTCCCAACGGGGAATTCCGGGAACTCGGTGCGTTACGTTACACGAAAGATCCGTAATGGCAGTTTTTGAGAACTCTTTCGTGGATTGCCGTATATTTCATACAAATATTATACGGCTTTGAAAGTGATGCCGTATGCCGTATATTTGAAGCGCAGCGTGCCTAAAAGCCGTACAATAAGGCAATGAGGCGTTTTCCAAAAAAAAAAAAAGTAGTTCTAAAATACTTACTAGATGGCGTAACAGACCTATCGTTTTACCTGCCATTGTCATTTCTGTCAAAATATTTTATGTTTATTTTTTAAATCGTAAATTTTGGCTCCACACGTTGTGTATTTAGCCAGTGTCAACTATTGTAATATTTCAAATGAAGTCAAATACATAGTTACGTTACTTGAAATTGTCTAAATACACATGTCGAGCCAAAAAAAACGAGAAAAAAAAGGCACACGTACATTTTTTTGTCTTTCATGTCTTGACAGTGACAGAAAAAACTCAAGGTACATCTAACGCCATCTATTGGGTACTTTTATAACCAGGATTTCTTTTTTTTTTGGAAAACGCCTCATTGCCGTATTGCCAGACTAAATCTCGAATTGCCCTATCTTTGTTCCGCGTGTCTCCATGATAATTCGATATAATTATATGTGTATTTATAAATTATACTATAATATCATCTAATACGATACAGACGGGACAGTTTAAAGTAATTGTTTTTTTTATTAAATATGAATATTTTTACAAGGGATGGGACCAGTTGTTTCTAATCTACAACTATCGTGTCTATTGGCGATTGACAAAATAACACATTGACAACAAACTTAGCGTAGTTATTTATAAAAAAAACAATACTTCCGTGATATTAAGCAAAATCACTTGGGGTAAAAAAAAACACAAATCTGGCAGCACCTTGGACTTGGAGAAAAAGCTTGGACGAATCATTCGCTCAGCGCGCCAAATTAAAATTTTCTTGCGTTTTTTGACACTTACAGCTTAATTACTCATCGTGGATTTATTGAAACCAATTTTGCGCCAATAAATAAGTTGCTTTAAGAAATTACGGGTAAAATGATTATAAAGTTAACATTGGTTTAGCTACAAATCTCAAGATGCTGATTTTCATCTTGGTTTTTTGTTTAGTGAGAAACGTACATAAACTAGCTTTCAACTTGAATTTTAGGTTGGTGTAATTTCTTGAAACTATCTATTTATTATTGCAAAATTAGTTTTCATGAACCTACGAAGATTTGTGTACTCAGCCTGCGATTTATTAAAATTTATTATGTTGTAGACATAATGACAATAGGGTCAGGTGCAATAATCAAAGATTACTGTGTATACTCGGAAAGCAATAATCTAGTAATGGTATATACAGACAAGACAAGGACATATTTTAGCACCTCCCCTGTTGATCCCAGTAAATCTTTTGCAGCACAAGTGTTCTAGTACGTATGTAGTATTGTCTATTTTTTGAACGACACAATCGTACACCCCGTCACTTACCTCTTCTATGTATTATCCTCTCCACGCTAAGGTTGACTGGAAGATATCGCTTCAAGTGACAAAGCTGCCAGTTATTATGTCCACTTCAGTACCTATTCCTCTTTCTCCTACTTAGGTGCGATATGAATATGAAGGTACTATTCCGAACCGAACTGCCAAATGCAACTGCCGATAGCCCATGCAGTGACTACATACATTCGCGGCTGCCGCCTCCACCAAATGCACTGCACGTGCTCGGCCATACTAGCGGCTCGTGCCGCGGCGCTCGGACATACATTTTCATACAAACCAATCGTACAGCTACGCCCAACTGCACGCAGAAGATGTACGTCCTGTCGGCAGTTTGGCTCGGAATAAGTACCTTTAATAATAGTAATTTAATTCCTTAATTGATGGTAAAGATAGAAGTTTTTGTACAAAACTAGCGACCCGCTCCGGCTTCGCACGAGTGTAATTTAGAATATATATGTCTATATATTTATCAAAATTCCGTGAAAAATTATATCTGATGGTCAAAATCCGATGGCTGGTTTATGGGAAGTTAGCAGATATACAGACAGATAGAGGAGTAGATGCAGATATACAGACAGATAGAGGAGCAGAAGCAGATATACAGACAGATAGAGGAGCAGAAGCGGAAAGCGACTTTATTTCATATAGTTATAGAAGCCATACATTTGTATAGAAAAAAAAAAACCTACATATTTTTCCCGTCCGTCCCACCAGTCCTATGATGGGATAAAAGTCCCACCAGTCCTATGATGGGATAAAAGTCCCATCCTGGGACCCTATTCGGAGATATGACATTTTATCTCGGTCACTCTCACTCCCATTAAATTCTAAATTAGAGAGACAGTGACCGAGATAAAATGTCATTTCTCCGAATAGGGGCCCTGTCTCATGGGTCAAGTGACACTAGGTAAAAAAAAGGTTGGTGGTCTTAAATCTATTTATTACATGTTACATACTACCACATATCCACATCACTTTAATTGACAGAACTAAAGGAAGTAAATGGCGCTATCCTTTTCATTTCAGTGATGAAAGATATGAGCCTAGAGGGCTGCCTCTACGTTTGAGTTGCGTTCACAAAATATAGATTGGGATTTTATAAGCTGGTTTACGACTAAGTTGAGCCCAAAATCATGGTTGAGTTATTCCCAGCTATATATACCCATGGACATGAGGGCCTTTTTTCAGAGCCCACTTGAAAGAATACCACACCTTTGGCTAGTTATTCAACTGTGCAGTAGTGCGCAAACATTACTGTGTTCTTGTTTGGAGAAACCATCTAATATCCGAGAATGACGTCTGCAGTGCATTGTCACATTCACATTCTGAGTGGCACTTAACTGTTATGGGCAGGCTCGTTGCTTACCATCATTAGAGCGCCTTGCTCGTCTTGTCACTGAATAGCATAAACTTTTGATTTTTTTTAAAATATCAGTCGACTTGAGAACCTCATTTTTTTGGGAAGCCGGTTAAAAAAAAAGATCCCTTGTCGATAAGCAGCTTCAAACACACACTATACGCACAGTATTAGGCTGGATTTTTCCAACGTCAGATAATAATATGACCCAAATCCAAAATGAAGCCTACAACAGTCCGGACTTAAAGAAGAATCCAAGGACACCTTGCTAGGAGGATCACTACCAGGAGGGTGATATCTGAGGAATAATAATATGACAGTTTGACAGCTTCTGTATAGAAAATATGTCAAAATGCGTATTTATTCTTAGAATAAAATTTACTCTCCTTTGGTCGAATCCACCTTATGTATGCTAATCTCGTGTTCGTACTCCTAGTGGTAAACTGTCGAATTTCATTGCATCATTTAAGTTAAGTACATCAGTCAGTATTTTATTGCACCAAGTAACTAGTATAATAGTCCATAATTTATATGTTACTACTATGTATATATGGACCCTGTTTGTATATTTAGAGCATGACATCGTGTGCATGTTAATTTGAAATTTGTGTGTCCGGTTTTTTTTTAATATTTGCGAAAAGTGCCTGCTGGGAGAATGTTTACATTATCGGAAAGTGTTCTTCGCAAATATCTCATAAATTGCTGGACACACAAAGTTAAAAATTCGACACTTTTCTGCTAGTACACATACACCAATCTCCACTTTTTTTTTTCTCGTATCCCCAATCCAAGGACACCTTGCTCATCAAAATCATTACCCTCCTGGTAGTGATCCTGGTAGTGATCCTCCTGGCAAGGTGTCCTTGGATTCTTCTTTAAGTCCGGACTGTTGTAGGCTTCATTTTGGATTTGGGTTTCTTTTTTTACTTGTGTCCAATGAATTTCACTTGGTGGTTAGTTCGGCATATTAGGAGGGTTCGGTTTTTTAAACTGATGGTTATTCTGTCCGGCTTGACTTGACAGGAATGCGAGGTGACCTTTCGGGCACTTGTTAGCATAATGGCCTTTGTTGCCGCACTTGTAGCAAGTGACTTCTTCGAGAGGTTTGTGTTGAAGGCGTTGTAAACGCGGAGCGGCAGGGTTTTCTCCTTCGACTTCGCTCGCTGGCTTCACGTAGCCGAGCGCGCGTAGTCGGGCTTCTTCTTGTCTCTGGGCTGCTTCTCTTTGCTGAAATATCAAAATTTGACACTGAAATATATTTTTTTCGTGATATGATGGAACTATACAATTTTAAAGCGGTAGTGCAGTGGTGCCAGAGACGACAGAAACAATGATAATGATGATTTTCATTTATTCGGACTTAGTCTCAATCGATTTAGGATGAATAACCAAAAAAAAATAAAAATGTAATTGTAATATTTCTATTTCTTTGTCAAATTTGATTACAGACATATATTTTCTGTTTAGTTGATGACTGGCGAGCAGACTCCTGATACGCATGTATATCGCAAAGTGTTGAACTATCCGTTTATTTGTGTAGTTATGAAAAGCCTCAAGGCTCAGGTACAACATATCAAGTTACAATCAATTCAAGTAGTTTGAAGTAAATTCCAATAACTAACCTCAGGAGGAATCTTGTGACACGAAGACGCTTTATGTCCCACTTCGCCACAGTAATGGCAGACCGGTAATCGTTTAGCATCCTTGGTCTGCTCGGGCGGAGCCGGTAGCTCGAAGCGCGGGTGCATATATTTGCAGGCCGCGCCATCGGGGCAGAGGCCCGCTAGGTAGTTGATGCAGAGCACGCGACGCACGTGCCGATGCCGGCAGTGAGGGCCGTGCCGGCAGAAACCACGGTCATACCTGGGACATACTTACAGATAATTGTTTTTTCTAGTTACAAATTTTATTTGTACAATGTTATCTCAGTATAGCGACAATGAAGGGACTCCGCATTTTATGGCGTTATTGTTGTTAAATGGAGAGAAGAAAAATCGATATTATTTCACAAATTATAATATTATTTACTAATAAAGTATAAAAGCGATGATTTATTGTGGGCCGTCACTTAGAAAGGTGGTTAGAGGAACGCGTAAACATACAAATTAGATGCTTGTTACAATATCAGCATTTATGGCTTAATTAGCGTGTAGTTTAAAAAAAAATAAAATATTTGTATAAATTTCAATAAAATTATTTGTTGGATGATGGCATCATTGAAGTTTCGGAAGCATGAAATCCTCATTAGATCAATCATATTTGATAGGTCAAATGCGCGCTATTTTGTTGGAAAAGTGTTGTCCACCAACTCACTTGATAGAAAGCAATATTGAGCTCAAAAGAGGCAAGGGGCAAATATACTTATTTACTCTAGCCTTGAAATCCAGGTTATAGTTTCTAAGGAGTAACATCCATAAAAAAAAACAGCTAAGCAAAGGGCATCAGCTAACATCTTATAAATATGAAGCTCAAAGTGCTCATACAAGTGCAAGCAATCCAACAATCTAACTAATGATAAGCAGCGATAATGGCGCCATCTGAGATTAGTTTTGCCTGTGGCTCCCCATTACTAGACCAAAGAAGACTTGGAGAGGCTTAAAAATCTTGATAAAATAGTATGCTTCAAGTACCTATAAATTTTAACCATTGTATTAAAAATCAAGCTTCTTATTCGAGATGGGGGCGATGAGTCCTGCACTGACGTCCCGCATGGGTGTATTGTGCATTTCCCCCTGCCAGCGTCTACCCAAGCCAACCCAGCTCCTTGAAATAACGGAGCGAGGCTCTGGGCCGCTGGCATAGCTGCTCCAGTGGTTTAGATGGTGTTAACAATGATGACGAGACCAAGATGATGATGATGTCACCTTATTAAAAGCTGAATTTTGTAGGAGTCATGAAGTTTTTAGTTCCAAGGAGTACTTACTAGCTTCTATGAAAATTCTGACTTACCATGGGCAGTCTTTGATCTTGCTTTCAGGGTCTATATGTAAGAATGGACATTCTTTATTATGACAGGCGTTGAATCTAGCATAGAAATAGCATTCAGGCATCTTTGACATGTCATATTCGTGGAGAAACTCGCATTGGTCTCCTTTTTTGCAGAGTCCTCGTAACCAATGCTTGCAGACGACTGTACGGTCACCACGGACATGCCTGTATGGACATTGTGGTCCGTTCGCACAGTTACGGCCAGCCAGTCCAGCCTGAGAGTAGAACTCACATACTGCAGCTGTTGATTCTGAACAATTAGATAACAAAAAAAAAATATTATTGTCAGCCAAGAGGCCATATTCTATTAAATAATGGCAGGGAACAATAAAACTGATGAAGCATCCTAACTATCCTACTAATATTATAAATGCCAAAGTAACTCTGTCTGTCTGGATGTTTGTCGCGTTTTCACAGCTATTGGCTGAACGGATAGACTAGATTTTTTGCATATATATAGCCTAAGGGTCGGAGCTGGTGTTGGAAGACTTAGAGACTCTTTGGTCTGGATATTATTTCTTAGTGTTTTTCAATTGAAGTATTGCTTAAGTTTCTTTTGTTCTATCAATGTGTAACATACTGTCCATGCCGGGAAATGGTAGCGGTAGGGCTCCATATTGTTCTTCCAATGCATAATCAATGTCAAATTTGATGTGATCCACATTTGCCAATAATACTTCCATTTTGCAGTACTGAGAAAAAATATTACAAAACGAAATGCACCAACACGAGGCAACCACAAGCAATTAAAAACAAAATACTCTAATATTTATCAAGAAACGATCAACGAAGCAATGTAAATGTGAAATTCAGTGAAAATGCAAAAAAAAAAGTCTATTTTTTTTCTCTTTGGTTTCGGCTCCGCACATCGTGTATTTAGCAAAGACTATAAAAATATAATATACTTTATACACAATATTTTATACTCACTTTGGTATTTAGCCAGTCTCAAGTATTGTAATATTTCTAGTGAGTCAAATATTGTCACGGTCAAGCCCACGTCATGCCCCATTAAAAGTGGTGTAGACTTCATTTGAGGTTTTGGAAACAACACGAAGAGTCACATTTCACAACATTATACTATTCACCAACACTCGTGCACGTTCACGAACACTTTAATGATTAAAAAAACAAAATTTTTTACACAATTTTTTTAGACTCGAAATGACACAATTTTTGGAAAAAAAAACAATGTCGCGACATGACTTCTTCACGTTCCCGCCAACAATCTATTTACTAGCAATGAGGAAGGAAAGACATCTAAGCTCACTATTATAAAAATGTGTCAAGTTTTGTTAGATTGGATTAAAAAAAACTTATACAAAACCTATTACACAATATCATCATGTTTCTCATGCATTGAAGTCGTAAAATATCGAACATTTGAAACATAACGTATCGTATATTTGAAACATAACAAAACATTACACGGGCTATACCATGAAGCTCTAGGTAAAAGCTGTAAGTTTTTACATACAGCTTCATGTGCTATGCAACGTGTGGAGGACCCAAAAATTAAGAGAAAACAAATTATAGGATGCGTGCGTGCCTTGGACGAAACGTATGATCATTGCTTTGTCTAAGCGTATGATGCATGGATTTAGCATGATGCTTCGTCTAAGGTATGATGCTAAATCCATGGTGCGTGCGGTTTGTCAGCTGTCAATCGCATTGAAATGATATAAAAACTGAATGAGATTGAGAATTTTGGCGGGATCACGAAGCAGTCATGTCGCGCTATTGTATTACTTTCCAATACTTGTGCTATATCGAGTGTTAATGCATAAAAATGGTGGATTTTTATCCATTAAGTGTTCGTGAAAGTGTACGAGTGAAACGTGACTTTTCGTGTTGTTTCCAAAACTCCATAGAAGCTTCTAGTAAAGTCTCTACCACTTTACTGAGGCAAAAACAAAATAGGGAAAAAAAAAACGGAAGACAAGGTGGTATGGCCTTAATGGCTTTAGCCTGCCCAGAAATGGGCGAATAAATAAACAAAATGAAGGTGAGTTTTGGCGGGAACGTAAAGAATTCATGTCGCGTCATTTTATTATTTTCTAAAACTTGTGTTATTTCAAGTGTTAATGTGTAGAAACGGTGAATTTTTACCCGTTAAGTGTTCGTGAACATACAAGAGTGGTGGTGAATGGTATAATGTCGTGAAACGTGAATTTTCGTGTTGTTTCCTTAAAAAACTCCTTAGAAGGCTCTAGTAAAGTTTTCACCACTTTGCTGGGGCATGACTTGGACTTGACCGTGACTTGATTTGCTCGCCTTAGACTGTGACTATGACTTGTTTGATAATATTTAACAAAACTTCAAAATATATAAGTACTTGACACTGGCAAATGCATAAGACGTGCGACGCCAAATTTCTCTTAGGAGGAAAGAGAAAAAAAAAACAAAATGAATGAGATTGACAATGACATTTACATTGTACAACATTTTCAGTTTGTGAAGTTCATTCGTTTTGTTTTGTTTCCATAAAATCAAATAATATTTAATTACCTTTTATATTTACTGCCCGTAGCAAAACAATGTCTATAACAGATTTGAAGCACACTTTACGCAAATATGACTTTCCTATGTGTGCCAAAGAAGCTCTTATCAGGACCGGTAAGGATACCTACGAAGAATTATCAATTTACACAATTTCTATTATTAAACAAAGTATTTCAAGCATTGCCTTATTCTAGAGCAACTGCTGGTCGGGCGTGGAGCCCCATCAAACAAGCAGCTCGACGTTGCGATGGACATTATTGCGGAGTTCGTGTTTTACGAGACAGACCGCCGCGGTGGGCGCCGGAGCTCAGGGTTGACACCTCTCCAGGAGTTGCAGCTCATAGACGTACTCTGCGACTACCTGTCATCATGCGCAAATGAAATCACTAAAAATACAGTTTTCCTGTCGCTTTTTGGAGGCATGGAAGGTTTGAGGCGACTTAAAATTCTTAGCATTCTTGCTAGTATGGCAGTTTCGGCTTCTAGCACACCTGTAAGTACTACTCGTAGCATCTGAATTAAAAAGTAACAATTATAATCAAGTAAATGACTCAAAATACATTTTTACAAACTTCAAAAGGTTATAAAGACACTAAAATTCTTCAGGTCCTGCTAGCAGTAGGAGTGTGGCTCCAACAAATGGGTTGCTCGTCAGCCCAGTCCCTCCAACTGGCTGAGAACATCATCCGAGACCACTTCTACCTCAACACGTCAAACCAGGCCTCGCTCCGATCTCTCGCTACCACAGCTCCACAGTTTGTGTCAAATTTCATCACAGCTGTCACTGAACTGTACTTACATGATCAGGCTAACACGAAGTTGCCACCTAAAAACTTACTCGAGGTTGTCACTTCATGGGTAAGATTACTATGTTTATGGACTTCCAAAGAATTTTTGAAACATATCCGAAATACTTAATAACTCATGGGATATTCACCTTAATTTTGTAGGCTTTTGAATTCTTGATATTTTGGTGCAATTGCATGTATCAGGGTCTCGTACACACCTTACACCCTTAGAAGTATATGAGAGGTAATTTAAACAGGACCTAAGAACACTTTCTTTGGTGTCTATCCCACAGAACATATAATGAAAGTAATATAATAACACTAATAGTAATACATATAATAATGAGTATTGCCATAGATTAATAGCTGTTATTGCAGTGCCACATAATGTATCACCTTTAAGCTAGCTTTTCAAACCAGGTACTCAAAAGTACAGAAAATTGTGTTGTCTTTTACTTAAATGTAATATCAAAAGTAGTAAATATTTTAACCCCATACAACCTTGTAAAAGTGTAAATGGCTCACAGCTTTTGTAAAAATTATTGAGTAAGACTTCTAAAGTCTTTCAATACAATTCAATATGATTTGAAACAATGTTTTATCATAGTTGCTTACTTCATTAAAATTTGTACTAAATTGGCGATTTTCTTTATTTCTGAGTTGTCGATACTTAGTCCCGAAAGTACTAATTTAATGTACAAAGGTTTTAACACTAACAGCGTCCCCCTTTTCCAGGTATACACAAACCCCACATTATGCATGTCGGCACAACTGAACCCAGCTGCATTACCAAGTGGAGCAATTCCTATGGCGGCCGTGACACCCTTGGCAGGGTTGATTCATTGGTGTGCACTTGCACCACTTTTTGTAGAGGAAGGTAAAATAACATTTGTAAGTTTAAAAAGATATACAGGGTGTTCTGGAATATGTCTCCGAACCGCAAGGATGCTACCACCCCCATGTTTATTCTTAACAACTTTTACTATGGGACCAAACCTGAAATCGTGTAACAACTGGCGGCCTTATAGCTGAAAAGTATCTCTCCCGGTCCATTCTATTTCGTACCACGTTCGCGTTTTTTCGTTTAAAAAAAACTTAGCTCAGAGTTAAGGAAAATTGAATAATATTTTATCTAAAGAAAAAATACTAAAAAGTATTGTGAAGGAAAAATAAAAAGGACTTTCCAAACTCAATGGGCTTACTAGTATCAATTCAAGAGTTACATTGTCCACATTGAAGCTCTATCAATTGTATTGTATGCTGCTCGCCTATAAATAAATATTATCAGACCTCAAGAGTTAAATTGTATTGTTATCATAACTACATACATTTGCAGTCAGCTCTGCATAGTATTAGGTCTTGTCGTTGGCAAGGCGCAGAGTTTCCCGGCACTTGTGACCGTTACAGATGCAGAAATGGTGGAGGTGACAGTGCCATTCAAGAAAATCAAGCTGGAGAGTGAAGCCGAGCGCCAGGCGTCGATGATTAAACAAGTGACGCACAAGGCTTTGTCGGAGACGGAGCTGTACATAAAGCTGCACTTGGGAGTCCTGCACAGCCTGCGGGCAGGCCGCAGGTCTGACGACTTCTTAGACGAGATAATTACTCATCTTATTCAGAAACATCCAATCATTTTGCCCTATCTAAAAATGTTACTACAAAAGCCATTACTGTAGTTCCGTCTGCATGTTTGTTACTTTTTCATGACAAACGGCTTTAATTAAATCCATCTGGGACCCTATTCCTGTGCGCTCGAGATTATCTCGGTCACTCTCACTCCCATTAAATTCTAAATTAGAGAGACAGTGACCGAGATAATCTCGAGCGCACAGGAATAAGGTCCCTGATTCACAGATCAGTGGACTTATCCCGTAACTCTGAAACCCATAGCGAGAGTTGTGCGAGCGAGACCGCGCATAGTGCGACTAAGTTGGTACGAGCGAGATGGCACGAATCACAAACGTTTCAAAGTTAGAGGATAAGCCCCCTGATCAAATTTGGAAATAATTGGGGTGGGTAGAAGTCGGGCTTCTGCGGCTAGTTTTTGACGTGAATTCTAAGACGAAAAGAAACTTCAATATCAGTCTCGGACAGAGAACATCTGTACTACGTTGTGAGCGTTTACGAGCGAAGCGAAGGTCTCAAACTACAGAGGCAAACGGCGTTTTGATCTCCATGAAATTTTGTATGCAATTAGACCGAGCAAATAAAATGATCAGTTTGAGTGTATCCAAAAATTGGTCGATGTTTTGGGAGTCGCGAGGTTTCAGTTCGGCGTACAGCTATATTAGAATTATCTTTGTAGAGCATTTGGATCTTATTTCATAATCAAACTAATATTATATTATAATATTTTATTTATATATACCTATACTATGTACCCATACATTAATTAAATCGTGCCCATGTTTGTGTTCTAACAGGACATATTTAATCTTATGATGTATAAAGGAGAACTGTTTAGCCTTTTGTGTACCCGTTAACTGTATTTCTACTTTATTTATATTTAAGCTGTTAGTTTTCCATGAAAAATAAAATATTATAAATGCGAAAGTTTGTGCGTAAGTATGTAAGTGTGTTTGTACCCGTTCAACTCTGTAACAGCTTGAACGGATTTGGACTTTTTATACTGGAAAAATATTCGGTTTCTGTAGAATAGCGGGAGAAACAGCGGGGCGCAGCAAGTAGACCATGCAGTCGTAAAGTTAGGGCACTTACAGCATTGATCTAAAAAAACTAATTTTATGGTAGGCCAGTCAGAATATATGAATTAACTCTTGTTGCATTGTAAGGACTCATGGTCCTCCGACGGCAGTGAACGCGCAGCACCTCGCCGCGCTGACGCCCGCCGTGCAGGCGTACGCACACGGCGTGCTCAAAAAGGGAGGGAAACTGACTTCTGATGACAAGTTGCAGGTAATACGGAAACCATCGATATCCGAAATGTTCTATTCGTACTAACTATTCTTGTTTTATAATAGTTTGTACCACAGATAAAAGAAATCTGTGGTTTGTACACAATTTTGTTTGACATGGGATATTTCAAATGGCGAAAACAAAGGTCTCTGAGACTCGGAATAAATCTGCATATGTATGTTTGTTCCTTTGATTACCATGAATCTGATTTTCATTTAGTTATCTTATCACACTAATATTATAAATGCTAGTTTGTGTGTAAGTATGCAAGTGTGTTTGTTCCCGTTCAACTCTGTAATGGCTGAACAGATTTGAATGAAATTTGGTATGCAAGTAGCTTATACACTCAATTAACACAGGCTACTTTTAATCCGGAAATTATTCGGTGTCTGTAGAATAGCGGGTGAAACTGCGAAGCGCAGCTAGTAAATAATATATTTAGTTGTGTTATTACAATTTAAATATGAACAACATCGAGGCTGGGTTGTTGTGATGTGGTCGCAAGGTCACAGTAAGGGACGAAAACATAGTTAAGGTCAGATAATGTGTTTGACCCTGATTCAAAAACGTTAAAAATTGGAACCAACAAGTCATCTGTTCACTTTCTGGGTTTAGGTACAGGCAGGCTTAATTTATTGCGAGTGCGATGCCTTTAGCTTTGAAATGCGGTGGGATCTAACTAACAAGTGTATGAATGATAAATCACTCTGTTCGTAACCTAAGAAGTGCATCAGTCACCGAGCAAACACTGTTTACATCAGAGTGCAGAGTGCGAGTTTCTCCAAATGCGTTTACTTACTCGATTGCGTTAACGTTAACTATAATTTGTATGAAATAAGAGCAGCGTCGACTAGCGACATCTAGATGGCGCTGCTCTTACTTCATACAAATCATAGTTAACGTAACCGCGATAGAATAGGTCAACGCATTTAGAAAACCTCGCACTCGGTACTCTGAGCTAACAAGTGCAACAGTGACAGTTATCTCTCTGCTTCTTACACGCTATCCATGCTAAAATGACTTTTAGTGCAATTTACTGAATCTATTTCGTCAATTTATTCTAGTGTCAGTAATATGAACTTATACTATTATTAATTCTGACATTTAACTTATACAGTCTTTGAACAGAATTTTAGCCTATACACCAATAAGCCTTAATGAGGACACAGCTTTAAGGGATGTTAAGTGGACCCATCTGCGGATTTCAACACACATTGAGATAGACCTGGCCTAAGTTGCTAGGGACAGAGCAATAAAATATTAATAACTTTGCTATTAATCTTTTTCAGAACTGTCTTGATCATATCGGCCAAGCTGTCCAAGTTGCTCTAGCTAATGGATGTGTATATGGCAACATCAACACCTTGCTGGCATCATTAGACACATTGCCAGAAAACAGGTTGCTACGTATAATCGTCAAAACCCAGCAACAGATGTGACGACTGTGTGTGCAGTGAACAGTTTACTGATGAGTGAACATTAATTTGACTAGGAAGTTTTCTGTGAATTTTGTACTAGTTTCAACATCCATGTGTACAGCAAAGATGACACATTGTAATTGTAAATAGATGTTAATAAAAATCTGTGATAAATTAAAAAGTGTTTATTCTAAAAAGGCTTAAACCTACGGCTTTGCTTTATCTGTGCTATTTTCTTTTTGTCTTCTTCAAACTTCTGGCGCAGTGCCACAACATGTTTCATTTTAGTTTCCCTAATTTGGAAAGTGTAAAAGTTTTTCAGTTCTTTCCTTTTCTTGTTCTTTTCCTCTTTTTGCATGATTTTGCTTTCTACTTTCTCTGATCGAGCAAAGCTCTGGACTTTTCCTCTTTTGGTCACTGTTACCCATCCTTCATCATCTTCTTGCTCCAACTCTTTTTCTTTGTCATCTGCTTTCTTGGCTGCATCATCAAATTTCTTCATAAATTCCTCTACTCTCTCTTTAAATTTTTTGGGTAATAATACTGTATTATTGTACTCCTCCATCCATTTATTCATGCCATGTTTAATTTGATGTCCTTCAGAATTCATCGGATGAAGTTCAGTTAATTTTAGAGCCTTATCTAGTTCTACGACTTTACTGAAGACAACATAACCTACTTTGAAAGCTGGTTTGTGATGTTCTGGAAGAAATTTTTCTATTTTCGTTTCTGTAGCGCTAGGTTTAAGGCAAAGCTGCACCGACTGGACTTTACCTGCATCTTTAAAAGCGTTGGCAATGCCCTGTTCGTCTGCATATGGAGGTATGTTGACGATAAATAAAGTTCTTCCAGAAGGCTTGTCGTGTACGTGATCTCTTACAGAGTGTTCTTTGAAATATATAATGTGGGGCGCTTTCGAGTTTTCATTTAATTTTAGCTCTTGAGCTGAAAAATGTAAGGACGCATACATAACAAATAATAAATAAATTTATTAACGATTAATATCAGATCAACAAGTTGATGTCTATATATATATGTGTTTACCTTTGAAATCTTGTACGCGTTTTGATGTTTTCATTATGGGATAACCATAAAATACGTTTAATTCTGATTAAACCAAAATATCAAGAATATTGTTATGAAATTGAAAGTGAGGTTATGAACAGGGATGCTAGATCGAGTTTCTAAAATTTCCCCATATTCAAATATTATTTTCCCCAAAATGATATGTTTTTCAAATTTTCCCCATATAATTTTTTTTCCGATAAACTCTATAATTCTGGCTTATATCTAGAAAAAAAGTTGGGGCTGGTTAGAATTTTTTGGGAATAAAGTACCAAGCTCCATACAAATCTGGTACATCTCTTTTATAAAGAGTTGTTTTTTATTATTTTTTTCTTAATCACATTTTTTTTTTAAAGTTACTCTGGCAAATGCACGTGTGACGCCACAGGGGATTCGGCAATATGACCAATTGATGTTGATTTCAAGATTCCAATCTCGACTGTCTCTCGTCTCGACCATCTGTGCGTCTCGATTTCCTCCGACCAAGGACCCTATTCGGAGAAATGACATTTTATCTCGGTCACTGTCTCTCTAATTTAGAATTTAATGGTAGTGAGAGTGACCGACATAAAATGTCATTTCTCCGAATAGGGTCCCAGTCGATGTATCTCGCATGCTAGCCATCGTGAATATCTCGAAATTTATAGCGTCGAGTATAAGAAATCTAGAAGTTCAACATTTTTTTTCGAGACAAGATTGAATCTCAGCTCCGTCCCCTATTCTCAAAAGCTGAACTAAAAGGACAAAAATACCAGATAAAATAAATAATGACATAATTAATGCGTAGATGGCATTGGCGGTTGGCGATTGTGTACAATCATTAATCGTTTACGCGCGATATTAGAACGTTAATACTCCCATGGTAAAATAAAATAGCAAAAGACAAAATAACACTCTTCGACAAGCAAAATAAAAACTTCCCCTTAAAAATCATTATTTTATCTACAACGCCGGATGTTTTTTTTTTCTCTTGTTTTGACTCCACACGTTGTGTATGTAGCTAGTGTCCAGTATTGTAATATTTCAAGTGAAGTTAAATATTTCAAAATTAAAAGTCGGTCATAGTCTAAGTCAAGCAAAGAAAGTCATGGTCAAGGCCACGTCATGCTCCAGTAAAGTGGTGGAGACTATAGGTTCCTATGGAATTTTGGAAATAACACGAAAATTCACGGTTCACCAACACTCTTGCTCGTTCCCGTAATGAATAAAACAATGGCGCCTAAATGCGGTTCGAAGCACAAGTTTTGGAAAATAATACAATGATGCGACAGGACTTCTTCACGTTCCCGCTAAACAATCAAATACATTTTATTTGGCAACCGGATACAAAGTCCATAATGCTAGAACTCAGCATCGAGTTATTCACGAACCAATATAAACCATGTCAATATAAGCAAAATAATACAGAAGCGAGTGCAAACACTTTGAACCCGTTTAATTGATGTACAAACCCTGACCCAGGAAAAGCATTGAGAGTCGGTGATTTCTAATAAAAACGGATTTTAATGAATTACAGTTAATTCCTCACTTTAACTAGTTTAGTTTGAGTTAGACCCACAGATAAATAGACATCTGTGGTTAGACCCCGTGCTGAATTTATTTCCATGGCATCCCCGACATAGGGAAATAACGCAGAACGAAGTAAGGAGTAAAAAAAAAATATGTTTAGCGTAAAATAGCCGCAGAACTAATAGAACGTGATCGCATCCTTTTGGCTCTGATGGTGTGAGCTTTCAAAATAACGAGTTTTCATGATCCTTCCACTGTCATTTTATTGATGTTTCCCTACTAGCTTTGGATATCTTATTTAGAACCTTACCAATTTATTTATGCAGGTTCGCTAAAGAAATTCTCAAGCACTAATATATTATAACTAGGAACCATGATATTTTAAACTATGGGCAGGAATCAAAAATTTACGAAACAGTAGTAATTAAAATTGAGTAATCTTTGCAGTTATACATGTTTCGAGCTAAATCAGGCATTTATTTGACTATGTACTGCATAGGGCTTTGGTTACACTTTTTCTGTGAATTTGTACTAGACCCAACATCCGTAGTTTTAAATATCTTTAAGTACATAATAAAATAACATTTTATGTACATAAATGTATTTAATGGTATTTAACACACATATTATGTAGATGACATAAAAATATCATGTTGTAGTGTAATAAGTCTTTTTTAATATTTTAGTTATGAATAGGCCAACAGCACAAAAATAATATACAATTAAACTTAACATACATAATATTATAAGTACAGTTAATAAAACACCTAATCTTATTATGCTTGTCTGTAAATCACTTACTCACAGATAATACTTTCATATGGTTTAACTCAAGTGTGCGTTCTTATGTGCAGTTAAGGAGGCGTATACCCTGGTTCACGCTGTCTCGTTCGCACTACATCAATATTTTTTTTATATAAAAACAATTGAAAAGAATGTAAAAAAAATGTATTGCCAATGTTTTATAACAATTTTCATGTTGTTATTTTTTTCTTTTGGCGAGAAGGAAAAACATTTTTTTTTTCTTTTGCCTTCTCCTTCGCTCAAAGAAAAAAAAAATAACATCAAAAATGTCATAAAACATTGGCAATGGTATTCTTAATTCAATGCCTAGACATTTTTATAAATTTCTTCTCTGTTATTTTTATATTAAAAAAAAGTTAATATAGTGCAGACGAGACAGCGAGGACAGGGTGTACCTTATGTATTTGCTTACAATGCTTTAAAACATATATATACAATATATTTATAACATTGAGTGAGTGATTATGTAAGTGTTGTTTTAAATTGGTTCCTTGTGCTAATTTATAATCTTTTCTCCGGTGTGTTTTTTTTTTTAATTACTTAGGTCTGGTAATTTTATAATCATGCATTATATTTGTATAGTTTTTTCCTGGCAATTTTCATGACATATGACGCAATGTTATTTTATGTTTTTAAATGATTTTCTTGTTTTTGTTTATAATCACATATATTCTATGGTTTTTCTCCGGTGTGCGTTTTTATGTGCCGTTTTAAAGTGCTTGCATGTGCCGCTTTAAAATGACATAAATCACATTCATATAGTTTTTCTCCAGAGTGTGTTCTTAAGTGTTTTTTTAACTCGCATCCTTCAGTTGTTGTATAATCACACATATCACATTCATAATGTATTTCTCCACCGTGTGTTTTTAAATGTCGTTTTAAATCGCTTGCTCGTGCTGATTTAAAATCACACATCACACATACATGAGGTTTTTCTCCAGTGTGTACCATCATGTGTTGTTTTAAGTTACTTGGGTCTGTTGATTTATAATTACACATATCACATTTGTATGGTTTTTCTCCTGTATGCGTTTTAATGTGTTTTTTTAAATGATTTGCTTGTGCTGATTTATAATCGCATATATCACATTGAAATGGTTTTTCTCCAGTGTGCGTTTTCATGTGCAGTTTTAAAGAACTTGCTTGTGCTGATTTAAAATGACAAATAGCACATTCATATGGTTTTTCTCCAGTGTGGGTTCTCATGTGCCTTTTTAAATCACATCTTTCTGTTGATCTATATTCACACATAGAACATTCATAATGTTTTTCTCCAGTATGTGTTTTCATGTGTCGTTTTAAATCACTTGTTCGTGCTGATTTAAAATCGCACATCTCACATGCGTAACGTTTTTCTCCAATGTGTACTTTTAAGTGTTTTTTTAAATTACTTGAGTCTGCTGATACATAATCACACATTTTGCATTTATATGCTTTCTCTCTAGAATTCTTTTTAATATGCTGTTGTAAATGATGTGCTGTTGCTGATTTATAATTAATTTCGCTCGTATATTGTTTGCCCCCTGTGTGTAATTTTATATTATTATGTAGTTTTAAGTTACTTGCTTTTTTTGATTTATAGTCATAAATTGGGTATTTTTGCAATTTCTTTATAGTTGGTTGTATTCCATTCTCTGAAGAGTCATCCATATTTTAGCTGTCCAGTTGGTTCAGAGTACAGAGAGTGCAGTAAAGTTGTTCAATGTGATTATTTTCTCAGTGCATAGAACAAAACGGGAATAATTATGTATGTACCTATAACTCTAAATGTGTTGAGATCAAAAAACTGTAATTTAAACTTCCTGATAGATCTTGAATCTGAAGGTACTTGTTAGTAGCTCCAACTACTTACACTTTACTTTAACCAGGTGTTGTGTCCACTCATTGCAGTTCCAGTTGAAATAGTTTTAAAATTTGTAGCATAATCAGTGTGTTGTACCATTCTCGGCTCTGATTTCTATACGTCAGCGATTTTTATTTTGTATTTTGTTGATAATGATTAATCAGTGGTAGTTGTTGTGAATTAATGCCGACTTTTTCCACAATTATAACGTTTATCGTTTAAACTATTATCTATCCGAAAATAAAAATATTGTAGTGTTTACCTTTGAGATCTTGTATGAGTTTTGCAATTTTCTGTGGCGTAAATTTAGACCAAAAGTTTACATTGCAGCTTGTTTGCATTTGCAATTTGCCATCTATCTAAGACACTGACTTTAGCTCAATGATCTAAGAGAATCTATCTCTTTTTTCCTTCGTCAATTTGCTGACTTTTTTTTTTTCTTTTTCCTCCTAAGAGCATTTTGGCGTCGCACGTCTTATGCATTTGCCAGTGTCAAGTATACATATATATTCTCAAGTTTTGTTAGTTATTATCAAATAAGTCATAGTCACGGTCAAAGTCAAGCAAAGCAAGTCATGGTCAATTCCAAGTCATGCCCCAGTAAAGTGGTGAAAACTTTACTAGAGCCTTATATGGAGTTTTGGAAACAACACGAAAATTCACGTTTTACGACATTATACCATTCACCAACACTCGTGCATGTACACGAACACTTAACGGGTAGAAATTCACCGTTTTTACACATTAACACTCGAAATAACACAAGTTTTGGAAAATAATAAAATGACGCGACATGAGTTCTTCACGTTCCCGCCAAAACTCCCTTTGCTGACTTTAGTGATCGTCCATGGATTTTGCTGACAAATCTGACAGTAAAATGTACGTGTGCCTTTTTTTCTCGTGTTTTTTGGCTCCACATGCGTATTTAGACAATATCAAGTAAACTATGTATTTGACTTCATTTGAAATATTACAATCATGGATCTGCTTCGTCTAAGATTACAATAGTTGAAACTGGCTTAATACACAACGTGTGGAGCCAAAATTTACGATTTAAAAAATAAACATAAAATATTTCGACAGAAATGACAATGACAGGTAAAACGATAGGTCTATTACGCCCACGAAGATTGTAGGTAAAAATGGAGTCAACACTCCTAATACCTATTAAAGTCAAATACCTAAATATTGCTTTCTTGCTCAACTGTGGTGTGTCTGTCTCTTTCTTGTTAAGTATGGTA
The DNA here is from genome assembly GCA_947579745.1 of Apocheima hispidaria. Taxonomy (NCBI): domain Eukaryota; kingdom Metazoa; phylum Arthropoda; class Insecta; order Lepidoptera; family Geometridae; genus Apocheima; species Apocheima hispidaria. Next base: position 2,849,557 of record OX388157.1, read on the forward strand.
TTTATATGTAAACATTAAAAACTCCCGATAAATGGGTAAACTAAAATTTAACAAAACTTCACCCCCGGCATGAATCCAGCCTTTTAAGGCTGGATTCATGCCGGGGGTGAAGTTTAGGTTAGTTTTCTCCCTGACTCTAGTCAGGGAGAGTCACCAGACCCGATAATAGTCTATGTAGCTCTGGGACCCTATTCCTGTGCGCGTGAGATTATCTCGGTCACTCTCTCTCCCATTAAATTCTAAATTAGAGAGACAGTGACCGAGATAATCTCGAGCGCACAGGAATAGGGTCCCTGGGGTGTGAACCCAGTTTCGACACGTCCTTGCCTCACACATTACCAAAACCAAGAGGAAAATATTATCATCGTTATCATCAACATCATCCCAGCCGTAGGACGTTCACTGCGGGACATAGGCCTCCCCCATTGATTTCCATAAAGAGCGGCTTGAAGTGGTTCGCATTCTGCGCGTCCTGTAGTCCTTATTAGGTCGTCTGTCCACCTTGTGGGTGGACGTCCTACACTGCGCTCGCCGGTACGTGGTCTCCATTCAAGAACTTTACAGCCCCATCGGCTCAGTTCTGCGAGCTATGTGCCCTGCCCACTGCCACTTTAACTTGCTATTCATCTATAGAGAGACGTTGTGTATTATCAGGTAAGGTACCGTGAGCTGAACCATATTTTGGCGCAATAAGGTTCGCGGTCGCGACCGAGTTGCACTTTACTTATACTAGTAGTTCGCAGCGAACTGAGACATCGCGACCCCTATATCTTCACAACCCCTGGACCGATCGAGCTCATATTTAAACTTAAAAATTGTATTAAAATGAACTACTTGCCTACAAAATTTCATGAAGATCAGATCAACGATTCGCAAGATATCATCGGACATATATACACACAAACATACGAACATACAAACAAATGCCGATTTGCCCCAGTAAACTCTGAGACCTTCGCTTCACTCGGTCAAAAATGCGCACATAAAAATACTGACCAGCAGGGTGCTTAGCCCTCCGGGAGCCGGATAAAGGAATTAACAGATTTCTGGGTATCGGATATTGTGGCAGCACCGACGCCATATGTCAACAAGATGTAAACTGTCATGGTGGATTGTTATTGATCGACTCATATAAACAAAACAGTTTTAGGAAGTTTAAATGATAATAATCGAAAAAAATGGTGCAAAGATGTATAGTGCGTGGTTAAGGAAGCGAATGGCATTAAGGAACTCACGTAATATATCACGCGTAAGTGTTAAAACTGCAATTTTATCCAAATGAACTAATTCGAAAGTTTTCATTAAATAACTAAAGCAATTCTATTAGCAGTGTCAAGTTAAAGACTTCCTATCAGAATAATTTGCATCTAGATTGAGTTTCTGTTTATTTTACATACAATTTCATTCATTTCGCAAAGATATTGTAAATTTAAAAATGTTGAGTAGGATAGCGTAGGGTTACCATAAAAGAGATTTTACTGGGAATTTCCAGAATTAATATGCTCAGAAATTGAGTTAGCTCAAGCGAAGTGAAAGTCGGATGACATCATGACTTAGGATTTAAAGGCCGAGTACAACATGCGGCATGATAATGGTCCAGCCAGGTTGACAAAATTGGATGCGGTGCTGGCGAGGCAGCAATAAAATAATTTGGGCAATATAATAATATGTTTTAGGCAGCCAAAAAATAAAGCCGGTTGCAACCGTGGGGACACCGTCATAATAATTATGCTTACATAAATTAAGATGCTCCGTTATTTAAATATTTTTTTTTCTTTTGTTTTTAGATTTCCTAAAGACAGTGATCGGAGGAAATTGTGGTAAAAGTACCATTAAGAATGAAATTTTATGAAAGTGCAAGAATTTGTAGCTTAAATTTTAATGAAACTACGATGTCACACTACCTACTACCCGTCACGATGTCACAGGGAAACATTTAAAGCAAACTGCAGTTCCATTTTCTAAATATGGTCTATCCTTAACGGAGGACGGATACAGAGAAGGTAAATGTTATGTTTTTCAAAAGGTTTAAAATGTATAAGAATATGTAAACACAGTCATAAAACAAAAACTAAGATACATAAATACACATACTACGCTTACATAAATTAAGATGGTACGTTACTAATTTTATTTTTTTCTTTTGTTATTAGATTTCTTAAAGACAGTGATCAGAGGAAATTATGGTTAAAAGTACTATTGAGAACGAAATTTATAGCTTACATTTTAATGAAACTACGATGTCACACTACCTACTATCTACCACTACCTGTCACGCTGTCACAGGGAAACATTTAAAGCAAACTGCAGTTACATTTCCTCAATATGGTCTATCCTAAATGGAGGACGGATACAGAGGAGGTAAATGTTATCAAAAGGTCTAAAATGTTTAAAAATATGTAAAGGTATTAAAATGTGTAAAGCTATTTAATAAAAAATATATTATTAATAAATAGGTATATTGTTTCTTTGATTTTACCTTTCGTTTACCTCGTTCTTTAATCGTGAAAAAATATTGCAATATGGTGAGTATCGTGTATCATCAGACTGTGTCCCGGTTTTGAAGAAACAATAATGGCCACCATATTAGAACGAGACACACACACCACAGATGAGCGAGAAAGATGACGTAGGTATTTGTCTTAAATAGGTATTAGGAGTGTTGACTCAATTTTTACCTACAAGCTTCTATTACGCCATCTAGTAAGTATTTTAGAACTTTTTTTTTTTTTTTGAAAATGCCTCTTTGTGTAGCCACTCGAAGTGAGATGTGAAGTTAACGTTTTGAACTCTTTAAAGCAACATAGTGAATCGTGCTAAAGTGATACGGAACACATGACGGTATGCAGTATGGCCTCAATGGTACTAGCGTGACTATTAGGTGAAAAAAAATAAACAAAACAGTTTGTTTGACAAATAGAATTTCACCATGTTATTTTGTGTCATTTTTCTACAGTGTCTGTTGGCGGAGTAATATATTTTGTTTCGTATTTTGTCGTCATTTTACGGCCATGTGTGATTACATTTGCGTATTGGGCAAGAACTCTAGTGATGTTATCAACTACTGCAAATAATAGAGTGAAAAACCTCAAAGGACCAGAGAATTCCGACATTTTAGAACGGGAAGAAATCGGTCATGAAAACACTACGGATGAGAAGGTCAGAGGTTATGTTAGCTCGTACGATGCGTCCTCATCGTTCGGAGGGCCCACCAGGGACTCGCGGTTCCGGTCCCGCGGTCGCGTGTCCGAGTTCAGGTCGACGCGCGGCGGCCGCGGTGGCGGCAGGGGTCGCGGCGGTTTCCCGCCCCGCGGGGATCGCGACGCCCTGGACAATTCCTATAAATATCACGAACCGCTAGCCCAGACACACAACGACTCCTGGTCACAAGGAACCGCCTCTAACAAATTCTACGAGCGTTCAGACATAGTCGTCAACCTGCCCGAAGACCCGCGCATTTCAAAGCTGCTGCGGCGGCTGTGCGCCGAGGTGGACATCGAAAAGTCGCTTGTGATATGCGGCAAGCTTCAAGATGCTGTCATGCTACCGGACAACGCGCGCTACATACGTCGAGCTTATGATATTTTAGTGGAGTCACTCCTAGATGTGTTGTATGATGGCCCAGGACCAGAGACGAAAGAAGGAGCAGCTGTAGTACTCGGCAGAATCGGCTATGTGATGGGGCCGGACTTTAGAAAACATATGGATTGGATATCATCTAACTTTGCAGTACACAATGCATCTATAAAACATCTTCTAACTCTCTCCTTCGTGGAGACTTTCCAGTTAGACTTACAGACCCCAAATTTGACAGAGTTTGCAGAGATGACTCTAAATAAGCTGCAAGGAATAATTGAGACCACTGACTCGGCCGACGTTTTCATGGCTGCTATAAATGCTATGATTGTGATTTCCAACTCTTATCCGGAACATTTTGCCAACCATTTTGTGGACACGGTGGACATATTGGTAGGATGGCATGTTGACAATGCCCAACCTAAGAAAATAAAAGATTTTGCTTTGCAGTCCATGTTAAGATTGAGCCGACATTGGCAAGCCGATGTAGGATTTTCTGTGAACTTGCTGAACCAGTTTGTGGAGGACATGGTGGCTTACGCCAATGACTTGGATTCAGACAACAGTGAGAAAGAAGAGCCATCATCTCACGATGATTGCATGCAGAAGATAACATCATTCTTGAATGTCTTCAACACAGTTGTGAAGAGCTTGGGGCCTTTGCTAAACCCCGTGGTTTCACAAGTCGTATCGTGGTCATTCCTCTCTGAAGCAATCACCAAAATTCTCCAAGTTTTGACAAATGCTATGAAGGACGAAACTGACTATGACTTGATATTAGCAGGTAATGAATGTGTCTGCCTGCTCTTGAAACATTTGCAATCCAAATCGACATCTTGTATGCCAATGTTGTTTTCTTTGATATTGATGGAAATGACAAGCTTCATTCAAACAGATGAAAGCGTATGCCTGAGTGTAATTGATTTGATATCTGTAACCATAAAAGAGATAGCGTCTAACCTGCCCATAGAATTCATAACTCAGACCATAGGTCCTGAGTCGCTGATGCGCCCTTTAAGATACTCTGAAAGCTCTAAAATCCAACAGAGTGTGCTTTCAGTTTACAGTAACCTCCTTAACCTGAAGAACATACCACTTTTGCAGGAGACCTATAAGTATGTTCTTATGGACATTCAAAACGCATTTTCGACTTTAGTTCCCGATGCACACATAATCAACCCGGAATATGCAGAGAATGTGACCAAACATGATGCTGAAAAGAATGTCATATTCTATCTGCAATGCTTATCAGAGCTAGCGAATGCCAGCAATTCTATTATCGGCATGTGGGCTTTGCAACCCAGTATTTTAGAACTACTGGCGATCAGGATGTGTCCCCACAGTGCTAATCTGTCCCGACATGCCCCAGCGCTGCAGTTTTCAGTGCTTTATTTGCTTTATTCTCATTGCAAGAAAAACAACCACTTTGTAGCATCCAGTGACTTAGTCACAAGTGCTCAGCAAAGGGCTAGTGACATATTTGGACTATCCAAACTTAGTATTGGAGAGGGAGCTGGGTCCAGCCCCACATCGGGACACCTTGCCATCATTTTGAATTCCCTCAGCATGATATTTGATGAAGATATACCAAAAGAGACATTGTTATTGGCTTTACACTGGGCGTCTGATATATTTACGCATCTAGACAAATATCTACACATAGTCAGCATGTCTAAAGTTTTTCTGGTGTTGGTGACAAATATGCTGGACCTGGCACATAGTTTCGACAGTAGCATAGTGCTGCTCGTCATGAAAAACTGCAAGAATTTATTGAAAAACAAGAATTTGCAATGGAGTGTGATTGTTCTGAAGACTATCGCTGTTCTGTGCGTTTTGCATCTGGATAATCAAGATAAAGCAGTATCTGATGTGTGTAAAGAGGTGCTGTTTGAGCTGCCATGGGATGTCGTGCAGCTGGAGTTGGACAATCAACTGGTGAAGACATTCACCAGCCGCAAGATGAGCTTGCGTGTACTGAACAGTGACACTAAAGCAAATTCCTTTAAAGAGTACCTAATGCGAGGGTCTTTTTCAAATTTATCTAATGAGCACTTCAAGATGATCGTAAATTGTCTCCTCCAACTGGTGCACGATGACAAAAAACTCATGACCGACGCATTTCTGAATTCCTGGCCGATACAGTCTTCTGATGATGAAAATAATCTACTTTTTTTCCGTCAGAGCGCGTCCAACTTTTCTTCCGTGAGCGTCGGCTGGGCGTTATCTGAGTTGGCTCACACAACAGTCGCATTGAAACTCAGAACCTCTCTGGGAAAACCTCAGGAGACTTTCATGAAAATAGAAGGAGCTTTAAAGGGGATGGCAAGAGAAACATCCTCATTGGATACTAAATATATAGGGTCTGATCAACACAAGCTGGTAGACATTATAGCTGCTGAACAAGCGAGAGCCCGTCGGATTACTGAGTTTATGATGTTCCTTGAGAAATACATCTATAATGCAGCTGACGGCACGGCTACCGTACTCCCAGCGGTCGGAAAACCAGTGAGAACGTTCTTCCACACGAACTGGCCAACTTGCCGAGAGTGGTTGACTAGAGTGCGCCCCGCGGCTCTGGCAGTCGGCTTGTATGGCGGACACTTTGGAGCCGCTATCTATCACGCACTGCTGATCTTACAAACTGCCGCAAATTCGAACACCAATATCGACGTCGAAGCAATAACGATGAGTGTGGCTCGAGCCTTAATAAAATTTGAAGAACCAGAAGTGTTGCATGGACTTTACGTCTGGATTAAACAAACGTTTGACAAGAAACTGATTTGGTTGAAGGGCGCAGCAGAACAGGCTAATTCTAGACATGAATTAGCGCTGGAGTATTACAAAAAGATCTTGAATAAAAAGAGCCTGGAGGATAAGAGAGACGAGGCGAGTTCATCTCATATAGATTCGAGAAGCACTAAATTTATCCAAGAGCAAATCATGGAAAGCTATAAACACATACAAAGTTGGGAAGATATGCAAACTTGGAAAGAGAGTGATTTGCAAAACTCGCACAACTCCCAGTGGGATTCCTTTACAGCTTTGAATGGGTTCGAAAGTAGCAGTAATATAAATAACGAGCTGTGCAACTGGGACGTGTTGAATATCGACAGCAATGACATATCTAAAAACGCCTGCTCATACCAAGGATTACTTAATAAGATAGAATCAACTCTAGTTTGCACAGCTGTGGATATGTATTACAATGACTTCAGTGACAAATACGAAAACCTACTGAATAATTGCGAGGCATTACTCAATTCGAGCACAGAAGAATTCGCTCAAAGTAATTCAGTACATTTTTTAAAAGAGATTGCTGTTTTACAGCTAGCAAACCACGGACTCAAACAAGTAATCAAGAACGGGCGAGCAATCCAAAATCCTTTCAAAGCATCTACAGTCAAAGAACAAAAATACTGCACTGAATTGAAAAACCTTACTCGCATATCATGGTGGAATGACTACTTTGCAAAACTGAATGTAACTGAAGAGAATACATTCCTGTCTGAATGCCTGCGCCTCGACGTCATAAAAAGCGCCCGTAAAAATGTCAACTTGTCAATGGCGCGAAGAGAACTGTTGAAACATTTTAAACACAATTCAGCTTTCCAAATGTGCTTGGGCAACGTTGATAACTTAGATGCATTGAGCGATGTGTTGCTCATGTCGCCGAACACTTATGAATTAGACATTTGGACTTTAAACAATGTCAGCGCTATGACTGAACTATGCAAATTGACATACTCCAAGGAAGAGACCAAAGTCAGAGCGATAAATCTATGTGCGAGCGTGTCTCTCGGATTCTCTCAAAGATTAGCCATGGGAGAACAGAGTTACGAGCTAAGAGAAAAGGGAACGAGATTGTTACTAACTCTTTCCAAGTGGGTGCAAAATGAAACGGATGATGTCCTGGATGAAGAATTACCGTTGAAAAAATTCGTGTCAGCTCTGCCCGAAATCGGGTTAGTCGACAACAATGTGTCTGAAAATGTTATCCCATTATCTGACTCGGCTGTGGGAAAATTATTGCAGTTCGGAGTCAATCAATGCCCAGGACTAGCAAAAGCATGGGCCAGCTTCGCAGCTTGGTGTTTCCGTTGGGGACGAAAAATGGTTGAGTTTAGCTCTAAAACTCGAGAGCAATTAACAGAAAACGATAAACTGCAAATAGAAAGTGTTATGATCGGATGCTCCCCACAAGACTTTGAAGCAGTGTGCGAAATACTTTCTAAAACTAAAGCCACCTGTGACGACGAAGATATTGACTGGAACGAAATTAATACATCCGAAATGATCGAGAGTCAGTTGCGCACTGTTCCATGCCTAAGTAACGCTTATCCTGAACATCTCGCTCTTCTGGTCGACATATGGCGTCAGGCCCAGAAGCGGGTCTTCTCTTATTTCGAACTCTCCGCTGACGCATACTTCAAATTCTTGCAATTAATCTGTGCATCGGACTATATTAATCACAGTGGGGAGAACGCCGTGGTTAACGCCACACTGAGACTGCTGCGTTTGATAGTGAAGCACGCCATGGAGTTACAGACGGTGCTCGAATCAGGATTAGCCAACACGCCGACACAGCCTTGGAAGGTGATAATCCCACAACTATTCTCCAGACTGAACCACCCTGAGACATACGTGCGTAAATGTGTCTCTGACTTGCTTTGCCGACTGGCGGAAGACACGCCTCATCTGATTACATTCCCTGCCGTTGTCGGTACTGTGGAAAACGAGCAAAACGAACTCTCCGAGCTGAATATAGCGAGATCTTTCCTATCTAGCGACGACGAGAGCATAGAGGAAAACAATGATTTGGACGATTCAGCAAGCGACAAAGTAATTAATAACGAACTTAATTCTTGTTTCCTCGACATGGTGGAAACCTTGTCAAAACAGGCGCCTAAAACGATTTTGCAAGTGAAATTGCTAGTAAAAGAACTCCAACGAATAAACTTGCTGTGGGACGAATTGTGTCTTGGCACATTAGCCCAACATCACTCCGATTTCAGCAAAAGGCTCACGCAATTGGAAACTGAAATTGCTAAGGTGAAAAACAATGAACACTTGTCGGCGGAGGATAAAGAAAAATTGGTAAATGAAAAACATAGAATAATATTTGAGCCAGTCGTTTACGTGCTGGAACAACTCAACAGGGTCACTTCTGTGAAGCCAGAGACACCTCACGAGATATCATTTCAAGCTAAATTCCAATCGCTCATTCTGGAAGTCATCGACAAACTTAAAAACCCAACTAATCCGGAAAAACCTCAGGAGTCTTGGGCACCTTTGAAACAGCTACAAATCAAGCTACAACAAAAAGTCAACAAGAGGACTTCCTACATACTAAAAATGTCAGACATTAGTCCCATTCTCGCCGATCTCAACAACACAGTGATAACTATGCCAGGAGTGCACACCAATCAAAGAACTGTCCGAGTCACGATCAAGTCAGTCGAGAACACAGTGGCTATTCTGCCTACAAAAACACGACCAAAGAAGCTCGTGTTCTACGGATCTGATGGCAAAGCATACATTTATCTGTTCAAAGGTCTAGAAGATTTGCATCTAGACGAACGCATCATGCAACTGCTGTCTATTACGAATACGATGATGGCTCGGGATTCCGAAAACAACGACAATCAGACATACAGAGCTCGTCACTATTCCGTCATACCTTTAGGACCGAGATCAGGATTGATCAGTTGGGTGGACAATGTGACTCCACTGTTCGCTTTATACAAGCGCTGGCAGAATCGGGAAGCCGCCATTCTGTCCGCTAAACACAACAAGAACGTGAATGTATTGCGTCCCTCGGAATTGTTTTACGCAAAGCTGAACCCTCTGCTGAAGGAGATAGGAGTGTCAACCGAGAATAGAAAAGAGTGGCCGGTGTCTGTGCTGAAGCAAGTACTGCAGGAGTTATCAGCGGAGACTCCGCGAGATTTGTTGTGGAGGGAACTATGGTGCGGCAGTGTGACGCCGGAACAATGGTGGCAGATGCTTCGCCGCTACAGTTACTCCGTAGCAGTAATGAGCACGATAGGTTATATAATCGGTTTGGGTGATAGACACTTGGACAACGTTTTGGTGGACTTGACGTCTGGTGAAGTGGTACATATAGACTATAACGTGTGCTTCGAGAAAGGGAAGACGCTGCGAGTTCCGGAGAAAGTGCCGTTCCGGATGACGCCCAACTTGGTGACGGCGTTAGGAGTTACCGGTGTCGAGGTGAGTTTATTTAAACAATATGGTAGGACAGGAAACTACTTAATATTCGTAGATAACAAATCTAATTTACAATAGAAAGTATAGGTTCGAGCGATGGAAGCGTATTTTGACTAGCCTTGTGGCTTAGTAGAAGGATTTCCGACTTCTGAGCTACAGCTCAGAAGTCGGAAATCCTACTACATACACTACATACATGTAAGTAAGTACATGTAAGTCTAACCCACTACATACATGTAGTGGCTTCGATTCCCACCCAGGAAAACACTTGTGCTATGAACATGAATGTTTGTTCTATGTCTGGGTGTTTCTTTGTATCTATGTATGTATTTACAAAAAAAAAAAAATGTATTCTATCAGTTATCTGGTTCCCATAGTACAAGCTTGCTTAGTTTGGGGCTAGATGGCGCTGTGTGAAAAACGTCCACCAATATTTATATTAATTTATTTTCTAAAAGCAAATCAATGCTGATAATGGCTTATGTCTTTCATTTTCTTTCTGTCTAGCTATCAATAATAATGAATATAAAATGCCCCAGGACAAACTGGTACAATATTCTCTACTGAAGCCTTTACTAGGCTTTTGACTGGTAGAGACAAAAGTTATTTGAAACTATGGATTATGGATCAGTAATCAACATTTTCTGAACGAAAGGTATAATCTGAGAATTTAGACTTGCTGCAAGCTAATTTAGATTAAGTAGTCATGAGCATGACGACGGCGTTTATATTACTTTGTCGGTATTTCTAAAATAGATATATTATCTTAATTTATATATTGTTTAGCTATAAACTCAGAACACTTTTTTGTCACTTTGTACTAGATCCAAAGTCTTATTTTATATATCTTTGGGTAGAAAAGATGTTACAGGAACTACTCAAAAATAAGTTATTATTTTCCGCATGGTTCATTTTTCTTTGCATTACTATTTGTCATATTTTCGACTTGTCTGTCACTGTCGCTTGCTGTTACTTTTTACTTTTTAAGAACCTAGGTACTAACATAAATTTAGATCACTCACTCCCTACCATTATCAATTAGCATGGACCTTCATATTATTGAATTGCTTAGAGAGAAAAAAATAATGAAAACATTTATTAAGAGTGTCGTCCTCCCGCAAGGTTTAGGCGCAGGTATTTCCGGTGCGTGCGATAGAGGGTTAGTGAATTTGTCATTTTTTTTTTGATGTAATTAGCGTTTTGGGGGAAAACTGATATCAACCCCCTAAATCCTTTTGGTGTCAATGACTTCTTTTTTCAAAATCAATTTTTGGTATTCTAATAAAAACATTGTGAGCTATTACAATAAACACTACTTTTCTTCGTCATAATTTCAACGCAAAAAATTCGGCACTCTAGGTGCCTATAGCTACGAAGATATTGTGATAATTCGAAAAAATCAAACCCATAAGCATAGTTTTTCACGGTGTAGATAACATATCAAATGGAAAATGCATAATATTTAGGGGTGAGAAACTGTTCGCGCTTCTTGTATGGACAAGTAGGCGGTACCTATACTCTTATCTCAACAAACATATAACTTTTTCGTTATTTTATCTCGTTTATATTTATGGTTAATTCGCTAATAAGTATGGCTAATGGCTTCTTTATTTCAATACCAACTTATTTTCAAAACAAATACATGTACACAAATTAAAATCTTTTATGGAAATACTTAGTTTGGCGCCATCTATGTCTGTTTTCCTGTGTAGAGTTTTCATGCCCCAGTATGTCTCTTCGTGTTTTCTCATTGTTTGGATAGATGTCGTTAGGTGTAATAAAAAACGCTTTCAACTATTAATTATATACTTACATATTATTATTATTGTAATTTAATTTAACATAGAACATCTTTCATTAAATATAATTTAAATATTTTTATTTTTATTAGACAGAGTACCTCTTAATAAAATCTTTTATCACTGCCGGGAACTCATTATAATCTCTCAATAAAAATTCAACAATAAAGCTTTTAAAAACTTGAGCGTAGATTCGAACAGGTACCTAGATGCGAAAGGGTACCTACAGTCACTAACAAATTTAAATACTAGAAGCGTTTCACGTTTCCCACAAACGTTCATTGTCTCACAAACTTTCAAATCCATTGTTTGTCCATTTCTAACACTCACTACACAAGGTCCGGAGGGCGGCTAGATGACGGCATATGCACCGGCGTGGGCCCATCAGGGGCATACGAGGGGTTTGAGTCTCCTCGCTCCGATTCCACATATCCAGCATTTTCAATGATGCGACACCGAGACGTATCTGACAACGATTCCCGTTCCACGTACACAAGCTTGGCCGGTCTGCCTCCGAAGCTGGTGAGACCACTAGGCGGCGTCGACCGAGTGAGGGAACCTTCTCGAAGCGCGACGGATCCTCGTTTCCTCTCGGGCGCGGGAGATCCTCTATACTCTGAGGTGTCCGGTCGCTTACACCGGAGCAGCTTGGCAAAAGCGGCGCGGAAACCGGCATTCTTCCACGCGTAAATTAGTGGGTTGATGCCGGAGTTGGACATGGCGAGCGACGACGTCAGACGGTACGCCACGTGGTTGTTTAGAGGCATCACGGGGAACGTCTGCGCGCAAGCTACTACCACGAACGGCATCCAGCAGATAGAAAACGAGCCAAGAACTAGGAGCACCACCTGCAACGAAATAACGTTCAATTAGATTCTAATATTTGGCATACACAAAGAAAAAAATGAATTCAGATTCCAGCGCGCAATAATGTGGTACATTTTAGGCGATAACGACGTGATTAGTATTGGTATTCATCGCGTGTCGCGTTCATTTAGGATACTCTCAAATTGGTTAATAGGTCGTTATCTCGCTCATTTTGATGGTACATCAGTTTTGTACGATGTTTTGTTTTAAAATTCATTAGGACCATTACTCGCTATTATTTGGACACCCGTTTACTGTCATCGCTCATCGCTTGTAGCGTACGCTACCCTCCCTGGGGACATTCTGCTATGCTCGAGATTACTTTGCCGCTGTCTGTCACAGACATGTCATGAGACTCAGCGTAACCAAGATATGAGAATACCCCAAGGACTTGTGACGCATACTAAAAGCGAGGCCAGTTCAGCAGTAGTCAGATGCGAGCATTGTCCAAAGATTAGCGAGTATTGCTGTTACTGTCATACTCACGGTATGTCTAATGAAAGTGACAGTGACAGAAGTCATCTTCACTGCCCCGCAATCGATTTTATTAAGCTAGTCTTATATGTTGAACTAGAATGATTCGTAAGATTTTTGTAAGAGATCTCGTACCTGAATGCTCTTCCAATCGTTTCCACCGGTGGGGCAGCAGGTGTTGGCCCGCATGCGTTTGGCGTGACAGGCCGCCTCGCGCCATATCCGCCAGTACAGGATGAACATCACCATCCAGATGAGGGAGAACATGGGCGCCAGGATGCTCGTCGTGTACTTCTTTGGAACCACCTGGAATGTTATGAAATTTCTGGGTTACAAATCGTTTATTAATCAAGTCGGAATAACCGACTCAATTTAACGTGAGTATTCCCGTTTTATTAAAACAAAATATTTATCTAGTATTCAAAATTCGATTACTTGTTATTTGTTTAAAGGGAATACTCATAAATTAAACTAGTCTGGTCTCGACTGATCAACGTTGAGAAAACTTGGATATGCTTCGGTTTTCGAGAGGACCGCGAGCATTTACTACTTAGTGCTGTGTCCGCTACCGGACTTCGGATGGCACTTTAAACTGTAGGTCCGCTTGATTTCACAAAGATTATGTGGTTTTCGTACGAATTGGAACCTCTGATGCTAAAGTTAATATAATACTATAAGTTATTCAATCCAGGTATCTTCGAGTGCAGTGTAATTTTTTTAGATCGACATTCCGAGTACCGGTATATCCGGTACTCGGATATACCGTCGCTTACCATCAGACGAGTTGATGACGAAACGTATCTATCTGTTTAATTGAATCGAAATCAATAAAACCGTCTTCAAAAAATGTAGCCTATGTCTTTCCGGCCATTTAAGAAGAATCCAAAGATACCTCACTCGTAAAAAAACAAAATCGGTCAAGCCATTTTGGCTACAGGAGGTAATACACACACAAACATACTTACATACATCACAAAACATTACCCTCCTTACACAGCCGGTCTTAAACACGACAAGCTAAGACGCCTAAAACATGAGATACTTCGATTAATACTTGTAAAGCGATCATCACACTTCATATTAGTTATAGGAATATCCTGTATCAAAGGTGTTCCCAGACCGAGTTAACGAGTGTACAATTACTATCCTAAAGTCCAATACAACTCGCAAACAAGCCAATATAAATTTGATTGCGGCATCTCTGTGGCTTTAGCAATATGGGTCGTTAAACGAAATAGCCAATTTTGAAGTCATGACCGCATACCGTGACGTAAACACCAGAACCCTGAAGCTGAACTAGATATATCTGAAGATTTTAAATATGATATATAAAAAAACTCAAAGTGCGCAAATTGTTTTGTGTAAATACTTAAAGATTGTTGAAAAATAAAAGATACGATTTTTTGGTTTTATCCACAACAAAATTATCGACATAACTTCAAATGAAAGTAGCTATACAGCAAGAGCTGTAGTCATGGTCACTCTATTCGTGATTGTACTACGAACACCTACTATACGTGTAGATACCTACATCTATTCTTCTCTCTTGCTACATCGAGAAGTAGGTAGGTAATTATTGTACTCGTATTATAGGTTTTTCGACATTTCGTGGTCAATAAATCAAAATGGAAAAAAAAAAAAATGGTTAAATGTGTTCTATTAAGGATACTGATTACGTGATAAAAATTTGCGCACTACTTAATAAATTACCCTGTATATTGGATCATCTGTATACAAAACGTATGTATTTGATATTTACATATTCAGTTTGAAAAGCTAATAAATATGAAACGACGTGTTTGGGAATTGAAACAATTCTCCTAAGGAGTTGTCAGAGATAAATAAATTCTTTGCCAATATTTAATCTTAGCCGATAAGCTCGCTAGGAATATTAGGTAATGTATTTTTTAGGCACTTGTAGGACCGTTTTAATATTTAATTTGAACAATATTTAGAACATATTTTTATCCGACTTATAATTAAATTCTAAGGGACTACTTTTATCGGTGAAAAACGCTAAATAAATAACACGGCAACAAGAGATAAAAATTCTAGTAAAACTGAACGTTCAATGATCACTTGAATGCTAATGCCCCTTAGAGACCACAGACCCGCGGATTTGGTACGCGTGGTCCGCCATCTTGCAAACGAGAGATCAAGAGAAATAAATTTTCCACTTATTTTGTGTGTGTCCGCTGTCCGTCGTCCACATTCTTCTTACCACTCTTGGTGTAAAGAACATCACCTTATACCGATATTTAAATATAGACTAAATTATGTGAACCATTGTTCGGAACCTTTTCTCGGCTAAACCGATTTTGACGAATTTTGGCAAGGAAGTAGTGTGCAACAGGGTTACGGATATAGGATCCAGGAAATAAGCGGGAAAATTTAATTTTTTTATAAATCTAGCTAGTAATAAGCAAACGGAAAGCGTAATGTGCGTACCATATTCATCTCGCACGCGACGCCGTCGTGCCAGTCGTTCCAGAAGATGGGTATGCAGCTGATGCACAGCGCCACGGACCAGGTGGCGCTCATCAGCAGCCGCGTCACCAGCTTGGTCATGTAGCGGCTGTAGTGCAGCGGGTGCACTATGGCTATGTACCTGGAAAATAACACACAGGATGTTTTAAACTTCGATTTCCTCTGTATCTTGAACAACTAAAAGTGTCACAGGTGGCCGCCGTGTGGTGGCCAATTTAGTGTTCAATTTTATTTAAATTGTGTTCAATGTTGAAGAGACCACGTGGTTTCCGAGAGAGATTAAATTAAAAAACTGAATTGGATAAATTGAGGCTGCTATGATTAGGATGACCTTTGAAATATCTTGTCTTCTATGGTTGTGACCCCCGAATACTGAAACGCTTGTTAACTTTGACAACAGATTAATTCTAATACTGTCTTTGTCTGGCACTAAGCAAATGACAAAGGCAACAGACTTAATCTGTCGTCAAAGTTAACAAACGTTTCAGTATTCGGGGGTTAGCATGTTACTTATTATAATTATAAGCAAAACGATCGCTTAAATTTGAGTTATATAATTCGTATATAAAATTTAAGGAGTCGATTTAGGAAATTTGCTCTAGTATAAGAATACTAAAACCACGCTCTAGCAGATTTCCACACGTCGTTGCATAAAACTCAAGTGGTCTAAGTAAACGGTCGGCGTACTTACGCCTCGAGTCTCGACACAAATTCCTTTTACGTGCTCGAGCCATATCGACGACGTCTGCCCCATTTCATAAGAAAGAAAAATTCTATTTTCGTGGAAATCATAGCGTGACATGAGCCTGAAAGCTATTTGTGTATTCGAATTCGAAAGTTACGAATCGGAACGTGAGCTCACGAAGGGGTAAAGTTACGACTCACCTGTCTACAGCTATCGCAATAATGTTGTAAATTGAGGCCAGACACGCCAGTATGATCAGGATGAAGCGCATTAGGCAGAGCCACTTGACCTTGCTGACGCTCTCGTCGAGGTAGAAGGCTAGGTGGTAGGGCAACGTGAGGCCCACCATCAGGTCCGATATGGCCAGGTTGAGCACGAACTGGTTGGAGACCAGAGACGAGAGCCGCCGGCTCAGCGTCACGGCGAGGATGGTGAGCGTATTGCCGCTCACTATGAGTAGCATGAGCGCGCCGTCCACGATGCTCCACGCCCAGTAGTTGTAGAGGTTGGCCGGCGTACCCGACCTCTCCGCGGTCTCGTTCCACCACGCGTCACTCCCATTGTCCGTCCAGTCCATACCATCGCTGGCCGTCGCCAGCGCACCCCACGAGGAATAATTCGACGTCGTGGTCGAATCTCACACGCGCATCTCTTAACTGTTGCGGTCACTTCTCACTCGCGTTTCGAGCGCGCACTCACTGACAGTCTGATCCCAATTGCACTGTGTGCACATTTTCTACCGGGCGCTCACCACCTCGAACGCCTGAGAACAAATGAATGATTTAGAATTCTTATTTATCTACAGTAGGGTGCGGCGAGCCGTTTCGGGCGACCCTTGTAAATGCATAGCGGCAAGCGCAAATAGCACAGCAAAGTCGTAAGGCGCCGTTCAGTATGCGAAGGCGCGACACTCTTACAAATTAGTTCGCTGGAGTTCTCTGAGCTCCGGTTGGCGCGTGCCTAAATCACATTATCAAGTTTTTCGAGGGACCTTCGGCGGCGGCTGCTGCGCCGCGACCCTCGCCGATGAATTATTTATCTCGAACGATATGAAAGCTTTGTCTGCGGTAATCGATAACGGCTACGAATGAATTATTTTCAGGAGGCCACTGCCGTTTCGTAAAGTTACCCCGACCGTTTGTGTAACGATTTCTCAAGGACTGAAGGTCTTCAAATCGTTCACATGTAGCTACGTGGTTTCTTTAAAGGTGAATAAAGTAAGAATTGACGTCGCTTGAACGTTCCGTCATCAACGTTCGAATTAAACAATTTCGACAACAATATTTAACAACCCTTTTTCGTGCTACATTTGTTTCAGTTGAAAGGGCTCGTGGCTGTGTGCGCTTGTAAGTTATCAGGCTATTAGGCATAAAAAAAATAATATATTTAGTAGAAGTTTCGTTACCGACGATATAGTTTGCGCGGCTGAAGCTGACAAAGTCAATTACACCCGCGACTCGGACCGCCTGCCGCAGTGTCACGATTGACAGGAATTATGCTGAATTGAATATAAATTTGGAGTTCGATGTATCAAATACGAGTGTATCAAATGCCAAAATTATTAATGTTATAATTGACCGAGCGAAGCGAAGGTCTCAGAGTTTACTGGGACAAATCGGCAATTGTATGTATGTTTGTGTGTATATTTGTCCGATGATAACTTGCGAACCGTTGATCCGATCTTCATGAAATTTTGTAGGCAAGTAGTTCATTTCAATACAATTTTTAAGTTCGAATATGAGCAGAATCGGTCGAGCGGTTGTGAAGATATAGGGGTCGCGAGGTCTTAGCTCGCCGCGAACTACAAGTATTGTTTGCTTAAGTTCACATCATTAAAAAAATTGGGCTAAGGCATTTCTATATATTGACGCTTTTAGAAATGAGTTAGCTGACGATGTTAATGTAACGCAAAAACCCACCGTTCATGCGACTTTACATACTCATAGGACTGTATTTTGTTCAATAAATGAAACGTCACCGTGGCTTTTCAATTTAGCCCCGTGTCCTTTGTACACGACAATAACTGGTTGGAATTAACAATTCGAACCAAAATCATTTTTATGTCATCGGATGAACGTAAAACGAGTCATGGTATGCGCGGTTCGTTGTTTGTGCTCGGTCGTGGAAGGGATAAATGTCACTCATAGTATCCGTGAGAAGTAAAAAAGTATATCGCTAAAACAGCTGAAAATAGATCAACAAATGCCGTGAATATGATTACATAGCAATGTCAACGAAATGGAAAATACGATCGATTTCTCGTAATTTAGTTGAAGCTAAGAATAAAACGACTCGAGATGTTTAAAAGGAAATAAATACAATACGTGCCTGATTAATATAAATGCAGGGCTGCAAGCTGCAATAGACAATCGAAGCCTAGTATTCCGATCACAGCTGCAGTATTGCGCTGCAGGGCTGTTTCTAATGCCCTTTGGCATCCAATGACATGACATCAATATGCCGCGTCGATGTCTTATCTCAACGCTAATATGGTCTGTCATTTGCGCAAAATGTGTATAGTCCCACGCAAATGTATACATAATTCTTCTAAATGATGGTACACACGAATCAGTTCAGCTCTATAAAAATATCAAACAGTTTAGGCCGACATCAGCTTCCTCCTTTATTCGAAAATATTTGACACATTGTTGAACATCACGACAATGAATGTTTACAATTTCGCGTTACGGAAAAACTACAATAGTAGGCTCGGTGCGCGACATCAATCGCATTATGTAACGTCGGATATTCATACCGGAGGTTGCCGGTTTCGTGTTTATATCTATTGTTTTCCGGTTCTCTCCGGACGGATTTGTTTATTCAATTAGGGATATTGTCACTGTTTACGATGGAGATGCTTATGTTAATATAGTTGTTATTTTGCGCGCGCTCATTTACATATTTCCGAACTTGTGTGAGGTGGTGTGTGGACGCAGACTTCGTGTCTGTCGCGTCGCGTGTACAACTGAAAAATTTATTCAAAAACGATTATTTATTGCTATTTTAAGAACTCTGTAAGTAATTGACTAGCAACCGGTGTAGATAACAACTATGTCATTCAACTCTCGTTAAGAATTTTTAACGTAGTTTAGCGTAAGTAATTTTATTTGCAAATTTTACGCTAAATTGGCGTTTAGATATCAATAAAATGTAAAGGCCGCTTCCCTCATAGGTTATGTTGTTCGCGCAGTTTCGTTTTTTTTTTCAATGTTTCGGTGTATTTATTATTTGAGTTTTGATGCTTAACATGTGTGAAAAAGATGAAAAAGATAGCTCTGGCCGGAGGCGAGGAGTATGCATACGAAACTTATTATTATGTGAAAATGACGCAGGTTGATTTGTCTTTCGCTTCAACGTCTCCCTATATGAAACATATAAAACCTTTAAATTTCGACGACAGCGTCGAAATGATACTAACCAATAAGTTTGTAATTAAAGCGCGAGCTACAGAAAAAATCGTATTCGATCGATACGATAGAGGTCGCATTAATAACTACATACAGGCTGTTTTGTCGGCATTGTTGTTGAAACTAAAGTGAAAGTTGTTCGAAGTTCGCTCCGGGTTTTACCAAAATTTTTGTGTTTAATCTACGATCTGTTGCGATAATGGATAATGGTATCTATAAATGCAGAGCAAATTGCTACTATCCGGCAACTCGATTGGTCGTTTGTTACATGGAACCGAGCTACTTTTGTATATGTAGCGAAATAGTGACCCTCCCAAATTGAATAAGCCATGAGTTGGTACTTGGTTAGCAGTTTGGAAACATAGTTTGGAACTCTGGAGCCTGCTGTAAAAGAGAAATTTCCCGCAATGTCAGGGAACGGCGAAGAAGTTCCATCCAATTTTCATTAATGTATCCGGTGAATTAAGTTTTCGCGCACAGTTGGATTACGAGGGGAAAAGGGCAATTTATGATACTTATTTAAAAGTTTATAAAAATAAGACTGTATAGTAAAGTACGGAGTCAAGTATCCTGCCTTGTTAAATGGTTATGGTTAGAATATAACTAGACGCGACATGGATGCGACGACTGGCTGGATACATCCGAAAATAATCAAATTACTGACAGCACTGAGAGAATGGCTCACTTACTTCAGTCAAATTTAAAAACTGTCAAATCTGTAGACCCGAAGAAAGTTGAAACGAAATTTTCTAAAACCATCGTAGTTGTAGCAAGAAACATATTAGGCGGTATAATTTGAAGAGATTACGAAAATATTTCGTTTAGTTTGCTCAAGTTTGGCAAATACGTGTGACGGATCTGCGCGTGCGATGACATCACCGACCTCAAAAGCTCTTCAAAAGAAGGCTGTCGATAAACATTGCTGATAAAGCGGTTGCAAAATTAGTGCGCCACGCAAATTTTGTCAAATGATGAATGATATATTTAGTGTATGTATTTTACGTTATGACTACCTACTTACTTTCTGCATTTATTTATTTGTATTATTTGTAGTAATTTGTACATTTTATTTAAATTAGTTAATACGACGACGAACACCTATCTAAGCTAAATTATGTTATCACATAACTGACAATGCTGTCTTTGTTGATAATAAAGTTCTTTAAACCTAAACCTATGTATAAATTGCTTCGTAAATAGCAAGTCAGAATTAGGATTAATCCTGGATTAGAAATATAAAAAAAACATCCAAAAAATCTTGTTTGCCAAATTACGTTCGTTATCTCCAAAACTCGGTGAAGTCTATTCGCCGAGTATTTTTAGCACATTGTATAGGAGCATACGTCGTATGCTATTCCCCATTAGGTTGCATGAGAGTCGCCGATAAACGGCGCGCGGCGTGGTTAAAGTGGGGGCGCCAAAGTCAGGGTCGTCGCCCTTGGACGGGTGCTTCGCCCCTCTGAACGCTGTACTTATACTTAGCTAACCTTTGATACTTTCACCGATAAACTAATGATACAAAAAAATATATCTCGAAACATGATCGCGATTCTTGAATATTATATTAAATTTATTTCATGATAGGTGCAAGAAACTTAGTAAATATTAATCCATTTTATGTTGAA
The DNA here is from genome assembly GCA_947579745.1 of Apocheima hispidaria. Taxonomy (NCBI): domain Eukaryota; kingdom Metazoa; phylum Arthropoda; class Insecta; order Lepidoptera; family Geometridae; genus Apocheima; species Apocheima hispidaria. The sequence goes on from OX388157.1 coordinate 2,870,705, forward strand.
ACAGCACGTTACTTTAAAACTCGTTTGTAATCTAGAAGCGAGATGTCAAGATATCACACGAAACAGTTTTATGTTAGTAATTGTTATGTGTGTTGTTGTGCAAGTTATACTTACTTGAGTAAGTTTGAAGTATACTATATATTTATCAATATACACTCGTGTTTTGACACGTGTTTCTACAATATGCCTAATGTTATAAGGTCGAGTTATCAGCTAAATATCACCACAAATCTGTTTCTATCGATTTCCCGTGTTTCCACTAGTTAATTATTTCCTTGTCAAATACTTATTAGTTTGTTTGATTTACGTAAATAACGGATTAGGGACCATTTGTCATTGTTAAATTAATATACTGGTGACGTTTATTAATCATTTGTTTATTAATTAGTGATACGTCAATTTTTGATAATAATTAACGCGTCTCATAAACTTCCTAGTCATACGAAATTTTCCCTGTCATGGATACTCTTCTGGGAATACACAAACAGACAGATAACATTATAGATTAGTTGTGGAGTTGATGTAAAATGAGAAAAAAAAAAGTTTTTTTCTTTAAGTGTTACAAACAAATGAGTATCGAAAGCCTGTAGCGGTCGTGATTGTGCCAAGGAACACTAAAGAGGCGAGCGGTAAACATTTCTTCGTGGACAATATTACATGAATCTTTGGGACATCCACTCGAATACAAATCTCTTCCGGTCCAATGTCTGAAAGGATTCATGTAAAACTTCACAAAAGGTTCAAACAACATACATAAATCTCGAAAGTTATTTCCGATTGAAGCGGAATTTATTACTGGAGATTAGATTGATCAAATTCTCGGCATTCGATTTAAATGGAATCAAATGATCGTCTTTGAAATCACAATTGGATTTGTCTCGACGATGAATGAAAGTCAAACAATCGACCGCTGAGAAATTGAACGAGCACTTATCACAGTTATACAGAATTGCCAGAGCTTTATGATACTTGAAGAGCTTTTGTGACACCGCTTCTTAATTAAGACAAATCCTCAGCAGTAATTGTTCTGTCAGATGTGGCTCAACTATTTTACGGGTACGCTGACATGTAGTGATCTCACTAGTTTGTGAGAAACTGCGGCCACTTTAATATTTGATGATTTTAATTGGTAAATTATAAACGACAATTACCTTCGTTGACTTGGATTAGTCCGCGACATTGAATTCATTTACGCTTGTAATGAAATATTCGGTGTTGTGGTTAGTATTTATTCAGATGTCACGCGATTCCTTCATTTTGGTCGTCGATGACAGGCTATGGCCTTGTATTAAAATGAGCCAGGACCGTCTATTTATCAGATAGTTCAAGATCTTACACGGAAAATTGCTTTTATTTATTAAATTTCCTTATTGCTTGCTTAAGTGGAACCGTTCTAGGATAATTTTATTACGGCATAACCAAAACTTTTATTGCTTCCACATTTTTACGCTGTAAGGTAGTTTCTAGAAAATTTCAAAATTCCTTTAATGTTGCTACGGCCAAGATTTATTACTTATTTAATACTAGCTGTTAGCCGCGACTTCGTTTGTGTGGACCAATAAATAAAAAGTAGCCTATATCCGCCTCCTACCCTTAAGATATATCTATGCAAATATTCAGGTCGATCCGTTCAGCCGTTTAGCAATGAAAGCGCGACAAACACCCGGGCAGAGAGAGAGAGACAGAGTTACATTCGCTTTTATAATATTAGTTAGGATTGTTTTGATTAGAAGTCTCCTTCTGATCTGATTACGAGTTTACCATAGTTGTATTTGCATTGTATCCACGTGGGAGTCACGTAGTACGCTGACGCGCCTTGGGACCGGAACACTGATTCCGGGTTCTTTATTTAATACAATGGAAGCTTTGGCATTTCTATCTTTTCTCGGACTCGCGTTCTGGCCTACATTTCAATCGTAAAAGCTGACGCTTTAAAGGCTAATTAAATAAGTCTTACGCACGGTTCCCGGAGAATAACATTTTAAGGCGTAATAGGATTTCTCAACACAATAAAAAGCGCTATTCCTGCTCCGACCCTTATCTCTAACAATGGTCTTCTCACGTGTCACACATGTGCTCTTGTTACATTATACTTTACCTATTTCTTTGTCATAATCCTTAGAGAAGATTTGAGTGGCGAGAAGGCAACAATAAGTGATACTTTCGCCTTCGTTCTGGCATTGTGCCTTCCACGGGGCTCCTGACTCCTTTATTGTAGTTATAATCCCGGGCATTGTGTGCTCTAGGCTTGATGCGCTCTAGCGTTATGTGTTCTATAAATATTTACCTATCAGTATGGCGAAAAAATAATATCTTTATTTTATCACAACCGTTAAAAGTCCGGGAAATACAATTTGTTTCTATATTTCGCTTACTTATCTTTTTCATTTCATTAGTTCGTCAATTCTGACTGTTCCTTAGATTGTTTCCGTTACCCATTCTCTGACTCGAATGTCATTTTGTTTAGTTCATTTCATGAATTTCGCAGTCGTATAACCCTTGCTAAGCGAGGGTGCGAGTCTCGTGTTTATGTAGCGGATACACACGTTTCACAAGTATTTGATGCATTCGTATTTATAGCTTGGCCGCGCGTCCGATACTTTTCCGATTGGCAGAATGTAGACGCAATCCAGTGCACTCGGGTCGTGTATAATATTGTTTTCAATAGAAACTTTTCGAAACGTATCTCTATATTGTCAGTCTTGCAACTTAGATGGAGTTTCAGATTGCACCCATTCTTTATTCTTTTACATGTTCTCACTTGGAGCTCGTGTAATAGAATATTGGATTGGCATGCAAATTACATTCTAACAAGTCCATAATGTTCGAAGGTGCGCGTTTACTGCTGATTTCATCGGAAATTGAACCTTGAATGTTTTTCTATTGGTATTTAAAATGTAAAAAGAATTGTCAAAAATAAGCTTTATGAAAATTGCAATACTTATGTTACGTTTCGTAATACGTTGTTAGTTCTCATGGAGAACAGATTACAGACACGGTGCTTAAAACCCAGCGCACACATACATATGAAATACCTACTGAGTACGTTCTGAATTTCTGAACACGACAAGGCCAACATATAAAATTTTACTTCAGACCGAAAGATAAAGAAGTAAATTACCCTATTCTATGCGTAATCATTAAGGGTTCGATCGGCCTGATAAAGATTAAAGTGCCTACCTAGTCATCTTACAGACGTGTCTAATGTCGCCTAGATTCGTCTACAGGTTCGAAGCTCGGCGATTAAGTTGTTTGACTCTGGTCATCTGGTTTATGACCTCTCGGGCAGTAAACTTTTGTTCTAACCACCCTCGGCTGCCATATTAGCTATCCTACACGAATCGCCCGTGAGTTTTAGTGCACAGCCGAGTATGGAGGCGCAATTATGCGAACTCTGCTTACAGACGGGTACGTAGGTACTAGGTAAGTATCAATGCTCCCCTACGTACGGGAGCGTCGATGCCGTCCCCTTAATGGAATAGATAATTTCAAACCCCTACCGGTCTGGATCTGATGGACGTTGCGGCTGCTTCGGCCGTTACGGTTATACCCTTCAATTTCTTACCTTCTCTAAAATATTACGGATTAACCTGCAAACGTTCGCGAAAGGGATTCGACTTCTGACCCGAGACGATACATATTTAATTAGATAATTTCCTCCGAGCGTCTCAAGGTTTGGGGTAGCCGTTAACCCGACAAGAAGAACGATGACAATTCTTAATTTTTACCGCGATTTACTGGCCTTTTTTTTTGTGTGGGTGAAATTGAGATTTGCTGGCCTAGTCTCGAAGAAGGCCGCGATGATGAGTTCGCGCAGATTTATCGCATCACGGCTCACAAAGCTCCAACATTAGTACTAAAGTTGAAAGTTATCACTACCACAATCAGCAAACGTTAATTCAATTAGCCAGTCGGACGACAGCCGCTTTTAGTTACGACAGCAGGCGGCATCAAATGCGAGTTTATTGGACGGTATCTTATAGATAATGCCGCGAACGCAATCAAGGGCGCACTGCGATTGCATTAGGATCCATTACGCGGGCTGTGTACAAACACGCGGCTCGTATTATATGTGTCGACCCTGTCTCGACCTATTTCGTTATGATATTTGAAACCTTCTCGCGGAAACTCGATTGCCTTTTGAATTTGCGAACGTGACTCGCAAACCGACAAAATAAACAGAAAGGCCGACGGGAACATCCGCAGGCAATGTTTTCTCGGAACAAGCCGCAGAGGCCATCATCTCAATTCAACCGTAATAAAATTTGATCTAAGATCTAAAACGTATATCTTCGTAGTTTATTCAGTCGGTAATTTCAATATGCCCTAAATTGAAAACGAAACGATAAAATTTCGACTGATTCGGGTAGTTACATAAGCGGGGGCGGAGACTTGGCTGAAGGCTTACGTAAGCTCGTCTGGAGCTGTATAGGCATCGTTGGGCTTCGGGAACTGTACTCGCTGCTCGCCGGCGGAGAGCCGCTGCACGCATAGTTAGTTTTACACATTTGATGTGACATCCCCTGCCGCTTAACGACGTGCTTAACTTTAACAGGATGGAATTAACTCTTAATTACTGTTGTTACAGAGCTGCGCGGATTAAGCCTATACCAATTAGCCCTAGCCGTGTTTGTGCCGCAACGTTTTCGCCTTGTTGGGGAGTGATTTTTCCCGGTCGATTTCCCGGCCGTTTAAGTTTGCTTTTTTGTGTGTAAATATGCAAATCAAATCAGCGCCGGGAAATGGAACGGACTCGTTGGAATGCTCGGCAAACACTCGTCCGGCGGCCGATGGTCGCGAGGATCCCGACTATCGTCAATATTTACCTCGATGACGACGGTTCTGCCATCCGAGACGGTGTAAAGTTCCGTTGGTGTCCGCTGACCACAGCGCGCTACATCATTGAAGAAACACTGTGAGCACGAACTAAATGTGTAAATTCGCACTGTGTACAAGTTTTCCGAGAGTGAAAGTGATGGGTTTGTGTCGGGCGAAGGCGGACGATCGCTCGCGTCGGCGTTCGGCACGCAACTGAGTCGCGGATGCCGGCCGAGCCGAGTAAACTTGAAATTCGAGGTCTTTGGAGGCATTAGTGGACTGAAACACCAGTGACAAAGGTCATGGTTTTTGGCTTTCTTTCATGTTATCCTCTAATAGAGCCATGTGTTACTCTAGTTTCGTTATATTGTTTGAAATCACGGTCACGGACTATAATGTAACGAGTTTTCCCCGTGCAGTTTAATTTGAGGTTTTCCATTTTAGCGCGGAAATTACAGCGTTCGTTCAAGACGAGGCATAAATCCCGCGGAGGTTTCGGCTTAAGGATATACAGTTAATTACTTACGTCGTTGAAACACTGATGTCGCTGGTGCTAAAGCTGTGAAGCTCTTACTTATTTCGGCTATAGATACGATATAACTAGCACATTTAGAATTTGAATGCCTTTCGCGGTTACCCATCAAATATAAGTAATCTGATTCTAAGCTAAAAAAAAAAATTGTAGGCTAACCTTAATGTCAGTTTTTTAGGACGCATGAAAGCCTCTGACATGGCTTAGGTAGATAGATAAACTCTTTATTACGTACGTAGGACAAAAAAGCTTAAACCTAACATAACATCTGGCAGCCTTATCGCTGTAAGTAAATCTTTTCCAGTCAACCACAGGACGGAGAGGATTTATGGAAGAATAGAGGGGATGTGCTTAGCAGTTAGTGCATACATCCGGACAGTTTAACGTGTTATGCGACCCTCCTTAGCGCTCAGTTGTGAATGCCACTCGCGGTCACTCGCCCGAAGTCTGTCTGGTCGGTTAGGATGAGAGAAGAAGAAGTTAAGAAATAACTTTGCCGATGAGATGTATGTAGATCAATGTCACGAGCTTTCCACTGTATTATTTATGCCGTTGCTAAAGCGCATGCATAACGCAGTCATCGACCGCATTTTCACTTTCAACTGGAAGTTTCAGACACGAATCAAAAGTTTTCATTTGAATCAAACGAAAAAAACAGTTTTTCTGTGTTTATAGTGGTGCTGGATATATTTTCGTACTAGCTGTCCCCCGGGATTTAACCCGCTATTCTACAGAAACTGAATATTTTTCCGGGATAAGCCATTTAATTCCAGGGCGTAAGCTACCTCCATACCAAATTTCATTCAAATCCGTTCAGCCGTTACAGAGTTGAACGGGAACAAATACACTTACACAAACTTTCGCATTTATGATATTTATTTCGTAAATAACGCTTCACACGCATAGCTCCCCACTAGGATTTCCTTTGTCAGGGATGCTATGGAGACGATGGACACAAAGACACAGACAACTAACGTTCAGAACCACAAGTTTTTTTTGTTCCTACATATTGTACCCGACCATTTTCGAACGAAAATAATAGACCATGATGATTGATTTGAACATGATTCCGTTATGTACTGAATCTCCGTACATACCAGTTGCCATTCTCATCGCAAATTCTACATACTTGAAAAAAAATGTGATCGAGTCTGTGGCTCCCATAGAAAGAATAAGCTATGTGGCAACCGAATTGGCTTATTTAGTCACGAGCGCAGATGTATTATTTCGGACTACATAAATCTTCTTTTGTAGATGGAAAGTACGTACAATGTTGATGATAATTTAGTTATGGGCCACGCCTTATAATTTGATGGATTCAAACTTAGTCAATGGATCTTGACACAATAGTATGAAAACTTGACGAAAATTTTGGCACAAAAATCAGGATATGTGAAATATTTTTATAGTACTTTTTGTATGTATATTTTTTAATTTAATTGTGCTACTAAAAATATTTCCTTGTCAACAAAATATGTGCTACGTTTTTATTGCGCTGCAGATGTATGTACTGAAGTAACATTGTATTATTCTACGACTCCCAAGATCAATACTGTATTATTTTGAACACCTGCTATTATAACCGACTCTACCAAATGTAGATTAATGTATCAATGCCTCGAAGTGCAATTTTGAAATGTAACTAATGTTCAATCGATAAGCAATCGAGTATAATTATAATGTTTATACTCGTCTGATGTTCAATTGGAGCGCAATGTGGGATGTTAGCCTCATGGATCGTTACAGGTTGAAATCACCTGCCCTTCACCGATTTTTTTCTATTGATCCTTTGTAATATTACTATCGCTAAGCCAAGTTGGCGTCAAAACTTTGACTTTACAGTTCGCGGTTTTTCCATTGAAATTTAGGGAAAAAGCAACTTGGTAATATCGGTTCTTACGGCGTTCAGGATCCGTACCGTGAAGTCATTATTGCCTCGGTTGTTATGTTCAGCCACCGACACGATCGTGAACCTTTTTACCCGGTGATACGATTCGCGCAGCGTCGGCGGCTGAACCTAACAATCATCACTATAAGGACGATACGACTCACGACTCACGATACGAAGTGAATCGAGTGCACCTCGCTTATTGCAGACGTGCTAACTGAAAAACTGCGTACAAAAACTTCATTGAACTTCCATACGGTTTGTATCATATTTGTATCTGAAATGATAATAACATGAAGTACAAAGATAATATCTAATTTGTTCGCTCGACACGCGAGGAATAATAGCCATAATTTGTTTCCATTATTGTTATTTCAGATACGTACCCTTGTATCACTGTAAAAGGTAGATAAAATTATAATGTGTTTGTTTGGGGACACTATTTGTACCAGCATTAGTAGTACAAAGTCCCGTTTTATTAAAATAAAAAGAAAACTGACTCTTTCAACAAATTTCTAGTGTTTTTCCGAAAGTTCTGGAAAAGTTTTGCAGCATTTTTGAATAGATGACCCAATCCAAATTACAAGAAAAACATTGATACTATTAATTCATTAATTTACCACTTCCTATCAATTCGATTAAATAATGTGTTGCAATAGGTACTTGATTTAAAATATTTCATTGATTGTCCTAAATTTGGTCCTTGAGGACCCTCCGTAACCTAGAGGTATCGTGAAAAACCGACTCGCAGCTTTTAGGTTACCCAAAGCCTCTAAAGTCTTGTCCTAACGACAAAATTGTGAAATGTTTTTAATACGTACGGACTGCGGACCCTACATTATTTTGAAACTATCTCCACAGTCACTCACACCAGTTCACGTTATACCATAGATTAAGTTATAGTTCGATTTTATTTGCTTGCCTTCACGAACTCCGGGGTCCGTGCCTTTTGTCAAACGTAACAAGTTTTGTTCAATGTTAGTTGTACACATAATATAAAAAAAAAACTAAAGACTTTACGAAAAGAATATACCTACTAAAGAATACTTATACTATTTTACCTTTGCTACTATAGTGCTAAATGTTACTTATAGCTAGATTTCGTAAATATTCCGAGCAGTCCAGGTCCCGCAAGCAGCACCCTTAAATTATAGTTGCTACTATATCACTATATATAAATAATTTTATAACTATGCCTTTAGTCCGTTCGTGGCATGAAGGTATATTCTCTAGCAGCGGTTGTAATGGAATAGGTATACTTTTCCTTTAGCCAGTATTTCGGCACCCGCAGCAGGCCGACGTCATTAACAGAGCAAACGCAATGCCTCTGTGTGTACACTTCAATTCTTACACGCTCTCATTATTCCTTGGATGGTGTGAAGGGAGAAATGTTTGGCCGGCGTCGAAAATTTGACGAAAACATCTTGAGAAAACTTAAGAAAATTTTGCAGTAACAAATAAGTATTTGTTCTTTAAGATTATTATTATATAAGATTATGATTAATTTATACGATTGTGTGATTGTATTTGAGCGCCAACTTGCATACCTGCTTGGCACTCGCGCATAGTAACATTAGTTACCGAGGCGCCCAGGTCTTTAAATACATAAATCTGAAATAGTCTTGAAGCTATTTTAATGCTAGAAAATGTACATAAATCTGAAATAGTCTTGAAGCTATTTTAATGCTAGAAAATGTACATAAATCTGAAATAGTCTTGAAGCTATTTTAATGCTAGAAAATGTACGACACCTGAGAATAGTAACAAGACGTCCCTGGTATTCGAAAACAAAGTCGACAAAACTACAGATTCCGATGTTTGTCCATAACAAAAGGTTGGAGACCCAGTATAAAGTCCTTCGTATGATAATTTCCTTACAAACAACTTTCGTGACCCCAAATTATTGCCCCGTTACAGATACAGATGTTGATTTGGTACCCAATGAGTCAATTGCCACCCAGATTCATGTCAATATTTTGTCATTTCGAACCTTCGCAACTAAGTCCACGTTGGGCTGGCATTAATTGAAATATGTGTCTGAACGGCTCATCTATCAATCCCGGTGAAAACATGATAATGGATGAATTAATCCAGTGCAGAATAGCAGAATACGAACAGTGGAGTATACATTCTTGGAAATTCTAAAACATAGGTTGTATGGTGGCTAAAATTACGTGAATACTACGTTCCACCAACATTTGTGGCTTTAGCTTTGAAGTTTTTTTAATGTTATTTAATTTTCATATAGAGTTGACAAAACTTTGTTGAAATGAAGTGTTCCTATTCTATCTATATGTATAAAAAAATGAACCCTTATTTTTCCTGTTCACGCTATAACTTGAGAAAGGATGGACCGATTTTGACGATTTATTTTTTGTTGTGTTCGTAATTGTGAGGACAAGTCTTGTATATACAGTTTAGCGAGGCCGAAGGCCGAGCTTCGCGTACACCAGCTAGTCTAACTTCTAATCTAACTTAATAAATGAATCAAAAAAGAAGATGAAATGGGTTATAATATAGAGAATTATCCATGATATTTAGAAATAAAGCTTTCTGTGTGAAAAGGGGATTTACTGCCAAAATTGCATTACAATAAAGCTTATCAGATAAAGGTCCGGAATAGCAGTAGCTGAAACCAAAGCGGCATTGATACATTATTAATAAATCAAGACTTACTTTTGAGTGCGTTTATCTTTTAAAATAACAAGAGTGAATGTCTTATGTTTGTAGGGTTGAAGGGTCAATTCGTTACTCTGCAGTCGTATAGTGACTTACATTCTCAAGAGCGGAATATTTACCCGTTTGCTTTATCCTTCATCGCGTGCCATTTCTGAGAAAACATATCGATTACTTACCTGTCTTGATACACGTGTTACTCTGTGTGCCGAATTCTAAGTGTAATTTTTCCTGCTTATTTATCTAAGTTTCAGGTCTAGGACGTTCGGAATGAGTTTACTGATTTAGCGTGTAACTTTTTATCCCCGAGCAAGACGCTTTTTCAGTTTGCTAGCTTTAGATGTTCTGTTTTGTTGTTGTTTGTTGTACCGTTTATGTATGTATGTATGTAGCGTTGCTCATGTAGTATGTAGTAGGATTTATTTGATTTAGTGTTTTCGTAATATACAAATATCCAACATATATTGTTGCGAGTGTTTTGTTTAGAATGTATGGCTTTATCTTTTTCATTAGTAATAAGTAACGGTCTGGCAAATCGCCAACCTGCCGGTTAACTGTTTTGCGTCTATCCTTATCTATGCCCATTTGATTATCGACTGATTGATTTCGCTAACTATCAGTGACATCGACGTTTCAGTCTTTAAATAACCCGTAATCTGTTTCGGCCTCGGCTGGCTAGCTGCCGGTATTCCCCGTGCGACTATTCGTCACTGTTTCGCTCTATCACGCGCATTATCTACGCAATGACAACAGTTTCCGTGTCTAAATGCACATTATACGAGTTTTACTGTTATTCCTTGGCGCTTGTGCGTTGAAGCTATTACGGCTATCCAGGCGATTTCATTTTATTATTTTCACATAATACTTACTTGGATTCAATCAGCTGATCGGTCTAATTCGCCAGTAGCACAGTATTATCGCGTTGGTTACGGCAAGTTCAGATACAAAAACTTAGTTTTCCTATAAACAGTATGGATTGTTTCCAAAGCCATATAATATTGATTGATTTTTAAATTCGAGTTTCAGGCAATACGCATGAGTAATGTCCCCGACATTATATGTATTACGAACTTGTAAATCAAATGAAAATACCTTTATGAATTATAAATAGATATGTAATGTATAACGTCAGTGGAATTCTGATTATAGAACGGTTTGTTTTTGCGGAATTTCGAGAGGTTACCTGTGTCATGTAATGTCAAAGGAAGGTTTCGCTACATCAATACGCGCTGTTTTCTTTCTCCTGGCTATAGTTTGGGGGCATGTGGGCTGGCTTGTCTTTGTAGTTAGTTTGCTTAGGTCTCGCCCACTAGCTTGATGTTCAATCTCATATTTTTGTAGTAACTTATTTAGCATTTAATATTAATTTAGAAATAAATTACATCTAGGGACTAACACAAAAATTGGATATCTTAGCTTTCGTCCCACACAACATTATAAATCCTGATGTGTCTTCGTAAATATGCTTACGATAGATTTGTCGATGTAGAATTATGTTTTAAAATCGAAAGCAAACAGAGTCACAAAGTTTTCTCCTTTGATCGGTGATTTGTTTTGCCAGAGTTTGTCGGGAACTGGTGATTCGGCCAGGTCGGTTCATTAATCTTCATTCATTATTCAAGCAACGCCATAGATTATGGGCCCTATCACTTGCGCGGAACTAGGCGGCATTTTGAACACGACACTAAAAAGTCGACATTTAAAAGCTACACGAAAAAATCTAATTAGATGTGCTTTCAAATGCTCTGTTTTGAATATAACGACTAACGTTTTTTTGTATAAAATTTTATTGAGACAAACATGTGTAACAAAAAGCTTTTTGTTTTACAACTGACTAGGCATGCGTATCACCAAAATCTCACCTGATGTACGCTACGATGTTGTCGGAGATGTAGCACCCTTGCCTAGGAAGTCAATTTTCACTCTTTTCTTGAACAACTCCGGATTGTACCTGTTCGGAAAGAAAGACGCGCACGTAATGGCTTCCACACCTCTGCTGTTGTGACTAAGAAAAAGGAAAAGCTTAGTGCGTTTGAATGGTTTCGACTTAAGTTGCCAACACGCAAAAGTCCGCATTATGCCAGATACGCATAACTCCAAACATGCGCGAACCAAATACGCGATTTACCAAACACCTTATTTATTTATTTATAATTTCTTTTCCATTGGGTGGGCATCACATGTTACCCCAATTCGACCACACATGGCCCATATTCCAAGCTTAAAACTAACTTAAAACAATAATAAAACAAACAAAGAATAATTTAAAGAAAAACTTAAGTTTTCCTTGTGGCATGAATGGAAGAAGAAAATATAATTTGAATATTTTTTTATTAAAAAGACAACAATAAAAAACAAACAGCAACAAAAATATATAAAAAGTAACATACTAACGTAAACACTTATTTCAGTGATTTATTATATTACGCGGGTTGCTGAACGGTATTTCTAATTTCCAACATAAGAGCATGTCTTTTTTGTGCGTCTGGTAGTGTTGCAGAAGAACGGAAAAACCTTTTGTTCAATTAAGGTTTTAGTTGTAATAACTAAAAACACATAGTTTTTGCGTTGAATTTACTTGTGTAAAAGGTCTCTAAGCTTGTGCCGAGGGTCAGAAATGGCAGCCGCTTCACGAGCCCTTCAGAAACAGATTCGCCTTGATTATCATCCATTTGTTATACCATTGAAACGAAAGGACCTTCCCGAAGCCTTATTAGGAGATAACTGTTATGTTATAATGTTATTAAATCCATCAAGAAACGACATTAATGATTCAGTATCTTCGTTTTCCTTGACATGATAATTCTTATCGATATTTTGTGGATTTTCCCGCGTTACATAGAAAATTAGTAGTACAGTATTCGATATCTCTCTATTATTAAACTGATAAGCTCAATTAGCGAGTAGCTTTCGTGTTAGTAGCTTCTGTTTGCAGTTTCCTTTTAATTAGAGTTCAGTCGCTTCATTGTTGTTATTATAAGAGTTTCTTGTGTAATTGGTTATTGGGAGAGTTTCGAACTTTTTGATTCTATAAGCACCCTTGTTACTAAAACAAGAAATCTGTTAATAACTTATCTAGAAAATGTAATATTTTTAAAGAAGTATTTTACTGTCCGATTCTTAGGATTTCGTAGTACTACAAGGAAACCTTATAAGTTCGTAATGTCCGTCTGTCTATCTGTCTGAATCCTTTACACCATGATATTTTGCTCAACAATAGTCTGTAGACCTTCAGTTCCAAAAATTATTATTATTAATATTTTGTTTAATAAGGATAGCAGCTCCCATACCTATAAAGTGGGAAATAAAAAAATCGCCTGCCTTTTTACGTGAAGTATCATCGAATAGGTATTTCCAAAATAAAGTTAAGGTTAAGGAAATTATACTTCCTGAATGCAAATGCGTGACTGTTGATGAAAATACCAATACATAATAATAAATATTTGAGGAGTTAAATCAATTCCTCATGGATCCCACTAGAGCTGGATTTTCATAAAAATGGGACCGATCTGAAGTATATCAAATCATTCAAAGCAAAAAATGTATTCCAAATCGGCTTATAAATGACGGAGTTATGAACGAAGAAACACAAAAAAATATTAATATTTTTTTTTAGATAAAATTATTTTTCCAGACAAGCTTTTATAAAGTCTGTTTAGTGTAAAGTGTAAAGAAAAAAAAACTTTAACACCCCATTTTCACCCCTATAGGAGTTGCATATCACAAATTCCTAATATAGGTTTAAATGATAATAATGTAATAATTTAGATACCTACCTACTTTCAGCATTTATTTATTTGTACATTTTATTTAAATTAGTTAATACGACGACGAACACCTATCTAAGCTAAATTATGTTATCACATAAGTGACAATGTTGTCTTTGTTGATAATAAAGTTCTTTAAACCTAAACCTTTTCGGCTTAGCATACCCTTTCCTTACAACCCTGTATATATATATAGAAGATGGCATTATGTAAAGTGTTGCTCAGGAATCTTACGGAAGTTATAATAAGTGATCACCATTATGACAGATCGTAGGCGTCCCTTCCTTTCCACATTAGATCCTGATGGTTAACATCATCCTCCCACAGTCCACTCGTCAAAAATCCTTATTACTCCTCGCCAGCTTATAACAGATTCCTTACCCTAAGTCAACTAATTTTTTAAAGAGAAATTGTGAATTTGCTCGTTTATAATATAAGTTTATACAATTAAAATGGGATAACACCATAACATTGACAATAGAAGCTTTCCCAAAGTTTGTTTATCATCTGAAAAACAAACAAGTTTATGTCCAATCAAACAGAATGTGAATGTAACTCTGTGAATGAACCTGTCAAAGTCCGAAAGTAGCAGAAATAATTGAGTGCGCCACAAATCATCACCACTTCAACAATTCAAGGGCCAGTAAATAACAGCCATTGCGCCAAATTACACGGTTTTGCATCTCGGCAAAATGCCTCACAATGTGATAAATTATGCCCTGTAATGATCCCGAAACGGCCAATAATAAAACAACGCTGAAGGTGAAGTTGGACTCGAAATGTTTTGGGGAAGTATAGAGCACATGAACTCGAGGCTTGCGAGCAGACTAAAACACTAGTACCATAGACACATTATTTAAAGAAGAGTGCCAATGGACATAGAAAGATGCGTAACTCGATTGTAGTAACTGATAAGGACGTAAGATGTAGCTAGTGCTTTAAACTGTGACATGATCGTCACTATTTCTCCTCGACTTTAAAGCCCAGTCAAGTTACGGGACTTAGTACGGAGGACCCGGACATAATTTATAACATAAATATAAAATTGTGTTTGGTATAATTTGCTGACGTAGAATCAATATTAATTTAAATTAAACAGTCTGGAGGTACGGAACATATAAACAGCACTTATACTTGCGCCTTACATTATCGCCACCGACGACTCACTGCCGTGCTTACGATCGTCATCTGAAATAGACTAATATAGCTTAAATAGAGACGATATTGCAAAATGTAAAATTTGAGTCTGTTCCGGATACGCATTATGTTTAATTATTGTATATTCTTAGGAAAGGTTGGTTGGTTTTACTATTATAAAATAAAAAGTAAATCCTCTCAATCGGTCGCGCACGAGACAATCTGGTCTCGCGCACGTGGGCCCATTTACTAAGACAATTTTGGGGTGCGTCGCGCGCTTACGAAAAACGCTACTTGTTAAGAATATTTTTGCATTAGTAATATTAGTAATAAATATCAGTATTTGCAAAACTCGCTAGGGTCTCAATCTTAAGAGATGGTGTTGAAAACATAATTTTTGAAAACATAGTTTTTACGTCGTTTATTATTGCAGTCTAATATTTGAACTAAACCTTCAGAATAGAGTATAACGCCGTCTCGTCTACACAAAAACCGTAGTCTGATACCCACTCCTAAAAGTTATCGGATTTGGATATTTTTTTATATGTTATATACACAGTGAAAAACTACGCTTGTATGTATTTTTTTTTTAAATTTCGCAATATCTTCGTCGTTGTGGGCGATGTTTATACGACGATGAAAAGTTGTAGTTAGAATACCATATAATTCTTTTGAAAAAATAAAACAGATTATTATACATATCCAAGTCATTGACACCAAAAACAAAGATTTTGTTAAGATTTTGGGGGTGATAACAGAAATGCTAATTAAATCAAAAATTTAGGAAAATTCACTATACAATTTGGTCGAATGCGCCAAAACCTCGCGGAAGGACTATCCTCATAAATTGGTGATATATACCAATACTATGTTTCTATATCTTGACTAATATATACTATTATAAAATTATAAATAATAATAATATATAAAATAATATAATATACTATTATAAATTCGAATGTAACTCTATCTTTCTGTCTCTCTGTCTGGGTGCTTGTCGCGTTATCACGGCTAAACGGCTGCACGGATCGAGGTGTTTTTTTTGCATAGATATAGCTTAAGCGTCGGTGACGGATATAGGCTTTTTTTTGTAGGTCCACGCGAACGAAGCCGCGGTTATCAGCTAGTTAACCATATTTCATCGGTTTGTCTATTAGCTTACTAAATATGTAGCGCTATCAAGTTTTATGCTGTTTTTTTTGGAGGTACACTTGTTTTAGATTGTCATTCTGCTCGTGTAATTTTTCTATTACTCACTCAGCCTACAAAACAAGCAACCAATCCCGAAATATCTTAGGCAACTTAAGCAAGTAAAAAGATTAATATTCCTTGAAACGGGGTAGTCTGTAACAGGGAATGTTTACCTCCAGTTGCTTACCCACTTGTTATATAGGTAAAGTACAGAGAAGCTTGCCTTCAAAAAATCCGCTTAAGAGCCGGCTCTCCTGATTCAGTTTTTTTTTATGGTACTCGGTAAAGAGACGAGCAAGTCGCTCACCTGATGTTAAGCGTCACGCTTGCCCTTAACAGTTCAGTGCCACCCAGAATTTTGAACTTCAACGGTTCAAAACCATGCGTGGCAATGCACTGCGCTCGTCACCATGAGATGTTAGATGTTAAATCTCTGTATGCCCAGTAATTATGCTGGAAATATTGCTCTTTAATCCGGAACACAGTAATGCTTGCACACTACTGCTTGGCGGTTGAATAACTGGAAAGGTGTGGTACTTCCCAAGGCGGACTCTGCAAGAGAGCCCTACCACTACAAAACTCGTTACTCACAGCTATCTCGTTATCAACATTTTTAAATTACAGAATAAATTAAAAAAATAAATCATTTAATTACTTTAGAATACCACTGCCAGTGTTCTATAGCAATTTTCATGTAATTAATTTTTATTTTGGCGAAGGAGAAGGAAAAAAAACATTTTTTTTCGAGTTTTTTCTTTCTTAAAAATATATGTATTGTAGCTACGCCCCGTGGTTTTACCCGTCATTCTACAGAAACGGCTTAAAAAATAGCCTATGCGTTATTCCAGGGTATAAGCTACCTACATACCAAACTTCATCCAAATCCGTTCAGCCGTTACAGAGTTGAACGGGAACAAACACACTTACATACTTACCTACTTACATACAAACTTTCGCACTTATATATATATTTTTTTTATTGTTCTTGGTGCAGCTCCACGGACTCCGAGGTCCATGCACTTTGTCAACTTTTACAATTTTTTTCAACTATTACTGATATAATATAAGACTAACAACATAACAAGAGGAAAATCTACTATACTTATTACTATGTTGCGTGTATACACCGAGCAGTCCAGCTCCCGCAAGCAGTTCACGAGTTGACGCATGTGCCAGCCATCGCTCTCCTCAACCATATTTGAGGGAAGAGGGCGACCCGACACACGACGACATATTATAATATTAGTGTGATATAAATATTAATTTCCTCTCAGTAATTTTAGTACTATTTTTTTTTGAAAAAGTGCGCACGAGATTGCTAGAGCTAGGAGAGCCGGGCCTTAAATAGAAGAAAGTTAATAATTGAAAACCTATTTATAGAAGTTTGGCAAAAAGCCAGCAATGTTACAATCCCTAAACTGTGCGATCGATAATAGTGCTACATTATGAGTTTTGGCTAGGTCTGGGTTACCTATTATGTCAGCAGTCAAGGCCGTCAACGAAACAGACAATAAATTAGCTAGCTATTGATTAAGGTTTTTTCACAGATCACTCTAGATACCGCATTACGCGATTCGTTGTTCCTACAAAAAGTCGTCAGTTTGAGGCGCGGCGCGGGTCGCAGGGCGTGCGACCAAGCGTTCTCATCGGCTATCTCAAGGTTACGCCTACTCGCGCCTAACAATCAACCAATCAGAGTAATTTCTTATAAGTGTGTTTAGACTGATCTGTGGTGCGTCGAGCGCCGTAAATGCAGAATCTAGGATGTGATCTGTGGGTTTTGTCCTGGAACTCTTACGATATAATCTTGTTTGTCCGTATATTATAAGGTTGAACAAAGCCGTAGAGATAAGCGCAAACTACTTATTGTTTTTGCGCAAATATATGAAATGTGAATACTCACGTTAAATTGAGTCGGTTATTCCGACTATAGTTTCGATCAGGAAGGCTATGCGTGACACGCGCGCGACCTCGTATTGCCGTGCACCAGCACCCTGACGAGGTCGCGCGCCTGTCACGCTTAGCATTCCTGATCGAAACTATAGTCCGAATAACCGACTCAATTTAACGTGAGGATTCCCGTTTTATTAAAACAAAATGTGTCAAAACCATAGTAAAAACCAGTTTTCATAGTAAAAATATGAAAGGTTTTTTGTATTTCATGAGTTATTAGGTGATCTAATGATGTAATGTTTTGTTTCAGGTAAGTCCCGCAAACACTGTGACGTGGTAGAGAGAGATATCGACATTTTACTTCGAGCTTTCTCTTATTATGTAAGTGCATGTACTATCTTTTAAAATGACTTAGACCAACAAGTACTTCCGCCAAGAAAGTGACATCAAAGTCCAGATACAATATTAAAAGATTTTGAACATCACAATACTCGACATTCGAAGCTTTTATCCCGCACTCGTCCCTAGAAGCGTTTCATTTCAATAAAACGCACATGCTCCTCGAAGGCTATTAAAAACTTGCCAAGTAAGAATTCCGCACCATCTTCACGTAATGCCACCTTTGCCCCAATTGTCAGCTTTAGCCCTATTGCTACGCGTTTAAGGTGTAATATAGGGGCGAGGGGTGGGAAATGGTCGAGGCAGTGACCTCGTCCGTGTTACGATGTGCCGCCCTTGGCGCGCCGCCAAATGTGCCTGACAATGTCAATGGCACATGCCAAATGCCATGCTCACTTTCGCTGCTCCACTGGGCTCTGCGCCGCGAATCGGACTGATCATTCCCTGTTTGCTGTAATTTTAAGCTCTAGTTAAAATTTGCCGATTTCTTTGCGTATTTCAAACGTGGATTTAGATCACTGAAAGAATATTTTCGGGAATTCCGTATATTCCCAATTGTCGCGACTGGCTCCGTCTCCACTGGCGACAAATGGGAAACAATCCCATACATTGCCATAAATTGCTATATATGGGAAGAAGTTACCGTTCGATACCAGTGGTGACGAGTGGCACGTTTAATTCTTAGTTATTGGTACTATGAAAAGGAAACCTGTCCTTACCGGTTACCGGTTACCTGTTACCTGTTACCGGTTACCTGTCCAAAATTAAAAACATGCAGAGTTTACCTGTTACTGGGGTGTTACATAGGTCCCAATGTATTATCATGTTTATTATTAATACTGTCTTATCTTATGTAAGTAGTTAAGTAGTACCTATTTGTGATTAATTGTCTCATCCTGTTGGTAAACCAAACACAAAAAAAAAAAATACTAAATAAGTACTTAAATAGGAGCTTTTGCTAAAATGTCGACGTAGTAAGTTTGTAAATCTTTTACTCAAAGAGGAATAATGAAAAGCGTCTTGTTTGTTTATTCGGTAGTTTCTGTGGATTACGTCTGCGTACAATGTTACTTCGCGTTACGAATGCCATTAATTTATCTTTGTACCTGTCAAAGCGACTAGTACGGACTGATAACTAGAAGCCACCATTGAATAATATATTCCGCTAGCATTCAAATTTCAGATCGCTTTGAACAACTTTTGAATATTTGATCGGAGTTGAATGTACTTTTCATTGTTCGTGGAGCTCTCCTGATTTATAAATACAAGACAAGACAAGCTAACTCTATTCGTGCAATAGAAAAGCATCAATATTCACATGCTTCGTAGGTAACTGGAATAAGACATGAAATAGACAGAAAGCCAAGGACTTATTCTACAGAGGTCACATAGACGATGATGGTTGACGAAAAACGTAAATCTATTTCCAACACAAAAAAAAGACGAGTGACCACTAAAGATGGAAGACTTCAGTTTTAATTTCCTTGATTCCGTGCGTCGCTCTGTGAGCTGGCAACAGTCAGTATCTTTCTACGGTATTTCCGCTGGAAGCTCGCGAATATATTCCTGCATTTTGGTGAATTTTCATTGCAAACTGACCAATCGGAGCTTGTGGCACGCGTTTGGAAATATATAAAACCGCGTTTGGTGGATACATTTTGTACATCGCGTAATTTGTCGTTGAAATTAAGGTTGGAATAAAACTAATTTTCTATGAATTTCGGCAAATATTTTGCGTCCGCGAATTTCGTGACTATTTAATGTTTCAACTTTTCCCCTAACAGATACAAGGTTAATGTTATAAAAGTAGTAAGGCAGAATTTGTTATCAACGCTATTTAAATAAAGGTGGAAATAGAAGGGGTGTGTGGCGTTTAGAGTTGCAATGTACTGAAATGTATGACAAATGTCACACTGCAGGCGGGACGTCAGCGTGGCGTTTTATTAGAACTCGAAGCCGCGCTCCCGTCCCACTCACGCCCGCGAAGTAACATAAAGAAATCCAAAACCAAAGTCGCATTTTTTAAATAATCACTCGTAACGCGACGAATTGTTTGAACGATTCGAATTGGCTTCTATCAATAGAAAATATTTCATTTCGCATGATATTCTCGTCTTGCTTGTTGTTTTTCTTTATTCAAAAATCGAACTCTTGTTCACAATAAATCTAGTTGCAATCCTCTTCATTGGCGCTTTTTCGTACATGTCTATTAGTAATGTCTGGATTTATATGAAAGACGTCACATTGCGTGCAGTCCGTGTGCATTGCATCGTACCGCATCCAGTGTGACGTTTCTAATAGAATTTCATACATTACTGATCCACATGTACTGCGCCTGAAAGTACATGGACTGCAACTGGATTTGGTGTGGCCCAGTCTTTAGAGGTGCCATAGACAACAGTAGTATATGTCATGTCAGAGGCGGCGGTACAAAGGCATACAAATTTTATTATGTACTGCTATCTTTATTGGCGGTTCGGGAAACCGGCATAAAACGTGATAACAGTCGTTTATGTCGCCACTTGATCTATTTTTGAGCGCTAGCTTTACGACCGGAGCTTTTCGTCTTTGGAAATGAACTCGGGTTACGAGTTCTTTGTACGTTTGTTTAGTTTGCTGAACGAATGGTGAAATAAACTAAAGGCCCAGGCCAAACTCATTTGTGTATCTTTTTCTGTCAGAAATTTGAAATTAACACCTGAAACAACTTTTCAGAAACACAAAACCTGGGGCTTTATATTTGAAAATCATTTGATATGAATTTCTTTTTGCATTCGTCCAGTGAAATCGAATGCGAGTGATCCTGATTTTGAGTATGAGTGAGTTTTTGGTTTAACATTTGTTTTTACCAAAATATTTAGAATTTTATCACGCAACAGTAAACCGGTAACTTGCGCTTTGTCGATGTAAAATGTGTCAAATAAACTGTTAATTTGTAAAGTAATATTTTCTTGCCCGTTTGTGCCGACGTTTGTAGCTAATATGTCAGACTTTCTGTTTATAGAAGACAAAATCGAATGGTTGAATGGTCGAATGAAACCTTTCGTTGCGATGGTTAACAATGTGTTTTTTTTTAAATGCTACTTTTTAGAATTTCGTTATATAGTTGGTGATTTTGCATGAAAATACTCAGGCGAGCTTTCAAAAATCTTGTCCCTTGTGACGCACGACTTCGCTAAAAAAGCATTTAAAGGTTTAATTTAATTTAAAGCAAATCCTCAATCTTATTGTTTAATCTACTCGTATATTTATAAAAATCAATGGCCACGTGTATGGCGGAACTAACAATAATTGGGAACGGCTAGACCGATTTGGATGGTTTCTTTTTGTTGTGTTCTTAATTGTCAGGACAAAGTTTTAAACGAGGCCAAAGGCCGGGCTAAGTCGCGGGCATCATCTAGTTTTAAACTAGTAGTTCGCGCCGAAATGAGACCTCGCGATCCCTATATCTTCACAACCCCTAGACCAATTCAGCTCATATTCGAACTTAAAGATTGTATTGAAATGAACTACTTGCCTACAAAATTTCATGAAGATCAGATCGCCGATTTGTCCCAGTAAACTCTGAGACCTTCGCTTCGCTCGGTCAATAAATATTTAAAACACAATTCCCCAGCAATTTTGAACCTCTGATGAAAATACTGCGTATTCAATTACACGGTGTTTGCGCAGCTCTGATCCACTAACATTGATTATCCTATACACTTACTAAATAAGTTGATTGTGAACAATTTTAAACCAATATTTTTATTCAATTTCGCACGGCGACTTTATGCAAATGTGCCTTGAAAAACAAATTTAATTTGACTTCAATTTCGACGCCAGGATGTAAAAAGGGATGAAGCGTTTTTAAACAATATTGCGGGTTTTGGTAGCGGAAGTTGGGTCTTGGTAATTGCCGAGGATCGCTTTTTCAGTACCAGAGCTCCATAACGTTGTCGATTCGATTCACGCACACATACAGGTGCGTTATCCCGGCATCTGGGTATTGTTAATCGTTGATAATATTGATCGTCACGCTTTGTCTTCAAAGTTCTAGTGAAGGTCATGTCGTTCACAAAACAACTGATGTTAAGTGACGTCACAGATAAATGATGTGGTCAAAGATCGTTACCACAGGTGACCTGGAATGGGTTCTGGCTCTCAATTGAGTCTGCAGAAACACCGTTAGGTGGGCAGATTTTCAACATGAGGGTGGTAGCTAGCTAGCCGATTACAAGAAAGTTCTACCGCCATGCTATGGTTTCCTCACGATGTTTTTCTTCACAGGCTCATGCTTATGTTGGGATTTGAAACCACGTTTAATCGAACGTAACTTACTACTGAGCTATCACAAAAATCTTTTCGTAGAAAAAAACCCGGGATACAGTCCATCTACACAACAAAAACAATATAATCATACAAATAATAACCAAATCGGGCTGTTTCGGTGACATCAGTTGCGCTGGTAATATTGGCACTACAAATAACTATCAGAACTAAAATCCTCCCGAAATATGCCGAGCTAAGTCTCTGCGTCCACTCGGCGTCTCCCAGCAAACCCGCGGCAGTGTCATTACGCCGCTTGGGCTCATCAAAACGCCTTTGACTGCCGCCTCTTTGACGTGTTTCCGTCACCTGATCTCTTAATCTCAACCTTAAGTCCGACGCCCGGCCGCGAGGGAACACAGAATTTTCTTAATTCATATTTACATTTTCACGAAAAGGTAAGATAAAACGGGCTGGGTATTTACGGGCAAAAATCCTTATATATCGTCTTGATATCATCACCACTTCAACGCCCATTGATCTATAACTCTTGCAATGATAGGCTTGTTTTTGGTTATACTCAAATTGAGAGAGCAGCAAAAACAATCAACTTAGGTAGGTGCAGTGTGAATATAAATAACAATAAGGGCTTACCCACGTTAACTAGAGGCCCGCGGTGGCGGGTGCGGGCGTGAAATTTCAAACATATGTTATAACTATGCAAGTGCTCACGTACAAAACGCCGGTGCGGCGGAAGTAGCGGGCAAGTCCGCGAATGTCGCGCGTGGCAGTAACAAACGTATACAGTTGTTTGTGTGTGTTCACACAAACAACAAACCGCGCGCGCTCGCTCGCGCTTTCAGGTAATTCACACTCACGCAAACGCTTGGCGGCCAATGTGAACATTAAATCGCGCCCACAATCCGCGCCCGCTAGCTCAACATGCGCAAACCCTAAGCATACGACCGAATCGGTTGGAATAATAAGAAATATATCTAAACCCAGCTGTAGAATATAGTAGGATGTGGGTGTCATGATGATAATGATAACATATTAGTGTTTCAGACGATAGTTTCATCGTTCAAAACGAACCATGACTTTAATTGTAGACACCAGCTGTGCAAAAGACAATGATAGTTCGATCGTCGTATCGTGTGATCGATGGCCGATGATAGATCGATGCTGCGTCGACGAGTTATTCGACATTCGATTATCTTAAATTTAAATAAATGGCTACTCTAGCTTCGCCCTCCAAAAGTCTAATATTTTTATGTCACCAGCACGTTTGGTTATATTTAGTCAACTTCCAAAAAAGTAGGAGCTTCTCAAGTCGACTGACCGATGTTTCATACATTTGGATCACATCCGTGAGATTCAATTTTTATCATTTGAAATAGAAGCTCTACGCCTCACCACCATAACCTCCGCCATGACACCATGTTCAAGCTACTTAATGTACCATTAAGTCTTAGAAATTTCAAACAAAACTACTAAATATCTATAATATTTTCGAACTAAACACTTTCAAATGGAACGAAAAACAAACAAAAAAGTTGGCTTCCAAGAATACGTATTCACATCTCTATTAACAAACGTATAAAGTTAACAATCGCTATTATTTTGGACAAGTTATGAACGAGTTGGCACGAGTCGCAGAAACAGGCTTTGTTTGTGTTTTAACCGAATTTTCTGTTTGTTTTAGATGAGTAGTCAAACTGAATAATCATTTCGTATCCATAAACTCCGTAATTGTTTGATCTAAAACATGTAGTTAGAAAATGATAGTGGTCACGTCTGGGGTTCTAATTCTGACAGATGTACTTAGAGTCCCTTTTAAATTATCTAGTTTGTCCTAAAAGGGAATGTGTGGCAACGACACCCGTTTATGAATAAACAGTTTCTTATTTAATTTGAAATATTGATTCGTGTCCTCGTAAAATGTTTTAGCGGTAGGACTTGCAGATCGCCTGGCGATGTACCACTCCTTTGCCAGTTATACAACCGCCAAACAATACAGTGCAAACATTACAGTGTTCCGGATTGAAGGCCAATGTTTTCTGCGAAATTGCTGGGCATGAAGATATTTAACTTCTCATATCTCAAGTTGACGACGGCAGTTCATTGCCGAACAGGGCTTGAACTGTTGAATTTCATAATTCTGAGTGACACTGAACTGTTTGGGCAAGCGTGATGCTGATCAGGTGAGCGATACGCTAGCCTCGTCACTCTGTTTGTGATGTTGTCGAGTAGGTCGAGCGGCTAGATTTAACGCCAGTTGGTAGACCGCTTAAAGGGCCTCTGATAGGGACTATGACATCATACACTGAGTAACTGTGTATACAAGAACTAGCTGTTGCCCGCGAATATGTATATCTCAATAACTATTATTCGCCTCAAACTGGAACCTCGTGACCCCTTTAATTACACAACCTCTTGACCAAGTTTGCTCATATTGAAACATACAAATTCGTTTTTGCATGAACTGTTTGTCTACAAAATTTCATGAAGATCGGATCAACGATACTCAAGTTACCTTCAGACAAATATAATTACGCCGATGTGTTCCTTCCCTAGCCTGGTCAATAATTTCAACCCAGAGAGCTTTAAAGCATAGCACAGTAGTTTTAGCTAATACTCAGAAGATCGTATATCTATGTATCTACAATAGAATTATCGGCTCGATTATCCGGCTCTCAGTTATACGGATTTGCGATTATCCGGACTACCAACCGCGACCAATTTATGTATACCTACAAGTCGAATTTTTGCAAGCATGAACGTTTCGGAACTGGCATCACCCCGCCCGCGTCCCGCGGCATCGCTGCCCCACGCGTTTTGCTTCATAAATTAGATTCTCCGGATTTTCGATTATCCAAATGCTTAACGACAACAATTAGTCCGATTAATCGAGTTTCTACTGTACTTGTATCTATACTTATCAGAGAAATATTGTTTATAGCGAAAAATGCCGACAAAAGGAGTGTTTGCGAACAAAGTCCGGCTTGTCGGCTTAGTGAAGCCGGGATAGAACCAGGCCAAACCGCGGGATTACATCCTACATACTCCACAGTACCGTAGAAACGTTAGCTTTATGAGAGCTTACAAAATATGTAATGAAATAAAAGTTACGATGTCTTTTATCTTGTCTAGCGCTCGTATCTTATTGTTCTTTCATCAGACTTTTGGAACACGCAGCCACAATTTATGGTGAGGTTTAGTTTTGGAATTTGTATTTTAACATTACACGAGAAAAATAACAGTAAACAAGCCAAATATATGTACCACACAATTTTTTGTGACAACACACCGTCTTTTCCCCAAACTAGCTTTCCCGCGCGGCTTCGTTCGCATCATCATCATCATCATCATCATCAGCCATAAGACGTCCACTGCTGAACATAGGCCTCCCCCTTAGACCATCACACCGACCGACAACGGGCCACTTGCATCCACCGGTTGCCCGCGCCCGCGGTTGCCGGTCGTTCGCATAGGCTTACACAGTAAATTAAACACCCCATTAAGGGTTGATTTTTGAAAAACACTGAGACATGCCTTGCTTTCTTTTTTTTAGGCTTAGTACCAAAACCGAGTTTGATTTGCTATGAATGTTTTTTTTTATTTCCTTGCTTTGGGGTCCACGTAACACCTTTAGGGGTGGAATTTCGTAAAATCCGTACTTATTATTCACCTAGACCATTTCAGGACTATTGTTTCTAAATTTCACATTTCTGTCATAAGCAGTTTGGTCTGTGCGTCGATTTCCGGTAATCATCGACAATTCTCCTAAAGCATATTCCATCCCTCGTAATTTCATAACTTACACGTTGTCAGCTATATACGTATAGGTATAGGTGCCTGTATATTTGCCCGACCCCTTTAGGTACTCCGACATAGCTCCTAATAAAGATAACGAGTTTCCTGCAAAACAACCGGAGAATCCGGAGATGTTTTTCTCAACTAGACTTCGGTTAAGGGCTGTATACGCGAGCGATTCTTGAATACTCGTACTAGTTATGTCGAGATCTATAGATACGGTTGTGGGGATGTCGTATAAATAAAAGATAACGAACAACTTTTCCTCTACAAATTTTGAAAATTCACGGAAAATTTGCTGTTCCATACATTTTATTGCAAGATCCACGTTTTTTTCCCCCGTGAATTTTCAAAAGTTGTGGAACACAAATGATTTATTATCTTGTATACAACATCCTCACTACCGCTCCCTGGCCGATAACAAAGAGTCATGTATTAGTATAGATGTCGACATAACTAGTATTCAAGAATCGCCCGCGTATACAGCCCTAAACCGATGTCTCGTGTAAGCGCCCTAGCGGGCGGTGCGTCGAGCCGTGACGGCGACGGGCGGAGTCCGCTCCGTCGCGGATGTAGTCGTTTGGACCACCTAATATTCGCCTTTCCTTATATTTGTGACCTTGAACGGACGTAACCTTTATTTCTGTCGATACGGAAACTTTATATCTGAGTAGCCTGTTTGCAGCTGAATCGATTTGCAATTATCAATTTAACTGCTTCGAGAAGTTTCTTAAAAGAAGATTGTTTAGTGTATTGCGCGATCGCCCTTCAGTGATTCATTTCATCATACTGATTGACCGAGCGGAGCGAAGGTCTCAGAGTTTAAATGGAACAAATTGGCATTGATATGTATATATGTGTGTATATCTGTCCGACGATAACTTGCGAATCGTTGATCCGCTATTCATGAAATATTGGAGCCATGAGGCACCAGCATCAGAATAGCTCAGTGTTATCATTATCACTTACTGTCATGGGAACTATGCATACCTATTTGTTAAATGTCAACCCGATTAAAACCGTTGAAATTGGTCGAACAATCAATTACAACTTTTGATTTCGAAGAACAACTTAACATATTTCATATTGTTCAATTATGAACAATGTAGGTAAGTGAAATAAAAGCCTGTAAAAGGAACATCGCGAGGTCTCAGTTCGGGGCGAATTACTAGTATTTTAGAGGAAACTTGTATTTTTGTTTCTTTGTTCGTTTGTAAAGGAAATGTTTTTTCGTACCTGGTTACGTAAAATTATTATGACAATTCCTCGTAAATGTTATTTCATGATGAAACCTCTATATTAATGCTCACAGTGACTCGGTTTGTTGTTTTATTTCTTTGAAATTTATTATACTAGGCCACTAGTATTTCCTCGCCGTTGAGTTGAAAAGTTGTATGTGTGACGCGAGAGTAAAGTTTTTTGAATCGCGACGCCCATGATTCAATTCTATAGTCCTTCGTTTGCTCGGGATTCAAACTCTGCACTCGAACACAAAAACGAACTTTACTTAATCTTAAAACTTAAATTAAATCTTAATCGTTCAAAAAGAGTGAACATTTTTTTTTATCACAACCTATTTTTCTCCGAGGGTGAAGCGCACCTGAAGCTGCAAAAGGTAGTTTTCGCTAAGTTTGAAGCACTTTACAAATCGGCCCTCTATTTTTACCCGACTGCCCATGAATGAGGGTAATGTTTTTACGGTTTCTGTAAGTTTTAAGTATGTTACTATTTAATTTTGTACATTTGTGTGTTCCTATATTTTCGTATTTACCCTAAACGGCTTTACCGACTTTTACCGAGATACCGTTGAATTCCTCTTAATGTCCGGAAAGTCATTCCGGAGTCGGGCTACATTTTGCAGCTGGTATTTCAAAAAAAAAGGTTTTATTTTCGAACGCGTAGAGTATCTAGTGATTACAATGCAAATGAAGGTCGGATCACCATGACCTTCATCATATTATGTAATCGTGTTTACAGCCCCGAGGGTGGGACGGGGTTACATTTGCAACCTTCGACGCAATCGGCGGTACTTGAGCCCCCAGTAATCAAATATGACCCTTTCAGGCAAATATCCCACCGGAAGCGTATCCTTAATCCAAAACACACCACTGGATTAAATATTGTAGTAAACAATTGATTTATCTAAAACAAAGAAACATCTAGCTCAACTCTTTGACTTGTGGTTGGGCATAGCAATAATGCTAGTAGAATTGTTTGCTTTGGTTTGTTCTCAGTAGTTCCTTTAGCAGTTCTTGCGAAGGGATGGCCCAGTTACATGCCCCATGTTCACTGGGATAAATTAAATTAAATTAAATGTAGTAAACAATAGCGGAAGTATAAAATTGTTTTTTTTTTCAAATCATCCGTTAAAATGACTTTACAGTTTTTGGAAATGCACAATAATCAGTTATTGAAAGAAATTAAAAAACACCGACTGCAAAATGTAGCCTATGAATCTCCGGGCATAAAGAGGAATCAAACCATACCTCGCTCGTCAAAATCGGTAAATCCGTTTAGGCTCTAAGATAATATAGGAACATACTTACATACACCCTAAAAGCCTAACCCCTCCTCCTACTTGGGTAGTCGCGATGCTAAATGTGCGAGTTGTTTCATTTTGCACGTTTTGTACTGAAAATTAAACCATCACAACTCCTGTGTTAAAGTGCTAATTTCCTTATTAATATAGTAAACCATTGTCTGTGGAATTCGCATGGAATGGTATTGTTCATGTCAAAGAATACCGTTCCATGCGTATTCCACGGAGTTAAGGTAACAATGCGATCGTCTATTCTCTACGAACGTCTTTTCCCGTTTCCTCCCTTAATAATGACACTACAGAAAGTATTTTTTTGCAAATTTATATTTATCTCTGCCACGCTCCTATGTTTTATTTTTCAATAAAGTCAAAATTGGAGCATGGCTGTGGTAGATATAATGTTATGACATGTAAATATTTTCTGGAGTGTCATTAATCAGGGAGTAAACAGGAGATGACGTTTGTATGGAACAGACGGTCGCATAGTTAGCTTTTAAAAATCTTAATCGAACGACACAGATCACACACCTGGGGCCGTACCATGAACGCTTAATTGCGGGACAGAGTAGGCTCAAATGCCGACGCTGCGCGACTGCGAACCGTATTGCGAGACGATAAAATTCGCATTCGCACAGCGTCAGGAGCTGAGCCTATTCTGTCCCGCAATAAGCGTTCATGGTACGGCCCCTGGGCCCGTACCGTGAGATGCTTATTGCGATGATTCTTAGGCTCAGCTGACAACGCTGCGGGATCATACAACTTATCGCGGGGCAATACGGTACGTAGTCGCGCAGCGTCGTTGTCTAAACCTAACAATCATCGCAATAAGCACCTCACGGTACGGGCCCAGATTCTGCATTCAGGACGTTCGAAGCGCACCACGCATCAGTCTAAATACACTTATACGAAATTACTCCTATTGGTTGATACTTAGGCGCGAGTAGGCGTAACCTTGAGATTGCCAATGAGAACGCATGGTCGCACTCCCTGCGACCCGCGCCTACCTCAAACTTTGGTGACTTTTTGTAGGAACAACGAATCTCGTAATGCGGTATCTAGTGTGATCTGGGTCGAACGAAGATACAGAATAACGGCCCCGGTTTAAAAGTATCAATAGATACTGGTAACTATTCTGTGTAGTTGTACGTGTTTATCATTGATGTTATTAATTTCGATACCATCAGATACCCTTCCAGTGTTTTCGTGTAGGCGATATGTTTATGACCAGTTTAATCTATTTAACCCTCAGATTATTATCTATTATTGATTCATCATCATCATCAGTCAGAAGACGTCCGCTACTAAACATAGGCCTTACCTTAGAGCGCCATACCGACCGACAACGCGCCACTTGCATCCACCATTTGCCCGCGACCCTAGTAGCGCTAGCCCTGTTAGGGATACACATTGTCCATATACAAGTTGCAGAATTTATCCTATTATCGTTGACAATCAAAACAACAATATAACAAAATCAAACAAGAAAAACACAAACTCGAGTTTAGCATAAAATTAAAGGTAAAATTTTGAAATAATTGATTAGTATAACCACGGTTCATTTATTATGCTTACTCCGTTTATTCTTTACACAAACCTGAGGATTCCGAGAATTTCATTGATGTATTTCACTTCATTTGTAGAACAGATTTGTTTTGTAGAGCTTTTAAAATCGAGATCGTGATACGTTCCTGTGAACTAAAATCTGTATGTAATAGTCGAGGAAGTCAATGGCAGCTGCATGTCTGCATTCTCCATTCGAACGGAACTTGTAGCGACGTCTACGAAACCCCGTAGCACATCTACGAAGTTCTGTAGCATATCTACACACTGCTGCGAGCGCGAAATCTGTAAGTAAAAGTCGAGGAAGTCGATGGCAGCTGCATGTCTGCATTCTCCACTCGAACGGAACGTGTAGCGACGTCTACGAAACCCCGTAGCACATCTACGAAGTTCTGTAGCATATCTACACACTGCTGCGAGCGCGAAATCTGTAAGTAAAAGTCGAGGAAGTCGATGGCAGCTGCATGTCTGCATTCTCCACTCGAACGGAACGTGTAGCGATGTCTACGAAACCCCGTAGCACATCTACGAAGTTGTGTAGCATAATTACACACTGCTACGAGCACGCTACGGAAAACCGAAATCTTAAATATACCGCATTTTAAGCTGCTTACATACATTTTGCAACACAAGATGAAATGCAACGCGAATATAAACTCCTCACTTAAGGTTTTGTTCCTGATTATCAGTTTCTCTTGCTCGCACTTTAAACATTTTTACTGTTAGTTACATGACTAGTAAATTTACTAGTCAGTTACATGACTATGCGCACGAAGTCGCGGGTCGCGGTCGTGGACATAAAAAATGTATCTTATGTGCGTCTTTGTTATATGCAATAACTCCATATCAAATTTGATCAAGATCCGTTCAGCCGCTTAGCCGTGATAACGCGATAAACATTCAGACACAGAGACAAAGTTACTTCCTATAGTTCGCTAGATGGCATTGAACCATTTTGGTGCATTTTGTGACGTTTTGTATGGACTGACAGTTGTAATGTAGGGAGTTCTGGATTGAGCAAGCGAAGTTTTTTCTTCGAGATGAACGTATTTATTTTGATATTTCGAAGCTTTATTAGTCCTGATACCACTACGGCTACATTCCTTTGAATGAAAATATTAGAAAGGATACCAAGTTACTGACGTTGATATTGAAATGGTTTCTTTTTTCAATTTTTTTTTGAGTGTACCTTTTCGATGTATTGCCATGGTAATCCGTACAAGTTTTAATTTATTTAAATGAACGAAAGGGTGTTTTTTTTATTCTTTAGTTAAGTACTGTGTATGTAGTTAAGTGTATGCTTGAAACAAATTTAAAAAACAAAATAAAGAAAATGTTGCAGAAACACATTTTGAATAGTAGTAGTTTTACGAATGAGCGAGCGAGAGACTGCCAGTTGTGTCAAAAACAGCATAATTCTGGAAGCCAAAAAAGCCTTTAAGGACTGGTTTTTGTTCAAAAAACCGATGCAACCGACCGCGCAAGTTGAGTTTCACTTTGTCTGTGAACTTGAAAATAATGTAGAAAATTTTGCATGTTGTGCTGCAAAACGTCTGTAAGTAATTTACTTGAAAAATAAAATAAAATTAAAATCAACTTAAATTTTTCAATTATAATATTGACGTAATGTATGTATATCGTTCTGTTCCGACTATTGCCATACACAAATAGGGTCATATGTATGACTTTATTAAAAATATTGAGTTTTGAGTACTTCCAACAAGCATTTCAACAGATTCGAAGCTTTCAATCCATGATTAATGGTATTTAAATGAAAGAAGCCGATATTTCGATAATAATTGATATCCTTGAGAGTTCTTTTGCCGATGGCGCTTCGTCGCGACGCACGAGGCCATACGTCATTATTTATTTATAATCCAAGGTACTTGATAGTCCTTGACGTGATTTCTGTAATCGAAAGCGATTTTTATCGTGTCTTATTTGAAGGGCTTATGTATACAAATACATATATGTCGAATATGGAGCTAGCTAGATCTTTTTAAAACCAGCAAAACCGCTGGCCGTGACGACCACCGGCTCTGCTGTCGCAATATAAATCACTTCCTCACCATTATTAAATATGCAAAGCTAACCAAAATGGTTTAGAACACCACTTCCAATTCACTGGCTATGCTGAAACTAATTTAACTATCTACCTAGCTAATAACAAACTAAAAAGGCTAGCAGAAACTATTAAGAACACACATTGGAATTTATTTGAAATAAAAGCAGAGAAGACACTGGAGAAATAATTTAATTTTATTCAACATTAAGCAAAGATTTACTTACAATGTTTTCAGGTTGAAGCACCGACACAAAGTGAGTCCAGTTGCTTGTTCTAATCGTTCGAAACAGCCTTTTCACACGCCCACCAAGATGGCGGTTTTTGTTTCAAAGTAGGTGGCGCTTTAGAAGGCACGAAAATATTAGAACCAGCTATTGAACCAGCAATAACTATGCAGAAGGCTTTTAAATTTATTACAAGAATTATGAAGCTAATTTACAATCGATAAATCAGCGACATCACATAATTAGAAATCAAAGCAAACGTATTTTAAAAATGACTTTCAGATATAGTCAAACTGAGCACTATTTTAAGTTGATTGTAATTTTAAAGATTTGAACTGGATACAAAACAATCATAATTTATTTGGCAATCAACGTAAATATTAAAATCAAATAGCCGATAATCAAAAATCAACCTTAAAACTAATTTGTAGCGTCAACGACTTGACGCCGAAGATGCCCGAAGGCACCGCGAGGGCGCCCGATCCGTCCTCGCGGCGACACGGCCATTCTGCAGTGCGACGCGTGCTCTGTGTCGCTCCCGGTTCTGGTTGTTACTGAAATAGAGAGATTAATATTTTGAGGCTAGGTACTTCCACAGTACACCTAAACCTATGATTTGTAATATGATTTCAGGCAGTGGACGAAATTAGAAACTTAGCTACTTTCCATGCGCTTTCGAGCGGCGATAAGAAAAGATGTTACTTGATGTACCTACTGCCAGTACAAGTTGTTACTGCTCACTCTACATGACAACAGCTTAAGATGTTTATGAAATTCATAAGGTGATATCCACATGACAACAGTACTTATAAGGTAAAGTTGTGCGATGCGCGATGTGTAGTTGTGTAGGGATGGATAGGTTTGCGAGAGGTCGATGCTGTACAAGACAGAGGCTCTAAGGGATTTTAGGAGGGGCCGATGCTGTGCTCTGGGCGGCCATATTACGCCGCGGTACACAGGGGACTGGATAGGACTTGTTTGTTAGGCCATTGGCGGTTCACCCGCCAATGTGCATCTTTTTATCGAATTATTTTAATGAATAATTACAGTCACAGTCATAGGTCATAGTCAAGTCTTGGCAATTAGGCCATTGACGGTCCCCCACGTACCGCCAATGTGCATCTTTTGTTTGCTATATTGGACTACTCCACGCGCCAATATGCACTAATAATTCGATTTTGAAAGCTATATTGGTCTACTCCACGCGCCAATATGCATGTGTACATGTGTATTGTGCATGTGTGTTATATTGGTCTACTCCACGCGCCAATATGCTTGTAAGCACGTGTATTATTGTGATTAGTGTTTGTTTAAGCAGATAGCATGAAATTTGCTCACCAAAAATAGCATGTAGTGATGCGCGATAGATCTCATTTTACTCGGTAGCGGTGACGTCAGTAGCAAGTGTTCCAGACGGACCGGCTTGCTGATTTGCATGTGGCGACACGGCCGCCTGGGTGACTTCTCCCGGTTGAGGGGCGCGCCGCAGCTGGTCGTGCGCAACCTTGCGTGGCCGCCCGTGGTGGCCCACCACCTTCTTGACGAGGTAGCGATCGTTCTCCAGCACTCTGTGAACTTCATAAGGCACACTAAATTTCAGATCGAGAGAGGTCTGATTCCGTGGGTTGTTTTTTATTAGAACGAAATCTCCACGCTGGAAATTTCGAATTTTCGCTCGTCCTTTGTCAAATCTCTCTTTGTCTTTCGCAGATAACTCCGTCATTCTCATTTGTACGTGACGATCCATGGCATCTATATCTATGGACGTGTTATCGAAATTTACTAACTGTAGTAAGTCCGGAGGCACGCAGTTTTGGCGTCGCGTCAGTAAGGTAAGTGGAGCAGTACCTGTGATGCGATGTGCGGTGCAATTAAGGGCAAGTTGTAGGCCGTCAAGCGCAGTGTGCCATTCTGGTGTCTCATAGTTTTTTATCATGATAAGACCATTCTTCAACGTGGACATGACTCGCTCCACTTGTCCATTAGCTCTACTCACACCTGGGGATATGGCATGTATTTGGATACCAAACCTGTCACAGTAGCTTTTGTATTCTCCCAGGAACTCGCGTCCGCCATCTACGACGATCTGCCTCGGGGTCCCGAAGAGGTGAATGACCTGTTTCAGAGCAGCTACGGTACTGTACTGACTCTTATCGTTAGTGTGTCGGAGAAGTACATACTTAGTAAGCGCGTCAATTGTAACAATGACGTACTCTTGTTCCGCTGAAGTGCCGAGTTTGCCAGTTATGTCCATGTGAATGACTTCGAACGGTACTGTTGGTTTGGTGATCGGGTGTAACTGTACCTGTGTAGCTCCAGACGTTTGTTTTGAAGTTCTGCATATTACACAGTTATCTACGAACTCTCGAACTAATGTTGTCATTTTGTCGAAATGGTAAGTATCCCTAATTTTCTGAAGAGTTTTCTCCCAGCCTGGATGCTTAAGTGCTGTGTGGAAGGTATTTATTAGGCTCCACTGAAAAGATTTTGGCACTTCTATCAGCTTTTGTTCTCCACGAATTGGGTCACTCTTTTTGTACTTTAGCACATTACCTTCAAGAACATATCCGGGGACGTCATCTCCATTGTGTAGGCTGTCTATAATAGGCCGCAGCTGGTTGTCACGTCGTTGCTCTATATTGATCCATTCGAGGTTGTTTGTCATGGTGTTGACCGTCAACGGATCTGGATTCCTGCTAAGGAAGTCTGCGTGCTGCATCCGCTCGCCCTTCCTGTACTCAATCTCAAAGTCGAAATTTTGTAGATATGCCCACCATCTGTGTATGCGCGGTAGTAGGTCTCGCTTATGTTTGGAGGCCTTCAAGGCATTACAATCCGTGATCACTTTGAACTTACGTCCATACACAAAGTGACGGAAGTGTTTGATCGCTCTTACTACGGCTAATGTTTCCAATTCATAACTATGATACCTACTTTCAGTGTCCGTGGTACGCATGCTGAAGTAGGCGATCACCTGCTGTCGGCCGTTGATGATTTGTATGAGAATGCTTCCAAATCCCAGGCTGCTGGCATCAGTGTACAGCTCTATGGGTTCACCTTCTTGGAATATTGTTAGGACGGGTGCAGAGGTGAGATGATGGATAATCTTTTGACGTGTCTCCTCATGAACATGAGTCCATTGCCACCTAGCGCCTTGTTTAGTTAGGTCGTACAGGGGAACCATAGTACGCGCAAAATCAGGAATAAAACGGCGAAAGTAACTCGCAAGTCCGTTGAATTGACGTACCTGTTTAGCAGTAGTCGGCACAGGAGCTTTTAAGAGTGCTTCGACCTTTTTGGGACTTGGACGAACCTGTCCATTTTCTACTACGTTGCCGAGATACTCAATAGAGCGCTTGAAAAAGAGGCATTTTTCAATATTTATCGAAAATCCCGACTCGCCTAATGCAATAAGAATTCGTTCCAAGTATGCCAAGCCGCTAGCAAAATCACGACACTTACTGATGACATCATCGATATAAACCTGTGCTACACTATCAGAATTATCTGCGTCGTTATTTGCACTACCTGCGTTCAGTAGGGGCCCTAGTGCGCGATTAATGCATCTCTGGTACACGGAAGGTGCATTGCAAAGACCGAATGGCATCGTTAGGTACTCATACAACCCGTCGGGTGTGACAAACGCAGTTTTCTCAATACTTTCTTCAGAAATTAAAATCTGATGAAACCCAGAAGCCATATCGAGGGTAGAATAAAACTGTCCGCCTGCCAGTTGGTCAATCTGATCTGCGATCAGCGGGAGTGGAAAATGGTCGCGTACAGTGTTAGAATTTAATTCCCGATAGTCTACGCACATGCGATCTTCTCCATTTTTCTTTTTTACTAAAATGATCGGACTAGAATATGGAGAATTACTTTCGCGGACAATGTTGTTTTCGATTAACTCATTGACAATTTCCTTAACTTTCTCTCGCTCCACCGGGCTCAATCTATAAGGTCTTCGCTCAACATATTTGTCAGGGTTCTTTAGTCGAATCTCTAACTCACCCGTGTTGACGCGAGACTTTGCAAAACCGCGGGTAAAGACATGAGAGTACTTGTTAAGTAAGATCATCAATTCGTCAATGTCGGATTTGTTCGTCAAGTCGTGGTTAATATTTTCAAATAAAGGGCTGTTCGATCTCACGTGCATAACGCGTGGCTGAGACAACAAAGTTGCACTATTTTTTGTAACTATTACACTGAGACCAGTTTCGTGAAGCAAATTTGCACCAATCAATACGTCTGACGTCATTTCGTAATCTGGCAGGACATGAAACGAGATTTCAACATTTATGTTGTCAATGACGCAAACTGCTGTGAGGGTACTTGTGGATACCACTGGGAAGGGACCTATTCCACGTAGATAAGTAACTACCTGACTTCTACGCCCTGGCAATCTGTTCGCGATTGATTCACGAATCAACGAGCATTCCGCGCCACTATCAAAGACGGTATCTACGACTACATTACCGACGGAAATACGCATTGTATTTAAGCTAGGTGACTTATCACTAGACACAGAGTTCACATTAGAAGCTACTCTTTTTTCTCGACGATAGCAAGTGTCAAACGTATGGCCTGGTTTCGAGCAATGTGAACAAAATTTATCATTAGTCGGCCTAGGTAACGTGGATGACGTCACTGTACCTTTTTCGGTCGGTTGAACATTCGAGTCGTTTCTATTGCGACAAATATTGAAAGTATGACCGCTCCTTTTACAAAATGTGCAATAAAGGGAATTTCTATCAACGCTAGTCTTAGGACGCTTCAGAGGCGGTTGGTTATTGTTGCTTTGACTCGGTCGTTTAACGCGAATAGAAGAGGCAACAGATATCAATTCAGGCACTGAGGTAGCTCTGGCATTCATTAATTCAATGCGGAGACGTTCGTCACTTACCGTTCCAATCACCGCCTCCACAGCGTCACTGTTGTTGAGTTTATCTTTCGTCACGCGCCTCCACAGAAGCCACGATTGGGACAGGAACTCGGCTATGTCCTTGGAAGAATCGTAGGAATGTTCTCTAAACCTGAGTACGTCCCGCGAGTATCGATTTTCGGGTTCAAATGTAGTGACGATGTTTTCTCGTAGCTCGTCCCAGCTGGATGTCGTAACTAACCAATTATCAGCCCATATTTTGGCACGACCTTTTAGCAAGCTGGTTACTTTCATCCGGATATCGTAGTCAGTGAGGTTATACGTACTTTTAGCCGTGGAGATATGGTTACACCACTCTCTAACGCCGACGTTGCCGTCCGGGTCGTACGAAGGAAGAAATACATCCGTAATCTTAACCTTGTCGACAGATTTCTGTTGTGCTAATAGCCGCTCGCTCATATGCTGCATCATAGTCATCATATTCGAGAAAAAATCTGGAGGTACATTACCAGACTGCAGTAACAGCGGCGGCGATGGCACCATCGGGTCCGGTGCAGGTCCGCTCGTCGCTGCACATGACGTAGATGCGTTCCCATTTGCAGGCGCACCAGGCGTAGATTGATTTGGCTCGGGGGTATCCATCAAGGGGCACAGTCGCTTCTCTTGTGGGTGTGACCAGGATAACCTGAAACATAATGAAAGGACAGAGAGGGATCGATGGATTCTATCCCACTTCTGATGTCGAATATGGAGCTAGCTAGATCTTTTTAAAACCAGCAAAACCGCTGGCCGTGACGACCACCGGCTCTGCTGTCGCAATATAAATCACTTCCTCACCATTATTAAATATGCAAAGCTAACCAAAATGGTTTAGAACACCACTTCCAATTCACTGGCTATGCTGAAACTAATTTAACTATCTACCTAGCTAATAACAAACTAAAAAGGCTAGCAGAAACTATTAAGAACACACATTGGAATTTATTTGAAATAAAAGCAGAGAAGACACTGGAGAAATAATTTAGTTTTATTCAACATTAAGCAAAGATTTACTTACAATGTTTTCAGGTTGAAGCACCGACACAAAGTGAGTCCAGTTGCTTGTTCTAATCGTTCGAAACAGCCTTTTCACACGCCCACCAAGATGGCGGTTTTTGTTTCAAAGTAGGTGGCGCTTTAGAAGGCACGAAAATATTAGAACCAGCTATTGAACCAGCAATAACTATGCAGAAGGCTTTTAAATTTATTACAAGAATTATGAAGCTAATTTACAATCGATAAATCAGCGACATCACATAATTAGAAATCAAAGCAAACGTATTTTAAAAATGACTTTCAGATATAGTCAAACTGAGCACTATTTTAAGTTGATTGTAATTTTAAAGATTTGAACTGGATACAAAACAATCATAATTTATTTGGCAATCAACGTAAATATTAAAATCAAATAGCCGATAATCAAAAATCAACCTTAAAACTAATTTGTAGCGTCAACGACTTGACGCCGAAGATGCCCGAAGGCACCGCGAGGGCGCCCGATCCGTCCTCGCGGCGACATATACATTATAAGAATTAAAAAAAACAATAGTTATTTTAATAAAACGGGAATACTCACGTTAAATTGAGTCGGTTGTTCCGACTATAGTTTCGATCACATTTAACGTGAGTATTCCCGTTTTATTAAAACAAAATGTATCAAAACCACGTCAGTTTTCATAGTAAAATATTAATTTTTTGGAAAAAGCAATTTACATAATACATTAGCAATTTAGTAACCCTGCCTGCTGCTATAGCGGAAACTGTGTTTCATCAGGCAGTTTCTTACCAAAAGTACGAACAATACTTAACTATAAAATAGAAAAAAAAAACAAAGTAAACATAGGACATTATAATTATGTAGTCTTTTCAAAGTGGTAATGGC
Source organism: Apocheima hispidaria (assembly GCA_947579745.1). Taxonomy (NCBI): domain Eukaryota; kingdom Metazoa; phylum Arthropoda; class Insecta; order Lepidoptera; family Geometridae; genus Apocheima; species Apocheima hispidaria. Next base: position 2,910,255 of record OX388157.1, read on the forward strand.
CATATCGCTCGGTTAACCAATAACCTATGGAGATGAAAGGTGCTGGAGTGGCGATCACCAACTGGAAGACGCAGTGTTGGTAGGCCTCCCACTAGATGGACTGATATTGTGACAGACGCGGGCAACTGGTGGATTAATTCGCGGAACTCACAATTTCACCATGTTCCAGATAATTAAAAAAACATATCACGTTTTTGCGAAGCATATCGTAATATTTTTTCTTTTAGATAACGTTACGCACGTATTTAACAATAAATCGCAAATCAAAATACTTGAAGATTTTTATTATATTTTTAAATGAAAATAACACGCATTAATCGTCATTAAGGGAAAAATGCCACCGAAAACTGTTAAATTTCATTAAAGATTGTCAAAGATTGTCAATTGTCAATATAAATCCAGTTTTTTTCTTGTTAACGTAAGTATACATTACCTTGAAGAATGAAATAAATCAGCATGTTTGTCAGGATTAAAATCTAAGAGTGAAATTAAATAATATTCATATTTTTGTAACAAAAATTCGTCATCACCTTAATGTGAAAGCTAGTTTTCAGATGTTCCACGTAACGCGATCTCTTTGCTCCTCCCAAAGAAAGAGTACTTTTAAAACTTCTTTCTTCTACCTTCGTCTTTGTCCATTGGCTAGAGTTCATGATCAGCTTTGTCCCAAACTATCCTTAGTCATCATCATCATCATTCGGCAGACGTCCACTGCTGAACAAAGGCCTCCCTACTATACATAGTAGTTTGAGTATATTAATTTAGATGGTAGCATCGTAATTTAGACGTCCTGCGTCCTGAGTGTTTGCGCGCTGTAATTGTACCCGATAACTGATAACAACTGATAACTGATAGTGTTATCTTATCTCCCCCCGGCCCATATATGTAATCTATTAATATTATTATTTATGACTTTGTTTTGTGCTTTACACGATCACTAGTGGTTGTCTACGGGTTTCCGTGGATAACTCAGGAAGATATTTGTAGCTAGATGTGAATAGTGTCTGTAGTGTGAAGCAGTGAGTTTGTTGTTCGTATTTCTTGTCGGTGAGCAAAGCCGGGTCGTGCGGCTAGTGTGTACGTGATTCTGAGCCTCGTGGCTCGGTTAAACGGTGCCGTGCGGCTCTTGTAGGGGACGCGGTTTAAGGCCCAGATTACCGGGTGCAGCTGTCGCTTGCGCATTTGGTGTTTGTTTTAAGGGGATAGTCCTTCCGCTAGGTTTTGGCGCATTCGATATTTGACATTGTATAGCTATCGCTCTGTTTCTCGTGCGTGCAATAGAGAGACTTAGTGAATTATCCTAACTTTTTGATGAAATTAGCTTTTCGGGGGTAGTTTGTTATCACCCCCTAAATCTTAACAAAATGTTTTGTTTCTGGTTTCAATGGGTTGGATAAACCATAACCTATGCCGCTATGTGCTGTTTTTTCTATAGTAACAACTACTCATCGGTCTATTAACAATCACTTTTCTTCGTCGTATTTTCGACGCAAAAAATTGTCACTTCAAGTGCCAGAATACCGGGTGCAGCTGTCGCTTGCTCATTTGATGTTTGTTTTGAGATATACAATTATTATGTAAAATAATGTATTATAACTATGTATTATTATTATGTAATTATTTGTTATTAAAATGTGCTTCGGTAATTTTGGGATGTTATCATTCATAAATACTCGGAGCAACTTTTCAAAAGTAAACACAATTTTTTTTTTAAATATCCTCAGTTGAGTCTACATTTCTAATTCGTACTGCCATGGAGTGAAACAAACTGCTGACTCCATTGGTTCCTAAAAAATATATTCTGGAAATTTTCAAGGCCAGAGCGAATAGGTATTTTCTAAGTCTGCGTGCTCACAAAGTTACTTACTAATAGGTCAAAGGCGGAGAAAACGCGAAAAAACAAATGCGCTACCGAGATTGCTGTGCCCCGTTTTCTGATAATTTATGATACCTTGTTTTTTTTTTTTTATATAACTGAGTGACGAGACAAGCATGTCGCTTAATCGATGGTGTTGAAACTATTGTTACGAGCTTAATAATAGGTCAGACAGACAGCCGGATTTTATGTAAAGTTAATGTTACACTTGAAGTTCTATCTCTACATACTTTAATTATTCATGTAAAATTAGAGCTCCCGGATCTAATTGTACGAAATCTAATTAAATAATTTAACCTTGAGGATGAAAATCGAGATTATTTTCAGCTTAGTCAAATTACATTAAAAAGCTATTAACGAGTCTTTCATATTAATTTGATTTAATTTAATATTTTGTAATAAATTATTTATGTTTAATTATTTATCTACTAGCAGCTTCTTGCGGTTTCACCCGCTATGCTATGAGAACTGTATATTTCTCAAGGATAAAAACCTATATGTTTTAATCCGGGGTATAACCTATCTCCATACCAAATCTTATCTAAATCTAATCTTATCCGTTCAGCCATAACGGAGTTTAGAGGACAAACCCAACAATCTATACACAAACTTTTGAATTTATTATATTAGTGTGAGTGTTTGCACTTATTTTTGGGTGACAATTCCTTTGATGACACCTTGATTTCCTTTGATTTCTTTCATTTCCTTTGTTCCATTGACACTATTCTATTTATTTTCATACTAGTTGTTAACCGCGACTTCGTTCGCGTGGACCTACAAAAAAAAAATGTACCCTTAAGTTATCTATGCAAAAATTCAGCTCGATCCGTTTAGCCGTGATAAAGCGACAAAAACTCAGTCAGAGAGATAGACAAGAGAGACAGAGTTACATTCGCATTCATAATATTAGTTAGGATTACTTGGGTTGTAAGAAGAACACTGTCAATAACTGTTCTCTGTTGCTGTTTTTTTTTAACTATCTGTGTAGCTAAAACGTTAAAAATAAATTTATCGGAGAGGAGTTCCCTATAGAAAAAAATTAGACACTGTTCAAACCTCCCGTTTTTCAAAGATCTATTTCAATAGATACTTTAAGAATAATGAAGCCAGAATGTCAGCAAGGAGTTGTTACAAATATAAGTGGAACGAATTGGAGTCACCTGTGATGCCCACCCAATGGAAAAGAGACTATAAATATTTTTTTTTTTTTTTTTTGTTGAAAAACTCAAAGAGCCACAAAGGTAAAAAAATAAATGGAAAAATCCATTTGCAATGTAAAACCACAACGAGCGCCGAGTCGTAAATTATACAGCGCTTCATAGTTCGCAGCGAGAAAGCAGTGAATGCAAAAAAGTTGCTAAACCACATAGATTATGCTTTTTAATGTGATTTAATCGCAGTGTCTTAAGGCCGCACAAAGCATGTAACTTGCAAACAAACAATGCATTACAGGAGACGTACCGAGGATTTAACACATATTCTCATTTTATTTCCAAAGCTATATAATAATAACGTTTCACACAATGCCAACTAACACCCAGACCCGGAGCAGATATTTTAATATACCATTCTAACTTCTGCTCGGCCGGTAATCGAATCGTTGGACACCATTAAGCAGACGGTCTACCATTAAACGAATTATTTGATAGTTTTTTTTTTATGAATATGACGGAAGAGATAGGAAAAAGCGGAAATAATAAGTTTTAAGTATTTGATCTCTGCCCTCTAATTAAAATAGATCAAAACGAGCAATTTTTTCAATTACTAACAACGAATTTTGTATGAACCTTGTTTTGAACGTGAGATGTGATCAGCTTTTGTTTTATCTAAACAACAAGTCATGCATTTCTTCACACTAAAGCTACCAGCCCCCTCCGTCCATTTCCCCCTGCTTGAAGTACGCCCATATCGGAGAGTTATTCGTGCATAGCGCGCCGTATAAAACGTGGCCCGCTATTGTTATGTGAAATACACCACGTATAAGAAATGAGACAAAATATAATCTTATTTTTTCTTTATTCATTGTACGGGCTTGATAGTACAACGATGACGTTATAATGGAATCAGGATATCTAGATATATCGAAAGCTCGGTCTTACTTGTACTAGCGACCCGGCTCGGCTTGATTGGCTTAAAAATACGAATCTTATGTTCTTATTTTAATGTACATAATGTACTAGTTGTTAACCACGACTTCGTTCGCGTAGACCTATAAAAAAAAAAGTAGCTTATGTCCGTCTCCGACTTAAGTTATATCTATGCAAAAATTCAGCTTGATCCGTCCAGCCGCTTAGCCGTGATAACGCGACAAACACCCAGACAGAGAGACAGATAGACAGAGTTACATTCGAATTTATAGTATTAGTTAGGAGCAGTTTATTGTCCTAAAGATGACAATAAACAGCTCTGTGTACACTGCACTTTCCAACACGAGTATTGCTTACTTGTTTTTGACTTCAGATAAAATCGTTCAGATGCTCCTCAGATTTAATACATAGAGCTTTTTACTGTTATTAAGATGACAATAAATAGCTCTCTGTTCGCTTCGTTTTTCAATATAGAGAGCTTTTTATTGTAGTCACAAGCACGAGCTATTTTAAATGCAGAAATAAGTAAGCAGTGCTCGTATTAGCAACGGGAGTCTGTAACAAGAGATTGGCCAAACAGGATCGCGCCCTAACTCACCAATTGTTCACTTATTCATCTGCGCAGAAGCCGACATGTTGCTAAATAATTCTTGTCTACAAATAAAAGTGCGCTTTGTATGTAAAATGACAGCGCAGTGTAGCGTGGTGAAGTACCAAAGCTTTGTACAATAAAGTAACATTACATATGGATGTGCTATTGTGACCAAGATTTTACCACTTTTTTAATGTAGTCAGTCCGAAGTTGTACAAGTTTAGATGTCGAATAGTTAAGAAATCCAGGAGAAAAGCACAGAGAGATTGTCATTTGTCGTTGCAAACGGTACACCTAGTAATGAAATCCTAACTAATATTATAATTCAGAGGAATATAGCCGCAGTCGTATAACTGTAAAGTCGTAGAGCAATAAAGCTTCGAGGTATAAATGAATACGTTCGTCTCGAGGAAAAAACTTCGCTTGTGCGATTCAGAACTTCCTACATTACAACTGTCAATCCATACAAAACGTCAAAAAATTCACAAAAATGGATCAGCGCCATTCTGTCTGGACGTCTGGATGTCGCGTTATCACGGCTTGATAATACACATAGGATTAATTGATAATACGCTCAATTGATAATACACATAGGCACATAGGACATAGGATACTTTTTTTATGTCCACGCAAACGAAGTCTCGGGTAACAACTTGTTATTTATAAAACCGTGACGTTTATTTTATAAAAATCTATTTAATGGGACCCTTATTCTATTTATTTATTTATTTAAAGAAACACCAACAGTATACATATTAATTATTATCATCTATGGGGTAACACTTTTTAAATCAGATTCAGTTCTGATATGTACACCAGTAACAGGTGTTTACAGCATTTTATTTATTGTGTAGGTATTCGTGCTAAAATTGGGGCCAGCAGCGGCGTCTTCTTAGTAAACGGTGAGTGCGTTCTGCTATCCCCAAGCCGACTCCCAAGCATTATGGCAATGGAAAGAATGAAAGTTAATGGATGGCACCCTAAATGTGGTGATGTTAGTGTTGCAATTTGCTGTACTCTTTAAAGTGGTAATTTAACCAGTTGAATGAAATTTTACCCCGTTTCTTGCCCCATTGTAGTGCTCCACTTCCAATTCAATCTAGACTGCTTCAAATAAAGCGTGAATAGATTTCTCATAGTAGGGAACGCACTAACATTGCCGCGGGTTTTAGAAGTATTGGAGGTGAGTTCATGGGCGACGGTGATAACTTACCATCAGGAAACCGGTCGAATGTATGCCAATAAATGTTTAAAAAAAACTGTGGTGTTCCACATGATAATGTTTTCGTTTGACCAAAAAATGCGCACATGCCTTTAAATATATCGCTAGCAAAAAAAACTTGGGGAACTGGCAAAACTGTAACATTTTATTGTATTATACGCTACGTTCACAATACTGGAGCCACAGGTGATTTCCTTCACTTTAAACTGTCTCTACTTCTAAATATTCTGTGACAAAACCTGAGGCGCGAGCGCTGGCGGTAAGCCAAGGGAAGTTTAAAGGAATCTTAATAAAACCCCAGCGCTCACGGCAAATGAAGACTTGTTGCTTGAATTACTGCACGTCGCGTTGGTGCAACCGAGCTTTTACGATCTATACACATATATATATTTATAAAAGAACAAGCCCTTTTCTAGGAATCAACACTCAGACCAAACCGCTTATGATAGAGACTTGCAATTTGAACCCATCATTCTTCAAATGGTCTAAACATTAAGAACAGGTTTTGCGAAATTCTACCTCGAAGACCCTGTTTGTATTAGGAAATTAGTTTAGTATGAAAATTGTGTGAGATAAATGTTAGTGGACATATCCGTTTGTGTCTCAATAAATAATTTGAATTTGAGTAAAATTTTGTTCACAGCGCGGGTGAAGCCGCAGTCAAAAGCTAGTTTTCAGAAAGAATAAAATCTGCTGTCTCATATTCCATCCGGCAGAGCCTCAACTCGCACCCACAACATAAATAATACTCTTCATAGAATGATGATTATTGACCGAGCAAAGCGAATGTCTACGTGACCAAGTCGACTTTTGTAAAGTGTGTAATTAGTCAAGACGATTTCTCGTGAACGTGAACCGTTGATCCGGTCTTCATGAAATTTTTTAGTCAAGTAATTATAACAAGTATAGTTTTTAAATTCGAATATGGGTAAAATTCGTTCGGAAGAGATCCGTTCAGAACTGCTGCGAGAACTTTTAAATTGAACTACTTGCCCACAAAATTTCATGAAAATCGGATCAACGGTTCGGAAGCTATCGTCGGACAACACGAAAACATACAAACATTGAATTGGTCCGTAGACGTTCGCTTCGCTCGGTCAAAAATGTGAAGGCAGCCTTCTCAGCAATCGCAGTTCGAACTAAGCTGCATACTACAAAACATACATACAGCAAAGCTCACCCATCTTGTTTGCATTACGTAAAACGGCTGTAATCCAGTGGTTGTATCCAGCTTAGCTCTGGGCTCGGTAATGATGCAACGTTCCTGATTACAGGATTACTGTAATTAACAGAATATGGACTAGATTTAGCGGATAGATGATTGATTGCAATACTTGCAATACTATTTTGAGCTTACAATGTACACACGCATAAATACTCATCATTCTGCCAATTTTTAAGCGCACCACACAACAATGACACATTTATGTGCAGTAAGGCATTTGTGATACGTCGCACATCTTTTGGACCGGAATGTGGTGTGCTTTCTATAAGCGCACTCTCATTGAAATGTATAGGTATGCGATAAATGTGTCTACGATAAATGTGCGATTTTAGTATTGGTGGTTGGTGAGTTTTACTAAGGGACGTTCCATAAATTTTGTTGAGTTTGAAAGATATTTTTCTATGCAACAGCTAATTAATTCGCGATTTCATCGTTTCGCATTGTAAAAGTTGTATAGATTTACGTGTTTTCGGCTCGGACGCAGATATCCGGACACACTGTGTAGTCGTACCCCAGCTATCTCACTCGCACATTTGCAAGTTTTTCTAGTAAACTGCCTAATATTATCTGATGACTTGTAAAAATGTATTTACATAATATAAGTAACGTTATTTTACAAGAAATTAGCAAACAGGAGAGTGCAATCTTGGAAACTAAGTAGCTAGCATAGCCGGCTTGCAGTTTAGCTACGGCGTAGCATTTTCGTAGCACCGCTACGAAAAACAAAAGCGCTACAATATCGGCAAATATTAAAGTAATCTAAAAATTAAATTAGAAATGAAACACCTTAACGCAGAAAATGACGTCATAACTTTACTGTAACATTAACTACGCAAGATTGGCACGTTAAAGAAAACGCTATAGCTAAAAGCTGTCATACAAAGCCTACCAGTTAACTGTAACTATAGCAACAAATATGATGGTGCAACACATGTTGGCTTAAACTTCACGGTTAAGGTTAAAGTTATAGTTAATTTAAACTATAACAGTAACTTTTACTGGGATTTTGGTGCAACCCAGCCTTAATATTTTCATTGCACTATAGCATGATATATTGCAGAATTTTTGTATGCGGCCTAATAATACCCGTGACCTTCAAAGTGACGAGGCCTGCTTAAAGCGAAACATTGTTCCACAAAACCCTCCTCCGTTTACAAACTGAAAGAAAGAAAAGAGTTTAGCTTCGATTTCTCTGAAAAGTCGCCCTTGAAAGGTTCCGCCGCTCCACATTGAGCAGTCTTACATTCCGCGTTAGTCGACTACGATTCGCTTTATATTGCTCGCTCAATGCTTACTCGGGTTTCAGATTCTACAGCCGAGCAGTAGTGGTCGTTTGCATACATGTCCAAACGTGCAAGACCGCGTTGGGCTCGTGTAAACTGTTTAAACCGTGTATATTATAATGTATATTGTATATTCCAAGTAACGAAATGGTTCAAACAAAAACAACTCTCTATTTTCAACGTAGAAGTTCTGTAACTTATCTAAAGGCTTTTTGTTTTAATAAAACGGGAATACTCACGCTAAATTGAGTCGGATATTCCGACCAATCACTTCGGTGACGTTTATCAAGAAATGCTATTAGCGTGACACGCGCGCGACCTCGTGGATGTTTCAAAACCACGTCAGTTTTCATAGTAATATCTAAAGGATTATTTGTTTTTATGCAATAGGTTCGTTAACAGTCGGTTAACGAACGGGAAACGAACGAATAAGCTATTTAAAATACAATATATCAACATAACAGCGTAAACCTAAAGTCAAATTGTAACCGTATATGTGTAAAACTTATTCATAGAAACATTGACATTTAGGGGTTAATGTACCTTATGCTATCATTTTCTCATTTTTCACAGACTAATTAAATAACATAACATTATTACACAAAAGAAAAGAAACATAATTTAAATAAAATCAACTAATCTAAAAAACCGCTACCAGTGGGAATTGTTCCCAAAATGCTGGCCCCATTACCACGTTGTATTGCAATGCTCAACCTTTGGGCGAAATAGAGGCCAGCATTTTGGTCACGTGATATTAATTCATTATTTTAAAGTAAAGTTTTGATAACTTTCCGATAAGTGCTAATTAGTGTGTGCATGTACAAGTCCTGAGTAATTAGATTATGTGAAGATTAGCGCAAATTTAATGATTGATTGATGTGAAAGTGAAGATTTTATTGTAGTAAAGTTAGTGTTACAATAACGCGTGACGTCATAACGTGCTCTAAACTTAAACGCGGCTCCTAATCGTGCCATGAAGTGAAGAATCGCGCGTTTAAGAAACTTAGAGAATACCGTTTCATGCGACTAACACGGAGTGAACTTAACATGGCGCGCTAGTTATGGCAATAGAGAATAAGGGCCAGGTTAGCTTACTGTTGTCGTGTCGGTGTCGTCTCGTGTAAAAGCATTGTAATTCCGAATTATTCCAGCGTTTGAGAGGTTCCCCAGTTTTTGCAAATTAGTCCCAATTTTAACCAAATTGAACACAATCGCTCAATTAACCTTTTTCTAGCTGAACAACTTTAATTAGTTTGAATGATGAGACGCTGGGAACGGAAGACTGTCGTTCTTTTATCCTGGCCTAATATAGATAGTTAATTATCTAACTCGGTCTCTGACCAGAATGATCTTTTATTTCTGTTTCTTTTTTTTATTGTATTGTCTCAGAGTTTACTGGGACAAATCAGCATTTGTATGTATGTATGTTTGTGTGTATATTTGTCCGATGATAACTTGCGAACCGTTGATCCGACCTTCATGAAATTTTGTAGGCAAGTAGTTCATTTCGTTAGAATTTTTAAGTTCGAATATGAGCTGAATCGGTCCAGGGGTTGTGAAGATATAAGGGTCGCGATGTCTCAGTTCGCCGCGAACTGCTAGTGTAATTAAGTAACGAGACTAGCAAGTTGACCGCCTTATGGTATAACCCACGTCACCCCAAATAATACCAGCCAGCATTTTGAACATCTTGCGTATCACTACACCGTGGTAGTCACCGTCAAATGTTAGCTCTTCGTTTATAACTATTTGTCTGTTCGTTCTTTGAGATACTTCATGCACGATCAAAACTACGGATGCGTAAAATGCATTTAACAATTCAATATTACGATTGCCCTAAATATTAAATGTTGTTACGATTACAAAGAAAATTTATTATATTTAAAATAAATTTAATTAATTGAATTATATTAAATGTATTAGGTTTATAGAAATTGTATTTGATTATTGAAATTGTATTAATGACTAAATACGGTGTGATGCACAGCTCTTATATTTTAATTATAAGATGTTTGTAATTCGGCCAATTAATAAAATTATCTTATTTTTACCTTATCTTATATTATTCACATATTATGTCATGAATTACAAAAAAAAACACCGACAGCAACAAGGCGTGTTTAAAATGAAATTGACTCTCAAAGGTTCATTAGAGAAAATTTACCAAATGACACTTAGCATTACATGTTTTAAGATCAACACAGTCGGAGGCTTTCCTAAAACTGATCGTAAAATATTTGTAGCCTCCGACTGCATGTTTTCAATACACCTTGTTTAAATCTTTTGAGTGTCTATTATCATGCAGTCGTGTTTTTTTTTGTAAATATTTCTTTATATATATTTTTTTTTTGGTTTGTGAATTGGTACATAAAAAAAAAACGTCCAACGATCAATATTCTGTTAATGGATAAACCAACGCGTCTACATCTGTTTTAAGAGTTGATAAGTTAGTTAAATGCATTCGATGTGACTTATATAAGATATAGGATACACGATAGCTAGGTAGGCACCAGCAGGCGCGACACGACCAGCTAAAACTGAGCTCTTCTTATATGATTACCCTGTTAAAAGTATGTTTTTTCTCTGTTCTTGTACCACAAAATAAGTAATAGGTCTAGGCTTGTACTATACTAATGTATAAGTTTGGTGTAGTATTATGTATGTCACAATGTGCTACGAAAAAGTGCAACTTCGATTTTTTTCTAAGCGATGTGTTACTATTATACATTATTTTCCTTTTTATTGTGAGATGAATGTAATTGATTCTGTCGTTTTTGTCTCAATAAACTAATTTAATTTATTTATGTCCATAAAATGTAGCTTATGACGCTGCGGACATAAAGAGGAATTGAACGAAACCTCTCTTGTCTAAATCGGTCAAGCCGTTTAGGCTAGAGGCCGTCTTATAGGAACACACAAACATTCTTATATACTCACATACTTACATACACCCCAAAAACATTAGCCGCCTTCTTGGACAGTCCGGTTAAAAGTATCTTGATTTTACGTTATTCTATTTTTCATATCTGGTTACTTAAAAAAAAACAGCACTATTTCAGTTTACGTGATTTTCTGTTTGAAAAGTAGATGTGACAATGTAATAGTCCACCCTTAAATATGTAGGTATTGCAGTTGTAGACGTCATTAATTTTCACCTTTACTTCAATCGCCCTTATGATGATGATAAAAAAAATCATCGAGTATTAACACCATTTATACAGGGCGAGTTGTCTCTAAACTCAATTACCACAGCGTTCAAACCAAATGAAAAAGCAAAAAAAGCGAGAAGAGCGAAATTAGCAATACGAGCAAACTGAGCGAATAAAGCGAACACAGCCGTAGAAACGCCCAGAGGATCCAATTCACCAGCAACAATGCAATTAACGGCTCCCTGCCGATTGTTAACACTGCGGTATATTTATATTCACACGATCAAATGGACATAAGCGATATGAGTTTTATTCGATTCTGGGAATCCACAGGCGGATAATTAAATCATTATAGAACAAATTAAACAGTCGAATATACTTGATTCGATTATTGTTTGCGTGTTTCAAATAGAAGCTCTCAATAAATCTAATACACCACGAACTTAGTCCTTTGGCAGCATTTCATTATATTATATCTAACATTAGCATGTGTGTTAATAAATCAGTGCCAGTATTTGAATGGGTGACTGCGAGTTGTATTTACAACAAATGAGGTTTATAATTTTCAATTCAAAAAAAAAAAATGAGACGATAAACTGCACATCTCGGTTGTTTGAAGGAAAACAATAATTTACTCTATGACAAAAAAAAAACAAGCGTTTTAAAAGATTTAGCATCCGGGCTAGCGGCCAGGGCTGCCCACTCAGGATACTATAGGACTTAAGCAAATCGCATAAAAGAAAATGCGCTTTTACAGCGACAGAGTTCCAACCTCGAAACTTCCTTCATCAGTCTAGCGACCTTGACCTTGAAATAACAGGGAACAGACTGCTCACCGCTTTACGAGGATAGGGGTAAAGTTACCGTGCCAGTGGCTCACACACGCCCGGGACATATTGTGTTTGTTTGCCGAAGATTTTCTGCACCGAAATCTGCCGTTTGTTGAATAGTGAAAATTATGTTGCATTTTTCTCGAGACAACACCAAATTCCTTCTCTTTATCGGATTCTAGCCTATTTAAAGAGGACAACAGCACATTTATGTCATGTTTTATTATAAATTGTAAGTGAATTATGCAACAAAATTGAAATTGTCTCCCGATTTCCTAAGCCTCGCTGTTAATTTATGTGACGTAACAGTTGACACATTGCCTTCTTTTTAATCGACTTCCATATAAAAGGAGATAAATCGTGTCGACTGATTTATTTTAATTTTTATGTTTGTTACTTTAACGGCTGGGAATCAAACCCATTTCTTCCTGTTTTTAAGGCAGTCATGCAAGCAACTAAGCCGAGAAGCATTTTATATCTTACTAGTCGTTACCCGCGACATCGTTCGCGTGGACTTAAAAAAAAAATCCAATGTTGGTCTTTGTGATATATAGTAACTCCTTAACAAATTTTATCAAGATCCGTTTAGCCGTGATAACGCGACAAACATCCAGGCAGAGAGACAAAGTTACTTCTTATAGTTCGCTGGTGGCGTCGATTCATTTTTGTGCTTTATTTGACGCTGTGTATGACATTTTTAATGTAGGGAGTTCTGAATCGCGCTATGGAAGTTTTTTCCTCGAGACGAACGTATTCATTTTCATACCTCGAAGCTTTATTGATCGTGATACGACTGTGGCTATATTCGTCTGAATTATAATATAAGTTAGGATGTTCCTCAATTGGCTATCATAACTACCAAGCATTATTTATAACCGAGTAAGTACAAACTATTGAACTTACTCCGTTCCTCGATTGATAGATAAATGGTGGACGCCGCGCGTTTTATTGAGAGTCGTAAACGTGTCTTAATAATGGCGTCTATCAATATTTACGACTGTTACTATATTAGATTTATTCCTTATAATAAAATGCCACGAAATTTATAAAATGAGAAATATTCCAGAGAAATTTGAAGTTAAGGCTGTGGTGACCGCAGCGTCACCGGGCGGTGATGCAATAGAGAACTTCCAAGTTGAAGCTGCCCCTCAATGCAATGGAATAGTGCAGCGGCTCTTAAACTTTTTTGGCGACGGAAAACGAAATATTTGACGGAGCCCTAATCTATCTATCTATATCAGCCTTTAAACATCCCACTGCTGGGATATCAGCCTACCCTCGAAGGGTGATTAGGCCATATCCACCACGCTGGCTCAGTGCGGGTTGGCGGATTCACATACGCCATCGAATTTCTTCACCGGAAAATATGCAGGTTTCCTCACGATGTTTTCCTTCACCGTAAAGGCAGTGGTATATCCGTACGTAAGTTCCAAAGAACGGAGCCCTAAAATTATCAAAAATTGTTTTTTTGTGTATTCTTGATTATTAATAATATTACATGACAATTACATTTGCATCTGACGGGACCACCAATTGTTTTTATATTTATCATCAAGTGTTTCATGTCAGGCTTGATACTTAGAAGATTTAGAAGTTAGATTTTTCTAAACTTTATGTTGGAGAATTTAGATAGATTTTATTAAAGTTTACTCTGCTACCTTATAGTACCTTACCTACCCCTTTAGTATATATTTTTTCATTACGACCAGTATTATCGTATTTGAGTACGTGCAGTTTTAGCTTGGAAGATCAAGCTACCGACTGTCTGCTGCTGGCGCTTCTTTGTTTTCACTTGTCGACAAAGCGAAATCTAGCTTCTTGTGTTGAATTTTTTCTCACAAAAGTAGAATAATGTTCATAATCTTAATTTGTGCCAACATCAATATTTCATAGTGGCTTAAGAAACTAAAAATCAGAGTTTGGTAATTTTATAACATCACATATACGATCTATACAAATTGCTTTTTATTCTGTTTTACGTCAGAGCCTACTAATTAACAATACACTATTCAAATATTTTTATTTAAATGTGGTACACTACCTTAAACAAAACAAATTATATATTAAATAAAATAAATAAATATTATTATATTAAATTATAAATTGCTGCCATTTACAATTGACGGAAAGCCAAGCTATTAAGGCGAGGCCCAATCGCAAAACAACAAAAAGTAGCAATTTTCAGTGCTTTGTTCGAAGTGACGAGATCACTTTATCAGGTGCAAAAAATACTGTAGATAGAAAATAAAACTGAAATTACGTTTAACCGAATAAAATTTCGAAACTTTTTGTCTTAGTTACAAAATAAAAAAATCGCAAAATGACCCCCTGAAAAACCCTTCAAATGCTCTGAATTTTCAGCGGTAACTACAAATTTTCTCTTACAAATTAAATATCCAGGCTAGTGGTTTATACGGCGAACCAGCTAGTTTTTTTATTTGATTTGTATATTTCCGATAATAGGCAAAAAAGCAATGAAAAACTACAATCGCCTTAAGTGACGTAAGACGCCCTGACGTAAGAGTCCTCTGACATGAGTTAGCAGTTCTTGTTATAGGACAAACAAACCGGGATAAAATATACTTAATCATCATTGATCATCAAAACACCAAACAATTCTCATACCGCTGCTAAGTCATGGGCAGAAAATAGAAAGCTGCATATCTTTGTGACTCGTCATCTCGTAGCTTCAAAACAAGATAACGCGATCGATCGACGCACGTGCCGGTGTTGATTGCTATTATTAGGTGTTTGTAGCTACTGTGCTTACTGTAGCTACTTGTGGTCATTATACCAGTGCTTTTCGTAGGCTTTTCTCACCGACTCGCGTGAACCAGCGATTTTTGAAATCCTTCGATATTAATTTCTTTTCGCATTCTAAAACAATCACCGTTGATATCAAATGCGAGGGATCCTGATTTTGCGTATTGTTTAATCATTCGAATTCTGGGTTACCATTTGTTTTTTTACAAAACATTTTTTTTTCCATTCTCGCAGCAACCGTTTAATTGATAACTTAAACAAACTAACACAGGTGTCCCTTTTTCTCTCGTAGATATTATATTCGCTATCTCTTTTTTGTGACAAATGTACAACATTTTAATTACTTATGGTGCAACGTTTCGCTCAGCCCGCGAAATTCAAATTTTCTTGCGTTTTTTGCCAATTACACCTTAATTACTCACCGTAGGTTCATGAAAACTAATTTTGCTATAATAAATAGATTGTACCAAGAAATTACACAAACTAAAAATTCAAGTTGAAAGCTAGTATAAGTACATTTCTCATTAAACCAAAAACCAAGATGAAAATCAGCTTATTGAGATTTGTAGCTAAACCAATGTTATCTAGGTGATCATTTTACCCGTAATTTCTTAAAACAACTTATTTATTGACGCAAAATTGGTTTCAATAAATCCACGGTGAGTAATTAAGCTGTAATTGACAAAAAACGGAAGAAAATTTGAATTTCGCGCGATGAGCGAAACGTTGCACCTTATTGACGACTAAGTCCGATTGTTTGACTTGCTCTTTGTAAGGAAGTTGTGTGGTTAGGGCTCGTCCATTCATTTGACTTTGGTCGAAGGTTGTACCTAGGTTTTCTAGACTTATAGGTACATAGCCGTTATTTCTTGTCCACAGATGATACATATGCTTATCTGTTAGATTTTCTATTGATAGTAGTCAAAGTCGAATGGTTGAAACCACTCTTTGCGTTAGCGAATGATATGTATTAAAAAAATATTTTGGAATTTCGTTCGATAGTATGTAATTTCGCATGAAAACACTCAGGCGTGCGTTTCAAAATTCAAGTGTACCCCAGTACGTGTCAGTGACACTGGCTCAGTTTTTCCAGTTGCTAAAGTGAATATAATAGTTATACTGTTAGTAACAGTTCAGAGGAATTTAATGGCTTAGTTTAAAGATTGCAGCACACGTTTCGGCTCGGAACCCGATCGCCTCTGCCTCGCCTTATCGACTCACCGTCAACCAGGCGTCAACCGTAAGCAAGCTAGTTACCGGAGCTACTCAGACTTGACGCCAAGCGGTTGGGAGAAAGCTTTTTCAGCGCAGAAATCTCAGATTTGAATCTGAGATTTGACTGCGAGACGTAAGCGTGGCGATAATCTGCAGTAAGCACTTTGATGACACGATGTAGGGTGACGTCGAGTTGACCATGAATCGCCAGCAGTTCAAAAGGCGCTGCGATGCCATTACGATGTTGATTATGATGCGTTGCAGTATGGAGTTTCTTAGAAAGAAAATATTGACCGGCTCGAATTCAAGCGGTAGCGATCCCAAGTTGTTGTGTGCTGCGACCATTACATTGCAACGTACTCAATGAACTCGCCCGTCTGGAATCTTACGTAAACAGCTGTTTTTTTATGTTCGGTAGCAGAAATAATATCTGGAAAATGTTTGGTACTTTCCGACTCAATTTAATAAAAGAGCCGCATTATCACACTAAATTGATGACACGGACAAACTATTTTCACTCTTTTCTTTCTTCTTTTACGTGTCGTGCACGTCTCAAGTCTATGACGTAGACGTTCACATTCATATTCTGTCTGACCTTCTGAAGGAGTCTGACCCCCACTCGAAAAAACCGCTATCAAAATCTTCTGTACGTTTTTCTAGAGCTGGACTTGCTAAGCGCTTAAAATATGAGCTACTTTTCAACTAACCACGGCCAAGACGACACCTAATTACGGAACTAGTAATCGAAGCAAAGTACTACGCGTAATCTTCTATTTCACCAATCCATACATTAAGTCTGTCAGTTTAAGGGTTGCCTATCATTAGGCTCCCCCGATTCAGTGTCGTAACCTTAGTTGACGCCTAACGTCACTAGTTGTCACCTAAATTTTGCTAAAACGTTTTTTTTTGCCCTAGGCAACACTTTAATATTTAGGCACAGACCACACCCTAGATTCTGCATTCAGGACGCTCGATGCGCACCACTCATCAGTCTAAATACACTTATAAGAAATTACTCTTATTGGTTGATTGTTAGGCGCGAGTAGGCGTAACCTTTTGAGATAGCCAATGAGAACGCTCGGTCATACTCCCCGCGACCCGCGACTTCCTCAAACTTTGGTGACTTTTTGTAGGAACAACAAATCTCGTAATGCGGTATCTAGTGTGATCTGTGTATTTATGCATCTGATTGAGGCACCTCCTAGGCTTAGTGAAAACGAGCATTAGTCTCTTACTGGTTAGCATGATATCAAGTGCCTTTCACGCTTCTTCCAGATCATGTGCAAGTTGCTGCGTTCAACGCATTGATTTTATTTTATTCATGCATTTATCTCAATCGCTCTAAAGATCTCATTTGCTTAAGGGCCGGCTTCCATGATAGCTAGTTATTATGATGCCAGGTACTCTAAATATATAAATTTGTAAATTTTTTTAAAAATTATATTTAATTTATGTATTAAAAAATGATGAAAAAGTGCGAATGAGATAGCGAGGTTCAGGGGAGAAGCAGGCCCATAATTGTTCAACCGCTGTTTTTCCCTTTCGTTGCATATTTTGACAGTTCTATGCATACAAAACTTGAGTGATTTGGAAATACAGTCGAGAATAAAATAAACTCGGACCGGTTGTCGCCGCGTGCAATTACATGACCAGCAAGTCTTGCATGCGCCCTGGGACAAATTCTTCTCTACTCTTTATGTCGTGTATAAATGAGACAAACGAACACAAAATCGTAGCCGTGTCCTGTTGTACGGCAAATTGAGTAGTTTTTTTTTTGTCTCGGTGAGCATGGTGTGAAAAGTTCCTTAGAAGCAGGACCAAACTACTTCGGTATGTTGGCGAAGTTTTTAAATACAGTCTCAAAACGCGACCCTGAATTGACTTCTTCAATTGATTGTATTCCTTTTGGAAACCTCTTTATCCAGTTGGCTTCCGATCCATTCTTCTTTTCGGTAAGTACAAGAGTTACCCCAGTCCTGGATCGATCGTTCGTTTAGCATTCGGCATGTGCCCCATTGTTCCTTATACAAATGTGTTTCGTATTTCTCTATCGGGGAGTAAACGTTTCTGGCCTGGCTTTTAATTTGCCTTTTTGTTGGGTTAAAAGAGCCAATTTATTCTAACGGGTTTCCCGAGCCAGACCTCTTTCATTTTTGCTCACGAACTTTTGTTTATTTTTTTAGAAATAATACCTAGGTCAGAATATATGGCGCGTGCTTATGCTGGTTTCAATTCACCGTATCTAGCACTGTTGCCAATTGTTTACACTGGCAATTAGGCTGTGTATTGTGAGGTGGTCGATACTGCATGACGTTTTTCATATACATCTATCAAATGTGGCCCAAAATAGTCTAGTTGTTAATTTCCATACCTAAAATAAATTTTTCTGTACTAATTGAAACGGCCAGTAGTTTAAGGTGCAAACGTTTCGCTCATCGCGCGAAATTCAAAGTTTCTTGCGTTTTTTGCCAATTACAGCTTAATTACTTATCGTGGATTTATTGGATCCAATTTTGCGCCAATAAATAAGTTGTTTTAAGATATTACGAATAAAATTATCACCTAGATAACATTGGTATAGCTACAAGTCTCAATAAGCTGATTTTCATCTTGGTTTTTGGTTGAGAGAGAAATGTACTTGTACTAGCTTTCAACTTGAAGTTTTGGTTGGTGTAATTTCTTGGAACAATCTATTTATTATCGCAAAATTAGTTTTCATGAACCTACGATGAGTAATTAAGCTGTAAATAACAAAAAACGCAAGAATATTTGAATTTCGCGCGATGAGTGAAACGTTGCACCTTAAGTAGGCAGATAAAGGTGACAACGGCGGAAAACGACTGACAGCCCAATGACGTTTTCATCAATCAATCAATCAACAGAAAAACCGGTGAGTATCATTCGGAGCTGGTCCGGTAATAAATCGTATGTTGGTTTTGTATGCTTCGTTAACTCAAACCCTTAAGGCGGTGGGCATTTGTAAGCCCGTAAATAGAAATGCAATTCAATTTGGACTGAATCTCAAATCGCGGTCATATACCAATACGTCATTATCCTCAACCAAGACGTCCACTAAATAAAGACCAGAGTTTCGAAGTAAAATGAACATCAGGCCCCAATTTAAGAACCTAATGTGGATTGCACACCCACACCATTTAGCTGCACTCTCTGGCCTCTGCTTCAGCCTTTAAACATTCCACTACTATATCAGCCTACCCTCGAAGGTTGATTGGGCCGTATCCACCACGCTGGCCCAGTGCGGGTTAGCGGATTCACATACGCCATCGAATTTCTTTTCCGAAAATATGCTGGTTTTCTCACGATGTTTTGCTCCACCGAAAAGCCAGTGGTAGATAACCGTACGTAAGTTCCAAAAAACTCATTACGGGCCCGCCCGGGTTCGAACCCACGACCCCACAAATGTGAGGGGAGCGTGCTCCCACTGAGCTACTACGAGTACTCTAGCTGCACTCAACCATCTATAATTCGCAGATTTTGTGAGCTGCCTGTGTGTAATGCAGTTTTCCTACGTGGCAGCTCACAAATGTCACCCAGTCGCTGTGATTTCATTTAATCGTATCAGCTGCACTCGAGATATTCGATTTCTAGGTTGGTTTGTGTTTATACTTCTACAAAGAGACACGATTGCCAGTCTGTATCGATCTATTACCAGTTAATTAGCCATCACTTACAAGTTTATTAGCTTTGTGCCTTAGTATTGTTAGCTGAATTATCGGACATCTTAGTGCCCGCAAGCTAAGTGCTATGTAGAACGTGATTAGGTCAGGGCTGGGCTTTGATTGTCGTCGATGTGGGTTTGCTGAGACATCTGATATTGATTTCAGCCACGTCTCAGAGTTGAATTTATGTGTAAACATTTTTCTCCAAAGACTTACTCGTACATCTTCAAACGTAAAATATGTGGTAGTTAAAGGGCTGTTACGGAATAGATTACTAACATCAGCTTAGTTGAAAGGGAGTCTTCTCTTATGTGCAGGTCCTGGGTTCGATTCGTGGAAGGGCACATGATTGCTTGACTGTTAAGAAAAACAATTTAAATTCTTACTATTATAATTATGTAAGTACGACATTGTGCGAGTGAAAAAAAAAGTGACATTTTGCGAACCTGACATTTTGAAGACGTGACATACGCCGAGAGGATTTAAAAATCTGCTCTGGGTGATAGTTGGCCGTGTCTTTGTTTGTGTTCCTTGGCATTCGCGATGCAGGACATACTAACGTGTCTACTTTAAGTGTCTAGCGTTATTGATTTATAAGATATATATAATATTATAATATGTTAATTCGAATGATGTTTGCTTAACGAATATTTTGTAATATGATGTATTAGAACTCGGTAAGATTGGTGTGATTTTAAATTCCTATTACGCCTCGACTACGGGCTACGATGTATGTGTATGTGAGAAGGGCAGGGATTGTTGGATGCCCGCGGGTAACATCGTTTGACCACGAACAGAGGCCTCAGTGGAAGCATATGTAGGGCCAAAGTGATGTCTTACCCAACAGAAATTTGTAGTGATTTTGTTTTACCTTCGAAATGTGCTTTAACGTCGTCCCAAATGTTTAATTTTATATTAATTTATTTACTGCTTAATTTTGTATTGATCTATATTAGTCACGGCGCTTTGCGATCTTAATTGGTAGCTTGTTTTTTTCGAGATTTTTTGACCGAGCGAAGCGAAGGTCTCAGAGTTTCCTGGACAAATCGGTATTTGTATGTTTGTGTGTATACTTGTCCGATGATAGCTTGCGAACCGTTGATCCGATCTTCATGAAATTTTGTAGACAAATAGTTCATTTCAATACAATTTTTAAGTTCGAATATGAGCTGAATCGGTCCAGGGGTTGTGAAGATATAGGGGTCGCGAGGCCTCAGTTCGACGTGAACTACTAGTTTTATTTAAGCATAGTCTAAGTTTTAACCTAGGTATAACTAGTACCTATTAGTTAATTAATGCGGTGTCAATAGCATTTAGCTGTGTGGTACACTCGCGTAGTCAGCGAACCGTGTAGTCAGATATTCATAGCACTGACGGAGTTAATTGGACCGCTGCCTGTCATGCCACCTGCATGAATGCCGCCAGAACACCATTATAAAATGGTGGCGTTTTGATTTGCCTGCTGGTATCTTACTTTAAGGTCTAAAAACTAGCGCCTAATTCGAATAGACGATCCCAAAGTTACTTCTTAATATCCGTGTATTGGTTATAAGAAAAGGGTATCCTAAGCCGAAAAAGGCTCATTATGAACAACTTTTACTATGGGACCAACTCTGAAACCGTGAAGAAAAAAAAAACAGCTGTTCCATAGAAAAATGTCTATGACACTCGACAAAATGTATGGAACAGCTGATTTATTTTTATCGATTTCAGGTTTGGTCCCATAGTAAAAGTTGGTCACAATCATGAGTACTACGAGCCCTTATCAGCTTAGCATACCTTTTCCTTATAACCTTGCATAGACTGTGATTATTATCATTCTCAGAGTTTGCAATAAAAAAAACGATATAATTCGATTGAAAGCCCTGACCTTTATACAAGACAAGGACAAAGGAGTTGAGTGAGGCACTTTATAATATTACATACATAGATTACAACCAAAAGAAATTTCCTTGAGTCTAATTAAATTGTTACCCTCAAAATATCGATTTATTTCAGTCCGGTATAATTCTTGTAGTGCGTCTCCGATGTTTGCAGATGCGCGAGTTGATTGTTTCTACGCGACAATGCGCATGAGATGCGCCTCGCTAGTACGGCGAGTGCGGGGGAGTGCTAACAGCATGCTGGCCGCGCTCGCAAAAAGGCTTTACTGACCCTACTTTGACACCAAGCCACTTTGGAAAAAACGCCTATTTTGAATGTATAATAGAAAAATTTCACTTTTATTATTTGTATTTATGTATTATATTGATATCAGTATATTTAATAATCAAAAATTATATAAATATTTACAATAAAATATAACCTACCTACTTACCTACTTAAAATTAAAACAAAAATAAATAAATACAAAAAACCTAATCTACTATATATAGATATCCTTTGTAATTTTTAATGTAAGTTTTTAATTTAATTGTATTTTGACATTGTTATAAAATTAATTTGAAATGTGAATTCCCCTTGTGTTATATTATTTTTTGAATGTGACAAATGTTTTTTTTTGTATGAGTCTTGTTACTTGAAATAAATGTATAAAATAAAATATACTTTATGTAATGTGATTGTGGATGACGAAATCAGATAGCCGCGTATCAGATCGCCCTCCAGACGGTGTTAGGTGATCGTTTTCTTCGCAAGACCGGTTTTTAATTGTAAATAGCTCTGAGCCTTGTTCTCGTTTCCATTAATACGGTATTTGCTGGCAATTTCAACTCTGAGACGATTTCGTGGAATATATTATTTCTAAGCTGTTACACAACTGACCGAGCGAAGCGTAGGTCTACAAGTCTACGGGAGCAGATCGGCAGTTGTATGTATGTTTGTGGGTGTGTTTATTTGTCCGACGATAACATGAGAATCGTTATTTTGATATTCACTTCATGAATTTTTGTAGGCAAGTATTTAAATTGAATACAATTTTTAAGTTCAAATATGAACAAAATCGGTCAATGGCTTTTGAAGTTACAGCGCGAGGTCTCACTTCGGCGCGAACTACTATTTTTGTTTGCGTCGGTTTTTGTTATACTGATTTTCGTACACTTGTGAAGCTACTAAAATTAATAGAACATCATCATTATTATCATCAGCCAGAAGACGTTCGCTGCTGCACAAAGGTCTTCCTGCCATAATCCTCCCATGCTTGGCAGGTGAATTGGGGATCGCAGACCGCTCATCGTTTACTAAGAGGGCGCTTTGCAGTAACGACTTATAATAAAACTGAGTGCGGCGTGGAGCCTTAAAACTGAAAAATTTTGATAAGAATAGACATAATTTTGGAAAAGACTACAGCTGACAGTTTACTTGATGTCTAAGGCAGTATACAGGGTTATAAGGAAAGGGTATGCTTAGCCGAAAAGGGCTTATCGTATTCATCAATATGAACAACTTTTACTATGGGACCAACCCTGAAATCGAGAAAAAAAAGTCAGCTGTTCCATACAAGAATGTCAATGACATTCTACAAAATGTAGGGAACAGCTGTATTTTTTTTCTCGATTTCAGGGTTGGCCCCGTAGTAAAAGTTGTTTACAATCATGAGTACTATGAGCCTCTTTCGGCTTAGCATACCCTTTCCTTATAACCTTGTATTTTAGAATTTAGAACCCTATATTCCAGTAGCCCTTCTCGTCATACATATGTACACTGCGAGAGCACCGGTTAGCACCGGAGCGGGCACTGCAAGCCTCTGGCGGTATTTTCCGTCACTGCCACCGCACCGGCTGCCAGTTTCCCACGCGACAAAGGAAGGAAGACCCATTTAATTTGCACATTTAGAAGTAAACGGCGCACTTTAAATGCCAGACTTTGTTAGAAGATTTGCTGATATTTTATTTTCGTGCGTCTCGGGGCTCTTCCTGCGTGGACAATACAATACATTACTATTAGTACTAACGGGATATTTACCACGATTATTATTTTTGTTGAGCTCCCGATATTTCCAAAAGACAAAGAAAGATCGATTTGACTGATCCTAAATTTACGTAACTTTTTATCATTCACTCGCATTTTCAGTAAATACACAACGAAACGTTGCACCTTAAGGAGAAACGTTTCGCTCAACGCGTGAAATTCAAATTTTCTTGCGTTTTTTCTCAATTACAGCTTAATTACTCATCGTGGATTTATTGAAACTTTTGCGCCAATAAATTAAGTTGTTTTAAGAAATTACGGGTAAAATGATCACCTAGTTAACATTGGTTTAACTACAAATCTCAATAAGCTGATTTTCATCTTGGTTTTTGGTTTAGTGACAAATGTACTTATACTAGTTTTCAACTTGCATTTTTGATTAGTGTGATTTCTTGAAACGGTCTGTTTACTATCGCAAAATTAGTTTTCACGAACCTTCGACGAGTAATTAAGTTGTAATTGACAGAAAACGCAAGAACCATTAAATTAAAAATAAATAAATTGCACCTTAAATGTATGATCGATGAGCATTATTCATTTAACTTAAGCTCATGAACAAACTCCAGTGCATAACACCCACATACAATTAATGCCGTTTCTCATATTCAAGTGAAGGGTTCACAAACCGTGAATATTTCACTGAAACGCTCAAGTCACAGAGAAAGTAACATATAAGCGAACTTTGGAACTTTCTCGAAGTCAAAGTAAGTAAATTATCCGCCCAAGTCACTTGAGATAATTCACGTTAATTCTACAATCTCCCAGGGCGTCCCAAACAGGTAGCTTTGGATACTTGAGCTTTTTAAAGACACCAACCACGTCAGTTTAAAAAAAACGTCAATTTCAAAATATCCGTCAGCCGTTTTGGTGTCTATAGGGAATCCATCGCCTTTTATACATTAAAAGATTCACTAAGCGCTCTTCAGGGCACGGTGTCGATAGTGGTCTAAGCAATATTTCCATTTTGGTCCATCAAAAGTTTGTACGAATGCTACAAGTAGATGCCCGTTCTGCTTATTTCAATTATATTCTTGCACCCTAAACGCAATCTTGTACTTTGAACCCAGCCCCAAAAAGATTACATTACAATAATTATACCTATCATAGCCGGTCACTCGTAAAGTAATCTAATCAAATCGCGATCGAGGACGTTGCCGCGCTGACTTATGCAAACGACCAAATTTAAATTCATACATTTTTCTTTCGATTAACGACGGGTGGGACACAATGATTAAAATGCAAATTTTATGAATTACCCACAATCTGGAGCGGAGCTCGTGACGGCGAATTCTCATCCTGGCTGAAGACTCAGGTTTACTTAGTGTTGCCAGCAGTTAGCGTATTTGTCTTACGGCTTTCGAGCAAAAACTAATTAAAATTTGTTAATATTTGCATCTAAAACTGTAACGTAGACAAAACAAGCACTCCTAATCCATAAGTCGAAATAGTTTCCGCGAAACTTTGCATTCCCGTTTAGAATGTTAAATCATTATGAAAATTTTTAATCATGTATATATTTTTTCAATTGTATTTCTAAGTTCGAATATGAGTAAAATCGATACCGAAGTTGTAAAGTGATAGGGGTCGCAAGGTCTCCGTTCAACTACTAGCTAATAAAATAGTCTATTCTATCTCTCAGACGGGAACTATACTGCCCATCCTTCAGAGTTCCGCTGCACTGAGTGAGTTGAACCGGTGCCTTAAAAATATTGAAACGTAAACCACCGTAAAATTGACACGTCGACTCGGGCTGTTCCGTCTTCATCCCAGCAGTCTCATCGCATTTATTGACTCATCCCAAACACGAATTACCAGACCATAAAAAAAAAAACTTAAATCGCCCCAAGTGCTATTCTTGGCTCATCCCACGGCAAAATTGACTACAAAAGTATGGATAGCATAAAAGTGCAAGTTATATTTTGATATAATTGTGTTAAACCTTAATACGTATTTTAGCATCAATCGGTGTTAGCCGATGCAACCAATGACGATAATATATACCTACCTACTAGTAGGCCGTTAGATAGAGAATATTATTTATAGATTTTTGTTTATGCCATTAATAACATTGACAGGACATTGAAAGGTTTTCTCAAAATTTACATCGCGCGATGACATGAACACGAGAACTCCCCAATATTTACCCATCTCTTTCGCTCGGGCACATGAGCGCATTTTGTTCTACATCTTTTAGAAAGCGATGTTGCATATCCAATGAAAACGCTCGATACTGAAGTTGTTTAGGTACTCGAGGAGAACAATCTCTAACCTGAGTGCACTGAAATATTTACGTGTTGTGTCTATATACGAATAAGTAAACGTAATCTTGAGAACTCTGAGGGCAAAGTTCGCTCAAGGCCGCTAACGTCAATTTCTCTAAGTGACGCCGCTGCATTTGGACGTTTGATTTTTAACCACTGTTCCATTGTTGCGTATAGCCGCGTCTCCATTAAGTCGCACGGCTCCATGAGACCAAGCCGCGCGTCTAATGTGTACGTTTATGTGTAGGTACGTGATTCCGAGCCTCGTGGGTCGGCTTGGCGAAGCCGCGCGACTCTAGCGACTCGGCTGATAAGAATAGGCTCCTTATAGGCCTGTATAGAAGATATTCTATACAGGCCTATAAGGACTTTGTAGGGGAAATAGTAGAGATATCGAAATTACGAGCAGTTTTTTTTTTTATAGATTTGCCAGGCCGGAAATTGAACCCGAGACCTCTTGCGCTCTTGACTTCTTGATCGCTTTAAGCGATAAGGCCGCCAGTTGTTACACTAGTTTTAAGTTGTTTTTTGGTATTTTGCATGTTATTTCTAGTGTGAACAATAAAGAGTAATCTATCTATCTTGCTCATATGGCAGACGGGCTACCACCTAAGCTGGGAGGGTCGTCAAAAACAAAGCTAGTAATTGATCTGTTCTTCGTAAGGGAAACGTAGCTTAAAGCGTCCAATACTGCAGCGAGTCGACAGTAAACTTGCACTGCTTCCAAAGGTGGAGCAAATTTATGACGACACCAGCGCCGCTGGCGACGCCTCCACATATAGTACTCCGGGGAAATATGGTGCCGAGGAAAAGGTTTAATTCCTTTTGTTAAAAGTTTTAGTGGTTAAGTTAAAGAAAAGAGGACGGGTGACCTGACAAAATTTATTGAAGATTCATTAAGAAATTTTAATAAAAAAATATGTGCGTATACAAAATAATATAACCAGTATCGGATCATGCAGATAATAAATATTTAATTGACCGAGCGAAGCGAAGGTCTCAGAGCTTACTGGGAAAAATCGGCATTTGTATGTATGTTTGTATGTTTGTCCAATGATAACTTGCGAACCGTTGATCCGATCTACATGAAATTTTGTAGGCAAGTAGTTCATTTCAATACAATTTTTAAGTTCGAATATGAGATGAATCGGTCCAGGGTTTGTGAAGATATAAGGGTCGCGAGGTCTCAGTTCGGCGCGAACTACTAGTTTAAATATCACTGCGCCGCCGCGCGCCGCGCCGGTCGCCGGACGAGGAATACCGCGCTTAGGATTGGGAGCTTCAAAATTCATCCATGCAATCCTCACCATAGATTGGCTGGATTGGCAGAAATTAATAGTTGACAGAGCATTTTAAGCATTGATTAACATAAAGCAACGTTTATGAGTAACGCCCATTACGTCCACGTGTAGACATTAATATTATAACGTTGGTAACCATCATACCGCAGTTGGTAAACTCTTTATGGTCCTTAGTCGCACCCACAGTTGACTAGCTCGCAGTGTGGTTTTTCAAAAAGCTATGTATGTAGTTACGTTAGTTATGTTATGGTATGTGTTGTAGCTGTTTATGATAAGATTACAAATGATGAGAAACTTTAGTTTTTTGTTTAATAACTTTATGGGCACGTATACGTAAGATTACGTAGCCCACCGCGTTTGAATTGACCACCAAGCAAGCCTTGCTACCAACAGGCGCGAACATACCACTTAAAACTGAGCTCTTGTTATATATGAGTTCTTGTACTGACCGTCTTCAGCTTAGACTGGAAATCAAGAGAAAGTATGATATTTCGCTATGGTTACTTGTATCACAGAATATTTGGTTTAGTATTACATTCTAATGTGCTAAGAAAAAGTGCAACTTCGTTTCTTGTGAGCGATGTGTTATTATTATAAAATGTAGCCTATTGTACCACTACAATAGGCTACATTTTACCACTATAGGCCCTACCACTAGGGCTCTCTTGAAGAGTCCGCCTGGGGAAGTACCACACCTTTGCCTGTTACTCAACCGCCAAGTAGTAGTGTGCAAGCATTACTGTGTTTCGGATTGAAGGGTAATATTTCCAGCGTAATTACTTGGCATACAGAGATTTAACATCTAACATCTCAGGGTGACGAGCGCAATGCGTTGCCGCGCATAGTTTTGAACTGTTGAAGTTCAAAATTCTGGGTGGCACTGAACTACTATGGGCACGCGTGACGCTTAACATCAAGTGAGCGACTTGCTCGTCTCGTCACCGAGTAACATAAAAAATAAAAATGACACTCCGGACATAAAGAGGAATCGAACTACACCTCGCCTGTCATAATCGGTCAGGCCGTTTAGGCTAAAGGACGTCATATAAGGAATACACAAACATACTTACATTCACCCCAAAACTTTACCCTCCTTCTAAGGAATTTGGGTAAAAAAAAAAAAAAAAAAAATTGGAAAATTCAATTTCTGTTTTGCAAGTAAACAAATAAAAAAAATGCATAATTAACTTATCAACATATGCATTTCTTGACGACCTCAAACTCTGCTAAGCCCGTATCTTGAGGCCCGTTGGAGATTTACATACAGGATATTTAGCGCGCGCTTACATTTTAAAAACATTACATGTATAAAAAATAAACAACTTTGCTAGTTTATGGAACCGAAATATATTGTGAATAAAATTTGTTTTCTGTAAATCGAGCTCGATTAAAATTGTATAGAAACTCAATTTAACTAAATAACCGTTGAAGTCTCCGCAAGCCGTGAACCTTCCATCATTTGTACCTTACCAATAATGTACCTTAGCGTAA
The DNA here is from genome assembly GCA_947579745.1 of Apocheima hispidaria. Lineage (NCBI taxonomy): Eukaryota > Metazoa > Arthropoda > Insecta > Lepidoptera > Geometridae > Apocheima > Apocheima hispidaria. Next base: position 2,939,139 of record OX388157.1, read on the forward strand.
GTTTCGCTCTCAGGCGCCCGTGTTTTCGAACTGGGTTTGAACTTTGAAACTCGCCGCTAGAGCGTTGGAAACCCTCCCACTCGTGTTTTCTATGATTTTTATGCTGTGAAATAACTGGATGAAGGACTAATACGGCGTGCGTCTTAATAGTAAGTGCAGCGACAAGATTGTATATGTATAGTATAGCTTGCCCGTACGGCTTCGCTCGCTTAGGTCCCATTACACCTCTTTAGGGGTTATTTTCGAAAATTCCTGATTCATGCCTCTATTTACACTTATTTATACTTTTACTTTATTTATGCTCTTAGACGTCCACTACTGGCTCGCTTGGCAGGCGATTTGGAGATCGCAGAATGTTCACCGGTTACTAAGAGGATGCTGCTGCCCGTCCTCCGGTGTTTGTCAGGGCTTATTCATCATCATCATCATCAGCCGGAAGCCGTTCACTGCTGAACAAAGGCCTCCCCCTTAGACCGCCACACTGCAACTTGCCAATTGCATCCACCTGTTGCAAGCGACTTTCACAGTGTCGTCGGACCGCTTTGTGGAAGGCCTGCCTGCGTCTTCCATTTCGTGATCGCCCCTCAAGAACCTTATGTACACAGTTAAGGGTATAGGCGAACAGGGCTTATTACTAGTCTTTAATAAACAAAGCGGTATAAACCTCTAAAGTTTGGGCTTTGGCAGTTACGTACGCTTAGTAAAGTTATACTTTTCTTCGATACAGTATTCCCTATAGCTTTGCTTAGCAGCTCTCATCCGTTAGCAAATTGGTTTTCCGACGCGAAGCCGATTGCGGTAACAAACTGTTGCCGACTTAAAGTTCGCAATCAGCCGCGCCGGGCGCTCGGTAATCCGGAACCAGTACAACACAGGCATGCCGGACGTATACTGAAACAAGGGCTAGTTCTGTACTAGTAGCGATCCCACTTCTGAGCTTTGTGGTAACACTAGTGAGTTAGTTACAGATTGTCCTCTATAGATTCCGCAATCAGGACGTTACAAACAATTGTGAAGAATTTGAAGCAATAATAGCTCAGTGGTTAGCGCGTTTGGATTGCACGCCGCAGGTCGTGGGTTCAAATTCTAACAATGAGCCTGGGCTCACGGTGTACGAAAACATCGAAATCACGGTTGCAGCTCTCTAGCTATATGAGTGTATGGATATCTACCATTATAAAACTGAAAATACATCACAACTATTACTTAAAACATCAAATTCCATAAATAACTCATTTTGCTTAATCCAAATAGCTTCATGTAATGCGTAAGCCAATGGCGCATAGTTACACGAGTCGCAGCGATCATGGCCAAGGGCAACGCACAAACAGCCCCGCCATGCATTAAAGCCGGCTTTCCACTTCGATCAGCGCCGATTTCCTAGTAAACTATGTAGCAGAGTGTCCGATAGAACAGGCTTTATTAGCAGAGTTCTCAGTGATATCAATCAATCATTTCTTTCAGTAAAACATCCGTAGGTATCACACATTAAAATAATAATTCTAAATATTAATATACAACACTTGTTTAATTGTACGGAGGCAGAGGTTCACAGAATGCCAATATATTTTTATGACACCATTAAGGTGCTAGTAATGAAACCACTGAAATAAGTGTTTAAGTGAGTATGTTACTTTTTTATAAATTTATTGTTGCTATTTGTTTTATTGTTGTCTTTTTAATCTTATTTTTTATTTATTTTTATTCTTCTTCCACATTCCTTAAGTTTTTTTTCTTTAAAATATTACTTGAAATTTGTCTAGGAAAAAGTTAGAAACTAGATACAAGATATAAACACCGATGTTGCAATATTGTTTGATATGTTAAGTTAGATTTTAAGCTTAGACTAGATACAAGATATAAACACCGATGTTGCAATATTGTTTGATATGTTAAGTTAGATTTTAAGCTTAGAATATGGTCCATGTGTGGGTGAATTGGGGTAACCTGTGACGCCCGCCTTTATGGAAAGGAAATTATTAATAAATAAAGCATCATCTTCGACGTTCAATATTAAACAAATGACCGTCCCCCGACCGTGAGTGCAGTGGTACCGGTCTTTTGGTCAACATTATTTTAGCCGCAGATTTTTTATTGGAGGCTTTTCTGCAGCAAAAGGCTCTGACAATAAAGTTGACCCTTCAGCATTTACTGATTTATTTTGAGTAGTTATGTAAACAGCTCGCAGTGGAAGGCCGGCGTTAATTCGCCTACAGTTGGCTGGCGGCCAGGGTACGTCCTTCGGCACTTTCCCCGCTATCGATTGAGGCCTCCGCCGCGGTCGTCACGCTCTCGCAATCACACTCTTACTACAACATAATCTCTGAATTTTTACAGCCGTACCTTCTTAACGCCAAAATAATTCATGCCATGCCATTTAATTTGAGGCGCTTCAAGAAAAATGTGAACAATATTCTGCAATGCTTGTGGTGTATGCCCATAAGTGGCGTTGACTTTGAACCAGGTGGTCCATTTGCCTCATTGTCCCTTTATTTTATACTAGCTGTTACCCGAGACTTCATTCGCACGGCCATACAAAAAAAAAAAGTAGCCTATATTATCGTATAGTATGCCAAATATTATCAAAAGCAACCGGTAAATGGCACCGCAACAAACGTCTCCTCCTTTTGGGAGAAACGCCCCACCAATCAAAAATCGATGACGACAAAAAAAAAACTACGAAATTTTAGAACTGCGATTGTATAAAAATGTTTGTGCTCGTGAGTTCTACCGTATGCAGAACTATTAGTATTAGTTAGGATATAAAAATATTCGTTCCTTCACGTACGATCTTTCCAACCAATTTTGGGCATATTCGATTTTTATTAAGGCTTAAGACAAGCTACTGTTTGTCTGTAAAGTGCTCAGCGGCCAAGGTCCCAGCGCGAATTTGGCCTTGAAAATATATTCTATTTGGATTCGACGGCCCGCCGAGGAACACCGAAATATCTAGATTATATTGTCTGTGCTTGCCTAAGCTTGACACTCATACGTGAAGATTTGTTCGAGTTATTAAACGGTTATGTTTGGCATATAGGTACGGTAGTATTGATCAGTTATTATCATTAGACTTTTATATATAGAAGCAAAAAGTTATCAAGTGCGTGATGTCGTACATGTAAATGTATCAATGTTCCGTAACAATGTTAAGAATGAATAACTATTTGGCCGGGTTCTTAGCTCGCAAATTTGTAAGTATTTGCGGTTTTTCTGGAAAACTTTGTTAGACTTCGTATAAGTAATGCTACATCTCTTAAAACAGTTATTTGACTCCAGTAAGTTTTGATAATTTTAAAAGAAATTTGATTATGCGCGTTAGTTTAAATTCAATGTTTTTTTTAAACGCAAGATGAAACCTTGGGTGACACACACTCTCGACAAATAACTCGTCACGCTTCCCGCTATTATTCTCTGTTCCCACACAACTAACATCCAGACTCAGACCCAGACACAGACCAGCAGATATTTAAATTCATCATTCAAAGCCCAGCCGGGAATAGCAACCGAGACCTCCTACCAACTAAGCCAGAAGGCTCGTCAGTGCTTCCTTAGTTTAACATGGACATGTTAAACTTAACATATTAACATGTTTCCTAAATCGGTCTTGGACCTTATTATTGTGTTGTGTATTGTGTATTTCAATCTCAAACGATTCCAGGTAAGCGAAATCGTTACTAAGTTAGTGGACGGGTCAAAAGTTCATCGCAGGAAGACGGACGTAAATAGATCTCGATTTTATCCACGAAATGTCTGATACATTTTGTAAGTCGTATTTGTGGTGTTACGAATTGAAGCTCCCAATATATCAAAGGAATTCTCTACGATACTTGCGGTCAAATAAAATTGGAATCACTTCTGTCATTGGCTAAGTTCGAAATTCGTGATTATGGCTCAGAAATCTGATCAAAAAGGATTGTGACCATAGGTAATGGTTTTTAATGGCATGGGTGCCATTTGTCCGTATACCGTAGCGTCGTCGCTCCGTCCATAAACGGCTAGCGCTTATGAGATGGGATTTAAATTGGAAAGCATTGAACCGAGCGAGGCCCGCGCCAGGAATCGCCTCAGACGAGCGCCTCCGCCAATCCGCAGAGTAGATAATCTACAGACAAACAGCCCTCGAAGACAAGTTTTTATTTAGCTTTAGTTTTGTGATCTCTACTTGCTTTCTTAACAGCTGTTTACGAACATTCGGCCGATCACGCATTATCGTAAAATCACTTTAGCTACTTTACTTCGAAGTATTTCTAGTTCAGATTATTTGCTAAAATAATGTAGTGATATGAGCATGTAGAGGACGCCTGACGTCTATCCCCTTAGCATTAATTAAAATAGTCTAGTGCGTGAATCCATTAATGTCAGCGCTCCATGCGTACGTCGCAGACCATGCAGTAAAATTATGAGCAAATTATGAGCAGTTTCTCTGTAGGTATGCTGCTCTCTTGCGCCACAACGCGACACTTCTATCCAATCGAGCGCGCCGTGCGAACTTGCCGCTCGAGGAAATGCACGTTACGTAACACGCGCGACAATTTCGCGACTTATATACATAATACATGTATGCACGTCGAAGCGGTATATTTCGAACGAGGTCGAACATTTAGGTGGGCTAGTAGTATTCACGTGCAGTTAGCGAATATGATCCGTGTATGACGTCGGAGGTTTCCTCGAAGGCGCTTGCTACGCAATCTGAAGCAATGCTCCGCTATATTAGGCATCTATTACTTAAATAATGTGTTTCATATTGCCGCAGTTTCTCCGTTTAACGAGAAGATAAACTCTCCAATACTGCTCAGAATATTTATCTCTTCGAACCGCAACGACTTTCAAACTGGATGTATGATTTAACTCCCTATAGAATTCAAGAAAAAGCCTATTCGCCACGCGTTTCTATTCTACGTGGCTGTTTACGGAATAAATAATGATATTTTTACCCTCAAGGTGAACTTTTAATAACCGTTTCGTTTTTCTACGGGTTTGCTGTCCATGATACGTACGACCAAAAACGTGACTTTGAACTTTATGGCTTTGGATTTAAAACGGGGTTATATAGCCGTTGTATACTTGACGAGAAAATATCGGAATTTTTTGGCATACAAATACAGAGCTGGTTCGGCAATAGGCGCCATCATAGAGAATACGGGGTGTATTTTGAGGTTGATCAGTGGCAACTAAGTGATATTGCTGCTATTGTATTTTGTTTTTTCTATGGCGCCAAACCCGAAATCACGAAAACAAAATCGGCTGGTAATAAATTTTGTCGTGGGTCAATAAACTTTTACTATGGACCAGCTGTCTTTTTTTTCGCGGTTTCAGTTTTGATGGCGTAGTTTTATCTGCTAATTTTAGGATGCTCTGCCACTCAGGTGCAGCTCTCAAAACAAAAGATTTATAAGTCTATATATAACCGCGACTCCCCGTCCCCGGCTATTCACTAGCTCAATACACGCGCCCGTAGTTTGTTTACACGATTAAAATAATTATCAACCAAAAGTAGTCATGTAGTTGAGTGCGTTAAGCTAGCCACATCTCTAAGTGGCGTGTGAAACCCAGTCGGCATTAGAAGCGTGAAGCATACATAACATGGGAGGCATTCACATATGTGCGTTCGTATACAGACGTAAGCTTCCGTATGTAGGTGACTCACTCTTAAATGACATTTAAATAAATAGAAACTCTCTCTCTACGTCGCAATAAAGTTAACTTAACCACACAAAGTAAAGCTTAAGCCGCACAGAATCGCACTGTCACTATCGCACTCGTTAGGCTAGGTGTAAAAGCGACCATCGTGACCTTATCTGAGTGGTTTACCTAACTAAGCGCGGCGTAGGAATTAAGTATATTGTATCTCATCTGCGGAGTGAGACAGCTTCGGCTATGTACGTAGTTAAGAGTATCTCGTATTTGTGTCCATTAAATTAAGTGGCAAGAAATTTGCATCCAGATTGCACACAGGCCGCAGACGCGAGTGATAGAGTGCAATGAAGCGATTCGCTTTATATGGGAATTATTAATGGGTTTATTAACTCTGAACAGTGGGCTAGTGCGGCCCATCGCTTTGTCACCGCTGCCGACTGAGGCTGGTGTTGACAGTGAATTTGTATGCCTCAACGCGAACAGTCAAGTCGTTTGCAGATATTTTATACTTAACTCCGTTTAATGGTGTATTTTTTCTTGCAATTTTTCTAAAAGATAATCTCTCTTGTGTCAATCGACCTGTCATTGTCAGATCGCTTGAAGAATAAGCAAACTTCATAAAAATTTCATCCCAGATAGTGATATTTATTGACCGAGTGAAGCGAAGGTCTCAGAGTTTACTGGGACAAATCGGCATTTGTATGTATGTTTGTATGTTTGCGTGTATATTTGTCCGATGATAACTTGCGAACCGTTAATCCGATCTTCATTAAATTTTGTAAGCAAGTAGTTCATTTCAATATAATTTTTAAGTTCGAATATGAGCTGAATCGGTCCAGGGGTTATGAATCCCTATCGCGAGGTCTCAGTTCGCCGCGAACTACTAGTTTAAGAGAGCATTATCACCTTTATGTTATAATAAATAAAATTGTCCATCAATGAAAACAGCATAGAATATTATTAGAAGCTTACCCCCGAATACTAAAACGCTTATTAATTTTGACAACAGATTAATTCTAATGCTGCCTTTGTCTGGCACTAAGCAAATGACAAAGGCAGCAACAGACTTAATCTGTCGTCAAAGTTAACAAACGTTTCAGTATTCGGGGGTTAGAGTGGCGACAAAATAAACGCGAATTGACCACTAAACTTTCTAATGATCGATAGGCAAGGCGAACTATGTAAACACATATGTAAACTGACAGTGTGGTCGTACCACCTTCGACAAACGTAGCCTGGACTAAAAACTGACTGTTATTAAAAAAAACACTGTGGCTACCGCAACCTACGAACAAAAACAAAAACCAGCTGATTAACACAAACATAATTAAGAACAGTCCACGAACGGAATGGCGAACGCGCTGCCCTCTCGCGGCTTTCATTGCGGTTATTCTTTCAATGAACCGACTTCACCATTAGCCCGGAATGAAAGTATACGCCGGGGGATTAATTATAGACTGTACGTTCAGTTTATGGTGAAATATTAAACAGTAGACCTAGCGACAAGCGCACGGAAGTACCGACTTTTTTCCTCGTAAAGTTGTCTAAAGTCCGCGGTTCTAACGAATATCCTAGCCAAAAATTTAATGAGTGCCTACTCACATTTTTACATTATCATGATAAGAAATCTACTTGAGACATATTAGAACAATAATAACACACTACTTGTCACAAAACACAGTCGATTATATCCTCTGAACAAGGAAACCTGTGGAAGTGACATACCTACGAAAAAAGCCTGCCTAAATCCGTAACAAAACATGTCAAACCTAGGATCTACCATTCTAAAATTTGTCAATTAAACTTTAAATTGGAGGGCATTTGAGGGCATTGAAAAAAGGAACAAAAAAAATATTTTCATTACTTTTTGACTACTTTGTGGTTTTTGCCATGAATTTTTCCTATTAATGTTTCGGGAAGACTATTTAATGTTTGTGGTACGATGCATGTTCCAACCCTTACCTTCTTAATAATACGCGATTTACATTATTCCAATCCAGCGTTCGAATCCAGCGCTGGAATGCTACTGAATTAATATGAACAGGCACTGGAATGCACTGGATTCAGTGAGCGATCTAACCCAGTAACTGGATTTGCGGTCTAAGCCCGGCTTACATAATTCCAGTAGCTGTCCAGCGCTGGATTCAAACGTTTACTTGTCACTAGAGCGGTGTTATATCCTAACTAATATTATAAATGCGAAAGTAACTCTGTCTATCTGTCTCTCTGTCTGATGTTTGTCGCGTTATCACGGCTAAACGGCTGAACGGATCCGAGACTGATATAGGCTATTTTTTTTTTAGTAGGTTTACGCGAACGAATTCGCGTGTAAAGCTAGTCGTAGCCGCCGCAACATTTTCCCTACTACTCGCAGTGACGGCGCGTTACCTGCCGTTCCCAATGGACGCCTGTTTTACGCCACTACATAATGTTGTTTACGCTGAAAGGAAACGGCTACCGACTGCTCGCTTGCGCTCGTTCGATGCTGTGAAAACCTACAATGATAAATAAAAGCTAGTATGCACTTTCACGCAAATGCAATTGCGATCGTGGGTTGGACGAACGGTTACTCTTTATAGCCCAGTCAAGTTACCGGACTTAGTATGGAAGACCCGGATATAATTCATAACATTCATATAAAATTAACTTTTCTGAATAATTCTTTATTATTTTCTTTAGAAAATAATAAAGAATTATTCAGAAATATTAAAAGGAAACAAAACAAATAGCAGACAAAACAAAGAAAATTGTCTGAAAAGCAAAATAAATAATCTGTTAGTATTTTTATACATTAACCTAGAAATAAATAAACCATGTAGGAAAATTTAAAGTAGCGATTTTCCTACAACAATCAATATTAAATTAAGTTAAACAGTTTGGAGGTACGGAACATAGAATAATCATTTATGCTTGTGCCATAATGCATTATCGTCGCCGAAGACTCACTGCCGTGCTTACGATCGTCGTCTGAAATAGACTCTAACGTAGCGCAAATAGATACGATATTGAAAATTTTAAATTTGGGTCTGTTCCGGATACGCATTCCTTTTAATTATTGTAAATTGAAATGAGAGGTTGGTTCAACAATTACATACAGAAAAAAAAAACCTGTTACTCGTTACTTCCGGGTAAAAAGCCAATTAGACTGAGCTATTTATTGTTATAGATGTAACTTTAAATTGACGGGCACCTTTTATTGACCGAGTGAAGCGAAGATCTCGATAATGTTCGTAAGCGTGTAATTTTGTTCGACGATGGCAGTGGGCAGGCCACATTGTTCAAAAAACCGATAACCGAAGGGGAAGAAAGGTTCTTGCGTGACGACCACGAACCGGAAGACGCAGCGTCGGTAGGCCTCCCACTATATGACTGACGACATTGTAAAAGTCGCGATGAACCGATGGTTGAAAATGGCAGATTGTCGTTCAGTGTGGCGTAGATAATGTAAAAGTATAGTACAGTAGATAGTGATAAAAAGTATATGTGTTATTCCAGGGAATAAGCTACCTCCACACCAAATTTCATCCAAATCCGTTTAACCGTTACAGAGTTGAACGGGAACAAACACACTTACATACTTACACACAAACTTTCGCATTTATAACATTAGTGCGAAGTTATATTATAGGTTTCTCTTTGTTATGAAACCTTCAGAACTTACCACTACAGCTTAAAGCGTCTTTACTACAAAGGGTTTCTTGTAATTTCACAACAAAGTCCTCCAAATCGGTCTCTATTATTTATTTCAATTTCTACTCGTCGGTTGCTACGCTCGCTACGGTGCTTGTTCACGTAATACCAAACTTCTAATATCCAGATTAGTAACAAGCCGGTAATTACAACTAATCCATATATATAAAAGAACAAGCTCTTTTCTTGGAATCAACGCACTGACCAAACCGCTTATGATAGAGACGTGAAATTTTAACCCAATACTCCTCAAATGGTCTAAATGAACAACAAGAAACGGGTTTTGCGAAATTCCACCTCTAAAGGGCTAAATGGACCCCCAAAGTTGTATGGAAATAAAATATATTTTTAATGCTAAGCCAATTGAGACTCGGTTTCTGTATTAATTATAAAAAATAAAGAAGGCATATATCATGATTTTTCTAAAATCCACCCCTAAAGGGATGAAATGGGGTGCTTAATATACTGTGTATCTTAATACCTATGCGAGCGAAGCCGTACGGGCAAGCTAGTAATAAATAATTCTCGAAATCATGGGCTGGCAGTCTTATTGAATATGAGATAATTAGTACTTCGAATGTCTTTTAATTTAATATTAATTAAATAGCTCACTATTTTAATATTATTATAGCCCTACCTACCAGATACCTGAAAGGTAATTTGACTTAAATTTTTCTCGTTCATTATTGTCGAGAAATGACATAATATCGAGTGATCACACTTGACTGCAGTTCCTGTTCAGTCCAGTCCGGTTCGATTCCATATTTTGATAGTTATCTGTAGTAAACAGCAGGAAAACTGCAACCTCGAACGGGCTTTGTGACACAAAAATATATGGAGCTCTATAGAACGAAATGCAACATGCGCCCGCCGCTGTTCCATGGAGCGCCATACATTTTTGTGTCACAGCGCTCCATCCGCGCTCCCAGAGAGATTGCTATATCAAGACCCTTACGGTATACCCTTACTTGCGCGTTCACTTAGCTTGCTTATTCGACCGGCTGTATCGTATTAGTTTTTGTAGCGATATTGTTGTTCTCGTAGCACAGCGTAGCACTATGTAACTATCTAGCAGTACTGCAGCTGTTGAATTGATGTAGTTCTGTTATTACTTCACTAGTATATCTTTATTGACACTTCTATAGCTCTTGTACCATTTATGACGCCCTATTGATTAGGTGCCTTAGTTGTACCACTGTTATTTTCGAAACTCGTTGCAGTCATGTAGCATAGACATCATTTTAAATCGCATTTGCTCAAACGTTTTAATGGGAGTTTGTGATCTTTTGTTTTTAGTACACCTCGACAGAGAGGAGAGTATTAAAGAGAGGCTGCTAAATTTTACTTTCAAGATTTTAGATTTTGATGCATGTTTTTGTATTTTACAGGTATTATTATTAAAAGAAAAATAAACGTCGCCTGCCTCGTGTAGCCTATGCCACTCCGGACATAAAGAGGAATCCAAAGACACACTCGTCATAATATTACATTAAAAACCATTTCCTTCTTCTTGAACAACCGGATAAAACAGTAAACATATCAGAAAAGCGTATCACTCAATAGACGAATTTTTAAAAGAAAAAAGAAATGATAATATATTAACCCAACTGACAAATTAAAATACAAGACATTTGGCAACTTAATTTTATAATGTAATAATTACAAACATTTTATTTTAGCTGTCCTCTCTTCTAGTGTTGCTGTGCCCGACGAGGACCATTATGTAACTTTGTACTAAAATGTAAATTTTTTGACCACCATGTACTTAATGGAAGCAATAAACCATCCGAATCTGAAAACCAGATTCCATTGCGGTATTTGAATAATCTGTCCAGAGGCTTAAAAAATTTGCGCTCCTGTCCGCTTTGGTCGAGTTTTAATATTTTCACTTTTCATACTTGTGAAGGTGGGCTTAGACCAAACAAACATAGAACTATATATAGCTAGAACAAGAACACATAGCATCGATGTTTTTTGCTTGTTTGGTGTGAACGATAAATAGTTTTCATAATTTATACCAATTCGAGCAAGAATGACAACGAACAAGATCAGATCAGGCGAGTTTTTTTTTGTTTTTTTTTTTCCTTCACGCTGACTGAACGGAGCCAAATGAAATCTGTCCTTAAAAACAAGTTAACTATCATTGGACAAGTCGCTAGAACACAAGAACGCTTTGAAGAGGTCGTTCCGTGGAGCGACCACGTCGGAGGTAACTTTTCGCACGTTCGTGCGCCGTTTACATCAAGCAAGCGAGAATTGTTGGAAAATTCTATCACCGTGAACTACGAAAGAACGCTCTGTCCCTGTTTACACCAAAATAATTTGATGGAGAGGTAGAATGAGGTCGCTCATTTCGTCCAAACCCGCCTTAATATGGTATTCGAAACTTTAAAATTGTTCTTTGACAGTTTACTCTGTCCGTCACTGCTGTTAATAACAAAGCTGAAAACCAAAATAATTTGAAATTATAACTTCAATATTTTAGTGAGTGAATTCGACATTTGAAAAGTGCTCTTCAATAAGTTCGCGCAAACCCAAAAGCGTCATTAAAGTAAACGATTCTCGCGAGACGCTGAAAGTACGTGATTCGAAAACATAGTTTGTACTTATTGTCCTTGAAATAAACATTTTAATAGCTAAAGTTGATCCAAACAATCTACAATAAACAAATTAAATGCTTTATTTAAAACAATTAAGGTCGTATGCTAAAGTTCATCGATAAGTTCAAACGCTAAACTATAGCAATTATGAAGTTACTAGCGGCGCCCCGCAGTTTCACTCCCTATCGTACAGGAACCATTAACTTTGTCGGAATAAAAAATAGACTATGTGTTAATCCAGTGTATAAGTTACCTCCATACCAATTTTATTGAAATCCGTTCAGCCGTTACAGAATTGAACGGGTACAAACACACTTACATACTTACTTACTACCTACTTACACACTTATAGACAAACTTTCGCATTTATAATATTAGTCTGATTAAGGCTGAATGCCCTAAATGGTTATGATTGCTATTATATTAATCACTGCTATTTATTTGACGATTTCACATTCCCATTATAGCGTTTAACTTATGGGTTTTTATATATCGGTGGTAATAACAGACCTTGAAGTTTAAACCCTGAATTTATAATCAATCTCTAGTGTCTTTTCGTTGAAATATCGCGTCTAGTACAATATAAATAAGTGATTAAGAATAGGTTGTTTATTCTGTTTGAAAATGAACTCAGCAAAGTAAAGCCTGATTCGATCAAGAACCTCAAGTTATATCCGTTCTGACGATCCCTCTCGCTCCCGTGGCCGTGGGCGTCGGAGATTGCGTTCATTAGTGCACTGTATGTTCAGTTACTTTACTAGTGCCAGAGGCTACATAAGAATACAGTTTCACAACTTAATATCTTCTTTTAATTCTGATTCAGATGGTTTATTGTTTCCTTAAAGTACAAAGTGCCAAAAACATATCTACTCTTCTATTGAATAGTTATTATTATTTTTCCTCGAAGGATTTTGGCGTCGCACGTCTTATGCATTTGCCAGTGTCAAGTATACATAAATATTCTCAAGTGTTGTTAGATATTATCAAACAAGTCATAGTCACGGTCAAAGTCGAGCATAGCAAGTCATGGTTAAGTCCAAGTCATGCCCTAGTAAAGTGGTGAAAACTTTACTAGAGCCTTCTATGGAGTTTTGGAAACAACACGAAAATTCGCGTTTCACAACATTATACAATTCACCAACACTCGTGCATGTACACGAACACTTAACGGGTAAAAATTCACCGTTTTTACACATTAACACTCGAAATAACACAAGTTTTGGAAAATAATAAAATGACGCGACATGATTTCTTCACGTTCCCGCCAAAACTCCCATTGAATAGTTGTAGTATTTAGATCTTCTGATCGTCCGATTGTCTATCGTCTTAAATGCCGCCAACTGTTATTTGTCTAGTGAAAAACGGTAGAAGTTGCTTAACGTTCTCTGATTGGCTAGTTACACCACGAGTGCAATAGCTTTTTGAGGTCTTGATGTCTCGCTTCTTCGTGAAGTTTTCTAAAAAAACTCTAGAGTTTCTTCTCTCTCACTCTGCAAAAGGGTCCTAACAATTATTACATTACTGTAATCTGCCTGGGGAAGTACTACACCTTGCCAGATATTCAACCGCCAAGCAGTAGTGTGCTAACATTACTGTGTTCCGGATTGAAGGACGATGTTTCCAGCGAAATTATTGGCACATAGAGATTTAACATCTGATATCTCTGGGTGTCGAGCGCATTGCATTACCGCGCATAGTTTTGAAATGAGAATTTAAAAATTCTGTGTGGCACTGAACTTTTATGGGCAAGCGTGACGCTTAACATCAGGTGAGCGAATGGTCGGCCCGTCACACAGCACCATAAAAAAAAAACACCAAACTTCTTGAAGTTGCCTCCGTTGTGCATTGCATTTGAATCTTTTCTAAGTTTCCGTACTGTCGTACTATAGTGCAAGCCGAGTACAGTGTCTTGTCCAATTCCAAGCCGCAGTGGCGTCCGTCGCGGTCGCAGTGGTAATTATAGTAGCTACGATATCGTCGTGTTGCCACTTTAAATGTCATTGCGGAGCTTTTAGTGTACTGTTGCTAGGAAAATAAGCGCGATTGTTTTTCAACTTGATCGTATAGCACTAGCTTGCTTCAACTCACAAATATTTTTTATAATGCAACTGAGTGGCGTGGTCTAGTATGTCCTAAAACTGCAAACAGAACCAACGGAGTACGGGCAGCGTCTTCTTAGTAAACGGTGAGCGTTGTGCAAGCATCACGCTTTCCTATACTAATTCAGTGCCACCCAGACTTTTAGAAAAACTTGCAAAGCAATGCCTTGCACTTGTCGATAAGATATTAGTTGTTAAATATCCTTATGCAGTAATTTCAAAGGAAAGTATAACCTTCAATTTGGAACAGTAATGTTTGCACACTACTACTTGTAAAAGTGTGGTGTTTCCCCAGGCGGACTCTGCAAAAGAATCCTGTCACGACAAAACGTGATTTACTTCCTATTTTTACGTGATGACTTAACTCATAATTTTGCAATGCCCGAAATGTAGGACTAAAAGTCTTAAGTCCTTATATTACACTGTAAGATTGTAAGGCTCTATTATTTGTACACTTAGAGGCAAAAAAATAATATGAACACTTTGCAGTTTAAATACTATTTGTTCGCTGGTAGAACCTAGTTTACTTCGGCTACAATGTAGGTCGGCTGTCACACTTATGTATCAGAATTTTAATTCCAATCTTTGTAAAACGTTTCCAACAACGCTTCGTCAATCGGCATCGACTCTTGGCAAATAAATAACATTTTCAAACCGGTTCGATATCCGATACACCCCTACAAATCCTCTTTGTGCATCGTGGACGTAACCAGGGATGGTATCAGAAGGCTAAACCCTCCAAGAGGAAGTTTAAAGCTTTGACGTTTTCAACTTTGTGCTAATCGTCTTATTTGACTCCCGGAAATCAAATCCTATGTCCGTTAAGTCATTTTAAGCCTTATGTCCGTTCTGAACGCATCGCAAATTTTCAGAGTTCTCGGGGCGTACAGGGGTAGAGGGCTCACCACTGTTCGGATCAGCCACGAAGTTTGGCATGGAGTCTATAGTCTGTTTATCAGTGTCCGGATTTTATTCCTTTTTCTCGACCCGTATGGCTTTTGATCTTTAGCGTTCGTTTAATCGAGCTACTTTATCTGTCTTGTCAAACACATATTCGGGATATCTATTCTTACGTATGTGAAATATTTTATGGATAATTTTCTACTCTTTGATGTCTGATTACCCTATTTACCTTTTCCTGGGACCGTAAAAAAGCCCTCCTCAGAATGAGGATAAACGCGATGGTCTGGATCTAGATATTATACTGATATGTGATCTATCACACACGTGTTCCCTTTCGGAAATGTAAGTTGATTAGTTACACGAGGAAAGAAATAGTAGGAAGTAAAGGTAAAGGAAAATTTTGCCTGGGGAAGTACCACACCTTTGCCAGTTATTCAACTGCCAATCAGTATGCAAACATTACTGTGTTTCGAATTAAAGGGCAACGTTTCCAGAGTAATTACTGGGCATACAGAGATTTAACATCTAATATCTCAGGACGCTCGACAACGCTCGAGGAATAGTAGTGGATTGCCGCGCATGGTTTTGTTGAAGTTCTATGTTGTGGGTGACACGAGCAAGTCGCTCACCTTATGTTAAGCGTCACGTTTGCCCATAACAGTTCAGTGCCACCCAGAATGTTGAACTTCAACAGTTCAAAACTATGCGCGGCAATGCATTGCGCTCGTCACCCTGAGATGTTAGATGTTAAATTTCTGTATTCTGTATGTTCAGTAATTACGCTGGAAACATTGCCCTTGAATACGGAACAAAGTAATGCTTGCACACTACTGCTTGGCGGTTGAATAACTGGCAAATGTGTGGTACTTCCCCAGGCGGACTCTGCAAGAGAGCCCTACCACTACAAAAATATATCTCACATTGAGAAATTCCGACTGAACGAGAGATTGGATTAGAGGCAGTTTTTACCAACCTGTATGAACATCGCACAGTAAAGCAGGTTGGTCAAGGTGGACCTCATTTCCTCTCATATGAGCGAAATTCCCGACGTTGTAGATTGATGCTAAATAAAGTCAGAAAAATCGAATAATTGGAAACAGCTCATGATCATTTGACAAAGCAACAATCTACATAGTTGGTTTTTGAAGTAGACGATTTTACACACAAAAGTTGTTCGCGGGCGAAGTGTGAATAAAAAACTAGAACCGCTAGAACGGTTATTAGCGAGTGGGTCTGCGAAGTTTTTTGAGAAGTTAATTATCGGTCGCCCAAGAAGCGGAGCTCGGGGCGTTCTTTTTACCAGGGCAACTATTTACGTGTTCAATTACTACCCAACCACCTTATAGCCCAGATCTAGCCTTGTGCGTTTTTTTTGTTTCACACCTTGGTTTGGTGTTTGATGAAGCCGGTGATAAATTTGAGCAACGTTTTTAATCCGTATTGCCAAGGAGTGGAATAAACTGCCGGCTTCCCTGTTTCCTGACATCGTCGCTTACCAACAGGCGAGTTGGTGGTCAAACGCAGACATATAAGAGTTAAAAAAAAAAAAAAAAAAATTGAGCGATTGTTTTTCCCGCAAAATCTTTTTTTTTAATGTTCTGAAAGCTGGTTTAATCGAGTCGAGTTCTCATATTATTATTGTTATTAAGTTTGGCATTACAAACAGCTTCCGGAACAGTCGACATATTCTAAGCACAATTGTTGCTTCTACAAATGACACAACTATACTTCACACTTATATTTAAAATGCTACAGCTCTCTGACACCTTTATGACTTTTGCTCGACTAATATAAGGTTTGGACCGTTCTCTATGTGAGGGAAACTGACTGAAAATAGACACAGCTTTTATTAATTAAATAATATGCTCTAATACAAATATAGGGCAATACGGAAACTGCAATCTGGTTTAAGCAATATTGCTATACATTGCCGTGATAAATTACAATCCACAGCTGAGCTTATCTAAATTGGGTCGCGTACATCATCCCTGAGCGATGCGGTGTCGGCCATTGTGCGGTTTGAAGAGCTACATTTGGAATACCAATTAGGCGCGCATCAAATAAATTGCAATAACACAAACGGCCTCTTGCATTATTTCAGAGTAAAGTACCAAATAAGCCTCTCGCCGGTTAAAGTGACAAGTAACTAGTCATCATCATCAGCCTATCATATATCATAGATTATCATAGGTAAGTGATAGGAATCTATGATATCATAGATACAGGCCATCACAGCGCGGTCAGCATTGCAGCCCTTGATGGAGAAGCTTGATGACAACATTTACTCCTTTATTTTTACCGCGCGGACAGCAAGGGCTGCAATGATGACTAAGCTTGAAGGCCGAGAGCGTAGCTAAGCTTAGCTCGAGGCCGTCATAGCGTGGCCAGCAGTGCGGTCATTGCGGACCAAGGCTTGTATAGTGCTCTACTCAAACAATACGAGTCAATTAAATAAAACCACCTTAATAGGAATTTCAATTACATTTCAATTCAAACTCAAAATCAAAAACGCAATCGAGATCGAAATAAAATTCAATTATTAAATTTGTCGATTTTCCATTGCGCAACATTGTCGTAGGCAAGTTTTTGCACCTGACTACTTTTGAAATAAAACTCGACAAAATTGGATTTTCAAAGGAAATTGCTGGCCGCGAAAACACGGCAGTAATGAAATTCCATACAACTTTGCTGGCGCCTATTCCAGTAGCGCGGCAAGGTCGTCTTTGCTCAAAGGAGGTTGTCAAAATAATGACCACATCACGAGCTTTTTGGAGTAAAAGTATTTTGTAATTTAAAATTCTTATTGACACCATACTGGTACAGGCAAGCGTGAAGCTTACCATCAGGAGAGTGATAGGCTCGTCTTGGCAGTCACTGGCATAACTAATATTCAAACAGTTACAGCCATAATCTGTCTAGCGCCAGCGGTTGCCCTCATATAGGCTGTACGCTACACATTCGTAGATTAATTTATCCAAATGAGACCATATTTCACCGACTAAACGACGTAACACTAATGTTGCGTTGCAGTTGGCTCCTATGTCGTTTGTTACATAAAATTACTCATCTGAAACCACGTCAGTTCGGCAAAGCTTAAAAATATCGACATTGTATTTAACCAGCGACTAGACACAAGCACACAGTCTCAGTAGTTAATTAACCAGAAATCATGCTATACAAAATACAAAATATTTTACTGAGATATTTTTTTATAGGTACAGGTAAAATTTAGTAACCCTGCCTGCTGCTTTAGCGTTAGCTGTGTTGCAGCAGGCAGTGTCTTCCCAAAACTACAATATATTACGAAAAAATATGTATAAAATAAAACAAAACGATTTGAAAGAAAACTATAATACAAGTTAACTAATACAAAATAACAATAATACACTACTTAGGTCCATATACATAATACATAAATGAGGAAATAAAGTTAGAAAAAAATGTGTGTGTTGAGTGTATTTGTGTCATCTCTGCGATACACATGTCCTCAAAAGAGTCAGGGTTCGCAGAGATGGCTATTCTACTCTGGTTAAGTTATGTTGCTAAGCCATGGCAAGTTATACTCCTAGCGTCCTAAGGCCGATTCGCATCCAATTTGCCAGGAAACAAGATGTTTTCACTACGTCCGATGCATGCTTTCTCGGGAATGGGGCAAATAAAGATTTTAAGTCGGGCCTAGTGCCCTTTTGGAGAGCCTACGTAGGTTATGGTAGCATTATTCCTTGAGAGAGCAATATCCTAATTCTATTGTAATTAAGAGTCGTTATGCATAAATGTTTTTTTTTGTGTTATTGACGTAATAAGATGTTGTAGTATGTGTATAAACTTTGATTTAAACAAGGGACAAAAATAACTTTATTAGCATCTCGTTCTACGTGATTCCTATTCGGACAGTCTTAGTCGCACCTGATTAGTAACGAATGGTACTTGTACACGTTGCAAGAAATATGCTGACTTACGTGGACGACGTGCGAAAACAGGATACACGTATGTAATTAAACGTGCAACTGAAGTTCAAAGTTGCGCAGGTTCTGTTTGCATCGTGAACAAATGCCCATAGAATCGCATGCGAATTTACTCAAGCAGGTTCGACTCTTCTTAAATTACTTTGTAAAATTTATATAAATATTTTGATTTTGAAACAAGAAAAATGTATCGTAAAATTGTTGGTCATGTCTCGCCGTCATTACTTCCACACAAGCTCACTGTAAAATAAATTCTCGCTTAAAATAATCCCTAAAAAGGTACCCTTAGCTTTTTACGTCGTCCACTAAAATTTTATTAGCGCCGTCCGTTCTCTTGTTCCCCTAAGCTGAAATTATTGGCATTGCTGTATACCTCTGTAGGGAATATCAAATTCTGTCGCATAATTTTAAATATTTTGGACTAGTTCCGTCACGTTTTTCCAGTTCATCTAGAGTTAACCTTTCTTCACATCCATTTAAATACGTTTCGTGCCTAAACGGTTGCATGTATAATTTTAGTCCAGTTGTGAAGTAATTATAGTTGTAAAAATCTGAGAGTTTTACATTGAAAGCGATTTCAACGGCTCGTTTACTTTTTAAATGCTGTTAGTGAATAAATATTTTCAGCTCCCATTAATGAGTGCTGCGTTGGTCGTGCCGTGATTCAGAGAGCTAAGTTCAATTACATTCAGACTATTCAAAACATTTCAGGACTAAAAACTTTAAACAATTTCATGTTTCAACGATAATTAAGCCGACATAATATTCAACATATTCGAATAATCCCGAACAATTTCTCAATACTTTACTCCACACAATAGACTGATCGGTATATTTAGCATCGAACATTCCATTCATTGACTTCCACTGCCTAGGTATGAAACACAAGCGACCTGAATGCCAATCGTGGCAGGTAATCGATCCACTCTGATTTCACTCGTACGTTTGTTTATTAAATTTAGAATCGACTAAGTTCTTTAAAATAATGAAATTAATATTTATAAATGCGAAATGATAGGTATGTTATTGGTGTAAATAATTTTAGCTACCCTGTTCCCTGGTAGTTTACGACATTACCAATTAGCATGAATTTACTATTGAGTTATATTAAACTGAAACTGATCAATTGCGGGCGAAGCCACGAAGTTCTGCTAGCGTTTCTATATTTAGACTTACCGAAACATGTTTATAAATATTCTACAGTAAATATAAATAACAATTACACAGAAGGGCGTGACACGTTTCATTTGCGTATAGCCCCGCGTTGGGCGCCAACTCCGTGTTGGGCACCAAAACAAATGGTTATTGCTTGGCGTGTAGCGCGCGGCGAGCTCGATGCTTATTTCAATGTCACGGAATGACCGAGTTGACGAACCGACGATTATACCTACTCCTAGTACATTCAAAACTATGTGTGTAGCTAACAAGCATAGATAATCAGCATAATTTACAGTAAATCACTATTGCTGATTACTGAATACTGCTGATTGTTCGTGGTTGGATTGACGTGTAGTGAGAAATAATATTACATAAAAATTGGTGTCGTGATGGAGAAAGGTGAAGATTTGTGGATATCATAAATCGCTACAATTTCTTACAAACGTTATTCTGCTCAATGAATGTGTTTTTCTACAAACATCATTTTCGTCGTTTCTCTACAATGTCTAATTTCTACTGAAACGTATCGTTTAGTTTGTTTGAGTAATGACTCCGCGCGACAGCGAGCTACGAGTATATGTACCACGACGTGACAGGAATGTTCCGAGCAGAATTTTCATTCGCTGCGAGACTTGTAGGCATTGATTATTGTTCCTCGAAACGTACTTCTACAAAAAATCTATTTATTATGGTGGGAAAGAGCAGGCAGTAACGTAACTTTAAATAATATCATGTATGGAGAAGCTTTTACCAAAATAGTACATTGTTCACCGAGCGGAGAACGTTACCAATTACCAACGAGGTTGTAGTTTGCT
The DNA here is from genome assembly GCA_947579745.1 of Apocheima hispidaria. Taxonomy (NCBI): domain Eukaryota; kingdom Metazoa; phylum Arthropoda; class Insecta; order Lepidoptera; family Geometridae; genus Apocheima; species Apocheima hispidaria. The sequence continues at coordinate 2,960,006 of OX388157.1, forward strand.
TTTATACACAGTGATACATATATATACTACACTAACTGAAAACAAAAGACAAAACAAATTTAAAATTCAGATAAATAAATAAATCTAATGCAAGCAATCCGCGCATTCCTTAACTCTTTTTATAAAGCATACAGTATCATTTTGCGGACTTGCTGATATAAACTTTTTATTATTTTGGTATTATTACAGACAATATGAGAGAAATCCCGAAGTATTAAAAACACGCGATCCTTTTTCTGCCCCTCAGCACTTTAACAATGGATTATCCCGCCAGCGTTTTTGTACGTAAGTAATGACGTAATAGTCCTGCATATTATCCTGCTTTACATATGGCTGTTGAACATGGACATGCAACAACGAGGCAAGAAGATACAAGCAAGCCAACGCGCTATGGACAGGAGCATTGCGTTGTTATCCAAGAACAGGACACAGCTACGATTATGTATACGTTTATCTCATTTTTCACGACATGAAGAGTAGAGAATATTTTATCACGGTGCGCATGGTAGCCCTGGACGCGACGTGCCGTATACTTTCGGTTTGACACCGTGTAGGTAAATTTTACAAAAGGATTACAAGACCATGTAGTTTCAAAAGACTGAGCAGAAGACTGAATCGTTATAACAGCGACAAAAAGACCACAAAATTTATTTTTGACAGCACGGCGAGTAGCGGATAGGACAGTTTTTCCACGGTCCATTGAAAACATCTGTCCGGCCACGTAATGCGTTTTTGAACGGGACTGCAGTCCGCGCATATTTATAACCGCTTTGAACCTTAAATGTAAGGTTTAAGATACAAGATTAAATGGCTTTTTAATCCTCCTCCTCCCCTATAACCCTACGATACGCTGACCTGATATTATTACAATTGTATTTATAGCCATTACTAGACTAGTTCTAAAACTGGTTATTCGCTCCGAATTGTAACATCCCGACTCCAGTGTCTTCACAGCCCCTTGAACAATTCCGCTTTGTTTTTTCAAACTTTTACTTTTTTGAATTAGAGAAAAAACAAATCAACGGTACTCAATTTATCGTCGGAAAAATAAATGAGTATACACAAATAGATACGAGCATAATTACAAATACAGAAACGCAGGTTTATTTCCGTAGACTGCGACTACACTAATATACCCTGGTGGCATCGGTTCAAGACGGAAACTTGTGACTTGATGCCAACGCAATACGGCTCTATACGGAAGGCACGTTGCTTCACGATTTTTCATCGATGCATGTAGCCACAAAGTTTGGCGCGCATACTACCGGGACTCTGGCATTGTGTAGTTACAGACGACCGTGAATACCAATGATCCAGTGACTCGCCGCGGCACGAGTTACTAAATTCACTTATGTCATATGCACCCTGCGCGTATGATCTGAATACATAAACTCCAAAATTTGTACTGAATGCAAAATTCAGCCCCTGCTCCGCATTTGAAGTAAAATTTGACCATATATTGTGATAGAAATTAAAATACACCATGTTTCGTGATGATAGGTGAAAGTTGTGATAGGTGGATTAAAGCTGCGACAGAATAGCGGCCGAGGCAAGTTAGCGAAGCATGGTCGTCCAGCGACATGACACGAAATTATTTAATTCATAGACCGAATCTAAACTTAATTAACAAAAAAACGAGGCAGATGACGTAATAAGAGAGTCCTTACTTAGCAGTGCGATAATATCGCTCCGGTCGTCAGATTTATCTTATCTTTAATTATATCCACTCGGATATTCCGTCTGTAACACGAGCACGACCTTAGATCATAGCACTAAAACATTATCCTCATTAGCCTCAAAGGTTCAGACTGTGAATCTCGGCTCTTGTTAGCACATAAACGTCAGGAATCTCTAAGCAGTGTCTTGGATTGTATTTACAGAGGATAATGAATACAGAGAATCAGATCCAAGCGCAAATCTACTGGTTGTTTATCACATGCGCAGCGTGCGCATTTCGTGCGCACGTTCGTGCAAGAGATTATCGGATTCTTGGACGATAGTCATCCGCTGCACGCACAAGCACACGTCGTTACGCATGTCGTGAAGTTCCTACAGTTTTAAGAGTACTTTAGTAAGAACTGGTTCTCGGAAAATTTTATATTGCAGACATTACTGCGTAAGTAGGATACTAAACTCCTGTAAAAGCCTCTGTTAGGACCTGGGCATAAAAGTTTTTAGTACGAAATTGCCAGTACCTTAACCTTGACCCTCAAAGATCACTTTAAGCGCCCAGCTAAGCTTTTGTAAAAGCTCATTTTATTTCAAGTAGGTATTTAGTTAAACAATAAGAATATTCTGGAAAAAACGCGATATAATTTCAATTGTTTTGATGATTTGACCTCGACGGCCCAACAAGGAGGAAAATGTTTTTTCGGCTGTGTGTATATATGTCTGTGTGTTTCTATATTACCTCCTGTACCCTAAACGGCATTAAAGATTTTAAACACAAATCTAACGAGACCGTTAGATTTGTCTTCATATCCGGAGAGTCATCGGCTACTTTTCACAGTCGGGTATTTCGTTTTACTTTTATAATAATAATAATGATTATTATACTTGTTATCATCTCAATTTTATTTTTACAGGTAAGTTCCTTGCCAAGTACATCAGCTGAGCAGCTCTTTGGATAAATAGGAGGTAATAGTGACATTGGAAAATTGCGGGCAAAACCGCGTTGCGCAGCTAGTAATATAAATAAACATTTAAAAAGACATTCCCGGGTCAGCACGGTCGGTGATGTGGAAACGATGATATCCGGGGATTGTCCCGGACACTTCCGGGCTGCTGCATGCGGGAGATAATGTGCCCTGGCTTTGGTTACAGGATGGACTGGAAAAGTACTTATTGACTTAGTTTTAACTTAGTTTTGACTTAGTTTTAAGATGTGCCCTGGCTTTGGTCACAGAATGGACTGGAAAAGTACTTATAGACTTAGTTTTAAGATTTGCCCTGGCTTTGGTCACAGGATGGACTGGAAAAGTACTTATTGACTTAGTTTTAAGATGTGCCCTGGGCTTGGTCACAGGATGGACTGGAAAAGTACTTATTGACTTAGTTTTAATGGACTTGTAAAAAATTTTACGTAAAGATAACAAAAACAAAAAATAAATTTGGCGTCGATTTTCAGATCGGAGGGATAAGCCAAAAGGTTACTTGTAACACGCTGGGATAAGCTTTGTCAGCTGCGGTAGATTGTGAAAAGTTGAAAAAAAAACATCACTCATTGCAGATTATCGGCTATCTTCATTTCAAAAACCTAACCTATCAAAAGTGATAAGAATTAAAGTTTTTTTACTGAGCTTTTTTACAATATACTGCTGCTGGCACACACTAATCTCAGCGTGGAAAAACCTGTTACACCCTAACTAATATTATAATTCAGAGGAATATAGCCGCAGTCGTATCAGGACCAATAAAGCTTCGTAGAATGAAAAAAAAAAAAAAAAAAAACAAGTAAGTGAGCTCGTAAAAATGAATACGTTCGTCTCGAGGAAAAAACTTCGCTTGCGCGATACAGAACTCTCTACAATACAATTGTCCAATTGTTCATACAAAACGTCAACAAATGCACAAAAATGGATCAACGCTATCTAAAGAACTATGGAAGTGACTTTCTCTCTGTCTGGATGTTTGACGCGTTATCACGGCTGCACATCTCAATAATATTTGATAAGGAGTTACTGTATATCACAAATACGGACATAGGATACTTTTTAAGTCCACGCGAACGAAGTCGCGGTCAACAACTAGTAATATATAAATGGATGCCAGGTTCTATAGGAATTAATTAAATTATATACGAACATTGCTTCAAAACACGTTTCTTGAGTTTTAATCTTACTATATAACTAGATTCTAGATCAAACAAGATCAGTTGTGTGAATACTTGAAAATGACGAACGGAATTTTACTCGCACCTTTTACCGCACATAATTAGATGATATCGGCTGCAGTAATTGAGGTTGTTTGTCTGTCCCGCATTACTTCGTCTTATTAAGTTAATCTTGATTCCGAGTGTAGTGGTAATGTTCTCGTTATAATTCTCTCCGGGGGAGTGCGGTCTAAATAATTCATGAGGATAGTCATGAGACGCGCGTTTCACGTGTGCGGACCAAGGACGTCAGTGTGTTGCCACTTGCCACCAGTGACGTGTTTTAAAAATTGTGTCGTAAAGCCTGATTTAGGCTGTTATTATAGTCGGAGTTTTTAGATCGACCTCTGACATCGTAACTTTTTTCTACGGTGAGGAGACGAGTTACTCGCTCGTCTGATGTTCGCGTCAAGCTTCCCCGTCACAGTTCAGTCACAGAACATATAATACTGCTATTAGTGCCACCCGAAATTTTGAACTTTTACAGTCAAAACCATGCGCTCGTCGTCACTCTTAGATATTACATGTTGATCTCATTATATGCTTTTTGTGTCTGTTCTAGATTTCTAAAACAACAGAGATCTACAGCTTGACGTGTCTTCCCAAATACCGTACGTTTATTTTATTCATTACAACTATTATTACAGGATTACATCTAGTTCTATCTATGCATAAACTACAATAGTGTAGTTATGTCAACATTTTAACTATAAATATAAATAAACTATACTTAAGGGGGAGATAACTATACTTTAGGGGGGAGGCGTTTGTTCAGCAGTGGCCGTCTTCTGGCTGATAATGTAAACAATACTAAGAGTGCTAATGCCCTTAGAGAGATGCGTAACTCTATTGTAGTACTGATAAGGACGTGAGATGTCGTTAGTCCGCGACATGATCGCGACAATTTCAGCATGACTTGAAACAGAAACCCAAGCTAATTCATTCATAATCGCACGGAGAAAAAACACGACTTGTTTTGAATATTTTTGCATTAATAACATTACTAAAATCATTAATGTTATACTTTATCTGCAAAACTCGCTAGGTGCTCAAAAGATGGCGTTGAAAACATTCTTTTTGAAAACATATTTTTTACATTGTATATTGCAATCTAATTTGAACTAATAAATAGCGAACATTTACTGATACTATGTTTCTATATTAACCATATTTACATTGGCATTGGACATTAGCTTACTAAATACGTAAGCACCATCTAGTTTTAAGCAGATTTTTCGGGGTACACTTTTTTTGTATAAGGTGGTTATTCTTCTCGTGTAGATTTTCTTTGCTATAAGAAATTAGTCCAGAATTTAAAATTAATGCAATTTCAACTAAATTATTAAATTGCATGTCTCGTGGTGAATCTGAATATACCGGATCGAATGTTGCTTAACTTTTTTTAAACTAACTAGTTGTCCAATGTGACTTGCGGTGCTGTTATTGTTGCGTTTGCTATTCAATGTTGAATTGAATCTACTCCCAGTTACGTTGTACAAGCAAACATGGGATTCAATTAAAGTTTGCGCTGTATTCCAGCTTCCAGCTCGCAACCAAAGATAAATAAGTTTGTCAAAGCATCTTTGTTCCGAGATAATTTGTACAAACACGACTTTGATTTGGGTTTTCTATTGTAGATATGAATTTCTCTACTTTTGATAAAATTATTTTCTTATATTTTGCTCGACCTTTAGTAAAGGGTAATTCTCAGTGGATTTGTCGCTGAAAACGTGTTTTGAAAGGTTTCTGGTGGCCTACAACTGTAATTTAATGATTTGGTACAGAGTTTAAAAAAGAATTATGACTTGAGTACGATAACATATTTTTTAACTCCCATTCAAAACTTGATTATACACCCAAAAGTAAAGTACAGAAATGGAGATCACAAAAGGGTTTCAGTTTCAGGCTTCGCTTAATGTGTGATACTCCTAATAGTTCCAACTAGGTACTGTAGCACGGATAGGCTAGTCATGTAGAAGCTTGTAATTCGTCAGTCTGTCGGTGGCAGAGCGGGCAGCCCCGTGAACCGACCGTAGTTTAATTTGCTCGCCCAAGGTCGGCCTTGGACTGACTCCCAGGGCGGTTTGGATAACATACGGTTGCTACGTAGTTTTATAGATGTCTAAAGTAGATTGTTATTGATTAGTTAAGGGTTTTAATCTCATTGGAATTTGCAAACATTACTAGAAAAATTTAATCTAGTAAAACGTGATTTGACTAAACTAGTTTTTAATGTTTTTCTTATCCCTAGCTGTTCGTTATCATCCGAGAGCTATTCGTATAACTACGGATTCGACGAAGTCTCCACTCTCGTCATTTCTCTTTAGCAGATGCATAGCTCGGATTCCAGGATTATGTTCGGGGCAATAAGTTCAAAGAGGTCCGGATCGAATTCAGAAAATACCTAAGTCCCCGATAAAGTACTTGTTAGTCATATACAGAAGACAAATTCTAATGGACATCGTGTTATATCGATACAGTGTTGTGTTTAAGCTGTTCTCCCGTTGTGTTATATCTGCTTGTTGTTTGAGCAACATCAATCAATCTTAATGTATATTCATGATGTTTTAATTCAGACCCAGCCATGTATCATTAATGTGCTCGGGCCTGTCCCCAGAGATTACATTTGTTTTGATAGTTATTTAGGTATAGCGTTCGTCGAATTCGGGTATATTTGCTATGTTAATGTGGATTATCTTCCATTACGTGCCTACCGACTGCTTACAGTAACTGCTTTTGTCATGTTTTCCTTACATACTGTTTACGAAATTTCAGGTATTCGTCGCTATTTTTGGATGTAAAATTAAATTTCTTATTCATGTTCAATGAATTGGAAATGTCAAAGTTGTTACCGTCTTATTTAGCGAAGTCATCTTGATTTCAATCCTTTTGTAGAGTTTTTAAGGGTTACACAACTTTCTGTGCACTTGTGATCTTTAGCAGTTATAAATAAAATCTTAATTGAAATAAAGAATGCATTCGATTGGACTCGCAGACCCTCGACCCGATTCCAGCGCGAGGTCAGCTGCATCTGAACTTAAACTAATCGATTATCTTTTTCTTAGTTTTAGTTTTAGGTCTAGTTTCCAACTATGTGTGAAATTTGAAATTAATTGATATTGACACTCGGCTGTAAAGACAGAAGGATTTTGAGGATTATATTCGAGATTGTAAAGTCTATTTTAAAAAAGCAGTTTCCACTTTAGTCCCTTGTTGGGCACCAACAAGGGACTACATGTTTCATGTTTAAAATGTCTCTAGCACTAATAACCACGTTCAATTTTGATGAGAAACGCTTTTAAAATTATACGCGTTTAATTTTAATGAACTAAAATGCACAGCAAACAGCCAGTGAAAGTTGCAGAAAGTCTGTATAGAGTCCGACCGACCCACATTTCATTCCTGAACAGTGTCGGATGCCGGAAGTGGTGTAATTAGGTATCAGTATAGACATTATTCTAATATGAGAATTTGGCGCCGACAGGCGCCAGCATTTTGCGGTTTCTAGAGATATTTACAAGTATAGTAAGGAAATAACATGTCTTGAAATTATGAATGACAATTTATAATACTGTGTTATTAATACATTATAATTCGAATTTTGGATGAATGAATAATAACGGTGCGTCATGTGCCTTACAAAATTAGAACGTGTGCCTTACCGCCAGGAAAATGACGTTTATATCACGTAATCCAAAGAAAAATAGTTATGTCTTATGCAAAGTTCTTTTTTTTCGGTAGTATTTGTACTAAATCCCGAGCGTAGCGAGAGTTTTAGAGGTACGAGACGCAAGCGAGTAAAATGCTAGGATGATAGAAAGTGAATTGAATAGAGAGAAGAAAATTAAAAAAAAGTTTTTTTCCTGCAGTCCTGCATTCCTGATGGATTGGATTGTTCTTAAAATGAGGACTAGCGGTATAGAAAATTATTAATTATAGGTTCGAATTTTGAAAACGCTCTCCACGCTTGCATATAGAATGCTCTTTTACACTTAGATTTCATCAGATATCAGAGATTGTGATAAACAGAATCTTTTCGAGCCGCTGAAAATAAAATTTTCTGTTCCCTCCTGATTATAAATAGCAGCGAAAAGTTGTGCAAAATGTCGCCGCCTGAATAATAAAGGAAACAATTTGGCAAATTGCTCCTGACAAATTCCACAGAGAATCCCGTTAACCCCCTTGTGCACTCCGTGTGGAAGATATATAATATTTTGCCATGATTTGTCCTGATTTCCTTCAAAGGACGAATGAGAGAAAACGTGAAGATTTTAGTATTCAAGCTATGTTCGTTAGGTCTTGTCTGTTTTGCTAGTTCTTAATAATATTGAAATACAAAGCAATTTGCTCACCGTTAATAGCTCAAAGTGAATATGAATCTGAAAAATGTACCGTGGCTTAGCGCATAGATAATGAAATTTAAAATTATTTTACTTATCCTTAGCTAGACATAACTATGACTAAGTCATTTAGTATTTTGGGTTTAAGAAATTGAGGCTTGAAAACATACTACTATTACACTTACTACTACTATTATTATTGCTATATACTGACATTAATTAACAGCGTTTTCTAGACCATCATTATATTATCAGCCAAAAGACGTCCACTGCTGAACATAGGCCTCCCCCTTAGACCGCCACACCTACCGACAATGTGCCACTTGCATCCACCGGTCGCCCGCGACTTTCACAATGTAGTCGGTCCACCTAGTGGGAGGCCTGCCTACGCTTCATCTTCCAGTTCGTAGTCGCCAATCTAGAACCTTTCTTCCCCATCGGCTATCGGTCAAGATCATCCATTGTTTAAATTAACTTCTGCTTCCGAAAGACATGTTGGGCCCTTGAACCCTCGACAATGTTTTACACTAAGCGGCGCCGCAAATTCTCCTGACTCCGGTACAAAAACGGCCTTTATTATCTTTTGCTTAGAGATAACTGTGTGGGGGAACTCTTAGGCATTAACATGATATTTTTATTGAAACTTTCCTCATAACGCGGCTATGCTTGGAGAAATTTACGAGCGTAAGAAAAAACTTTCCACATACGTTCGTAGATCTTGGAAGCAAGTAGTTTTGTATATGTAAGCTGTTATAGTTTACTAGTTGTTACCCGCGACTTTGTTCGCGTGGACATAAAAAAAGTATCCTATGTCCGTCTTTGTGATATACAGTAACTCCTTATAAAATTCTATCAATTCCGTTCAGCCGTTTAGCCGTAATAGCGCGACAAACATCCAGACAGAGAGACAAAACCTATAATTCATTAGATGGCGTTGATCCATATATTTGTACATGTTTTGACGTTTGACTGTGGACTGACAGTTGTAATGTTCCGAATCGCACGAGCGAAGTTTTGTCCTCGAGATGAACGTATTCACTTTTATACCTCGAAGCTTTATTGGTCCTTATACGACTGCGGTTATATAACTCTAAATTATACTATTAGGCAGGATTGACAATGCAAGCAAAGAAAAGCTTCAAAATTTACTTGTTTTTTTAAATCTAAGATGTATGGTACGCTATATCTGATGTCATGTCCTTTTGTGATGTCAGTAAAGTGTTATTGTATAGAATGGTACATACTGAGCTGTGAGTGGTCCCTTGCGGTTGCTCATTTCTGATGTGGAAGTATTTGCATTGCTAATTGTTTCAAAATCTCTTCTACATTGCTTTCTGTGTAGCTGTTACCAATAGAGAAAAGCCTTTATTATCTGAACCCCGATATTATGTCGTATATCGGCACTGACCTAAATGTCGCCAAAATGTCAAACATGTCGGCTATTACTGACAGGGCCACATTAGCGGACTGCATATATATCTCTACGTACACGTTCCATTGAAACAGGGTCACTTGACTGAAAAGATCAACCAATAACAAATCAAGAAATGACAAAATCAAAACTTTTAAGAGTACTCCGTCCACGTAGAACGTTTTAATTTTGAATCTCCGGGGCAACAACAATAAAGCAGTCGTTGAAGATGAAAAAAAATCAAAGCTGATTTCAACTTAGGGATAAATTGAAATCAACTTTGAAGATCATTCAACCAATACATTAGAGTATAAGTATCACATAATCTACATCATTGCACACCCCGTCGTCTACCTCTTCTATGAATCCTCTCCATCCTATGGTTGCCTGGAAGAGATCACTTTCAGCGATAAGGCCGCCAGTTGTTACACTACTTTTTAAAGTCTGTTTATAAATTATGTAAAATTTGTGTGAACAATAAAGAGTTAATCTATCTATCTATCTACATAATATTTGAGCTTGGAGTATCTGTATTCCATCTCGGACCGAACGAATTTGAGTGATAAAACTAGTAAGAAGACAATGTTCATATCAATCATTGTGTGTTGTTCGGTGTTGTATTTGAGACGTCGAAGGCCGTTCTTTAGGGGTGACATCATTATTCTCTTACTTATAGAACCAGAGCGTGTTGACGCGCCATTGAGTCCATAAACAGATTTTCATGTACAAATGTACACAATAGAACCATGTACGAGTATAATGGTGTGTGAAACATGTAGGTTGTAAGGGCGTCATTTAACGTCATTGATAGTGACAGGACATCTATTATCACATTACCTATAGTGTTATTGAAGCTTTTCTTAATAGCTTTATTATTAGGCCTGTTTATAGGTAGAATTATTAGTAGCGATGATAGTTCAGCGGTAGGCATGCTAGGTACACGTGTGGGTTCATATCCCAACAATGAGCTTGAGGTGCTGGTGAAGGTGAATACGTGAGGTAACCACAGCTTGATGATAGTATACTTTCCAGTACTCGGATAAATACCACCCGTGATCCGGCTCGCTTGAAAGCAAATCCTGGCTAAGCATGTTTCTCTGACCTCAAGTTCAAACGGCTAGCCTGTCAACCGTAAATAAATATGGTAAGGAAACACATAGAATCACTGAATGTTTCCTTTGCTTTATTTACCAATTTTTTTAAATAATTTAATTATTTGTAAAGTATTTATTGGGTGCTTGAGTATTTTGCCAAACAAAGAAGAAGCACGCTGCGTTGCTATGGCGATCACGACCCTTGCCTAACCGCGGCATACAGACTCTAAAAGCCTCAAGATCACATCAGTTCAATGTCATTACCCCCATTACTCTACGTCTCTCCCCCGCTGTAGCAGCGTCGCGCTGTAGCTAGTTTATTTACGGCTGTAATAGCTTAGCAAACACGCAATAGTATAATAACCCTCATATGCATAAACCCCTGATAAGCTATAACTTATAACCTAATTTTAAATTCAAATATTTTTTGATAAAAATAACGGACTTCATCAGAACCATAATTTGCTTCGTCACAGTCGCTTAACTATCATAATCAAGATTATCTTGGCGCCACTCGTGAAGTACATATCATTTAGGAATTCCGGTGGCCATCTGTGGTCTTCTTCATCAGTTCCACTTCACGACATGATACTTTCTGAATGCATTTTATTTTATTTTATAGAATATGGATCCCCAACAGAAGTTACACATTATATATTTACATTATGAAACATAGGCATCAAGCTGGGTGCACCCCCAATTACAGGAGACCGCGTCGTGCTCATGGAGGTTCGCCTAGACTAAAATGAAAATATTTTTTGCCGCTGTAGAGTACAAAACAGTTTATCATATTTGCATATGCTTGACTTCTTGATGAAAATACTAAAAAAACTAATACATATAGTAGCTGTAGCTTAGAGTTCCCTCAATTCCTCATGGATCCCATTACTGGAACTGGAGTTTGATACAAATGGATTCAGATAAAAATTATATTCTTTCAAATACAAAAAGACTGAGACGGATGACGGAGTTCTGAGGTAACAAACATAAAAACAATATAAAAAAACGGATTCAGAACCTCTTTGTTTGGAAGTCGGTTAAACTATAACTTTAGCTTGAAGAAATTCAAACTATCTTGCTCGAAGCGGTTTCTTTTTACTTTGAAAACAAAGCGACACCGCCGGCGCCTTTCAAGGCTAAAGGCTTGGTGTTCGAAGTGAGATAGGCCCTGCACCGTTCGGCCGAGTGGGTTGAGCGGGTTGAGCCACGCGTCCGACATCCATAATAGTAAAAGAAAAAGAATATTTAATAGTAACATTACGCACACCAGTTAGGCCGCAGAATACCCAATAACTACTACTTAGGAAAAGTAGTATACTTCGGCTAGCGTGGCCGAAGACGAGAAAAATCGTCATATATATCAACCAATCACAATTACCATTACCAATTTTCGACTAATCATGCGATAATATTAATATAATTTGACTGCCCCGGTGGCTCAGTTGGTAGTGAACCTACCTTCTGTGTTTGGGGGCGTGGGTTCGATTCCCATCTAGGACAAACATTCATGTGATGAATATTTGTGTTTGTTCTATGTCTGGGTGTTAATATCTATATAATAATGTATTTAAAAATATCTATGTACTTATATCAGTCTCTGGCAGCCATATTACAAGCTTTGCTTAGTTTGGGGTCAGATGACCGTGTGTGCAAAAATGTCCCAGATATATATATATTAATAATGGCCATCACCATTTCGTCCAATCAGGATGCAATAATAATAGCATGCCCTTGAAAACACTGAACATACGCTACGGGACAAAAATATTATAAGTTTATCCTTTGTCTGCATGAGTATCACTTAATCTGTGGGAAAGAGACATATATCTAGCCGTCTATTTACTTCTCAGTCTACGAGCTACTACTTGCTTAGCCTCGCGTGTTATTCAGTTAGTAAATAATTAACACCTCGCCGATCACATAAATAATGCACTGCGACCGAGTTACCAAACTGTCGGCTTCTGCGCAGAAACTGCTATTTATTCTATCACCTCTTAGTAGTGACTATTATGTAATCTACGGCTCTGGGTCTCGTAATTACTTGGACGTGATTAATATCGTTAGAACAGGACACGTCCCGCTGCGAAGTTTGACGACACTTGGTGTTGTGGCACAGGCGACAACCTCAGAAGCAGAGTTGAAGGCTCAGCACTTGAAATCAGCACCGATGCACATCTAAAATGGTAACTGGACTTATTAAAGGTCTAATTTGATTAAAATGTGATTTTTAGGGTTCCGTAGTACCAAAAAGAACCCTTATAAGTTCGTAATGTCCGTCTGATTATCTGTCTGTCTGTCTGTCTGTCTGAATCCTTTACAGCATTATAATTTCCAAATTTATAAACTTACATGCACGAAAGTTTGCAAAACGATAGTCTAAGTATATACCTAAAGTTTCAAAAAATAAAAATAATTTATTTTTTTGTAAAATAAGGGTAGCTTGGGCAAAAATAAATATTTCGCTGAACCCCATCATATGGGGAATAGGTTAAACAATTTGCAAATAAATAAATAAAACAATATTGCATTCCATGGTATCCCCGAGAGAGAATCCTAGTATCCTAGTGACTATGAATGTTTCTATTATTTATTACCTATTATTATTTATTATCTTATTAATGTATCTATTAGAATGGTTGAGTCGTGAAAAGGTAAAAAGTAGTCAGCTATAGTTTCCACGTTTTTTCGACTTTTATTAGTGCGAATTGTGTTGTTGAAAGGTCAGCAGTACACCGAAGCTAGTTTCCCAAAAGCCCGTGACTTTTAAAATGCTGGTTTTACAAACGTGGCTGTGACCATTTAACACGACCAACGCTATCAACATCCACCGGCCGCAGTGTAAAAATATGTAAAGCCACCGTACAGTGTTATGTCAGTATATAAAGTTGTTTAGTTTTGGACAGATAGAATAATTATTCCTATAAGATCATTAGCTACATGCCAGAAGTCGTCCATAGCTGAACAAAGGCTCCAATCCTTAGAGCCAATCCTTAGAACGTCAATCTGCCGTTTGCATCAACCGGTTGCGCGAACGGAGGCCCGCGGTAAGGTAGAGCTGCCAACAGGTAGACCGGCGACATTGTAAAAGTCGCGATCTGCGCGGCACCATGCACGTCCCCCTGACCTACGTACATGGCGTGCCCTTCCTCGTGTTCTCCTCCTGGCTGGCCCGGAGGAAGAAGAAGAGCAAGCGACACAAGATGAGGCCCGCAACCAGGAAGAAAGTAACACCAAGCCCAGAAGGCCAACCCGGTCTAATGACGACGAGGTTGTTCGAGGCGCCGCCCGGCTCGCGCTGTGCCTGCCGCTCACACCCTCCACCGTTCCACGGGGGTAGTTGCCCCGGCGCCCAGCCGCGGTAAAGAGGTGCCACCTCGGAACCGCTTCCGTTAAGTTTTGCAACCGGTGGATGGAAATAGCAGATCGTCGTTGAGTGTAGCGCGGACGCTCAGTGGACGAATCCTGGTTCATGATGAGGATGATCCGTCTAATTGCAAGGTAAACAAGATATAGGTAGAAAAACTAAAACCCGATTACGTTCTTACGTCACGGCGAATTTTTGCTTGAAAAATCATAACAATATGACTGTATATTTTTGAGCCCTTTCATTTGACACACAACACGGCATCATTAAAATAAAGTAGTTTATGGATTTATCCCCCGAATACTGAAACGTTTGTTAACTTTGACGACAGATTAAGTCGATTGCTGTCTTTGTCATTTACTTAGTGCCAGACAAAGGCAGTATTAGAATTAATCTGTTGTCAAAGTTAACAAACGTTTCAGTATTCGGGGGTATGTCTTTTAGACGGCGCCATATTTAATCAAATATGACGTCGCATAACCTAACCAGCGGACTATCAAGACGCTTCTAACGATAAATCATTTCTCAAATTATGATAAGTACCTAGTTTAGAGGTTACGAAGGCAAAGATGAACGTAAATACATACCGCTCAGAATCTTAACCCTCCTTTATCGTAGTCGGATAAGAAAACTATGACGTGCCTATTTTTAAGAATATTCACTTGTTTTTTACTCCCAGGTTTCCTGCCATTCATGTGTTTTAATCTGTGGTTCATGATAGAACCATAGAAAAAACATGAGTATTAATGGAATGGAACTTTTTATATTTTTTATTTTATTTTAATTATATGCTTGCGTTTGACTGCCATCACGTCTGATGGTAAACGAGGGTGCAGCGTACCATGGAGCAAGCTTGCCTAGAAGAAACCGATTCACACGCGACTTGAAGACACCCAGATTATAATTATATTAACGATACACAACTTGTCGATATGTGGATCGAATCAAAAATATAAAAGCTAATGCAATACTAAAGTACAGCATTTCGATATTTCATTGATGGACAAATTTGTCATTTTTGACAAAATTAGTTTTACAGATATTAAACTTTGTACATGGCATTTCCGTCGACAAAAAGCAATTTTGTCGATTTTCTTTATCGAGCGATAACTTCCATACTCGCGGTGCTGGAAGGACTCCATTCTACATTCTCATACGAGCTCAGTGTTTTATAAATTACCCCTGGCGTGGTTTATGGCATGAAAAACTCTCATAAAAACACGAATTACTCTTAAAATATAAAAAAAATATTAAAAGCTCGTAAATTAGAACCAAAATTGTCTGAAGTGGATCTCTTACATGTTTAACTTTTTAATTAATAAACAAACTTACGTCATTCCACGACGTTGAAATAGTCCCAAGTCTCTCATTAACTTGTTACAGTAAATTTTCAGGCGAAACAACTAGCGGCTTTCAGCAAAGACTCTAAAAGCTGTGTTTACTCCGACCATCAAAACTTTTAATTACAGCGCCTTTTCTATCAATTAAGTCAGTTTCTTCTGTAGCTATAATCGAACAATTAAGCTACTACTTTATTCGATTGTTAATGGTTGTTTGTTTTCAACATCATAGGTATACTGCCACCCTGAATATTGTCATTCGATTTTATCGGCTAAAAAGCGCTAATTAAAGTTTTTTTGATTTATTCGATAGTACGTGCACTTTCATTCGAATAATTATGATCTTTATTCGATTTTATTATTTATTTTATCATTTGATGTTTGCGAATCGAATACTTGTATATTTGAACTAGTCATCTTTTTGTACGCAACTAGCGTCACAGGACTACAGGACTCGCGGTGAGATTTAACTAAACTTTCTTTGACTATTTATTTGGATTCGACCTCACTTTAGCTGTTTATTTGCGGCTTTTACTGGTATGTGATTGTGTGGATTTTACTAGGAAGTTAGCTGAGACTGCCGGACATCGATATCCTAAGCGCATCATGAACTTGCAATCCTATACTGAGTGTTCGGTTAGACGGCGGACATATTTTAGAATATTATTGTACTCGTCATTATGAACAACTTTTACTATATGACCAAATCTGAAATCGCGAAATAAAAATCAGCTGCTCCATACATTTCGTCGAGTGTGATGACATTTTTCTACGAAACAGCTGATTTTCAGATATTTCGATATCAGAGTTGGCTACGTAGTAAAAGTACAATGATATAAATAAATAAATATTGGTGGACGTTTTTCACACTCATCTAGCCCCAAACTAAGCAAGCAATGTACCAGATAGCTGATAGAATACATAAATACATTATCTTACATACATAAATAAAATACATAGATACACGCAGACAAAGAACAAACATCCTTGTTCATCACAGAAATGTTTGTCCTGAGTGGGAATCGAACCCACAGCCTACAATTCAGAAGGTGGAAATCCTCCCACTGAGCCACAAGGCTAGTCAAAGAATCTGGGGCACTAGTCTCGACTTTTCGCTACAGCACTTTGCGACCGAATTCGGTCGCTATGACGCAAAAATTCGACTTTGAATACGAATTGTTAACGAAAAAAACGCAAACATAGTTTAAAGTGCTGTAGCGAAAAGTCGAGACTAGCTCCCCAGATACCCTAGAATATGTTCGCCGTCTAACCGAACATCAAGTATAATTATGAAACAGTTTTTACTGGAAGCAAGACTTTCTTGCTTGATCTTTTCCCATCTATAAAAATCAATTGCCACATGTATTACGGAGCATCAATTGAACGGAAGTGAACGGCTGTTCCGATATGTTTTTTTTTTTTTTTTTCGTATTTGTCAGGACAATGTTTTTAGCCAGGACTTAGGCCGAGCTAAGTCGCCGGCATCAGCTAGTAATATATAAAACGAAGTCACCAAGAAAAGAAGTCAAGACTCTCTGTAATGTCTGTGTATAAATATTTCAGAAAGTATTAATTACTAGCTGTTACACGCGCCTTCGTTCGCGTGGACCTAAAACAGAAAGAAGTAGTCTATTTCCGTCTCCGACCCTTAAGCTATATATATGCAAAAATTCAGCTCCATCCATTCAGCCGTGATATCGCGACAAACACCCAGACAGAGAGACAGAGTTACTTTCTAATTTATAATATAATATTAGTTACGATAACGGTTTTCGTTTAAAATAAAATTCATTTCTATGGCAGGGTAAAAAAATATATTTGGAACACGACTTAATCCGCGGTGGATTGCAATCTAACTTCATAAATTACGTTTCTCTCAAGCATTCTTACAATATTTAAGCGCTATTTCACCTGTACCAGAAAATGTACAAAGTTTTTTCATCAGGTTTGTTTGAGCACAACCGCGCACACAGAAAGCCTTTTTCGTAATAATTGAATTCTTCTTTAAATAATTAGACCCTTCGTCCTGTGTATGCGTAAATTGCGAAATCCTTTACGTTTTCGTCCTTGTTAAGTATTTGCATTTAATTGTAATTCAACTTTGTAACATATATTGATGTTGACCGCAGTTGCCTCAAAAAGAGAACAGAAGCTTTTATCGAACTTTGAATGTTTGTATGTTCGGGTCAAATCTTGCAATTGAGTTGAAATTTTGGAAGACTCAAGTTTCGAATCTGATGTTGGAGACGGAAGGTAGGAAACGAAACTGTTCAGTAACTAACAGTTGATTGATGGAGTTTGGACTCATTTTGATCAGCTTACAGTACCAATAACGGATTTTATAAAAACTTGTTTGAAAAAATATATTTTTCCACGAAAACTTATTTTAAAAATGTTTTTGTTCGCTCGTAACTCCGTCATTTATAAAATGATTTGGTTTTTTTTATTTATTTAAAAGGATATACTTCCAGTTTGGACCCGTTTTTACCAAAATCCAGTTCAGGTAGAGGGATCAATAAGAGATTGAGGGAAATCTTCAAATACTATAGGCAAAGATGTAGCGATTTTGGTATTTTCATCAAGTCAAGAAGCTTTTTGTTTTAATAAAACGGGAATACTGACGTTAAATTGAGTCGGTTATTCCGACTATAGTTTCGATCACACTCGGTGACCTTGACTGCCCCGGTGGCTCAGTTGGTAGTGAACCTACCTTCTGTGTTTGGGGGCGTGGGTTCGATTCCCATCTAGAACAAACATTCATGTGATGAATATTTGTGTTTGTTCTATGTCTGGGTGTTAATATCTATGTAAGTATGTATTTAAAAAATATATGTATATGTACTTATATCAGTCTCTGGCAGCCATATTACAAGCTTTGCTTAGTTTGGGGTCAGATGACCGTGTGTGCAAAAATGTCCCAGATACTTATTATTTATTTATAGATAGCCAATGAGAAGAACGCTTTGTCGTAGTCCCCGCAACCCGCGCTTTTCGCTCGCTTTGGTGTTTTTTTTTGCCCGAATAACTATCTCGTAATGCGGTATCTTACCAATATAATACTAGCTGATGCCCACGACATCGTACGCGATGAAGCTCGGCGTTCGGCCTCGCTAAACTCTCCATATAAACCTTGTCCTGACAATTACGAACACAACGAAAAATAAATGAAATTTGGTATGGAAGTAGCTTATACCCTGGATTAACCCTTTTTATCCAAGAAAAGTATACTATTAATTTGGTACAGCGGGTGAAACCGCAGGGCGCTGCTAGTCTTTAAATAATCTGTGATGCCTGCACACATATTACGGAGACGTTAAATGTGCATTTCAAAACCAAAAACGACGTCATAGGTAACCCTCCTATCTCGCTAAGCAAGCACGTTAAGCTCACCTGTCCAGCACACGAGTCCTATCAACTTTGAGACACAAAATAGGAAAAGAGAGATGGTGAACTCGAAGCCAGAACGCAGCCCAAAAATCTGTTCAAATATGTGTCACCACAAATGAACACATTTTTAATTTAATGCAGTATATATCTACAGTTACAGTACAAGTCCTAACACGACTTGTTGTTGTTGTTGCCAGCGTGCTCAGTGGGAGCACGCTGGCCTAAAAAAATAAAAATAAAATGTAGGTACCACTGGCTTTTCGGTGAAGGAAAACATTTTGAGGCAACCTGCATATTTTTATTTGCATATTTCCGGAGGAGAAATATTATTGGTATGTGAATCCGTCAACCCGCACTGGACCAGCATGGCGGATATGGCCCAATCACCCTTTGAATGTAGGCTGAAATCCAGGCAGTGGGATTTTGTGAGGCTGATGCAGAGATATCTACAGTGTTAGTATATACAACGGTACTGCTATGTATTCCCTATAAAAGTCCCAACAAAAAATTGCAATAAAAAGGAGATAAGATAATTTTATTCATAGGTTGAATTATAAACATCTTATAATTAAATAGCTAAAGAGCTGTGCATCACACCGTATTTCGTCATTAATACAATTTCAATAATCAAATACAATTTCTAATAACCTAATAAATTTAATATAATTTTAATATAATAAAATTAATTTAATTTAATTTATTTTAAATATAATAAATTTTCGTTGTAATCGTAACAACATTCAAATATTAAGCGTTCATATTATTAATATAAAAATTGCTGTAAAGAGGCATCATTCGTTCATTATTTAATTAATAGGTAAGTATAAAAAGCTGTAGGTATTTCTATTAATTGTAGTTATTGTCCAGATATTCTTTGATTGTATAAATTGTCTTATCCAGCAGGAGTCTTACTTTCGTAATTCGAAGCTATACATCTGTGAGGCCGCTTTCTCCGATCCCCTTTTGTTGAAGACACACATCAGTTCCGCGCCGCTGCAGCCCCATTACTGATAACCCTACAATACTCCAGATGGACCCGCACTGAGTGGGAGGTGGAAAATTGAGCTCTTTCGTGGCTAATGGAAAACGGAGCGCGATTGCATCGATCATTGCGAGAGCGAAGGGCTCCGAGTATTGTGATTGTTGAATGGGCGCGGATGGCTTTTTAGATCCAGAGAAGATTCATGAATCAAGTTTTCAACGTTTTTTTATCCGACTGCCCAATAAAGAGGGTAATGGTTTTGTGGGGGTTGCTATATTACCTACTGTAGCCTAAACGGCTAGATAGATTTTGATGAGTGACGCGATGTTGGATTCCTCTTTACGTCCTAAGTCACAGGCTAGTCTAGTGACGTGGGGTTTTTTTTTGGCTTTTTATAATTATAGTTGTAGTTTTTGTATGTAGGTTGGTAAAGATCTGAACCGATGGCGCACCGAAGGCAAGATCTATCATCACCAGTGAGTTGAAGGCACGTCCAAGGCAAGACCTATCATCACCAGTGAGTTGAAGGCACGTCCAAGGCAAGACCTTTCCTCACCAGTGAGTTGAAAATGGTTATTGATTGTTGTGGTTATTATTTCTTTTTCAAATACAAGAAACACAAGTGTCTTGTGTAACGGGCCATTTGAAATCCGAGGAATGCGTCCCTCATTAAAATCCGACACCGGTTGTTATCCCGAAAATATTAAATGTTAAACGCACATTTAATGCTTGGTTTATAGACCTTTGTTCTGTTATAGTTCATTTTTATCTGGAAGAGATTGAAGAACCAGAGCCACCTATAGCTTTCAGAGTCTGCAAGCTGAAGTGGCAATGGCCACATCACTCGAAGAACCGATAACCGATGGGGAAGAAAGGTTTCGAGTGGCGACCAACAACCGGAAGACGCAGCGTGGTGTATGCAGGTGGCACGTTATCGGTCGGTGTGGCGGTCTCAGCGGGAGACATATGTTCAGCAGCGGACGTCTTCTGGCTGATGATGATGATAATCTTGAAGTCCGCATTGTACCACTAATTTGCCCGCGATGTTTGAGAAGGCTGTAGATTAAAAAATAACTATAACTACAAAAAAGGCTGTAGCAATTAAACAAGACAAAGACACCTACAAAAATGTACTCTCATTTGTTCATTGCTAGGCGCGTGTAGGCGTGACCTTGAGATAGCCAAAGAGAACGCTTGTGGTCAGACCCCGCAAATCGCGCTCCCCCCCAACTTTGGCGAGCTTTTGTCGATATCATCTGGTAATGCTGTTATATATAATTCGTGGATTCTATAAAATACAAAGACTATAAAAAGCTATGCAGAGAGCAAGCAATAACTGCTCTCAATGTCGACTCGCTCCATTGGAAATTCACACAGAAACTCTTTGAAAGGCAACCGTTATCGTTTATTTGCCGCACGGATACTATATGACGTAGAAATACAAGCTCCATAAACTGATTTCAACGTTCTCGTAGCGCGCCTACGTATTCCGTAGACGGGCTACGTATTCGTAGCAAATGTACGTATGTCGTAGCATGTCTACGTAGTTCGTAGCAGGCCTACGCCGTAGCCCGTAGCTTTGGATGTTACTTTTAACGTTGAATTATGTTACTCGCAGACGCGTCAAGTTACGAGTAAGTGACAGCAAGTGGTTATTTTATATGAATATGTGTTTTGTAAAATGTCATATCATTTTTACAGTAAATGAAGAAAGTTTATTAGATTTTAAAGTCACATAATTGTTAACTAGAACAAAACAACTCAATTACCGATTTAACTCATATTCTCTTTTTTGCGGCCGGAGTAATTTAGTCGTGCAACGAGTGATATAGTTACTAAAGAATCGCTTACTAAGCTAGTCGACTAAATTGTTGTTATTCGGACATAGCTACAGCTACTATATTCTATGTAATATATAGTATATAGAATATAGAATCAGGCTATTTATTACCAATTATTTTAGTCGGGGGTCGACTAAAATAATTGGTAATAAATGGTCTGAACAAGGCTTTTTGGATAAATCTTTATTTTAGGAGAAGAATACACTCGTTTGTTATTAAAGGACTGTTTTTGACCGAGCGAAACGAAGGTCTCATAACATAAGAGACCAAATCGGCAATTTCTGTTTTAATGAAACGGGAATACTCACGTTAAATTGAGTCGGTTATTCCGACAGTTTCAAGCAAGACGAGGTCGCGCGCATATCACGCTTAGCATTCCTTGATAATGGTCACCGAATGTAATCGAAATTATAGTCGGCATAACCGACTCAATTTAACGTGAGTGTTCCTGTTCTCTACAATTAGTTTATTTCAATACAATTTTAAGTTCGAATATGAGCAGAATCGGTCCCGGGATAGTGAAATCATAGAGGTCGAAGAGAACTACTCGCTTCTTGGTTATTCGAGCAACGTCCTGTAAAGTGCACTAATATTCGGGAAAGTCGACAAATCAAACACAATTTACAAGTGAATCCATTCACATAACTTGAATTGAAAAAATACGTAAAAGCGAAAGCCGACTCGCCATCAAACGTAAAGAAGCAACAAAAAGTTGACGTGTGTAATTTGTTAGATGTTAGTTACGTCATTTCCCGAAGTCGTAGATTCTCGCCGAGCGGGAATGTGCGAGTTTTATTCGTGACCTTGGATTCGTTCTCACATTAATCTTTAGCTCCGCTTGTAAACAGACTAGGGATTTACGAGGCAAGGCTCACTTCTGGTGAACTAGTTATTAAAATTCGCCAAGGCTTAGGTCAGGTGAAAGTAATTTCGGTAGCGCAAAGGTATTTATTCCTAAATCACCATAATGATGTGATATCTAAGCATCTAGTTAACTCAACAAATGTATTTATACCTACATCACAATAATGATGTGATATCTAAGCATCTAATTAACTCGACAAAGGTATTTATACCTTAATCACAATAATGATGTGATATCTAAGCATCTAGTTAACTCAACAAAGGTATTTATACCTAAATCACAATAATGATGTGATATCTAAGCATCTACTTAACTCAACAAAGGTATTTATACTTAAATCACAATAATGATGTGATATCTAAGCATCTACTTAACTCAACAAAGGTATTTATACCTAAATCACAATAATGATGTGATATCTAAGCATCTACTTAACTCAACAAAGGTATTTATACTTAAATCACAATAATGATGTGATATCTAAGCATCTAATTAACTCAACAAAGGTATTTATACTTAAATCACAATAATGATACAATACAATACAATACAATATAACTTTATTATACACCAAAACAGACAAACTTAAAAAAACAATAATATTAAAAAAACGGTAGTATAATGGGCGGCCTTATCGCCTAAAGCGATTTCTTCCAGACAACCTTTGTATGGACAGAATTATGACATATAAACTACGGTCGGTGGTGTAGATACATAAAAATAATAATAATATGAAAAACATAAATATACATACGATAAATACAAACTATATATATGTAAAATATATACTTTAAAACGAATAATACATAATTATACATACGTACCAATTAACACTCAGAAAGATAATGCTTATAAACGAGGTTTTTAAATATAGAAAGAGATTTAGCCTGCCTAATACACACAGGCAGCTCGTTCCAGAGCAGGACAGCTTGCACAGTAAAAGACTTACAATAGGAAAGATTTACGTGGGTAGATATAGGAATCTTTAGCTGGAGGGCGCGAGAGGAACGCAAGGAAAAGGAGTGAGCTTGAATATATTTAAAGCGTTCCTTCAAATATATTGGGGTAGTAGGAATAAACAGTATTTTGTAGAGAAAGGATAGGATATGAGAATTACGGCGAAGGCGGATAGGCAACCATTTGAGCTTTTGACGAAATTCCGAAATGTGATCAAATTTGCGTAAACCAAATATGAACCGAATGCAGAAATTTTGTAAACGTTCCAACTTGTCAAGTTGCTCTTCGGTTAAATCTAGATAGCAGGCGTCGGCGTAGTCCAATATTGGGAATAAGAGGGATTTCACAAGCGCAGTTTTAGTAGTAATTGGAAGAAAATTCCGCAATCTCCTAAGTGAAGCCGCGGAGGCAAAAATTTTTCGTCTGACTTCTGCTAACTGAGGGTTCCAAGAAAATTGTCTGTCCATAATAATTCCTAGATTTTTGACTGTCTCACTTATGGGAATGGGAACACCATCGAAAACCACTTGCGGAAGGTGGAACCAGTCGATTTTGGAGATCATTCGGGAGCTCCCAATAATAATAGTTTGTGTTTTGGCAGGATTAACTGACAGGCCGTAAGATCTGCTCCAGTCTCGGATACGCATTAAATCAGAGTTTGTGGACTCGATTGCTTCGTGCAGTTGTCCTAGCGGAGCTTGGGTATAAATCTGCAAGTCGTCTGCATAGAGGTGGTAGGAGGAAGTCAGTTGTTGAGAGATTGAGTTTATAAAAATCGCAAAAAGAAGAGGAGACAAGACGCCGCCCTGAGGAACACCAGCGACGATATCGCACCATGAAGAGTACGACTCATCAATACGAATTCGCTGCCGGCGTCCAAACAGGTAACTTCGAAACCAATCAATTACAGTTGGAGATATGTTAAGAGAGCGAAGGAGTGCCAGCATGATGTCAAAATCGACATTGTTAAAAGCGTTACTAAAGTCTAATAGCGACAGCATAGTCAGATGACAGTTACCAATGCCATCCCGAATATCATCGGTGATTTTCGCCAGAGCAGTTGTAGTGCTGTGACCAGAACGGAAACCGGATTGTAATGGGTTGAGGAGATTGTTTTTGATAAGGTAAGAGGATAGTTGTTGGTGGGCAAGCCGTTCTAAAACTTTAGATAGAAATGGAAGGATAGAAATTGGACGGTAATCGGAGAAAGAATCTGGATTGGGTTTTTTGGGAAGTGGCGTGATCTGAGCATCTTTCCATATAACTGGAAATGTGCCCGAAGAAACGGAGAAATTGAGGATATGCTGGATGACAGGGGTCACTTCATCAAGTATGGGCAAGATCATTTTGCGGCTGATGCTATCACTACCAACGGCGTTTGAGGAAATGGACTGTATACTCTTCCTAACATCACAAGCAGAAAATTGATTAAAAGTGAAATGGTCATAGTCGGGAAGAGTGGTAGATGAAAGATACTTCAGTGTATCAGCTTTACTAGGTCCATCAAAATTGGAGGAAGAAGAAAAATGCTGATTTAGCAGGTTAATGTCAAAATTTTTTGACATATTATTTGGACGAGATTTACCAACTCCCAATGACCTAAGAAATTTCCAAACTTTTGCGGGATCTTCATTTTCTACAGAATTATGAATGTGACGGCGTTGAGCATCCCTACACGCTCTATTGCAGACGTTACGACGGTTTATATACTTCTGCTTGTTCTCATCAGACTGGCAACACTTAAGTTTATTTTTGGCTACAAGTTTTTTGTGCATAAGAGTCCGTATTTCATCATTAAGCCAAGGCGCCGGTGCATGTTTCATTTTGACTGCGCGAATGGGAGCATGGATGTTGTATATTTCGGTTAAAGTACGATTAAATTCCAAAATTTTGTCATCCACACTAACTGCGTTTATGACATTAGACCAATCCAACTCCAGCGCATCTCTACGCAAGTTATCAATATTCATACTACCAAAACTACGTTGTAAAAGAATTTTAGGCTTATCTTTAGGCGGTCTAATTTTATATGAAAGATAGATCAGATCATGATGTGAAATATCGTCCGCCGCACACTGGCCGTGCTTGGTGACATGATTGGGAGAAGATACAAGTATCAGATCAAGAAGAGAGGGATTACTGTTTGGAGGATTGTGAGTAGCATTTAGTGGGAGTATAGTTAAATTGAGTGCTGTTGCCAATGATTCAAGCTTATGGGATCTGTAATCCTGTTTTATTAAGCAGGTATTAAAGTCGCCCATAATAATAGTGTGATCGTAGGCGGTAGAGAAATTTTCTAGAAGATTTTCGAAAGAAGAGAAGTAATTGACATTACGAGAATGAGGATAGTAAACTCCCAGGAGTAGCTTGGTGTGATGCAGGACGACTTCAATAAGGAGATGTTCACCGGCATCGGAGGGGGGCGGTTGCACAGACATACTAACAGTAGTGAACGGAATGTGCGATCGGAGATATATAGCAACACCGCCACCACCCTGACCAATACGATCATTCCTTATTAGTCGAAAACCCGGCAACAATACGGAGGAAGAGGGAAGAACCGGTTTCAACCAAGTCTCAGAAACTAAAATGGCGTGAATATTGGGTTTTACGAAAGACGCAAGTATTTCTGAAAAATGAGCCGTAATACTTTGGGCATTTATGTGCAAAACATTGAAATTTTTAGGAACGTCGGAAATAAGGGAATCAATAGAGTCAGACAAGGAAGGAATACTGCAAAAACTGTCCAAACTGTCGTCGGATGAGGAGCAAGTAACATATTCAGAATCAGAGACCTCATTGTCACGACAAGACATACAAAAATAGGTACAATATATAATATAAACTATATACGAATAAAATATAAATAAATATACAACAAATATTAAGTGGAAGGTTTCTAGCTAAATCTACTAATCATCCACCTGCCAGTTGTGTTACTGGACTATCAAACAAAAAAATATGTAAAAATTACATTAAACACTACGCACTAATTAAACAAAATTACACTAAACTTAGGGTAATAAACATAAAAGGCAACCCAAAGAAAACAAAGTGTAAAGGCCTCGCTACACTACCTTACCCGACATCGTGCGAAAGGGACAGCTAGACCCAAATCTCACGGGAGCTACAGAAAAAAAACTACTAATGTTAAAGCTTATCCCTTTCGCCCCCCAGAAACTCAGATACAGCCATCTCCCCCATGCTAGGGCAGGTCAGGTATTGTATAGCCACTTTAAAGGTAAATAGGGTAATCGTTACGTATACATTTTTCAATAATCAATTAATATAATTTTTATTTTCATGTTTCCCAAAAAAAAATAAAGTATTTGCTAAACGGACAAATGACTAAAGTTTGCATACTATATGGAAAAAAAAGTAAAAAAAAAAAAAAAAAAAACATACTTCACTAGAAGCTCCCAGCTAAGGCTGTGACTGAGACTTGTTTTTGTTGTGAAATACAAAGCATCACCTGAAAATAATACCTGTCACGGGCAAAAAACACCATGTGTGGAGCCAAAAAAAAAAAAATATACTCATGATGCTTGCTTTTACTAGTAACATCATGACAACATATACAAGATCCTTGCCTTTTAATCTATGACAGACACTGACAACGCTGGCTGTCACATCATACATTGACATTGACACAAAGGTTGATTGAAAATTATTTCACGATGTACGTCAATTACACAGATTACTTTGAAAAGGTCATGTACGTGATTAAAGTTAAACAAAAAGAGTGTACATCTGAGAAATATAAACGTACAAAAATTAAGGTACTGACCATAAAGCGCAACAATCCAGTTATTGTCAAAAAGAATGAAAAATACTACGTAATAGTTCTTGTATGCTATTGAAGAGGTAAAAATCATATCATGAAAATGATTACTTTTTCACTGGGACCTTATCTCGCTTCATTCTCGTGATCTTCGGTTCCTTTTCAATAGCAGCCGCTGCCTGGCTGTCCACAGCCTGAGGCTTAATAGGTGGGGCTACTTTCTTCTGTGCAAGGTCGGCCATGCAATTCACACGACAACGTGCACCGTCAGGCCCTGATATAAATATGTTGCCCTCCATCGTCCAACATTTTGTGATGCCAAAACGTTGACGAGCCGCTAGAAATACGTCGTGTCGAGTCTTCGTCAGAAATTCGGACAGTGTAATGCCCGAACCCTTGAGACTGGTTTTAGACGACCATATCTTGTCACGGAGGGCCACATCGCGCAGTTTGAATAGTACAGGCCTTGGCCTAACAGCCGCAGCACGCCCCAACCGATGGCATCTGCTAATGTCTGTTGTGGAAAAACTAGACAACTTTAGCCGTTCCACCATTGCCTTAACAACAACTTTAGGTGTGTCTTCCTTTTGTTCCTCAGGGAGGCCATGTAACAGGAGAATCTTCCGCCGCGCGCGCATCTCACCCTGGTCAACTTGTTGTGCCAATATGCTAATTTGGCTTTGTACGGCCCGGAAAGTTGCTACAACAAAGGACTTGAATGAGGCAAATTCCGCAGCTAAACCCTCTGAAGTGCTTGGTGGAGTGTTCGGCAGCTGCCCCTCAATGGTGTCTAAGCGCTTATGGAAAGATTCCATCATCTGATTCAAAGATTGTTGTATGGCATCCATCTTGATTTTCCAGGAAGTGTGGTTAAGTTGAACAAGTTTATAATCTCAGTGCACAGTGTAATGTGAGGAAAGATAACACTTAGTGGCAGGTAGGGTACATTAATATATGCATTTATGCATTAATTAATTTCTTATATAAGTACACTTTTAACTATTTTTATGTAATTAAAAATATGGAGCAAAACAAAATTGATGTTACTTTGTTTACACCTACCGCCCAAATGATGTGATATCTAAGCATCTAGTTAACTCAACAAAGGTATTTATACCTAAATCACAATAATGATGTGATATCTAAGCATCTACTTAACTCAACAAAGGTATTTATACTTAAATCACAATAATGATGTGATATCTAAGCATCTACTTAACTCAACAAAGGTATTTATACCTAAATCACAATAATGATGTGATATCTAAGCATCTACTTAACTCAACAAAGGTATTTATACTTAAATCACAATAATGATGTTATATCTAAGCATCTACTTAACTCAACAAAGGTATTTATACTTAAATCACAATAATTATGTGATATCTAAGCATCTAGTTAACTCAACAAAGGTATTTATACTTAAATCACAATAATGATGTGATATCTAAGCATCTAGTTAACTCAACAAAGGTATTTATACCTAAATCACAATAATGATGTGATATCTAAGCATCTAGTTAACTCAACAAAGGTATTTATACCTAAATCACAATAATGATGTGATATTTAGGCATCTAGTTAACTTAACAAAGGTATTTATACCTAAATCACAATAATGATGTGATATCTAAGCATCTACTTAACTCAACAAAGGTATTTATACTTAAATCACAATAATGATGTGATATCTAAGCATCTAGTTAACTCAACAAAGGTATTTATACCTAAATCACAATAATGATGTGATATTTAGGCATCTAGTTAACTTAACAAAGGTATTTATACCTAAATCACAATAATGATGTGATATTTAGGCATCTAGTTAACTTAACAAAGGTATTTATACCTAAATCACAATAATGATGTGATATCTAAGCATCTAGTTAACTCAACAAAGGTATTTATACCTAAATCACAATAATGATGTGATATCTAAGCATCTAGTTAACTCAACAAAGGTATTTATACCTAAATCACAATAATGATGTGATATCTAAGCATCTACTTAACTCAACAAAGGTATTTATACCTAAATCACAATAATGATGTGATATTTAGGCATCTAGTTAACTTAACAAAGGTATTTATACCTAAATCACAATAATGATGTGATATCTAAGCATCTAGTTAACTCAACAAAGGTATTTATACCTAAATCACAATAATGATGTGATATTTAGGCATCTAGTTAACTTAACAAAGGTATTTATACCTAAATCACAATAATGATGTGATATCTAAGCATCTAGTTAACTCAACAAAGGTATTTATACCTAAATCACAATAATGATGTGATATTTAGGCATCTAGTTAACTTAACAAAGGTATTTATACCTAAATCACAATAATGATGTGATATTTAGGCATCTAGTTAACTTAACAAAGGTATTTATACCTAAATCACAATAATGATGTGATATTTAGGCATCTAGTTAACTTAACAAAGGTAATATACCTAAATCACAATAATGATGTGATATCTAAGCATCTAGTTAACTCAACAAAGGTATTTATACCTAAATCACAATAATGATGTGATATCTAAGCATCTAGTTAACTCAACAAAGGTATTTATACCTAAATCACAATAATGATGTGATATTTAGGCATCTAGTTAACTTAACAAAGGTATTTATACCTAAATCACAATAATGATGTGATATTTAGGCATCTAGTTAACTTAACAAAGGTATTTATACCTAAATCACAATAATGATGTGATATTTAGGCATCTAGTTAACTTAACAAAGGTATTTATACCTAAATCACAATAATGATGTGATATCTAAGCATCTAGTTAACTCAACAAAGGTATTTATACCTAAATCACAATAATGATGTGATATCTAAGCATCTAGTTAACTCAACAAAGGTATTTATACCTAAATCACAATAATGATGTGATATCTAAGCATCTAGTTAACACAACAAAGGTATTTATACCTAAATCACAATAATGATGTGATATCTAAGCATCTACTTAACTCAACAAAGGTATTTATACTTAAATCACAATAATGATGTGATATCTAAGCATCTAGTTAACTCAACAAAGGTATTTATACCTAAATCACAATAATGATGTGATATTTAGGCATCTAGTTAACTTAACAAAGGTATTTATACCTAAATCACAATAATGATGTGATATCTAAGCATCTAGTTAACTCAACAAAGGTATTTATACCTAAATCACAATAATGATGTGATATCTAAGCATCTAGTTAACTCAACAAAGGTATTTATACCTAAATCACAATAATGATGTGATATCTAAGCATCTAGTTAACACAACAAAGGTATTTATACCTAAATCACAATAATGATGTGATATCTAAGCATCTAGTTAACTCAACAAAGGTATTTATACCTAAATCACAATAATGATGTGATATCTAAGCATCTAGTTAACTCAACAAAGGTATTTATACCTAAATCACAATAATGATGTGATATTTAGGCATCTAGTTAACTTAACAAAGGTATTTATACCTAAATCACAATAATGATGTGATATTTAGGCATCTAGTTAACTTAACAAAGGTATTTATACCTAAATCACAATAATGATGTGATATCTAAGCATCTAGTTAACTCAACAAAGGTATTTATACCTAAATCACAATAATGATGTGATATCTAAGCATCTAGTTAACTCAACAAAGGTATTTATACCTAAATCACAATAATGATGTGATATCTAAGCATCTAGTTAACACAACAAAGGTATTTATACCTAAATCACAATAATGATGTGATATCTAAGCATCTAGTTAACTCAACAAAGGTATTTATACCTAAATCACAATAATGATGTGATATCTAAGCATCTAGTTAACTCAACAAAGGTATTTATACCTAAATCACAATAATGATGTGATATCTAAGCATCTAGTTAACACAACAAAGGTATTTATAACCTTGGAGCAGTTACTCCAGTCTTCTATCTTTTTCAATCGAGTTCTAATTTCGAAAAGAGCGAAAGTACTAAACACGTGTTTACTAATCCAAGGGCACTCCACGTTTATTATTACGGGGGCTAGTCATGTATATTCCTCTAATAGTAAGGTAATAATAATTTCTAGGAACAGAATTTTGAACATAGCACAGAATATTGTCTGATTTCCTGATTCCTTGTTTTGTTGACTAGTGTATAAGTGTAGTGAAAGTGTATAGCGCTATCTTTTTCTCGAAATAGCCCCTCAACAACATATTAAACTAGAGGCTACTTAGTCCGTATCCCCAAATCATAAACTGCTTAGTTGAAAGCTGCTCGCTCGCGATATGCCTCCGACTATAATTCGCTCAGCAAGAAGATGGTATGAATATTGCATCAGGCGTCCTACCACGATCGCTTAAGGACGCGCTTACGTAATTCATGCTCTCTCGCTCGCACACCAACTTTTTTATTTATAAAAAAGTTTATTCCAGCTTGCTCAAGGGCTCAAGGGTTGAAATGGTAACCGCGCTTTGTTGTCCTGGATCTACGCTAAACTGCCCTTTCGGCCAATGTGGTGACGTTATCTTAAGCTAAGTAGCGAGAGTTAAGGTGTCTCACCGATTTCAGTCAGTCTCGTAGTGCTAACTAAACTATGCCTAACTGCCAGTCTCAAGTATTATATTCGACCACCGCTAGATGGCGCTCGCGACACGTTGCGACAGCCATCATCATCGCTTCCAGTAACACTCTTTATAGACCGCGACAGTAATGTACTATTAATGTCACCCTCAGTAATTTCAATAAAAATGTTGATTGTACGAGCGAGAGAGCGTGTATTACGCGTTGTTAAAAGGTTACATGTTCAATTTCGCATCAGTTCAGTTCATAACGGGAATTTGATCGTGTATATATCGATATCTTGTATCTTGTAAATATCGTGATTGATAGTAATCATGGTCATGGACTAAACCAATGCCAGGCTTTATGATTTAAAATTCTACGTCTTAGAGGTTTTTTCCAACTTATTTGGTTTTTCTCTCGTCATCTCTACTGCAGTTAAGCAGAGAGAAAGTCCAAAGAGGTTGTGGTAGGCCCCAGAAGTCTGAAATTTCCCCCGCTACCTATTTACTTCACCCCCTCGACTGAGTCTCCACTCGTTAATATTTCATATTTACACGCCGTCTGCGGAGACCAGTGCCCTTGGACTGTTGCCTCAACTCAAAGATTTTAATGGCCAAGCCGATTTTGATAACCATGTGTTGTATTGTATTTGAATAATTATTTTGTATGCAAATAGTAGCGCTAGCAACCGATTTATAATGATCAATTTTAATTCATATTAATGAATATTGCAATATAAAATTAGTTACATAAGGTTGTGAGGCCGAGGCACGGAAGGCGGAGCGTTGGTCGTCCAGCTGCGAGGGCCGATGATATCGTCTCAGTTGCGGGTCGAACCTGAACTGGATAAGAACAGGACATATACAAAACTACTTGCTTTCAAGATCTACGAAAGTATTTGTATTCAGCTTTAGGATATATCCGTCGCCAAACGCATTGACTATATATGTTGAATTTATGATACGTAATCTCTTTAAAAAAGCCTGGCCTTAGTAATGGAAATATTATTGTTATAATGGTTCATAAAACGTTATTATTAAGTCTTCAAATGCACTAAAACTCGTAATTGTCATCAGACACCACAAGAAGCGAGCTTGTTTAATGTTTGCCGATGAGTCGGAACCGTCGCGGGCGGCGTGCTTCCGAAGTTCCGTGAAGTTTTAATGAACTATCGGCAACACCGAGAAAAGTTGAAACTACCGCGATTCCGTCGCGAAGTACCAGGCGCCGCGCGCGCCTCCTCTAAGATAACTGCACTTAGAATTTCAACAAGTCCTTATAATAAAAATATGAGGATGAATAGAATGTGAATAGAGCCTTTTATTATTCCTTAAAATAAATAATTAAAATCTTTATATAATTACTAGCAGCGCCCCGCGATTTCATCCGATATTCTGGAAGTCTTAATTTGACCAGGATAAAAATAAGCCTATGTGTTAATCCAAGATATAAGTCAGTATCATACCAAATTTCATTCAAATCCGTTCAGCCGTTACAGAGTTGAACGGGAACAAACACAGTCACACACAAACTTTCGCATTTATAATATTAGTGTGATAATAATGTGTAATATTAAAGACCTCTCAACGAGTAAAGGTCTCCTCATTTTATTTTATTTTTTAAATTACTCGAGTGTGGGTTACCGACGACGTGGTCGAAGATGAAGCATTTCAAAAGTTATTTTGTTTTAAAATAAAATTTTAAACCAAACGTAGCCCTTACAGTTAGGCGACTGACCCCGGGATTCTGAAACGTTTGTTAGCTTTGACGACAGATTAAGTCTATTGCTGTCTTCGTCATTTCCTTAGTTCCAGACAAAGGCAGCATTAGAATTAATCTGTTGTGAAAGTTAACAAACGTTTCAGAATCCCGAGGTGAGGTCATCTCGTCACTAATTTTTTTTTAAAAATAATGTTAATACTCATACATATTCGCTGCTCGACGTGAACCGCGAAATAATGTAATTCTACGTAATTACGGCGCAAAGGGCCCGACACGATGTATTATTCAGTCCAAGACACCGAGGCCCGGGGTCCCTCACCTCCACGCCAGGAACGTATAAAAGTCGAAATTATGCGCCGAGACGACAAAAAAAATAAAATATTATGGTCTTAGACAGCTCGGCCTTGTAAAGGGAGTAGCTGCGTCTTACGGATTTTGCTGTGTAGCCAATTCCACAGGAACTGAACAGCTTTCATCGATAAATTTATACAATCTCCCTCTATCCTAACTAATATCATAACTGCGAAAGTAACTCTGTTTCTATCTCTCTCTGTCTCTCTGTCTGGGTGATTGTCGCGTTTTCACGGCTAAACGGATCGACCTGATTTTTTGCATAGATATAGCTTAAGGGTTGGAGACGGACATAGGCAACTTTTTTTTTAGGTTCACGCGAACGAAGTCGCTTGTAACAGCTAGTATATATATGAACTAGCACGTCGAATGACAAGGATAGAGTGATAATCTAGAATAGTCGTGCGACCAAGACAGCAAAGTTCCCCGAGCAAAGCTATATATATCTGATTCAAACAAATAGTTTTGGTATATTATAAAAAAAAAATTTTTAATGTCAAAAAATGCGTTTTAAAACATACTCGGAATATAGAAGCGTTCCATATTTAAATTAGATGTATGGCAAATGTCCACGGACACAATAACAATTTGCATGTTTACTTCCGTACTTCGAAGACGCGTCCTCGAAGTGTAGGTTAATTCGTCGTAACGGACGATTGCGACTATCTCTGTCTCATTTGATCTCAGTGACAATTTCATTGTCTCATCTCTAGCTCTTTGATCGTTCTGATCCCCGTTAAATTTTGTTGTAGTTAATTTAATTACAATTTTTAAATTCGAACACGAGAAAAATGGGTCTAAGTGTTGTGAGTTAGGGGTCGAGAGGTCTCAGTTCGGGGAAAACTATTAACTTAGAAATACGCAATCGATCTCATACAAATTCTCACCAAAGGGGAGCGTGTGATTACGTCTGTATTTCATTGTTTATTTATTTAAGTTACGTACGTGCGAGGCCCGAACGGGCAAGTCTCGGCCGATATCTCACCCTCTGCCCGTCGCCGCAGATGGAGATGAATGGCCGTCCCTTACACCTTGCGCGGTTTCCCAAAATATACGTCTATTTTTATTAGATAAAGGTTCTCCAACTCGGTGTAACTCTGTACTTGTAATAAAGGCTCTTTTCCACTGCGGCGCATGGTCGCGCTACGCACGTTGGCTTAGCTTCATTTTGTATGAAAATGTATGTGATAACGTCTACTGCAAGACGAACACGCAACGCACGAAAACCAGGTTAGTGACGTTACTGCGTATTGAAAAGCCGTGGTAGATCAGTGGGCGCACGCTCGCCTTGGAATCGTGGGGTCGTGGGCTCGAACCCGGGCGAGCTCGTACCAATGAGTTCTTTGGAACTTACCTACGGGTATACCACTGGCTTTTCGGTGAAGGAAACATCGTGAGGAAACCTGCATATTTCCGGAGATTTTTTTTACGCCCTCTTTACATAAAGCTACCCTTATTTTACAAAAAAAAGTTTTTTTTTTTTTTTAACTGTTGGTTTATACTTAGACTATCGTTGTGCAAAATTTCATGCATGTAAATAGTACTTATAACTTTGGAAGTTATAAGGCTGTAAAGAATTCAAACAAACAGACAGACAGACAGACGGACAGACAGACAGACAGACAGACAGACGGACATGACGAACTTATAAGGGTTCCTTGTAGTACTACGGAACCCTAAAAAGGAGAAAAATAAAAAAGTCTAATATCTAATCCGTCTTCCGTCAGTGGTGAACCCGGATGAGACCGGGTGCGGCTCGCGCTACCGCTTTAGTCGCGAAAATGAGCTGTTCCATACTTTTCGTCGAGGTTGAATAGCATTTTTCTAAGTTTATCGCTATTCGCCATTTTAGTGTTGGTCCGTAAGCAAAAATTTGTCATAATTATGAGTACAGTGACGTCACACTAATATTATAAATGCGAAAGTTTGTGTGTAAGTATGTCAGTGTGTTTGTCCCCGTTCAGCTCTGTAAAGGCTCAGCGGATTTGTATGAATTTTGGTACGGAGTTAGCTTATTCCTTGGATTAACACATAGGCTACTTTTTATCCCGAAATTTAACTGAACTGTAATTTAACTTATAGCGGGTGAAACCGCGGGGAGCAGCTAGACAATATATGCGTCTCGACTCCTACAATATATGCGTCGTCAAACCGAACATCCCGTATATTCCAATCACATTTGGTATATCACAAAAATATACTCCCAAACCTCTTATGAATTTGTTTGTTACAGTCTTTCAATATACGGACAACTTATTTCCATCCGGTTAACCCTTCAGTTCGTAAACAACTCTATTCTTTAATAGCCTGTAAAGTCACAGATTATACATAGATACCGCATTACGAGATCGTCGTTCCGACAAAATTCTAATAAATTGGTGGATTTTGCGGGTTGCGGGTACTGCGACTTCTATTTGGCTACCAAATAGAATATTTTTTATAGGTTTATTTCGACTGATGCATTGTCTTGAGTGCGGGATCTAAGGGTGATCTGTGCTGTAAAGTAAACCCCCAACTTACACTGCTTCATGCCCGAAGAGACGTTACGAAAGATTACATATTGTAATTGGTAAACAAGGCAGTTTGCTCCACTCGTAC
This sequence comes from Apocheima hispidaria, assembly GCA_947579745.1. Taxonomy (NCBI): domain Eukaryota; kingdom Metazoa; phylum Arthropoda; class Insecta; order Lepidoptera; family Geometridae; genus Apocheima; species Apocheima hispidaria. Next base: position 2,996,474 of record OX388157.1, read on the forward strand.
TGTACAAACATCCTTTACTAACATGTTTATATACAGGGTTACATTTAACTAGCCAACGACCTCTCGTCTTTCATCATAGAACAAAAGTTGTTAAGAGGGTAGTTCGAGAGAAACATAGCTATACACTTTTGCGAGCAGATGAAAAGAGTTGGCTTAAGCGCGCGCTGGACAAAAGACCAGATTATTTGTAATTACATCTCAACCAGGAGATCAATCGAAATTCTGTACCATGCAAACCTAGATATTATTATTACCTCACTATTAGTGTTATAATCACTCGAAGATTGGTTCGCCAGCGAAAAATGTGTGTAAATCAAGGTCTTTTTAATGTTTTTTTTTATCATGGAAATGTCATGTAATCATGTTTTCCTTCCATGCAATACTAGATAACAGAACAAAAAAAAAAAAATCCCCAAAAATAAACCTACTTACTGTTTATTATATTATATATTATATTATTATTATATAAAGTCACATTATATATTATTGTTCATAATTATTAATAAAAGTAAAGTCGGAAATAAAACACAAATTATTATTATTATTAAAAAGTCAAATTATACCTACAAAACGTACTACGCTTATCCCAAAATAAGATTTTTCATTTACATAACTAATGAGGGAAATAGACACTGAATAGAAAAAAACTATTTTTTTCAAAGCAGGCCGTTAAGTATGATTCTAGGAAGCTGTCTAGAGCTAGAGGATGTTGGCTAGTTACCAATAACCCTGTATAAACATTTACATTTATATAAGACTTGCGTAAACTTTCCCATGTATTTTGCATATTTATAAATCCTCGGGGATCTGTTTCATGATCGTATACAATAAACGTGGCATTAGACTGTAACGTCACCTTCGATGGAGCACGGTTAACGGCGTTGCTAAGCGATAAAGTACAATAACTGTACCGGTAATAAAGTCGAATCTTTATTGAAATCGGCTAAAGATGCAGTAAATAATGAAAGCGGAGATAAAAAAGCTTTGAACCCTGAACAAACGAGTCTATGAAGTGCGATTGAAGGTCGGCTTCACTGATACTCGAAAACTCGTTCGCAGTTTTAAAAAAAAATTATATAAAAACATTCAAAATAGACAATTCGCACGTAAAAAACAAAAAAAAAAGGCAAGTTTTTTTTTTTTTAATATTTTAACGACGTCGAACGAGTTGGCGAGAATCAAGGAAGCCGGCCCTCAATCGCACTTCATAGACTCGTTTGTTCTTCTTATCTTTTGAATAGGTAGTTTTACTTTTTTAGTATGTAGGCAACAATACTGTTTGCACCACCCTATAACAGGGTAACTGTGCAATTAAGTACATTCTGAAACATGTTACCATTATGCATTATGTGGCAATGTATACTTAAATAAATAAATACCGCGTTTTACATATATTTTTTTTATGTTTCTTTTTTATCTTTTTTGTTCAAATTTAAATTTTTTGCAATTTTCATGTTATTATTATTGTATGACGAAGAGACGGGAAAAGCTCAAAAATATTGGTTCTTTCCTTCTTCGTTGCTTATACGATATATTTTCACCTATGTTATTGTTATATAAAAAAAAGTGCGAACGAGATAAAAAGAAACGAGAAGCCGGTCTTTAAAAGCCACGGTTAAAGCATTAAATGTTTGCGGATCAACTTGTGTCCATGGAAATATGTCGTAGTTAACATAGTGGAAATAAGGTTAACCTACTTACGGCAAGCGCTATCTGGCGGAACGCTGGAGTTGAAAACTAAATGTCAAGCTCTAACACGTTTTATGGTGTCATAAAACGAGGGAACGAGGGTAAGAACTGTAAGGATACGTCCGCACCAGACACGATGGCGATGACCAGACGCGACACGATAGGAACCGCTACTCCCTATCCCCTATAGAAATCCCATTACCTTTCACGAACTAAGCGAACTAAGTCGCGGGTAACAACTAGTATATCCTAACTAATATTATAAATTCGAATGTAACTCTGTATCTCTGTCTATCTGTCTCTCTGTCTGGGTGTTTGTCCCGTTATCGCGGCTAAACGGCTGAACGGATCAAGCTGAATTTTTGCATAGATATAGCTTAAGCTTTTTTTGTAGGTCCACGCGATCGAAGTCGCGCGAAACAGCTATTAATTATATAAATTGATTGCCGAGCGTGATCAAAGACAGAATCGAAAATGGCTCGACCGATTTGAACATTTTTTTTGTAAATACTTACATAGAATACATAGTAACACCCAGACAAAGATCAAACATCCATGTTCATCACACAAAATGTTTGTCCTGGGTGGGAATCGAACCCACAACATATATATTAGAAGGTGGAAATCCACCCACTGAGCCACAAGGCTGTCAAATTGTTTGTAGATAGTGGGACTTCACCATAAGTACAAGTTCAACAGAGCGTGCACTCCACTACATTAGCCTCCTTCCAGACGGCAGATGTGCAATACTGCAGTGAACGTGACGTAGCCGCCACAATGTGCAGCATCACTACACACGACGTTACGTTACATTGGAAAATGCCGGGGATTTAAAAACACGCTAATCGTACTTACGACGGGGTTCTCTCACAGATCACACCCTAGATTCTGCATTGAGGACGCTCGAAGCGCACCACACATCAGACCAAATACACATATCAGCGTAATTACTGGGCATACAGAGATTTAATATCTATCATCTGAGGGTGACGAGCGCACTGCATTGCCGCGCATAAAATTAAGCGTGCAAGCGGGCAAGCGTGACGCTTAACATCAGGTGAGCGACTTGCTCCTCTAGTGACCGAGAAACATAAAAAAATAAATAAGAAATTACTCTGATTGGTTGATTATTAGGCGCGAGTAGGCGCAACGTTGAGATAGCCAATGAGAACGCTTGGTCGCACTGCCCGCGACCCGCGCCGCGCCTCAAACTTTCGTGACTTTTTGTAAGAACAACGAATCTCGTTATGCGGTATCTAGTGTGATCTGTGGGTTCTCTTTTCACTTAATATTGGCGTTTTTAGGGTTCCATATCACAAAAATAAAACGGGAAGCTCAAATCGATGTGATGAGTGAGTGAGTTTGTGGCGTGTGAAGTGTGTGTGGAATGCATGCGTTTGCTTATCAAGTTGAAATTAATATCAAATACATAGGGTCCCCTTGGAGCAATGCAGTTAAATAACACGGCCATTTTTGCCGCATTATTTTTTTTTGCGTCCTATGGTTGCCTGGAAGAGATGGCTTTCAGTGATAAGGCCGCCAGTAAACTAGTTACACTCGCTAGTTACGCTTGTTACACGAATTTTTAAGCCTCTTTTTTTAAATGTATGTACAATTTTGTGTGAACAATAAAGAGTTAATATATCCACGTTAAATTGAGTCGGTTATTCCGACTATAGTTTCGATCACATTCGGTGACCTTTATCGACGAATGCTAAGAGAAACACGCGCGCGACCTACAATTATTAAAACAAAATGTATCAAAATCACGTCAGTTTTCATAGTAAAAATTAATTAATTAATTTAATTAAATGAATTACTTAGCCTACTGTATAAAACAACCAGTTTGATTACCCAGATACCAAAGATAATCCAAATGTTCAAGCCCACTACCAGTTGGCAGCGTACCCAGCATGCTGGTGGCATTACCAGGCTGAATGTCAACGCTTACGTGTTGCGCCAGATAAACGTTAGCAATTCGGTCACGCGTCGTATCATTCATTTAAATTGGACTTACTTTGTAAAATGTATTTTACATTCAGTGTGTCGTAGCGCTGTAGCTCATTGCTACGCCGTAGCCTCGTAGCCCAATTGTAGACGTGAGCTCGTGCGACCTTGGTTCAATGTTACGAGCAGAATAGATTGTCCTCAGTTTACTTTTCGGAACAAAAACACGTCCTGGGAGAGGGATGGAAATCGATAAGTTGCGATGCGATGCGTTTTGATCATCTAAATACTCGTAGAATCATGTCGAAACAGGTTTTTTTTTAGCTATATGGCCTACGTATGATCACAACTCAGCTCATGGAAAGCAATGTGGTCAAAGACGGAGACAATCTACTTGATAACGTGGCCTATGTGTAAATTTCGCCGCTTTTTAGGGTCCCGTACAAGGAACTGTTGTCTGTCTGTCTGAATCCTTTACAGACTTGTAACTTCCAAAGTTATAAACGTACATGCATGAAATTTTGCACAACGATAGATTTCTATCTAAGTATAGACCACCAGTTTCAAAAATAAAATTTCGCTTTACCCCACATGTGGGGGGGTATCACTGAATAGGTCTTTTAAAATGAAGTTAATGTTACCTAAACCATTTTTGTTCTCAGACGAACCGCTTGCGAAATATGGGGCGACAAAGTTGCTTGCAAAGGTTAAAAATATTAACTGTAGGCGAGTACCAACATACAGATAGAATAAAGCGAATTTTGCCAGTTGAAGCGGAGACTCTCATTCGCTTCGCTCACTCTGTCGACAATATTGTCAAAAATAACCACTTAACTTGTTTCCTTACACAGAATGAGGTTTATGATAATGCATTAGGTCTAAGATAACCTGGAGCTCTACGTTCCAATTATCAGCATTAGGAAACAGAACACATTTCTCGTTAGCCCTAAAAGCTCCGGCGAAGTTTACTAACAATATTAGCGAACCGCGATCCGTGGCGCACCAGACTATTACATACTAGAGGCGACACCACAGAACATTGCAATGTCCCATGCTTTGTGGTCACTATCCCTCTCTTCAATAAATTGCCCGCTAGAAAAAATAAATGCTTATTCGCATAATATGCTTGGGGTTTCTCGAACACTCAAGCGAGTGACTGACCACCGAATACTGAAACGTTTGTTAACTTTGACGACAGATTAAGTCTGTTGCTGCTTTTGTCATTTGCTTAGTGCCAGACAAAGGCAGCATTACAATTAATCTGTTGTCAAAGTTAACAAGCGTTTCAGTATTCGGGGGTGAGTGAAGTAAACAAAAATGCATTTAAAGGCAATGTAGATTAGATAGATAGAAAACACCCTTAGCGGGACGTCAGTGCAGGTCTTATCGCCCCAGATAGAATTAGAATTTAGGCAATGTAGATTCAGATGGTTTATTGCTTTCATGCAGTACAAGGTAGCAAAAAAAAACAATATAACTTTTATATGGACTCCCATTTGTAATGTGGTGTCACCTCGCAGTACGTAGTACATAATAGCCAATAACCAGTAATATCCTGTTTATTATGATGCTTCTACACGGCGCAGGTAACATGCGCTTGAAGAGCGTATTTCTGTAACATGCTTCGAGTCAGGTAGGTTTTCGAGATTAGGTAGGTAGGACGTTAGGGGCAGGACGACAGATTTTCAGCTTGTCAGCGGTATAAGACGACCACCATGCAACGGTTTCTTCACGATGTTTTCCTTCACCGGTAGCTCTTGTGATTATTGAAAGGATTTGAACCCACGCCCTGCGGCGTGCGATCCGGACGCGCTAACCGCTGGGCTATCTTACAAATATTGTGTCCTTTGGGCTGTACTTAAACACTGACATTGCTCGAAAATGCTAACTAATTGACCGAGCGAAGCGAAGGTCTCAGAGTTTACTGGGACAAATCGGCATTTGTATGTATGTTTGTGTGTATATTTGTCCGATGATAACTTGCGAACCGTTGATCCGATCTTCATGAGATTTTGTAGGCAAGTAGTTGATTTCAATACAATTTTTAAGTTCGAATATGAGCTTATTCGGTCCTGGGGCTGTGAAGATATAGGGTTCGCGAGGTCTCAGTTCGCCGCGAACTACAAGTATTATAAATGTCTGTCTCTTTGTCTGGGTGTTTGTCGCGTTATCAGGAGTAAACGGCTGAATGTATAGAATTTTTGCATAGATTCAGCTTAAGGGTTAGGAGATATAGGACATAGGCTACTTTTTGTTTATGTTTTTTTTTTTTTGTTTTTGTTTATGTTAGATATAACTTGAATTAATTATCATGGCGAGTCGTATGCTTGTTTGCTCTATTTATATCCTGCCACTGCGCCTGAAAACTCGTATTATCATTTTGCTTTTCATTTGTGGACGAGATTGAACGCTATCGATTTTAGCCGATCGCAGAGATTAAGGTTATCGAAGTTAGCTGCTTTTATTATACTTTCGCTTTCCTGTACAAAGAAGATCGGATGTTTTTGTAGGGATTTAAAGAGGTTTGTTTTCTTTTTACAAGTTTTTAATTAATGGTTGCCTGGAAGAGATCGCTTTTAGCGATAAGGTCGCCACTTGTGGTACTAGCCTATAAGATAGTTCTGTACGTGTGTTATTATTATTTTGGTGTACATAATAAAGAGTTTCTATCTGTCTATCTATATATTAACTTGCAACATTTGTATGTTCGGGTCAAATCTTGCAACTGAATTTTAGACCAGTTCACCTTGTTCAATTGAGCTGAAATTTTGTATTCCTGTCAAGTTTCGATGACAATACAATATTATGAGAGCGAGCTGATATGATGATGGTTACGGAAGGTGGAAAACTGAACTCCTCAGTGACTAACAGTAGACTGATGGAGTTTGGAGGCTAATTTTGATCAGCTTACGGTATCAGTAACGGATTTTATAAAAGCTTGTCTGGAAAAATATTTTTTTCCATAAAAAAATATTTTGCTTATCATCCTGCGGATGACTGGTCATAATGAAAAACACAACTTTTCTATCAAGACGACATTACATAGAGGTATTTTTTTTGTATGTATATGTGTACGGACAATACAACAATATGTATGTATTTACATTTTTATGGAACACCACCGACACCATATTTCATTCTTCAGTCTTGCCTGAAAAGGTTGTCTGGAATAAATTGCTTCAGGCGATAAGGTCTCCAATTATATTTCTGGATATTTTATTGTTGTTTAATTGTATTTTAGGTGCCTATAATATAATGTCTATATTGTACTGTACTGCGGCTGACACTGGCAGATATGAAAATTAAATAATTTAAAACTAGCCGCTCTAAGGGGGAGGCCTTTGATCAACAGTAGGCGTCCTCAGGCTATAGATAATGATGATGAGCTTTGTCCCGCGGTTACACCCGCGTAAATCCCCCGGAACCGGAAATTTTCCCGGGATAAAAAAGCACAAGAGTGACATAGCACTCTCCGAACCTTCATAACGAACTCCAACCTAAATATCCATGCAAAAATTGATATCGATCAGTTGCTCTGTTGCTGCGTGAAAGAGGAAGAAACAGATCAATAAACTAACAAAAACCCTTTCTCATTTATAATATTAGTAGGGATTGCCCATGCAACAAAGGCAATATTGTGTCGTTAACGTAATTTTCACGCAACCGTTCTTTCTCTGTGTTTTTAATTATAAAACATCAGATTTCGTTTAAATCTTGCACGCCACGGATGGTAACCAAGTAAAGAAAGGTATTATTCCATTTTAACAAGAACCAGAGCACAAAGGATGCATGGAATATTCCACGAGTGAAACGCGCTGCGGTTACCAGCCCTCGGCAAATATTCACCCGCCTTCACATTCTGAATATAATCTTCTAAAACAAACTTTATTATCTCCATGTTTAATGAATGGCTGTGGAAATTAGCCAAGAGCCGGTTTCTACGGTCCTGGGTTTTTTTTATATCTGACAAGTTTGTATTTTCTAACTCACAGCCTGACTCAAAATGGATATTAGTTGTGTCATATTTGTGGCTGGAAAGTATTTTTACCCGACTTCCGAAGAAGGATGGTTATGTTTTTGAGGTGTATGTGAGTATGTATGTAAATATGTTTGTGTGTTGCTATGTTACCCGTGTGCCTAGTGCTAGTTTTTCCAATTGCTTGCGTTTGCTTATTCCATCGTGATGACATTAACTACGATTTGTATGAAGTAAGAGCTGTGCCATCTAGAATTCTAGATAAAAATCGCGAGGTCTCAGTTCGGGGCGAACTGCGAGTTAGTAATCATCTGTTTTTTGTGACTAGCGCGCTCTAAAGATGCCAGCTAAGGCGCTAGCACCATCGAAACCATCTCTCTCTCGAAAAGAAATCAGTGCGGCATTCAACGTATTTTGACAGTTTTGGTTAATCAAAAACCGAAAATTTTTACTGGGACAGAGCAGAAGTGATGTGACAGAGTTTTGGCGGGAACGTGAAGAACGTCATGTCACGTCATTGCATTACTTTCCAAAAGTTGGGTTATTTTGAGTTTAATTGTGTAAAAATCCACTACTGAACTCAGAGTGCCAACCATAACCATAGCATTGTGATAGGGAACACTCTGCTACTCGGCTGGCTAGCTATCACCCTTAAGTTGAAAATCTATCGCCAAGCACCTAACTGTGTGTTTCAGCAGCCTCACTTGAGCGGCAATTCCCATTCCAGGCTACGTGTTTACCATTCTCCTAAGTGTATTTACCATCCTCGACCGTACCGTCACTTAACATCAGGTGAGTTTGTGGTCAATGCTTAGCCTGTCGAACTCTGCGGCGTCCTACGTAGACGATCTTGACGCAATCTTGTAATGTTTTGTGTAAATACATATGTTTGTGTGTTCCTCAAAAACATGTCATTTTGTCTGTGTGTGCCGTTTAGGAGGCTATCCTCCTAAACGGCTTGACGGATTTTGACGAGTCTTTGGATTCCTCTTTATGCCCGTAATGACAAAGGATGCATTTTGCAATGGGTGTTGTTGAACGTCAGGATTTTTTTTTTGTTTTGTATTAATAATACTTGTTAACCTAAAAACACGTAAAACAGAAAAGTGTGCAATTATAATCATGTGATAGGTGCATGTACAGTAACGTCGAAACGGCTAGTTAATCTGACAAATTAGAGCCATAAAGCGTGGTTGAAACGGCCCCTTAATTACCAATTAATTATTTCACGTTCGCAGTTAAAACCTCACGCCCTTTTATATTCGAGAGACTTTGTATAATAATGAACGAGCCTCAAAACTTTATAAAAGTTTTTAGATTCTGTTTCTTGGAAATGAACTTTAACGTAGACACAGATTATACATAGGTATCGTTGTTCCGACAAAAACAAAAAAGTTTAAGGAAAACATTTTGTAGAGTATCATTGACATTTTTCTGTGGAAAAGCTTATTTTTTTCCGCAATTTCACGGTTTGTTACATAGTAAAAGTTTTACTATGAAAAGTGACGTGGAATTTTGATTCATTATGTTTTAATAAAACGGGAATATTCACAAATATTATTCACAATAGAATAATAATAATAAATACTGTTTTATTTAAATAGCTATACCTACTTAATGAAATAATACTTTTACTTTACGTAAACTTGTCTAAGTCATGCATATTTACCAGTGGCCGTGTTTGCGCTGATAGTACACGGCGGCTCCTCCCCATCATCATTTCTTTCAAAGGTGGCAGTTCCTGTCGCAAAACAACACATTTTTTTGAAGTTGGTTTCAATGCGACCACACAGCATCTCGATGGAGTTTTTGATGAGATCCGTTTCAGAGAGTCGGTGATCGACGCTTTTCAAGGTACTTTCAGCAGGTATAGGTTTCAACGCTATATCTCCACTGCTTCAATTTTCCGGCAAACATTATCTAAATTTCGAAATTATCTAATATCGGCGATTATCTAAACATTGTCTATGCTTAGGCCCCATACAAGGCAAGATCAAAAGACGACGTGATATCAAGAGGTCGGCAGTGAGACAACTAGGAAATACTTGGAAAGATGGAAAAGGTTTGACTAGTATTTGCCATCTCTTTCCAATCTTCATTTCAAGATTGATCTTGTCTTCACTTCCTCCTTCTAATCTTGTTTTTTTTCTTTTTTTTAAATGGTAGTACCGAGGTAGGCATAGCTTTGTATCACTTCACAGTTTACTACACTCAGAAGGTACTTATGTAGACACACCTAAACTATACTCCAGTAAATTTTAAGGCCGAGTTGAGTTTCAAAACATATGGAAAATAGTAGTAAGATTTCGGTCTGTAACGGTCATCATCATCAGCCAGAATACGTCCACTATTTAACATAGGCCTCCCCCTTAGAGCGCCACACCGACCGACAACGTGCCACTTGCATCCACCGATTGCCCGCGATTTTCACAACGTTGTCGATCCACCTAGTGGGAGGCCTGCCTGCGCTGCGTCTTCCGGTTCGTAGTCGCGACTCAAGATCCTTCTTCCGCACCGGTTATTGGTTCCTCGAGCTATGTGGCCTGCCCCACTTCAGCTTGCTAAGTCTGAAAGCTATGTCGGTGACTTTGGTTCTACGCCGAATATCCTCGTTCCGGATTTTATCGCACAAAGAAACTCCGAGCATAGCCGGTAACGGTCAAGTTTTATTAATTTTACAGCACAATTTTAAATTGTACTCTATATTTTAAACAGATTTTAAAGCTACAGGGAAATTGGCCCGCCTTGAACCGGTTTCAATCTCCGCCGCGTCACTACGAATTGATCAAATTATAAGATGTAGGTATCTACATCAATAATCAATCTCGATATGGAAGACGCTTTGAAATTGTATACTAGCAGAGGCAATGTAGGATCGAAAGCTAAAGTTGTATAGAAGCTAGAACATTGTTTCTCAACATTTCTAAGGCCCAGACTCCACTGAAGCGGAGATGTACGAAGCGGAGACGAGAGGAGATACTTAGAGGATAGTACTGCAAGGTTTTGGCGAATTCGATTACCGTTTCAGGGGTCGTCTATTATCACCCTTTAAATCTTAACAAAATCTTTTGTTTTTGGTCTCTATAGCTTGGATAAACCATAATCTATGCCGCCATTGTTTGTTTTTTCAATAAATGTTTAGGGTATTCTAATAACAACTACTTTTCTTCGTCGTATTTCGTCGCAAAAGCATAGTTTTTCATGGTGTAGTTAACATATAGAAAAATCACCGACATCGGATAACCTTTAGTGGTGGGTATCAGACTATGCTTTTTGTATGGACAAGATGGCGGTATACGCTATTCTTTACAGGTAGGGTGCTTCCACCGAAGCTCTGCGGAGATGCGTAGTGGCTAAGCCGGATTAGAGATGCGTATTGGCTAAAGCAGATCTAAGCTGAGTGCGGGTCTGTACTATCGAGAGTTGAGTGGCGTATTGTGCGACGCGGGGGACCTGGAGGTGTCGCATGACGCTCACATCTCCGCTGCGCGCCGTCGTCAACTTGCGAGGCGTAGATCACATCTCTGTTTTATTTGCGCTAAACAAATATGAGATATCTCCTCTTCCTCTGCTCAACCGTATCCACTGAAGCTAAGCGGAAACGAGATGTGTAAATAAAGAAATCCTATTGGTTGTCTCTAACACATCTCCTGTTCGCTCGTCTCGTCTCCGTCTAGGTGGAGTCCGGGCCTTAATCACTTAATCGAAAATATAAATGATAATATTATCTCTGAATGACACTTCTGGATTTGTTCTAGCTATTTTCCTTCATTATCCTCATTCCTGTGTCGTAACGTAAACTTTAAAGATTCATGGAATGCCGCAAGGTGTATAAAGCTGCTAAAATGAAAGGTATTTTAATAAGACGTGCATTAAAAAGTATGAATAATAAAACAAGATTATTAAAAAAGTATTATTATCATGGAAACATACACAATAACCTACACGATGGAACTAAAAAGTAAGTTTTAAAACTTCCTCGATAATACTAGAGTATTGCTTTTTTCATTACAATATGCAAAATGTTTGTAGTAGTAGCGGGCACTCAAAAGTAACTCTAGCCATCGGATGCTAGCTCGGCGTGACCCATTTTTGTCCAACTCGTTTCCGATATTGCCTACAGGATATGAGGAATTTTAGATGCACACTGGTTTTGTGCGTTTGTGATGCACAAAACCAGTTAAATATCGTTCTTAAAACGTAAATAAGTATAATATAAAATTTAAATTTCGTTTGAAAGAAGGCTAAAAATTATTTTAACTTTATCTTAGACGCTTACTGATTAAAATTCAGATGAATATTTTAAAGAATAACACAAGGACAAAGTTGCACAGTGCACAATATCAATTTAAAAAGTCCTCCAATGCTACGCTTTGCTTTTATCAGCGCGTCGTCCTCCCGACACAACGTTCGCGACATAAATAACTGAGCAGAATCTGCGTCAAACTTTATGACCACCCCTGCCCTGACCTTTCGTAGGAGGGAGGTGTAGTAAACCCCCGTATATCTGGCTTGACATCTAATTTTTCTATTGCGATACTGCAACGCGTTGTGACTTCTATATGAGTGGTGTGACTGCCAGTGGATAGGCTATACTATGGGCCATTTTTTAATTCAAAAACGAATAGGTCATTTCTTCATTAGACGACACGACACGGCACCGACACCGACATAATTCGTCGCACCCATAGTAGCTAGTTTGCTGTCCGTCTCACGGATTTCATACAGACAGATTCATTCATACGGACAGCTGTATCTTTTAACTAGTAAATAAGATACAGCATACCCATTGCTTCGTGTCACTTGCGTATATTTGTAGACTTCTAGCGTACTTTTTAGAATGATCATAAAGTTTAGCGCGGACACTATAATAGCCAGCTGTATGGTACATATGTGGAGAATACACCAATTACAAGCTACGTGTTTATGTACAACGTGGCCGTGCTTGGCTTGAGTTGGAAACAGTGACCTTCACAGCAGATGCGACCGTCGGCCAACTTTTTGGCTATATTGGTGTGTAAGCTTGAAGTTACATATGGTACAAGTTTATTAATACTTAACAAGCATTATGGTCCAAAACATCACAAGAGAAACGGTTTTTTGCTTAGAATAACTAAAACGTAGTATTATTCTAAGGTTTTCTGGTAAAAATCTTAAACGATATCTGCACCAACTTCTGCCTTTACTTTTTACCCGACTGAGCAATAAGGAAATTTATGTTTTTGGGGTATATGTGTTCTTTTATTACCACCTGTAGTCTGAACAGTTTGACCGATTTTGACAAGTAAGGTATCGTTAGATGCCTCTTTACGTCCGGAGTGACATAGGCTACATTTTACAGTCGGGTATTTTGTTTTTCTTTTATTATTTTAATAATAATTGCATGTTACTTCGGTCAATGGTACCAATCAAAGTCACGCTTACGTTTCATATGGTTGGCGTAAAGTTTTCAATACCACCGGCTGACACAGGGCTTGCTCACGTTGAACCAGCGTGCACGGGCGTGGAGGCAGCCCCGGGTTCGGGCGCGGCCGCCAGGGGTTTGCGCGAGTGTGACGTGTGACTTAACTGAAACCGCGAGAGAAATAAACGAATGCAAACGTTCGATATTGCCGTGAGTGACAGCCGAGTGCTTGCCCGCTACCTCCACCCGCACCTGCGCTATGTGTGTGCACTTGCATATTAGCGGGCAAGCTCGCGACTGTTGTTCGAGGAAATATCGAACGTATGCAGTTGTTTGTTCTCACGTCGAACTAGCGGCGGAGCGCGCGTTTCGCACAAGGTTTCAGTTAAAACACACGTAATACCCGCGCCCGCGCCCTTTAACTCAACGTGCGCAAGCCCTTAGAGGCTTGGAAAGCTACTGAAAAATCTCCATCGAGCAGTAGTTACTACTGGGAACACATAGCCGATCATTTTTTTCTTATTGAGCTAAAATAAGCTTTTCCATAGAAGAAGACCAATAAAGCTTCGAGGTATGAAAATTAATACGTGAAAAAACTTCGTTTGAGCGATTCTCTAGAAGAGAACTCCCTACATTACAACTGTCAGTCACAAAATGCACAAAAATGGATCAACGCCATCTAGCGAACTATAGGAAGTAGCTTTGTCTCTCTGTCTGGATGTTTGTCGCGTTGCGTTATCAGGGCTAAACGACTGAACGGATCTTGATAAAATTTGATAAGGTGTGACTGTATATCACAAAGTCGGGCATAATACTTTTTTTATGTTCACGCGAACGAATTCGCGGGTAACAACTAGTTTAATATAGTACTTACTCTTTTGGATAGTCAACACTACACAAAAGGTATTTTATACTATTTCATGATAATCAATCGATAATTTATTTTAGATAGATAGATAACTCTTTATTGTTCACACCAGAAATAACATACAAATGACCAAAAATAAACAACTTAAAACTAGTGTAACAACTGGCGGCCTTATCGCTTAAAGCGATCTCTTCCAGGCAACCTTAGCATGGAGAGGATTTGTATGGAAGAGGTAAGGGACGTTGTGCTATTAATAAGGGATAATGCTAGACGCAAAAAATAATAACATATATAATAATAATATAGACTACATACCTACTGAAAAAATAGTTATATAATATAACTATTATTATATTATATATATACTACTTACTAATACTACAAAAATACATTATTTTGTTCTTCCCCAGGGCATATTCCGTTTGGCCAGCGAGCACGTGCTCCGTACGATGCGTCGCGGGCGGGAGACTTTACTGACCTTACTGGAGGCCTTCGTGTACGACCCGCTCGTGGAGTGGGGAGGCACGGGCGGTGGCGGCGGTAAGAGGAGGCGGGGAGCGAGAGACGTGCGCGCTGCGAGGGACATGCTGGCCGTGCGCGCGCTTGAACTGAAACATCACCTGGGAGAAGTCACGTGAGTCATGGTTCATACACACTACCTTCTTCTATACAACACTTTGTCGTCCAGCAGTCTTACTTAAAAATCAGTTCCCATCGCAGGGTCCGGATTAACCTTGGGTTTCTGAAATGTTTCTTAAATTTAATAATAGATTAATTCCAATGCTGCCTTTGTCTGGCACTAAACAAACGACAAAGACAGAAATAGAGTTTATCTATTGTCAAAGTTAACGAACGTTCCAGAAACCCGAGGTAAGTGAATCGACGCTTAATTTTCAAACAATTTTGTTGAACAGATTTCAGAACAGAAATTATTATCTAACACGAATGTACATTTGTAACTTCTCCGTTCTATTAAACAATTAAAACTGATACGAACGTCTGTTTGCGTGATATTTATCTTTGAAATTATTCCTGGATGTTACCATATCCCGATAAAAAGTAAACAAACCATATTTCCACCTAAATAAACATCCCGTGAATAGCGTTCCTTCGACAGTTCCGTCGTCAGCCTTTAAATTATGTGTATTTCCTCCCGTAACTTGCCGTTGTTATGTTCCCGGTGCTGTAATAACTACCTCTAAGGAAACAACCCTCTCCTCCCCCCGAGTCGTGCGACTCGAGCGAACGCAGAACAATAAATAAATACTAGTTTCTCCTTATTCTACAATTATCGCGGGTTACATGTCGTCGAAATGTATGTACATTGTACACACTAGCTGCGCCCCGAGGTTTCACCCGCTATTCCACAGAAACCGAATATTTTTCCGAGATAAAAAGTAGCCCATCTGTTAATCCAGTGCATAACCTACCTCTATACCAAATTACATTCAAAAACTTACTTACTTCTACTTTCTTTACTTTTGAATTACATTCAAATCTGTTCAGCCGTTACAGAGTAGAACAGGAACAAACACACTTACATATTTACCTACTTACACACAAACTTTCGCATTTATAATATTAGTGTGATAACCGTATACACTACTCTTTGAGTCATTATATGAGTGTACTCGTACGTCAAAAAAAACAAAGAGTGTAAGGCGCACCACACACCAATGACACATTTGTGTGCCGTAAGACAATTGTGCTACGCGGCAATTGTGCCCTGAATGTGGTGTGTTGTGTTTTAGCGCACTCGTATTATGATAAATCTGTGATATATTTGTAGTATTGGTGTGTGGTGCACCTAACTTGTAACGAGTTTGACCTCGATGCTCGATTGTTTCTTGAATGTTGGTCTTTCTCTTTCAATAGCTTACATTACATTTTCTCTACATTCTCTAAGGCTCGCATAAAACTTCATAAATCGAAAAGAAATATTGGCATATTATGAAATTCAAAAGATTGAAAGATTGCTTTTTGATTTCGTTAGCTCACTGCAGTGAAATATGAGGCTGGCTTAGTTTGACTCGATAGTTATCAATTTCTAAGCCCGAAGGAGCTGAATATTTAATGCATCTCGCCTCGGACGGATTCAAATCCATTTATTCTATAATGTATATAGTTTTTCATGTCTGGTGATGTTACATAAACATTCGAGTAAATCAAATATTTAAGAAATGCCAGCGAAATAAAAGCAATGTCATTTAAATTCACTAACTTCGTTCAGCTGTAAATTATTCAGAAGAGTCGACTCGGATCTCGCCGTTAAACATTCACTGACTCTGACGACCGGCTTTTTAACATGAATTCTATTGTTTCAGGGACCAATTCCTCGCCGTCCTGCCAGAAATCAAACAATGTGCTGACAATTGGCTCGAAGAAAATGAACAGCTAAAATCTGTAGAGAATAAACTTCAAGAATGCCACCAGCAAATGGCTTTGATCAAGGAAATAGAGGCCTATGGACCTAATTTGAACAATCATCCTCTCTACGCAATATCTCAGAAGTATTCATCCTACAAACAAGCTAAAAATGCAGTTGAAGACTCGATGAAGGCTCTCGTAAAAATCCTCAAGGACTTTGATACGCAAATCGAATCCTTTGCCACCACTACTGAGGTCATCAATGGGCCTCAGCTGATGAACTGGGTCCAAGAGTTTTCTGCGCCCGAAGGTGAAAGCCAACCAATATTCGACCACATCAAAGAGTTTCTGACCAATGCTGGCCAAAGTTCCATGATCACTCAATGTGAGCAAGCAGAAGTTGAACTCAACCAGACCATGAAACAAACGCTTCATCTTATTCGAACTTGCTTGGAACTATTGTCGCAATTTGTGGCTGTGTCTCAATACTACCCTCAAAGCCACACGGAGTACCACCGCATTGTTATGTTCAGAAAATTCCTCGCCGCAGCTCTCGAGAGCAAATCTCCTGAAGTATGCCGAGAAATGTCGAATCAAGTCACGGCTTTAGTTAACGCTGAGAACAATAAAGGTGAAGCGACTCAGCAAATGGTCGCATACAGCTACCGACTACAAGCTATCAGTGCTGAAGCTAATGCAAATCTTACAAAGTCATTCGAGAGGCTGAAGATAGAAGGTGGTCCAGATGCGCTGGCGATCGCCCAAGAAGCGTATATTGAAGCAAAGGCAAATATCAGCAACTGGGTGAGGACCGAAGAAGGAGCAGCGGCAGCATTAGAATCAGTCGTTATCGGCATGCTGTGTAACCTGAATAGACGATACCTGATGTTGGAGAATGGAGCGCAAAGCGCTGGCGACTGCCTTGTCGACTTGACTTCTAGGGAAGGAGAATGGTTTTTGGACGATATGAGTGCTTTATCGACGCAAGCTGTCGAGCTTCTTTCCCTGTTACCGCTGCAGTCAGCCTCCGCGGAAGACGCTGCCATGCCTGTGGCTGTAGAATGTGTGCGCCAGGCGAATCTACTCCTGGCTGACCTGGTGCAACTAAATTACAACTTTAGCACGATTATATTGCCAGAAGCGTTGAAGAAGATCCACTCAGAAGACACATCGGCGCTGATGATGATAAACGAGCTCAATGCCGTCATAATGAACTCGCCAGTGCCGTTGAACGAGTTGCTGGCACAGTTGGAAATGCATCTGAGATACTTGATTATGGACATTGAGGTTAGAACTTTATATTATACCTACTTCAATAATTTTCCTTTAGCATTACGTCTTCATGTTGTGTATAGTTTAATGTATGTGTGTGCAATAAAGAATTACATAAGTAAATAATAAATACTTCTCGAAACTTGAAAGATACAAATACAAGTCATTATTGAAACCAAAATTTTTTTTACGAAAAATTATGAAACCGGCTGCAATACTAACAGTTTTTCATGTGTCGCTGACTTATTTTCATGGCTTACTTTGGTACCATTCGGTACTTAACCTTTATAATCTGACCCTGTATGAAGTTTTGCCTGGGACCCTGTTCCTGTGTGCTCGAGATTATCTCGGTCACTGTCTCTCTAATTTAGAATTTAATGGGAGTGAGAGTGACCGAGATAATCTCGAGCGCACAGGAATAGGGTCCCTGATCGAAAATGTGTCGAATTTACCTTCTCCTTATTGTTGGTCTATTACTTTCGTCTATGAAAAATTATTAGCATAGGTTCAGTAGCGTGTTTTGTTTCCAGTCCCCAGCAGCTAGTGCCCAGATGTTGGCCGCAGATTTCCGCGCCCGGTACGAAGCTCTTCTTTCTCCGAGCGAGGGTGAAGGTCAGAGTGCCGGGCGTATGCTGCTTATGGGTTTCAACGGACTGTTCGCGGCGGTAGAGCTGCGGGCAAGAGAACTCGCAGACCACCTCGCGATACCCGTGCCGCAAGCCTGGAGGAAGATCGATCATATCAGCGACGCTATGCACATGTCTGTGAGTATCCACCGGTCTATAAAGCGCACATTTGTCCTTGTCTAACTATCCATAATTATGTGTATCTAAGAAGTCTCCTTTTTGTTATTGTGCATGTTTGGTAAGATTAGTATTTCCACGCTAGCAGATTGCACCTTCGATATAACATTTCTTGACTATATTATAGTCAAAAAGACGATGTTCGAGTTATGTGAAAATTGTTGGGAAACGGTGCAAAGAGATCTTTTCCCAGCAGCTGAACTATATATATTTTTTTTTTTTATGTAGTTTGGTGAGGAGACGAGCAAGTCGCAAAACCAAAACCATGCGCGGCAATGCACTGCGCTCGTCACCCTGAGATATTAGGTGTTAAATTTGTGCCCAGTAATTACGCTGGAAACATTGCCTTTCTATCCGGAACATAGTAATGTTTGCACACTACTGCTTGACGGTAGAATAACTGGCAAAGGTGACTCTGCAGAAGAGCCCTACCACTACTACTACTTAGACCAGTCAATCATTTAATGATCAAAAACAGCAATACGGAATGTAACGGATTCTTCTAGCTATAGTGGCCCATGGCGTCGGCCTTGCTTGCTTATACTAGCTCATTGATGATAATGTCCTCCAGGCGGCGTTACAAAGCCCGGCCGTGCGTTCTGTGCTAGAAGACATGTTCCTGGTCCGTCGCGTGCAGACGGTTGCTGAAGTGCTGGCGATGTGCGCGCAAGCCGCCGCCGGCGCGCACGCGGACGACGCCGCGCTTTGCAAGCCGGTCAGGAGGTAAATGACTACACTTTTATGATATATATCTTCTTTAATTTACTTTTTGAGTATGCTGAAGATTGATGACTGCCACAAGGGCGAAGCCAGCGCGCGGCGCGTTGTAGCAGCTTGCTGGAGTTATGTTAGCTGAAGAAATCCTCATTGTGACGCTGGTGAGTTGGGATGGCGCAGTGTGCCGGGCAATGATATTAACCGCCTGTAGCTGCGCTACTTTGTATATTTCACCAATAACTATCTGTATTTTAAATGGATATGCATTACCAGATAAGAGACAGCCCTAGGAAGGGGCGATAAAGGCAAGAACTCTCCGTGTGCCATCGTTGCAGCCACGACCACTCTTACAAGAGTAGTCGATCAAGAAGATGTTAATGTGTGTTGCGTGCAGGTTCACCGCGGAGTACGTGTCGCGGTGCGTGTTGGGCGTGCATTCGTGCGCGCTGGCGTGCGTACTGTGCGCGCTTCTTCGGCGCGCGGGGCAAGACCTGAGGCACGAGGTCGAGCAGAAGGAGATCGGTAAACACTCTTATTTATTGATATATTGAAATAGGTCCATGTTTTGCCTGGGACCAATTTTCATTCCATTTTTTTTGTACACGAACAAGCCAACAAAGTGAGTGTACAGATGCTCTCGTTGGGTTTCGCTCGCTCGCGCCTTGTCTCGCGCGGGCTCGGTCGCGACTCGTCGATTCTAGGGCGTAATAATTGAATAATTGCTTACAAAGACGAACAAAATGTGATAAAAATTAAGACTACTAAAAATAACAACAGAAACAATTGATTAATTAAAATTAAAAAAATCCTGGCACAGCTTAGAAAGAGGCTGATCATCTACGGCCGAACAGATTTTCTTGAATTATAAGAATACTAGCTGCGCCCCGGTGTTACACCCGCTATTCTACAGGAATAGGTAAATGTTTCGGGATAAAAAGTATAACCGGAACCAGGGAATAACCTCCATACAAATTTCATCCAAATCCGTTCAGCCGTTACAGGGTTGAACAGGAACAAACACACTTACATACTTAAGCTACTTGCTAAGCCGAAAGGGACTCATAATATTCACCATTGTGAACAACGTTTACTATGGGACCAATCATGAAACCGAGAAATAAATATTAGCTGTTCCATAAAATTACAAGGCGGCGGATTAACAATTCTAATGTTTAGAAAAAAACCACGTCCACCAAACACGGTAATAAGTCGTTAAAATTAAATTAAATTCGTAGAAAAAGTTTTCAACCATGTGCTCGTGGTCTTCTACCTCATTTGGCGATCTCTATGCCCTAGAACTGTATATATTTCCCAAACCTTTGCTGCAATGATTAATATATGAGTAAGCTGGAGGTTACAACGTACGTGCTATCTCCGGCTATAAGTGCGTTTGGCTTAGCCATTAGTAAACCGAATGAAAAAAAGCAGACATACATAGCTACCAGCGCATCGACAGTAACCGTGAAACTTGCCAGGGTGGCTAAACTTATATGTTTAAGCTGTCTTTGCGATAAGGTATCACTTTTTTAACAGCGTCGAAGTCACAAATTCCGTAATAGGGATGCGGGCGTATATTCCGCAGGTGCGTCATGGAGCGTGTCGCTGGAGTCCCTGTGCGAGAAGGCGTACTGTAACACGGCCAGGTGCGCTCGCGCCGCGTGGCTCGCGCGCGCGTTGCAGGCGTCGCGCGCTCGCAGGCACGCGGCGGCGCGCGCGCACGCCGAGCACCAGCGGGCGCGCGCCGCCGCGCACGCCGCGCGCCACAGGGCTGCGGCGCATGCAGAGGTGAGCCTCTGGCCCCTTACCTTACTAACCTTGTGGCTCACTGGCTGGATTTCCACCTTCTGATCTGTAGGTTTTGGGTTCGATTCCCACCCAGGACAAACATTTGTGTGATGAACATGGATGTTTGTTCTTTGTCTGGGTGTTGCTATGTATTCTATGTATGTATTTACAAAATATATATATATTTATGTTTTCTATCAGTTATCTGGTTCTCATAGTACAAGCTTGCTTAGTTTGGGGCTAGATGGCGCAGTATGAAAAAAAAAAAAAATATCTCCGTCACTGCCGACAATCAACTTCGAACTACAAGACACGATAACAACATAGCGTGTTCTTATTACTAGGTAATTAACGAAAAATAACTCCCATTTAATGCCCATTAGAAATTGATCAACGTATCGTCATACTGTATCTTCATCGTTGTCACAGGCCGTCGGTCTTTCTTCGTCTTTAATTTACATGCGTACTTGAAACGGAGCGACCAGCTTATCAATTAATCGAATGGGGGAGCCAGCTGACGTTTCAGGACAATACCAAAAGCCATGCGTAGACAATTGTCAATTCCTTCTTTGGGGCACCTCTGCAGATAAGTTGGCCAGTCAGTGTAGAATGGACCTACCGTTGGGAATACCGTTGAGCCACTCGTTCGACAGAGTTATAGTTGTATGCGTTCGTTCCGTTCCAGGTGATGGGGAGCGCGCTGGAGACGAGCGCGGCGCTCGGGCGGCGCGCGCGCGACCTGGCCGCGGCCGCCGACCGCCTGGCCGCCGCCAACCACAAGGCGCAGGGGCTGCTCACGGCCGCGCACCAGCGGTGGGTACCGAGGAGGCATCCACCTCCAACACCATAATAGATATCGATGTTTGGGCTCACTGCTGAGCGTCGTGATGTCCTCGCCCTCTCTCACGACATAGCCCCTTCCACTGCTCCCGATCCTTGACCAGTTTCTTCCAGTTCAGTTTCAGATCACTTTCCAGTTTCTTGGACACCAAATCGGACCATCTTATCGGGCTGCGTCCTCTAGATCTTTTTCCATCTAGCTTCCCTGTGACTATTAACTTCTCCGGATTCTCTAAGGGTTGTCGGGCTATATGGCCGAGGTATTAAAGTCCACAATCGTCCTGAAAACGTTTACCATTAATGAACTAAAGAATCTCGATTCTCATTTATTTCCTCATCAATTATTTCTTTAGAGTGCTCTATCCATAGCCCGCTACGTGATTCTTTCGAGATTAAAAGTTCTGGCTGTCCAGAGTTATATGAAAATGTTATCGGAACGTGTACGTTTCCAGAGTGAAGTGGGGCGTGGGCGCCAACCCGTCCCTGCAGGGCGCACTGGTGGCCCTGGAGACGGCGTGGGGCGCGACGCACGCGCGCGCGGGCCGGCTCGTGTCGTGCGCGCGCGCAGTGGGCGGGCACGCGCGCACGGCCGCCGTGCTGCGCGCGCCACGCGCCGGGAAACTCGTCAAGACGCTCACTACTGCACTCGCGCACTGGGAGAAGGTAATACGCTTGTACTCTTAAGGCGAGGTCCAATCGCAAAACAACAAAAGTAGCATTTTCAGCGCTTTGTTCGAAGTGACGAGATTACTTAATCAGGTGCAAAAAATACTGCAGATAGAAAATAAAACTGAAATTAAGTTTAACCGAATAATATTTTTATTTTTTTTTTTTTTTTTTTTTATAATATTAATTACTCCACGGACTCCGAGGTCCATGCCCTTTGTCAACTTTTACATATTTTGTTAACTATTACTGATAATATAAGACTAACAACATAACAAGAGGAAAATCTACTATACTTAATACTATGTTGCGTGTATACACCGAGCAGTCCAGCTCCCGCGAGCAGCACCCGTTCACGAGTTGACGCATGTGCCAGCCATCGCTCTCCTCAACCATATTTGAGGGAAGAGGGCGACCCGACACACGACGCCGCCGCAAGAAGAAGCCTTTATGCGAGCGTGAATGCTCTGAATATACACACAATACTTACAACCTATCTTATTCTATTGCAATACATTTAGTTCGAGTCTTAGCCTCAGGTCCTCCACTACCGCCTCGTTCCGGTCTTTAACGGCCATTTGCAAATTGTATTCTGCAATGGTCCTAGGTGATGCTGCCATCGCTCGCCGCACGAAGCGGCTGATGGCGTCCACTTCGTCGTCGGCGTAATAAGTGAAGGTCCCGATGTGCCGCGAAACGGCTACAACCGCGTGCGAGACGCTGTCATGCAGCTTCAGCTTACTCCTGGTCTTTATTGCGATAACTGATTTGTATGTAAGTCCCTGTGCTTCATGGATGGTTAGGATTCGTGACCCCGCGCCTCGCCCATAGCCCTGGCTAGCTAGGGTCTCCTTTTCTTCCTGGGTGTGGACCAAGAAAAGGGTATTGGGGAGGGTGTTGGGTATTTGGGAACCCGTGAACTTTCTCTGCTCCAGGGACTTAATACGGTCAGCTGAGGAGTATACACCTGAGTATATTGCCCTCAGAGCGTACGCAACATCCATCGGGTTCCGATGCGTACACAACAACTCCTGGCTTATGTTGCTTACCAGGTTTGGACGTTGGTACCTCATTCCGAAGAGATTTTCTCTATCGATGTAAGGCAACTGGTTGACATCCCCAATGAGGACAAGTTCGCCAGCATCAGACAGCCGAGAAGCCATCACTATGGCTCCAAAATGGTTCATCAGTGCTTCGTCCACCATAAGGCGGTCGTAGCGCTCGCGCTTGAAACCATTTACGAGAACTGAGGCCATAGTGCGCACTCTGGTTTTCACCAAGTTTCCTATTCGGTGCGCTAGCTTCTCTCTCAAGTCTTTCGCTGCCTCTGTTGTTGTGGTGATGATGACGTCCCTATCCGCATTGAAGTGTCTTACTACCCATGTTGTTTTGCCGCATCCTGGAACTCCGTTTACCCATTGTATTGTAGGTACCTCCCAACTTTCCCAACATGCACCAACTTCAGTAATCCCCCCAACGGTGTCTGCCATTTTGAGGATTTTTTCATCTAGCATTATTTTGGTATATTTGGTGGTAACTACAACAGGGTTATTTGGTGGTGTTGCGTATTTAGGTTTTCCAGTCCGCTCCGTCTCTCCCTCGTCCAATGGCACAAAACCACTTGTTGCATTGTACGCAGCCATGTACTGACCTGACATTGCTCCTCTAATTATCTGGGAAGTGTCACTGTTGTATATGGCTGCTTCTGCCTCTTCCAGGCTCACCTTAAGAAGCTCTTCACTTATAGGACTGCTTAGCCTAAAGTGCTGCATGATTTTTTCGCAGTTTTTGAGATTGACTTTTATTGTCGCTCTTGTGATGGCTAAGAACTCGATAAAGGCGTTCCTGGCGTGGTCCGATGGCCTCAGGACTGGAATATATTGAGGCGGGCTCACTTGGCCCATATCGGCTCTCGTTCGAACAGCTTGTGGTGATCTCGGCGTTACTTTTGGAGTCGTTTTTGCTGCTTCTGGTGTCTTAGGTGTTCGTCGGAACAAACTCTGCGCTGCCGCACTGAATGCCGTTAGAAAAGCCGAGACGTGACCTTCGCTCTCCGAACGACTGCCGCTTTGTTGTGCTGCGGCTCTTTGGTCGGCTGCTGTTTGCTGTGCCCTTTCAGATCCGCTGATGTTGGTCGAAATCGGGATAGGGTGTCCCCAGCTGTCTGTTGCTGATATACCGTCGTGTCGCGGGGTTTTGAGGTAGCTTAGGTTTTCGCCCCTATCTTCGTATACGACAACCTCATGCTGTTCTGAGGCTTTTAAGCAACCTAGCCGGTCTATGGTTTTTCCTTTCTCGGTTTCAACCACCATAGCGTCAACGCTTATTACTCGGGGAGAGCTATCTGCCAATTCACCCAACGTTGAGAGGAACGAGCTTACCTGTGCGAAAGGCGATTGAGCCGCCCATTCGAATAGTGCAATAGTTTTGTTTTGCGATCGCACTAGTCGACATCGGTGGCCAAGAACCTCAGAAACTGGCATAGCATCGTAAGTCTTCCTTTTCATGGTGGTTTTGTTGGTGCTCCCATTTAGCAGACATGCTAGTCCAGGCGACAAGCGCACGCGTTTCCCATTTCGGACCAAGCAAAAACCTATGCCAAGTCTCTCTTTGGCACCATCCATAAAGAGAGCCACACCACGAATACGGATTCCCGGCATTCCCATCTCTGCCTGGTCTAATAGATGGTGAAGTGCTACATTTTTTAAGACAACGTTTTGCTGGAGCGTGGGTGTCGCGTCAGGGATGGCCTCAGTACGTGGAATCGATGCCGGTGTTTCACTCGTGGTATGGATGGTGGAATTCCTTTTGGCCGCTATTCGGAAGGACCTCTCTATGAAAGACAGGAAGTGTGGTCTAGTGAGCGGGTCTGCTAGTATTTCGTGTAGATCTGATTCCGCTAGCTTCCTGTCGATTTGAATTTCAAGATCCTGTCGTGCGGCCATAAAACGAGGACAGTCGAGGAGTACGTGTATTACTGACTCGGAGATGTTTTGATCGCAGTCGCATCCGGGGCTGTCTTTTAGCTTGAGCCTGTACAGATATTCTGCTATTCCTCCATGTCCTGTCAATGCCTGCACTTGGAAGTATGTCAAGTTTGTTGTTCGCATCAACCGATATGCTTTGGCTATATCTGGGAGGAACTTTTTCGTGACTGCACCTGTGCTGGAGGCTTCGTACCGGTCCTGCCACTTCCGAACCGATTCCTCACGGATCTTCCTTTTGGCATGTGACAAGGGGATAAGTTCGTAGTCCCGCGAGGTGTCTGTGAGTGCTGCTGATTTCGCTAGCTCATCGGCTCTCTCGTTGCCAGCAGTTCCCACGTGCGCTCTCAACCAAAACAGACGAACAGACCTTCCTTCTGCGTCGATTCTCCCAACGTTATCCTTTATCACCTTTACCAAAGGATGACTCGTTTTAGGATTTCGTAGCAACTCGAGTGAAGATCTTGAGTCACTTAGAATATTGACCACTGAGTCTTTGCTAGATTTCACAATTTGGGTCGCTCGGGCTAGGGCATAAAGTTCCGATTGGAAAACCGTGCACTCGGGGTGGAGCTTGTAAGTGGAGAAGTGTATCTCTCTACCATTTTCCCACCAGGTGAGGGCAGCTCCAACTTGACCTTGTAATTTACTGCCGTCTGTGTAAATTTGGGGTCCGTCAATCTGGTTTGGGATGTTTTCAAGGAGCTCAAATTCTACTGATGTTTGTGTGGACGGGTGGGGCTGGTCCAGGTATCTAACACTTTGTTCGAGCTCCTTGTCTGGTGGTAGGTAGTCGCGGGAGATATGCCTCTTCACTCTGTACAGATTTGCGGCCTCCTGAATTCTGAGGTCAAGGGGAAGTAGACCCGAGAGAACGAGCGCTGAAGTGAGAGAAACAGTACGGTATGCCTTGCAGATTTTTTGAGCGAACCCTCTTTGAAGTGCTCTTAGTTGGGAATTGTTTACTTCGAGGTCTGTCGCTTGTGCCCAGACACTTGAGGCGTACGTCATAATAGGTTCCACCACTGCGATGTAGATTGTTCTCGTGATCTCACTACTCAGTCCCCAGGTCACTCTCGCTGCTCGCGCCATCTGTTTGTATATATCCGCAGCCTTCTTACACTGTGCAGACACGTGCGCTTTAAAAGTGAGCTTACGATCGATCACCAGGCCCAGGAGCTTGATTTCGTCTACGAAATTTAGCCGGACGCCGGACATGTCAAGGTTAGGGGCATCGTATTTCAACTTCTTTGTTAGAAGCATCGCATTGGTCTTGTGCGCTGCGAAGTTGAGTTTGTTACGGTTACCCCATTCCACTACCATGTCTAACGTTTTATTCGCTATTTGCTCTAGTGTGTTTGACTGACCTGTGAACACGAGGACGACATCGTCCGCAAAGGCTTGACAATAAACTCCCTCAGATTCTAGCTTATGCAGCAACGAGTCTAGGATTACATTCCAGAAGGTCGGTCCGCCGATAGATCCCTGGACGCATCCTTTTGTAGTTTCCTGCTGGTGTGCTGCTCTGGCATAGTTAACCTCGACTTTTCGGTCGCTGAGGTATGAGCTTACCATCTCATAGAGGTTTAATGGACACCTCTTCTTTACTAACTGATATTTAAGGGCGGGCCACCATGCGTTATCAAAGGCACCCTCTATGTCTAGGGAGATAAGGAGCACGATGTTTTTACTGTTTACTCCTTCCTTAACGTGCTCCACCAAGTCATAAAGGGCGTCTTCGGTTCCTCTTTGGGGCATAAAACCGTATTGTCTTCGACTGAGTGTAGGGAGGATATGCCATTGGAGTCGCCCTACCAAAAGCTTTTCAACGATTTTTCCAAGAACGGACAAGAGGCCTATCGGTCGGTAAGACTTCGGGTGTGTGTAGTCTGTCTTGCCAGGCTTCCTTAAGATAACCACGTGCGCTGTTTTCCACTGCTTCGGGAAGCATTTTAGGGATAGACATTTGTTAGCTACCTCCATGAATACTTCCCTATAGCTTCTTATCGCTGCGCTGCAAATATCAGCGGTAAGCCCGTCTGGTCCTGGGGCTTTTTTCGGATTTAGTGCTCGAAGCACTAGCTCCAGTTCCGCCAACGTAAAGGGTGGATCATCTTCCGAAAGGTTTGATGGTATCTCTCTTGTCCGTTCTCGCAATTCCGAGTGACACGGCTGATCTGTGCTTTCGGAATCATCAGGATAGAAAGTTTTGGTTAGAAATTAAACCGAATAAAATTTCGAAAATCTGTCTTAGTTACAATGTAAAAAATCGCAAAATGACCCGCTGAAAAACCCTTCTGAAATGAAATGCTCTTAATTTTCAGCGGTAACTACAAATTTTCTTTTACAAATTAAATAGTGGTTTATACGGCGAACCAGGTAATTTTTTTAATTGATTTGTATATGATAATCGGCAAAAAAGCAATGAAAAACTACAATTTACCGTTTTCTCATCAAGTATTATATGCGGTTTTCAACTTTAAACCTTAGAACTTTGAGCGGGAACACAGGAACGTACGAAAAGCTAAAATACTCTACACAAGTAATTTATATCACTATCTTCATCATTCACTACAGAAAAACTCAAGGTATGTCACTCGGCCTGATCAGACACTTACCCCCGGATACTGAAACGTTTGTTAACTTTGACGACAGATTAAGTCTATTGCTGCCTTTCTCGTTTGCTTAGTGCCAGACAAAGACAGTATTAGAATTAATCTGTTGTCAAAGTTAACAAACGTTTCAGTATTCGGGGGTTATAATGACAATAAGCAAGGTGATGACGGGGGGTGAGGGTGATGCACAGATCACAATAGATACCGATACGACATCGTTGTTCCGACAAAACGTCACCAAGGTTTGAGTGAAAGCGCGGGTTGCGGGGACTGCGACCGTGCTAACGCATTCATTGGCTATCTGAAGGTTACGCCTACTCGCGGCTAGCAATCGAGCAATTCAAATAAACTTTTATAGGTTTTTATAAATGTAACTGTGACTGGGATTAGATATTTTTGTTCAACTTGATATTGGCCAAACAGACAATACGTTAAGTAGCGCCATCTATCGAGCCTGTCGGAACTAGTTACTGTTGTTTCAACGGTACCTCATTATTCAAACCAGATTTAAAATATAAGTATTATAATATTATATGTATTATTCCCAGGCGTGTACGCTAGCGCAGAAATACGCACTGGACGTGTCGCCGATAGAAGAATCGCTCATGGAAATGTTACATCCCGAAGGAAATATCGACAAACAATGGGTAAGTGACTATCCTTAAGGCACTTAGGCTTTTAAGGTTCAGAAGCTAATTTAAAAATGAATAACTAATATGTACTTTTGACTAGCCTTGTGGCTCAGTGGATGGATTTCCGCCTTTGATCTACAGGTTGTGGATTCGATTCCCATCCAGGACAAACGTTTGTGTGATGAACATGGATGTTTGTTCTTTGTGTGGGTGTTTCTATGTATTCTATGTATGTATTTACAAAAAAAAAAAGTATTTATGTATTCTATCAGTTATCTGGTTCCCATAGTACAAGCTTGCTTAATTTGGGGCTAGATGGCGCTGTGTGTAAAACGTTCACCAATTTTTTGATGTTGTTATTTTATGCGTGCTTGCCGCGACACGCATTTTTTTTTTTTTTTTAGTACAGGTGTTGATGATTCTGTTCGCAGGTAGAGAACGTGTCAGCGCTGCTCCGCGAGATGACGGTCTCGCTCGGCGGCGACGTGAAGGCCGTCTCCGCGCGCGTGAGCACCGCGGCCGTGGCGCTGCGCCGCGCCGCCGACGCCGCGTGCGCGCCCGCCGCCGCCAGGGACGCGCTGGCCGCCGACTGCAAGGCGCCGCTACACACGCTGCAGGGACTCTACGATGTAAGCACGGAATAGTACAGAAATAAATCACTCTACAAAGTGCGCTCGAGCAACGCACACCGAGATTGCGGTTTAAAATGTGCACATAGTTACCATTTGCACTGTCAGCGTGCAAACAGTCGACAGATTAAGATGCGCATTTATGGGCTCCTGTCAGCCACATGACGTCATGAGTGACGTCATTAATAGCGTGCTCACGGTGCTCACAACAACGAGGTAATGTTAAATTCAAATTGTCATCTGTGAATTCCGTTATTCTCTGTTTTTTTTAATAGAAAAAAATGGATTTAATGCATGCCCAAGTCTTCTGTGAAGACAGAAATTAAACTGTGCCATCAAATTATGAGACACTGAGACAAATAACCTGAAAAATGAAATTATCTCACATAAGCACGCTAATGATCGGTTTAATTTGTTGGCGCGCTGTGAGCGTACTAACAATTTAAACCGATCGTTAGCAGTGTTTGTGATATTTGCACTGTGAGCGCATTTTAAACCACACTCATAGACACCGCTCACGGACACGATATCCCGGACAGGTTGGGATCACTGCGAGCGCGACTGCCGTCCGCTTGAGACACGAGTCTGTTAACTTTTTTGTGCAAAAATGCAGCTAACTCTTCAGTAGAAGGTTGTTTAAATCCAACATTAAACGGTGAATTGTCGTTTTTTAAGCTACCAGTTGTTTCAGAGAGGTAAATCGGATTTTTATTGTATTTCGATGGTTCGTTTTAACGTAACACAGAACATTAGGTAGGTAGGTAAGCGCCCCAGCCCTCAGCCTAAGCGCCGAAAAAGCGACCATGACTGTGGCCTTCTAACATTTTTGCAATTCATATAAGGTATTTACTGTAGTATAAGCTGTGTACTTAACTGAGTAACCGTCGCGCGTCGTGACGTCACACCGCAGGGTCGCAGGCAGCGACAACCCTAGTGCGACCTCCGTGCGTAGGTATGAAAAGTGAAGTACATACATGTGATTGACTTCTGTACCTATTTCTTTTGTGATGTAAGGGTGTCTACACATGGCCCGACTTGACATCGTGAGAAAGGGACAGCTAGATTTGAATTTCACGGGAGCAAAAGAAACAAACTATTAAGGTTATAGCTTCTCCCTTTCGCTTCCCCAGAAACTTATATATAGCCATCTCTTTCAAGCGATGTCGGGACCGATCAAATCGTTTCGTGTGTAGACACTCTAAGTGTCGCGTAGGCGCCGTCTCCACGCGCGTGTGCACCGCGGCCGTTTGTTTTCAGTTGCCCGTATGTTGGTAATCGCGTACAGGTCTTGTTTTTGAACCGATTTTCGCGAAACTTGGTATACAGGTGCTCTTTGTCGTCGGCGATTTTTGATTTTTCCTCCTAAAAGGGGGAAGTTTTCTGCGGCGCCATTTACCGAGTGATGTTGATAATATTTGGCATAAACATTCAGTGCTCGATTCTAAACAAGAATTTTGAATATCAACAATATTCGGTAAAGATGTTATTAAAATATAAGGCCGGAGGTTTCAGTTCGCGACGTCGAACTGTGAACTCACGACCTTACATCTTGACAACCTCTTGACCGGTTTTGCTCATATTCGATGTTCTGGTTAAGAATTGAGTACCGAAAGTTTTATGTCAAAATTATGAAAATTTGGCCGGTAAATGGTGCCGCAGCAAACTTCCCATATTTATTTATATGACTAACATAACATAACATTTATATGACAATATAATTAAAAATACACAGTCATTAGAGATTAAATGTTTAAAATATAAACAGTTCAAAGTAATGGTAAATTAAAAATTACATAACAACATAATTACATATTTAATTAAAAAATAATAATAAAGAAATTATCAATAATGTCAGGTACAAATACAATATAAAACAATACATATTT
This sequence comes from Apocheima hispidaria, assembly GCA_947579745.1. Taxonomy (NCBI): domain Eukaryota; kingdom Metazoa; phylum Arthropoda; class Insecta; order Lepidoptera; family Geometridae; genus Apocheima; species Apocheima hispidaria. Next base: position 3,027,554 of record OX388157.1, read on the forward strand.
TAGGGGTGAAGTACCCCTAAAAAGATCAGATCCGATCAGAAATCGCCTACTTCTAAAAAAATCTACTAAATTGTAGAATTGCCATTGTGCAAAAAAGTTTGTTCGCTATTCTGTTCGCAGAACTACTAGAATACAGACATTTTGATGCGGATAAAGCTTAGACGAAACAAGATCCATGGGATAAAGTATGTTTGAAACTTTTTTTTTTTTTTATCGCTTAAATTTTGGCGTCACACGTTGTGTATTTAGCCAGTGTTCAAGATTGTAATGTTTAAAGTGAAGTAAAGTATTTCACAATCAAAACAAGTCTGGGTCATAGTTAAGTCAAATAAAGTAAGTCACGGTCAAGTCCAAGTCATACCCCAGAAAAGTGGTGGAGACTTTCCTACAGGTTTCTATGGAGTTTTGGAAACAACACGAAAAATCATGTTTCACGACATTATACTATTCACCGACACTCATGCAACTTCACGTACACTTAATGAATAAAAATCCACAATTTTTACACATTAACACTCGAAACAACACAAGTTTTGGAAAATAATTTAATGACGCGACGTGACATCTTCACGCTCCCGCCAAAAGTGTTCTTGTAAGTTATTCAGCACTGTTGTACTTGTCCAGGGCAACAACCCCGCCGCGGAGTACCTGCGGCTGGAGCGCGCGGCCGGCGAGCACCTGCGCGCGCTCACGGCGCTGCCCGCGCGCGTGGAGGAGGCGGGCGCGCGCGGCGCCGCGCGGGCCGCCGCCGCGCTGCTGCGGGACCTGCCGCCGCTCGCCGCCGCGCTCCTCGAGTCAGTATTCATATAGATACTACGCGCAGAACACAGGACGGCCACTCCCCCCCCCCCTCCCCCTCCCCCTCCCCCGACAGGCGCCGGTTCGCCGGCGTGGTCGAAGAAGCCCGGGATCTGTCCGAAGATCGATTAGTTTCTCTCCAAATAATTGACCGAGCGAAGCGAAGGTCTCAGAGTTTACTGGGATAAATCGGCATTTGTATGTATGTATGTGTGTATATTTGTCCGATGATAACTTGCGGACCGTTGATCCGATCTTAATGAAATTTTGTAGGCAAGTAGTTCATTTCAATACAATTTTTAAGTTCGAATATGAGCTGAATCGGTCCAGGGGTTGTGAAGATATAGGGGTCGCGAGGTCTCAGTTCGCCGCGAACTACTAGTAGTTAACTACTAATTATCATTGTCAGAGTTTGCTTATAAAAAAACCTATATAATTCGACTCATAAAATGGATTGAAAGCCCTGACCTTTATACAAGTATAGGAATAATCGGTCCAGGGGTTGTGAAGATATAGGGATCGCGAGGTCTCAGTTCGCCGCGAACTACTAATAGTATGTAGTAATAAAACGTGTATTTGGTTGATGGTTGCAGAGTCCCGTCCCGCTGGCCGGCCGAGGGCGCGGCCCGCAGGCCGGCGCCGGCGCAGGCCCCGCCCAGGAACAACAACAACAGGAACGGTAAGCAACATCGTGATTTTGTTACAATAAAACGGGAATACTCACGTTAAATTGAGTCGGTTATTCCGACTACAGTTTCGATCACATTCGGTGACCTTTATCGAGGAATGCTTTATGATTAAATTAGCGTTTCGGGGGTAGTCACCCCCTAAATCCTAACAAAATCTCGTTTTTGGTGTCAATGACTTCTACTAGCTGTTACCCGCGACATCGTCCACGTGGACCTACAAACCTGGAAGAGATCGATTTTAGCGATAAGGCCGCCACTTGTGGCACTAGCTTATAAGATAGTTCTGTATGTGTGTTATTTTTTTTATTTTGGTGTACACAATAAAGAGTTTCTATCTATCTATCTAGATACCGCATTACGAGATTCGTGGTTCTTACAAAAAGTCGACAAAGTTTGAGACGGGTAGTGCGACCAAGCGTTCTCATTGGCAATTTTAAAGTTACGCCTACTCGCGCCTAACAATCAACCAGAGTATTTTTTTATAAGTGTATTTAGACCGATGCGTGGTGCGCTTCGAGCGTCCTGAATGCAAAGTCTAGGCTTTGTTACAACAATAAACATGTTTTTGTTATTTTTCAATTGAATGTTATTAGGTTTGGGTTTGAGACGGCGGTATACTCTATTCTTAATAATGACAGTTGTTGGTTATGATACCCTGAGTACGGTTTAAAATGCGCTCACGACACTGCTGCTCTGCACTGCTGATCGGTTTAAATTGTTAGTACGCTAATAACGCGCCAACAAATTAAACCGATCATTAGCTTCCTCATGTCAGATAGTTTCATTTCTGTCTTCACAGAAGGCTGTGGCCTGCATTAAATCCATTTTTTTTCTATTAAAAAACAGAATATCGGAATTCACAGATGACAATTTGAATTTGACATTAGCGCACGCAGTGCACCTCATTCTTGTGAGCACCGTGAGCACGCTAAAATGACGTCACTCGTGACGTCATCTTAAATCTTAAATCGACTGTTTGCACGCTGACATTGCAAATGGTAACTAACTATATGCGCATTTTAAACCGCACTCTTAATAATGACAGTTGTTGGTTATGATACCGTGTCTGATGTCCCCCCCCCCTCTCCGCAGTGTGCGGGTCGCGCAACGCCGTGGGCGCGGGCGTGTGGCGCCGCGTGCGGCTCAAGCTGGAGGGGCGCGACCTCGAGCCCAACAAGCGCGCGCCGCTCGCTGAACAAGTACGTACCGCGCTCTTAAACCGTCCGCAGCCAGGAGACGCAGCTAGGCCGCCGCACCCACTGACGACCCGCCGTTTGCATCCACCGGTTGCCCGCGACTGTAACAGTATCGTCGGTCCACCTAGTGGGAGGCCCGCCTGCACTGCGGCCAGAACCACTGGAGAACGGGCAGCAGCGTCCTTAGTAACGTCTTCTGGCTGATGTAGTTTACAATGGGCAATTATGGCAAATTTATAAACACTGATTGTGTGTTAATTACTTTCAGGTGGACTACATTATAAAGGAAGCGACGAGCTCAGAGAACCTGTGCATGATGTACGAGGGCTGGATGGCGTGGGTGTGAGAGGCCCCCGGCCGCCCCCGCGCCCGCGCCCCGCACGCCCCCGCCCGGGAGCCGCGCCTGCGCCGCGCGGCCCGTGCGCCGCTCCCGCCGCGTGACGTCACACGTCACACGTCACCGACACCGACACCGTCCGACACGACTCGGAGCCGAGAGACGACCGACGACCGACGACCGGACCGACCCCGCGCCGGTTCCACTACAACGGTAATGACGCACTCTCGACACTCTACACATGAGACGCACGAAATCATTCGATCGATTCATCCGATACCACGTGACTCTAGTCTGGTATCTATTCAGACGCGCGAAATTGGTTAATCGATTTATTACATTGACTCAAATTTACCATCGGGTTTCTAGTTATCTTCACCTCGCTTCCATAGAATTTAACTGAACGTTTAAATGCGCCGATCGATCAATACCTAAACACAACCTGAATAATCCTAAAATCACGTAAATATTCAAAAAAAAACTGGATATTTTGAATATTATGTTACGGTTGTTCTTATACAATAACTGTGTTAAAAAAAAAGATCAGATTGCGCGCAAAATCGGTTCCATCCGATCGCGATAGGACAACATGTCGTCATTTTGTCTGCTGGTTACTAGGTCTCTGATAAATGGTCAAGTCAGGAGTTTGATGGGAATAGATAAAATGCGCGGAATATCGGTTAAAAACCGCGACCGGTCTCGGCCGGGTAGGATAGAATAAGTTAATGGTATAACGAGGAGAATGCTCTATCCCCGTCCATAAACTTGTTTAAGTGAGACGAGCGGGGAGCTTCTATCGTGACTCGTCACGCTTTCGACATTCATAATTTTGACTAAGGATTTTATAAAAAATAATAATTAAAAAAAAAAATAAAAAAAAATACGTTTAGTACGCAAATTAGCATTTTTTCGTAAGAACTTTCGCAGAGACATGCTATGTTGACTAAGATAAGTTCATTTTTTGGCGATGCCTAACGCTTAGCGATTAATTATAGATCTATCTCGCCACTGGGTATAAAATGCTTATTCCTTTATCTACTAAAAATTAGAAGTTGCTGCTTACAAAAAAAACTTAGTTTCTGCCGCATTGTAGAAGGTAGCGTTAAATTATTTGCTGAATTGTTATAAAATCTCGTTTCCAGTAGAAATAAAAGAAACTTGAATAACGCGAAATGTAGTATGACCCCTTTTCCATCTGTTGTTGAAAAATTGGAATCATCGCCAAAAATGTAAATTATCTTCTGGTTGTACTTCGTCATCATTATATTTTGTGTATCTCATATAGAATATTAAAATTCATTTTAAACTAAGTTTAAGTTCGAAACTCATTTTCTGTAACACAACACAGCATTACTTACTTTTGTCATCTTAATACTTGATCTGGCTCATAATAAAATGTCTACCTTAAAGCTTAAAGAATAAGAAATATTTCAGAACAGTTTGAAAATAAAATCACTTTTGTCAGCTACCAAAGCTTTAGATAACTACGTTTAGTAAAGTAGCGCTTACTATTAGGAGGGCTACCACATATGCCTTGTAAAATTGTTGACATTGAAATTGGTAACTTAGTTGTGCCTAGGCGGTGACCGCATACCATTAGATGATCTGCTTGTCTGTTTGTCACTCTATTTAAAAAAAACTTCGTTATGTAAAATTTCCTACATTTGAATGAATCTTCATTAAAACATAATTTTTATTACATTATTGTCGCTGCGGATAAAATCGGCTTTTGACGGACAAACATAAAAAAAATGGCCGGATCCGAAGCCGAGGCACATATTTTCGTGTGTCCATATTATTAATGCCTTATCTGCCAAGGCATTTGTATATCACTTTTTCTAGAACATAACGAGTTGTCAAAGATACTATGACAGTAATGCAAGCATCCGAGCATGTTTTAGAAAACATCTTAGAATTAAATCTTAGTGCAACTCGCCAGTTACAGAAAATGGGTCGATTCATCATCATAATTAGTATGTATTCGACGATACCCGCATTATAACCTCATGGGCGAACGTTCTGAACTCTTGTCTTCTCTAATATGTATGTAAAGGTGAATGCAATCTCAGAAAAACGGCATTAAACATCTTCTGTATGTATGTCCTACCAGTGTCACGGTGTTGCTATATATTTTTATCTATGTACTTAGAAATATTATACGTCTCAAGTATATAGCACTATGTTGGAATATGCATTCACCTACAGTATGATTGTATCGCTTTTACATTAATTTAATAAATGGTGTATGTTAGAAATCGTTGGTTTTATTTCTAAACGACGAAAAAGTCCTTTTATTATACCGTGACGCGACGCGCCGCGACTGACCGACAACTAAGTCACGCAAGTTGCGGTCGAGACCTAGATTAAATAATCTTTTAGATGTTGCCCGAGGATGTCACACTACTGCCATATTGCGAAAGTAGCGGAACACAGAGCGCCACGCGTCATCATCCTGTCGCGTGACTCACAGGTAGGACGCGCGTGTCGACACGCGATATGTGCCACGACACGTAAATATCGCGTGCGATGTCGGACGATGACCCCGCGCCGTCGCCCGACACATAGTAATCCGATCGGACGACAAGGTCGCGCGATGCGGATGTCCCGCATAACAATCATCGCAATAAGGACCTGACGGTACGTCCACTGCTGAACATAGGCATGGAATATTTTAGCAATATTGTCGTATATTTTAAGTGGTTTAATTTAAATTTTTGAAATGGTATCTTTCCTGGGATTGATAACTTTTTTTATTGTTATTTTGTTACTAGTTGCTGTACGTTAACTGTTACGTTAGTTGTTACGTTTTATTTTCGGTTACCTGTTATAAACTTTGGTATTCTTTGGAAAAGGATGTGTGCCCTGGAATGTGAACGGGCTCTCAAGTGAGCCCAAGTGAGCTACCGGAACACATTGAGGTGCTTGGCGATAGATTTTCTAACTGCGGATTGTAGCTAGCCAACCCGAGTACTAGAAAATACCAGCAAAACGATGTTTACCTTCACCGCTAGCTCAAATTCATCGTTGGGATTGGATCCCACGCTCTATGGCGTGCGTTCCGAACGTGCTTACCACTGAGCAATCACTGCCCACCTGTAGAATCCCTACTAATATTATAAAAAAGTGTGTTTGTTGGTTTGTTTGTTCATCTTTCGTGCAGCATCAGAGAAACGGATCGATCTGAATTATTGCATGGATATAGTTTAAGGGTCATAGAGACATAGGCTACTTATCCCCGGTAAATGTACGGATCCTTAGCAGTTTTTACGCGGGCGAAACCGCGGGGCGCAGCTAGTATCGTATAAAAAAACAACTATAAATAAATTCACAATATTTATTTACAGAAACAATCTGTAGCGATAAAACGTGACAATAAAACACTTACCCCCGAATACTGAAACGTTCGTTAACTTTGACAACAGATTAATTCTAATACTGCCTTTGTCTGACACTAAGCAAATGACAAAGAGAGCAATAGACTTAATGTGTCGTCAAAGTTAACAAACGTTTTAGTATTCGGGGATAATAATTTAATTTTTAAATCGATTTAAATAGCCGATATAGGAATAATTTATAAACAATATTTTCATGGTGACTTAAATACCAACTATATTTCATAATGGGCACCAAAAGACACTTACTTAGGCCTAGGCCTACTTCTGGCCACCTTCCCCTCCACCAAGGGGATTGTAGATTAGGTTTATGTATTTTTTTTTTTGTTTATATTAAGTTGTTTTAATTTTAAGTAGGTAGGTAGTTTGTTATATTTTATTGTAAATATGTATACAGGGTTATAAGAAAAGGTTATGCTAAGCCGAAAGGGGCGCATAGTACTCGTCATAATGAACAACTTTTACTATGGGACCTTACTTTTTGTCGAGTGTCATTGACATTTTTCAATGGAACAGCTGTTTATTCTTCTCGATTTCAGGGTTGGTCCCATAGTCAAATCTGTTCATTATGATGCGTACTATGTGTCCCTTTCGGCTTAGCATACCCTTTCCTTATAACCCTGTTTATCAATAATTATGTAATATAATTTGAATACGACAAAAAAAAACCGAACAGACATAATTTACAATAAAAACTATATTTACAATATATCCAACAAATAACAATCTGAGGTTTTAATTTTCAAACGAAACAGCATCAAATCCCTACAATACTGCGGTTACAATTACGCTCGATAATGTTAACCTATGCTCTGCTTCTCGCTGACGAGAATCGCCAAGCGTGAGAGCGAGACAAAAACACAGAACAGAGATCTGAACCCAGTAGGAAATAATTTGATTCGAGATTTAGATGTAGCTCTTGAATCCAATCCTCTCAGACTACGTTCGGAATAAAGGGTCCTTACGGCGACATCCTTAGCGCGATTATTGTTAGGTTCAACCGCTGACGCTGCGCGACCATGAACCTTGTCGCGCCGCGATACGATTAGCGGTCGTGCAGCGTCGACAGCCGAACCTTACAATCATCGCGCTTTAAAGTCAAGATTAAAGATGTCACGGTACGGGCCAACCATATCGAGCGTGGAAGGGAACTTTTAAAAAGTATTTGTAATCACAGCACCATAATATCAATTTCTATGTACAATATAATTTTCAAATTCATACAATTCCCGAACCCAAAATAAACGCAATATAATTTAAAATAAACCAAAGTTGTAGTTCTTAAAAATCACTAGATGGCGCTATGTTCAACTTTTTCACTACGAATGAGAAATGTCCAAATGTTACACCGATGTTAGTGGAAAAATCTCATTATTAATACTCGAATAAACACAAGACAATTTGATGAGGAACACTTGTGGCAATATCAAGAAGCACATCATATTTTTACATAAGTGTAACTATCACTATTATATGTATAACCGCCTGTTTCGCTCAGGGCCCTTATTCTCTATCGCACATGAGATAACTTGCCAATAACGCGTGACGTCATAACATGCTCTAAACTTAAACGCGGCTCCTGATCGTGGCACGACGTGAAGAATCGCGCGTTTAAGAAACTTAGAGAATACCGTTTCATGCGACTAACACGGAGTGAACTTAACATGGCGCGTAACAAGCTAGTTATGGCAATAGAGAATAAGGACAAGAGATAACTATATTATATATATGGATACCGATAAGCAATAACATGTCAACCCATAAAAAAATTTTTTTGTTTGTTTTACGTACGGAACGCTTCTTTGTCACCCAAAGAATCGTTCTGTATCAATAAGAAAAAAAAAAAATTTTTGTGGGTTGACATGTTATTGCTTATCAGTATCCATATATACTATATAGGATTCTATATATATCCTATATATACTATATAATATCCTGACCGTGCTTAGCTTTCCATTGGCAAAATAATTTTCAGCTTTGATTTCTCCCTTCCCTAATTCAGTCATCTCAGTCGCATTTTTTTTTTTTTAAAAAAATACTGATGAAATTAAAAAAATTAGATCATTTGTTAAATCATTACAATGCCAATGTTTTACAGCAATTATCATATTAATTACATTTATTTTGGCGCAGGAAAAGAACAAAAATGATTGTATCGAGTTTTTTTTTTTTCTTCTCATTCGCGAATATAAAACATACAATTCTGCTAAACCATACAAACTTTACCCTTCTCTATATATTGTATAGTATACACGGTCGCGCGGAACGGTGGTACATTTTTAAGGTGCAACGTTTCGCTCATCGCGCGAAATTCAAATTTTCTTGCGTTTTTTGTCAATTACAGCTTAATTACTCATCGTGGATTTATTGAAACCAATTTTGCACCAATAAATAAGTTGTTTTAAGAAATTACGGGTAAAATGATCTCTTAGATAACATTGGTTTAGCTACAAATCTCAATAAGCTGATTTTCATCTTGGTTTTAGCTTTAGTGAGAAATGTACTTATACTAGCTTTCAATTTGAATTTTTGGCTGGTGTAATTTCTTGAAACAAGCTTTTTATTATCGCAAAAACAGTTTTCATGAACCTACGATGAGTAATTAAGCTGTAATTCACCAAAAACGCAAGAAAAATTGAATTTCGCGCGCTGAGCGAAACGTTGCACCTGAATCAGACTGAGTAAACTGACAGATCGAAATGTCAGTTGTCAAAATAATGTTGCAAACTTTCAAATCGTAGTGATGATCTAGTTTAGGTTTTAAAGTGGCTATACATGACCTGACCTGACATCGTGTGAAAAAGATGGCTATATATGAGTTTCTGAGGAGCGAAAGAGAGAAGCAATCACCTTAGTAGTTTGTTTCTTTCTTTTGCTCCCGTGAAATTCAAGTCTAGCTGTCCCTTATGCACGATGTCGGAATACTTCACTGAACAGATATGAGTGAATGAATTAAATACCATATTGCTATTTTTTATTTCATGAAAAAGTGAAAGAAAAGAAAACAGCACTCGTAATGTCATTTTACTCCGTCTGTTAAAAATCCGACTATATACAAAGAGGGCTCATTATATTCATCGCTATGAACAAGGGACCAATCCTAACATAGCAAAAAAAACAAAACAGTTGTATACAAAGTGCAATTTACACTCAACAAAATGAAAGGGAATAGCAATTTTTTTTGCTTGATTTCTGTTATCGTGGTAAAAGTTGTTCATGATGACCCCCTTTCGGCTTAGCACCACCGTTTCGTGTAACCTTTGTATAAATAGCGAGCGACTCCAATTATTTAATTGCGATGATTTTCTGAGACTTACAAATTACTTATAATGTCACAGAAACATCCGGTTCGTTCGTAGTGACGTCATTTCCGCACTACCGACAAGACATCCCCCAATTTGTACCATACACGGCGTGCAACTACCCGTGAAACCTTGAACAGGAACCTGCGAGGAAGTAGGGGCGTGTGGCACAATGGGGGCGTGTGGCACAATGGGGGCGTGTGGGACTTTAGTGATGGCATGAGTGACTTCAACAGGAATTTGGGCTAAATCACTATTGGAATATGAGGCCTCATACGTAGCGGCGTACGAGGTTTCTCTAACGTCATATAAGGCCTCACTAATCTCACTTGAGGCTACAGTCTCATAACGGGTAACGTCAACCTCACATGAGGACTTGCAAGCCTTGAATGAGGTCTTACTTGCCTCTCGTGGGGCCTTTTGAACCTCGCATGGGGCCTCACTAATCATACTTAAGGCTACATTCTCACAAGAGGTAGCGCCAACCTCACATGAGGACTTACAAGCCTCGAATGAGGTCCCACTAAACTTTCGTGGGGCATTTTGATTCTCACATGAGGCCTCACTAATCTCTCTTGAGGCTACAGTCTCACAAAAGGCATCCCTAACTTCACATGAGGCCCTGCAAGCCTCGAATGAGGTGTCACCAGCCTCGCATGAGGCCTGCCCCGTGAGGTCGGCGTGCTATCGGCCCGCGCGCTGCTTGAGCCGCACGAGCTCGTCCAGCTGCGCCTTGTAAAGTTGCGTGACGTCTTGTAAGTCGAGCCTCAGCTCCGCGACTTGTTCTTCCTTCTCACCGTACATTTGGAGTAATGCGTCGTATTGCTCTTGAAGGCTCTGAAAAACAATTATAACTAGTAGTTCGCGCCGAACTGAGACCTCGCGATCCCTATATCTTCACGACCCCTGGACCGATTCAGCTCATATTCGAACTTAAAAATTGTATTGAAATGAACTACTTGCCTAAGAAATTTCATCAAGATCGGATCCACGGTTCGCAAGTTATCATCGGACAAATATACACACAAACATACATACAAATGCCGATTTGTCCCAGTAAACTCTGAGACCTTCGCTTCGCTCGGTCAATAATATAATAATAATAACTGGGTTGCACCATAATCCCAGTTTTAACCTTAACCATGAAGTTATGTTATCCGTCATTTTGACCGTAGTTAAAATGGTGCAACACATTTTTTGCTTAACGTGAACGGAACGTGAAGTAGTCATATCGCGTCATTATATTATTTTCCAAAACTTGTTATTTCGAGTGTTCATGTGTAAAAATGATGGATTTTTATTCATTATGTGTTCGTGACCGTGCACGAGTGTTGGTGAATAGTATAACGTCGTGAAACGTGACTTTTCGTGTTTTTTCCAAAACTCCATAGAAACCTCTAGTTAATTCACCAACACTCGTACAATTTCACGAACACTTAATGTATAAAAATCCACCATTTTTATGCATTAAAACTCGATATTAATTAATATTTAATTAATATTAAAGTATTGGAAAATAATACAATAGCGCGACATGACTTCTTCATGATCCCGCCAAAACTCCCGACCGCATCCCCTGTAACGTTAAGGCCTCGCTACATGGCCTGACCTGACACCGTTTGAAAGAGATGGCTATATATAAGTTTCTGGGGGAGCGAAAGGGAGAAGCTATACCCTTAATAGTTTGTTTCTGTTGCTCCCGTGAAATTCAAATCTAGCTGTCCCTTTCACAGGATGTCAGGTCAGGGCATGTGTAGACACCCTTACCTGGTGTTCGTCGAGCCGCGCCTGCAGTGTCGCCATGTGCGCCCGCAGCGCGCTGCGCTCGGCCAGCAGGCGGTCGCGCGCGGCGCCCAGCGCCCGCAGCTCGCCCTCGCGCCGCGTCAGGGCTGCCAGCATCTCCTCCACGTGCAGCGCCGACGGGGCGGACGGCGTGATGTTGCCTTCCTCCTGTAAAGGTCAAACAGGAGGCTTTCTTAGTGGCGTGATGTTGCCTTCCTCCTGTAAAGGTCAAACAGGAGTCTTTCTTAGTGGCGTGATGTTGCCTTCCTCCTGTAAAGGTCAAACAGGAGTCTTTCTTAGTGGCGTGATGTTGCCTTCCTCCTGTAAAGGTCAAACAGGAGTCTTTCTTAGTGGCGTGATGTTGCCTTCCTCCTGTAAAGGTCAAACAGGAGTCTTTCTTAGTGGCGTGATGTTGCCTTCCTCCTGTAAAGGTCAAACAGGAGGCTTTCTTAGTGGCGTGATGTTGCCTTCCTCCTGTAAAGGTCAAACAGGAGGCTTTCTTAGTGGCGTGATGTTGCCTTCCTCCTGTAAAGGTCAAACAGGAGTCTTTCTTAGTGGCGTGATGTTGCCTTCCTCCTGTAAAGGTCAAACAGGAGTCTTTCTTAGTGGCGTGATGTTGCCTTCCTCCTGTAAAGGTCAAACAGGAGTCTTTCTTAGTGGCGTGATGTTGCCTTCCTCCTGTAAAGGTCAAACAGGAGTCTTTCTTAGTGGCGTGATGTTGCCTTCCTCCTGTAAAGGTCAAAGAGGAGGCTTTCTTAGCGATACTAACGTGAAATGTGATAGTTTCGTTTGGTCGACTGCCCCGGTGGCTCAGTCGGTAGTGAACTTACCTTCTGTGTTTGGGGGCGTGGGTTCGATTCCCATCTAGGACAAACATTCGTGTAATGAATATTTGTGTTTGTTCTATGTCTGGGTGTTAATATCTGTATAAGTATGTATTTAAAATATCTATGTACGTATATCAGTCTCTGGCAGCCATATTACAAGCTTTGCTTAGTTTGGGGTCATATGACCGTGTGTGCAAAAATATCCCAGATATTTATTTATTTAGTTCAAGGTTTAGGTTCTCTGGGCAAGAGAGGTGAGCTTATTTGTTACGATGTCAGACTAAAATATTTTACAATGCAAAGGCTGGCTGATAGACGTCGTGTAGCTGATACTTTTACCCTGTAAAAAAATTGTAATGTAAAATTTTTTTAATTTTTATTTCTAGCCTTCGCCTCCACAAACTTAAATACAAGTTCTTCTCTGTACACAAACGTAGAACTGTAATGGGCGAATACAGCCCGTTAACAAGAATGTAGAGATCTGCTAACTGGCTTTGGACAGAGCACGGAATTGACTTCTTTAGGGATTCCTACCCTATTAAAAAAAAGAGCTACTCTAGCCCTTACGTGATGTGTTAATATAAGTATAGGATCACATATTGTTTGTATGTAAACCAATAAAAAATAAAATAAAACTAGAACTTTTTTATTTTATATAAACAAAATCACGATTTTTATATCTCATCTTCAACAGCCTGAAGACTTCCACTGATGAACAAAGGCCTCCCTCGTATATCTCAGTATAATGTAAACTTGAACACCGATCACAGCAATTGACGTCACTCATTAGGTAGAAACTTTTTTTTTTCTTTTGTAGGGTGAGGGCCTCGTGCTTGATAGATAGATAGATAACTCTTGATTGTTCACACCAGAAATTACAAGCGGGCGTCTACCCCGCGGTCACGATTTGGCTACTGTTGGCTAAAAGTCCATGTTGGGTTTTTATCCACCTTTGACAGGCTTATTTATTTTATTAATAAATAAATAACACTTCAGACTCATAGGTCCCCACTGGGTTTCCCTGTGTCGGGGATGCCACGAAACACAACACAAAAACACGGACAACTACCACCCAGACCCAGAGCAGATATTTAAACACCAACTACGCAAGGATGGTCGCCACTACTGAATTTTACAACTGGCAACTTTTATCGACAGAATAACTATTGATCAAAAGTAATTCTATAGAGAATTTGTAATGTACTCACCGACTGCCACAGAGAGTTGGAGAGAGTGTCGGAGAGTACGGAGTGTGGCGGAGAGACGTCGCCGCGGTGAGATAACTGCTCCTGCACAAAGTACCAGATACATATTAAATAAGACACATTCGAAGTAATTCCGAAAAGTAAGTTGGTTGGTGTAATTACTTGACACAAACTATTTAAAATTGTAATTGACAAAAAAGTTGCACCTTTACCTATTCTATTTTAAGAGGATATTTCGAGAGAAAGATGAAAAGAGATGGCTTAAGCGCGCGCTAGTCAAACAACGGAATTGAAAGAAATTTTGTATGGAGTCAGCTTATACCCTGGATTAACACATAGACACATTTATCCCGGAAAAATATTTAGTTTCTGTAGAATAGCGGGTGAAACCGCGGAGCGCAGCTAGTAAAATATAAAATTAATAATTTTAAATGCAGGGTTTGAAAAAATCCGATTTTTATAATAAATATCAAAAATCCGATTTTTTTTATATATGACCGGTAAATATCGGATATATATCCAGGCTAAGAAAAAGAAGCAAATTTTCCCTAGAAAGTGAAAATTATTAACGCTAGGAGCACCAGGGAATCCCCATTTTTGATTACCTCGTAAAATAAACCTTATATGATATGAAGTTAAGGTTTGAATTTCAATAAAAAGCTAGCCGTACTGCTAGTAAGTTAAAGTAAAGGGGATTTCTTCAACTTTAAATGAGGTTGCCATTTTGGGAAACAATCTAAATTATTCTGAATTGTAGTTTTTCGCTACGTGTTGCCAGGGTAAACATTAATCTCCAAAATTTTTAGTTCAGAAGACAGAAAAAAAACAATTTATATATATCCGCTGATATATATCAGCGAACCCTGCTGATATTAATAATGAAAAAATATTCATAACAAGTAGCGTTTTTTCTCCGTACCATTACGAATGAGTTAGCTTGGGTTTCTTTTTCATCGCGGTTTAACTTTTTTGTCAGGTAAGGATGAACAGACTTTATCAATGTTCTGTTGCCTCGTTACCTGCAGAATGTTATTCCGTTTCCTCTCGACGTCTAAAGCATCTCTCTCAGCCGTCAGTTGTTCCTCGCAGTCTTTTAGCTTTCGCTCCAAATCAGCGACACGGGCTTCGTACTGCGACTTAGCAGTTTCTAGTTCGGTTGATTTTCTGAAATTATCGGTCATACTTTATAGACGATAGACAATGGTTTACTTGCCACAAAAACAAAACAAAATACAAACGAAACTTAAAAGATAAATAAAAACTACAATTAAAAAATACAAACACCGACCAAGTACCAAACTTTAGTATTGCTAACCCCTAAATACTAAAACATTTGTTAACTTTGATGACAGATTAAGTCTGTTGCTGCCTTTGTCATTTGCTTAGTGCCAGACAAAGGCAGCATTAGAATTAATCTGTTGTCAAAGTTAACAAGCATTTCAGTATTCGGGGGTTAGTTATGAACATATGAAATAACAAAGCATGATGTAATCCAATTTGTAACTTAATGCGCACTTTATAATGTACTGATTTAATGTTAGGTAAAAGTTTTAAAAGCGATCTTAGCCTAGTTTTTTTTTTTTTTGTTAACACCGAGGTTTACAAAAAAATACTAAGGAAACAAAAAAAAAACCCTATATTATCGACGACAACAGCGCCATTTATGACCCAAAATACATATAATTTTACAGGTCACATCATGTAATCGTCCATATCTTTTCGCTTCTTATCACTGCCAAGTGTCTTACGGACCACATTTGCGCATTAATACATAATAACACTGTTGTTACCTGGCCCATATTTCTTGTCTCTGTTCCTTACTGTCTCACATTCCCGAGATAGATCCAGCATCCCCTGTCTAGGTACCCACATTACCTGGCGAGGTCCCCACTTTACCTGGCTAGGTCCCCACATTCCCTGGCTATGGCCCCACATAACCTGGCCAGGGCCCCATATTACCTGGCTAGGACCCCACATAACCTGGCTTACGCCCCACATTCCCTGGCTAGGGATCCACATTACCTGGCTAGGTCCCCCTGCAGAGTCCCCGTGTCGTCGACAGCTCGCTGGCACTGTTCCGTCACGGAGTCGAGCCTGCTCTGCGCGTCACGCAGCAATTCTTCAGCAGTCTGCAGCCTCTCTTGCAGAGCGCGAGATTCTTCGCGAGATATCTTCTCGCGTTCCGTTGCTTTCGCCAGGGATTTCTCTAACTCCGCTGTGGAATAGTATTCATGTAGACACGTTTAGTAAAATGCGTAAGTCATGTTGCGTCATTGTATTATTTTCCAAAACTTCTGTTATTTCGAATGTTAATGTGTAAAAAGGGCGTATTTTTATCCATCAAGTGTTCGTGAATGAGCACGAGTGTCGGTGAATAGTATAATGTTGTGAAACGTGACTTTTCCAAAACTCCATAGAAGTCTCTAATAAAGTCTCCACCACTTTACTGGGGCATGACTCGGAATTGACATTGACTGTGACTTACTTAACATAAACTACGACTGAGATTTGTTTAAATTTTGAAAATAAAACCGAAAAATTACAAAACTTTGCAAGCTTTTATTTATTTATTTATTATTTATTTATTTATAACTAACACGGTAAAACCAATTACATTAGCTAATCAAATCAGAAATAGAATTAAAAATACAAAGTTATTAGAAATTAAAAATATATATATAAATATATAAACAGTTCAAAGTAAATTAAAAATTATTATCAATGTCAGGTACAAATACAATATAAAACAATGTCAAAATATATTATTGAATGTCAAAAAGGAATTAACCAGAAGTAAAAGTCATACGGACATAAATAGTCTAAATAGTCTTTGCGTTATTTTTATTGTTATAAAAACAACCATTTTTTTTTTAGACTTCCTGTCTGTTATAGAAGGGCCTGGGTCTGTTTTATGCAGTATTAACCAGCTTTCGACGAGATCTTGCGATGTGGTATATATCTTTTGAGCATAGATTCATAATAAACATTTTCGAAGCAGAATTCTTGCAGCCACACAAGGTAGAGAAAACACAGAAAAATGGTGGTGCCGTAGTGGACTGTACATGGCGAATGGCCTAGCTGTATAGCCGACCGAGTTAGGCGGCGGGGGACGTTGCTGGGATTGTAGAAGAAACGCCGACGGGTGCTTCACGGTCCGTGGTATATTTTCCTGGCGAGTCTGACGTCCTGTTACCTATCGTACTGTTACCCTCTTTCTGTTACCTAGCGTTATGTGACCTATCGTCCTGTTACCTACTGTCCTGCTACCTAGCTTCTAATTATGCAGTGCACTATTACCTAGAGTCCTGCTACCTAGTATCATGTTACCTAGCACCTAGCGTCTTATTACGTAGCGTTCTGTAACCTAGCGCGCTGTTTCCTAGCATGATGTTACCTAATGTTCTGTTATGTAGCATCCCGTTACCGTTACCGTTACCGTTACCGTTAGCTAGCGTCGTGTTACCTAGCGTCCTGGCGTGCGCGCGCTCCCGGTCGAGCGCGGCCCGCTGCAGGTGCGCGAGCTGCGCGAGCACCCCCGCGGCCTCCGCCCCCGCCCGCAGCGGCGCCTCCTGCCCCACCTCCACGGCGGACCACTGTTCTCGAGTCTCCTGCAGCTCGCGCCGCAGGGCTGCCTCGCGGGACACCCAGCGCTTCTCCTCTGTAACATACAATACAGGGTGACAACCGTACAAAATTCATATAGCAAGCAACTTTAAGTAGTGCCCTGAAAATGTTTTCAAGTCATATTAGTATAAGAAAAATAAAATACCCGACTGCAAAACGTTTGTAGCCTATATCAGTCCTGACATAAAGTGGAATACAACGACAACTCACTCGTCAAAATCGGTCAAGCCGTGTAGCCTGTGGAAGGTAATATAGAACACACATACATACATCCCAAAAACATCTTCTTGAGCAATCGGGCAAAAAATAAAATCCTTATCAGTTACTACATAGGTTTCGCTTTAGGCGATAAGGCCGCCCATTATACTACCGGTTTCTCTATTATTGTTGACCGAACGAAGCGAAGGTCTCAGAGTTTACTGGGACAAATCGGCATTTGTATGCATGTTTGTATGTTTGTGTGTATATTTGTCCGATGATAACTTGCGAACTGTTGATCCGATCTTCATAAAATTTTGTAGGCAAGTAGTTCATTTCAATACAATTTTTAAGTACGAATATGAGCAGAATCGGTCCAGGGGTGGTGAAGATATAGGGATCGCGAGGTCTCAGTTCGGCGCGAACTACTAGTTTATATTTAAGTTTAATTGTCTTTAGGTGTATAGTAAAGTTATATTGTATTGTACATAACATGGGGTTTCTATGGCCGTTGCCACTCCTCTATATATAATTTCTCTGTGGTAATACGAACTCACCAGCTGCCATATCCGCTCTCAGTTGACTCAGTTCTGCTCTGAGCCGTTCCGTTTCCGCTTCCGCCGTAGTAGCCTTCTCTTCCAAGGCGGGTCGTTGACCCCGCAGCCTCTGCAGCTCTCCGCTGCTACGTTGCAGCTCTGCCAGCTCCCTGCGAGCTGCATCCAGTGATGTTTTGCAGCTCTCGAAGCGCTGAGTCGTGTCGTCTAAAGAGCTTTTAGTCTGAAATTTATATTTAAAAAAGTTTTTTTTTTGCGCCAAATATTTGACTTTTGGACATGCTAAAACCATTGAGGCTTTTAATTTAATTCATTATTTCACACTAAAAACCAGTATCAGTCACAGTCTAAGTCAATAACTTCAGCCACAGTCCAGCCCAAGTTAAGCTTCAGTAAAGTGGTGAAAGCTTTACTAGAAGCTTTTACGCCACATTATGACTATTACTACATTACTTTATATTTACCACTCTGAGACCTTCGCTTCGCTCGCTCAACTAATAGCCCAGTCAATTTAGCGTTTGACCCGGACGTAACTAATAACAAGGTTTTTTTTTCTGTACACAGTTGTAGAATCAACCTGTCATATTAATATACAATAATTAAACATAATGGCCGGCCGATTTTGACAATATTTGGCAGATTCATTCGGTACTGACTTCTATTCTCAGGTCGACGTCCCGAACCGAGACCTCATGACCTTATGTCTTGACAACCTCTTGACCGATTTTGATCAAATTAAAAAAAAAAAACTTGTCTGGTTTACTATCCGGATTTACCTCCATTAGCTCCGTCTCTAGTTTCTTATTGGCGGTTGTGAGACGGTAGACAGCTTCTATTTGATTCACTTCGACCTCTTCTTTCGCGGCCACGGAGCGCCGCGCGCGCTCTAACTCGGCCGTCTGTTCTGATAACTTGTCTCTGGAAAAGATAATCGATTTTTAGAGTATTTACCTTAGATTTTAATTTTTATTTCGTGGACCTACAATATGATTTAAACTTGCTGTGAAGTGCGCTGCGAGCGAGTTCAGTCCTATCGGCTTCCCCAACGCCTGCGCGCAACGCCATTAAGTTTGCAAAAACAAAACCTATCAGCATGGAGTAGCTATTATTTATCTAAGCCAATGACACCAAAAACAAGACTTTGTTAAGATTTAGAGGGTCATAACCACCGAGACGATAATTACATCAAAAATGTAGGTAATTCAACTAACTTTCTCTATCGCACGCACGGGGAACAGAGCGAGAGCGATACAATTATTGCCAAATATCTACTGCGTCAAAACCGTTATTCATTTTATTGGAATACTTCAAGCAATTGTTTTTACTTTCGAATTCAGAACGAAATTTAATAAAAAGAAAAGAAAGAAGAACTGAATTGATTGATTTTTAGACCTTACCTCAATCCTTTAACCATCAGGTCGTTGTCTTTATCCTTAGCGCGCAGTTTCTTGATGATGTTCGACTGCTGCAACTGCTGGCGAGCCAACTTCTCCCCCTCCTCGTGCAGCTGCGCGATGACGTCATCCTTCTCGCGGACGGAGTTCTCCAGGTCTGATGACGTTTTGGACTTGAGTGTGTCTAGTTGTTTGCGAAGACTGTCCTGAAGGGGTGGGAGCATTGTGATATTATTTACGTACTGGAGGAGTCGCCGCACTAAATGGGGAGCCACAGGCAACTAATCTCAGATGGCGCCACCATCGCTGGTGCTTGTCATTAGTCTAATTGCTTGCACTAAACTTGTATGAGCACGTTGAGATTCGAGGTGCCGTGAATATTTGTGTTTACAAATACAAATACTTTATTTGGGTACAAATTAATTTAACACAAAAAATTGATTGAATCCACTGGCTCCGAACTAGTAAAACTTTGTTTCGGGAACCAGGTTTGTTCTATGCCTGGGTGTTAATATCTATATAAGTATGTATTTAAAAATATCTATGTACGTATATCAGTCTCTGGCAGCCATATTACAAGCTTTGCTTAGCTTGGGGTGAGATGACCGTGTGTGAAAACAAAAAAAAAACTTTTGACAGTGAAACACCAGCGATAATGCGCCACCTAGCGAACACACAAACTTTCGCATTTATAATATTAAGTAGTGTGATTACCTGTGAGTAAATCCTTGTGATCGTCGGATTTGGAAAGTTCTCTTCTACATCAACATCATTATTTTCCATTACAAAATATATTAAAGCCCAAAAATAACACGTCTTATTTTTAGTGCAAACTCAGTTAGATTACAACTATTGCAACAAACATTTTTAAAATTAGGTATATTTATTCGATAATGACAGAATAGCTAATTGGTTTTTATTGTTCAAAGATTAGTTTAATTAAGCTTATCATTTGGCGAATCATTTGCTAGCATGCTTTTGAGGTCATCAGGCACAAAATAAGTGGATCCAGAAGGCCAGCTCCATA
Source organism: Apocheima hispidaria (assembly GCA_947579745.1). NCBI lineage: Eukaryota > Metazoa > Arthropoda > Insecta > Lepidoptera > Geometridae > Apocheima > Apocheima hispidaria. The sequence continues at coordinate 3,047,879 of OX388157.1, forward strand.
TAACGGGCGAAAACATGCACACGCACACATAGACGCGTACGACGATTTCGCATCTAGTCGGTCGAACGCCAGACGCGATCGTGTGTACCCGCTTAGGCGCATCAAACACCAACAAAACACACATAATACTGGTTATTCGCAACCAGTATTATGCTGAGTTGGAACCGGTTTGTGGCGAAAAACAATGTTGTGTAAATTATAGTATGATAGTCTTTTTTTTGTTTTTGTATAGATACTGTGTTTTTCTCCATGATTAAATATTTGTGTATTGTCTATTGTCAATACTACAACACCACAATAAAAAATTATGGTAGGCCTGCTAACAGACAACACACCACATTTCTTCACAATAAGTATATACTTTACTTCAAATATGATAAACCTTGATTACTAGCTAAATACACTATAGGCGGAGCCAAAATATAAGAAATAAATAAAGTATGCAGTAAAATGATGTGAGCAAAGAATGATGATGATGGTCATGATTACCTTTTCTCTGATAGCCTGCTGAAACTTCTTTTCTAGTGCTGACATTCTCTGCGTATAGTCTTCTGTGATCATATTAATATCCCCAAACTCGTGCTTGGTCATCAGAGACTCCACCTGGGTTTTCAAGTCAGCATTGCTCTCTGCCAGCTCTGCATTAGTCCGGCTGACTTCCATCAGTCTATTCTCACGCGCGTCTAAAATCTCCGCCATCTCGGCAAGCCTCCTCATCAGTCTTTCATTTTCGGAACCTTGGCTCTCGTCACTCGTGTTACTCTGTACTGACGCTTCGGAGAGCTCTCTTGTATGACCCCGAATCTTCGTTGCCAAAGACTTACCAAGCACTAAATCTACTAAGTTTGGGGATGGCGAAGCAGTACCGTCAAATTTTCCATTTTTAAATCCGTATTTGGCAGGACTGCTTCGGCAGAAATTATCTCCGTTTGGACTAGGAATGATTTCAATATCTGATGATGTGGCAGTTTCAATTTCGTCTCCAGATGTGTGGCCCGATGTTCGATCAGAGCCGATTTTTACTAAGTCACTTTTGCTGTCCGAACTGATAGGCGATGTACGCTCCTTAGTACTGCAGTCTTTTTGTGACGATTCGCTGCTTTGGGAACTGCATTGCTGCTTTTCTACATTCACAAATGCTGAACTATCTGACCGCAGCATTTCACTTGAGACGTTAACATTGTAAAACGAGGAAGAGTCACTTAGTTTCTCTATTAAAATATCCTCTTTATCCTCTTTCACTTCTTCAATTGTATTTTCTAATGTGACACTATCATTATCGGCATTCAGTGTACGGTCAGACCACGATCCATCATTTGATGAGTTTTCACTTATTTGTAGCATCTGTGGTATGATGGCTTGCTCTAAATGCATCAGCTCTCTCTCCAAACTTTTCCTAGACTCAGATTTCATCAGTTTTGGGAACAGATTGCTTTTCTCATCCGTGTCTAACACGGTAGGAGCTGTACATTCAGAAATAGAATTGTAAGACATTGTATCTTCATCATCATCAGCAACTAAGCTTACACTATCGGCTGTCTCAGGTTTCTCAGTGTGATCTCCGACTGGAGTGGACTTCTTATCACTACAATCTCCAGGTGACAAGTTTGAAGATGTACTGCTGGTTTTGTCGCTCGAATAGCTGTCAAATCCAAGACATTCTATAGAACTAGGACTGATTAGACTGTCAGGTAATATCTCCACAGATTCAGAATTATGTTTCTGCCCAATACTACTGCTATTAGATATGGAGTGGACTGAGGCTTCAGAATCCGGGGTCGTTTTCATACTCTGTGATAGCACTTCTACAGAATCAGAGCTGTTTCTACTGGACATCAGCGATAGGACATTAGAACGGGACGAATCTCGCCTATCTTCAACTTTAGCCTCATCTTTAGCACTCGGATATGACTCTACCGCCTCAGTATCAGACATAACAAGCTGACTTTTAGAGAACAGGTCATCCTGACTGCCGTATTGACCATCAGCTATGACATTCATGGACTTTGCTTTCGGTGGTCTGACTATAGCGGAATCATCATCTTTGGGCTGCTCGAAGAATGAACCCGCAAAGGAACCCCACACACTCTGAGAAGTAGATTTAGACGGGCTTTCCGTGACTACAGGCTGTTCTTTGACTGGCGAGTCTTTTTCGCTTTCAGCACTTACTGTAAGTCCCCAGGATGCGAAGAAATCCGAGTTATCTTTTTGCGGCGTGACACTTTTACTTGTCGAAGGTTTGACGGAGTCCTGGGCGAGGGACTCGTCTTCTTGCTCTTCTCCACTCTCTTCCTGGATGTCCAGCGCTTTATCAATGGTTTTCTGAGCCTCTTTCAGCGCTGACTTAGCGAGGCTAGTCAGACCTGAGGTATCGAACCAATTCATGCTTGGATTGCATTAGACGCGCACAAATGGACACGTAGCACGCCACTGTCTAAGCACAGAGCAATAGGAACTGCACACGATTATTTGTTATGACTGATAGGAATAAAACACTTCACTATGGCTGCAAAAATCACAACATTGCACGGATGACGTTTCCATTTTGTTTATGTTGTGAATTTTTCTTTTCTTCAATTTATTTTAATCGTCAAAAGATTTACTAATAATGTTGAGCGCTGATATTCTTAAACAATGAGTGTCGTTTGCCAAAACAAATAATGTTTTCAACGTGAATTCGCGAGGAATCAATAAATTTTGACGTTTTGGTTTTATTATCAGTAAAGAGGACGTCATTTGACTGCCCCCTGCTACAAAAAAGAGCCGAATGGAACTAACCAGTATTTTCGAAGCTAATATCACAGCTCCAGTGGCGCAATTGGTTAGCGCACGGTACTTATAAGACAGTGTACGTGTGAGTGATGCCGGGGTTGTGAGTTCGAGCCTCACCTGGAGCATTAATTTTTCGTACTCAAAAGTAAGATTAGGGCTTCGAAAATGGACCTAAACGCACTAAGTTCACTTAGTGCCTGCAAGTACTAAGTACGTACATGCCCTAATAAGTTGTTATACGTTGTTTTCGTACATGTTCCACTCAAGTTGGCTTTGACAGACAGTTAAGAAAGATGGGTCAGAATTGGTCTTGCCAAGCTCGTGTTGATTTGTATCGCGTTGGCAGAAGATCATGGTCGGGGTTTTATTTCATCACAGAGTAATTCTAGAAAATAAGTATATCTCTGCATCTGCATCAGCCTTATAACATCCCACAGCCCTCGAAAAGCGATTGGGCCATATCCACCACGCTGGCCCAGTGCGGGTTGGCGGATTCACAAACGCCATCGTATTTTTTCTCCGGAAAGATGCAGGTTTCCTTACGAATCAAGAATAGTGCAAGGTAAATTAAAGGGACCACCGACCTTGCAAATAACGATACTACAAAGTCACAACTTTGGGGTAGATAGGTCATAGTGCTTCAGCACAACACTAAACATTTCAAATATAGAATACTGTTAACCGCGATTTCGGTCGCGGGAACCTACAAAAAAAAAAGTAGCATAGCCAAGCTATATGTAGACAGACAATCATCACAATAAGGACCTCACCATGGATTTAGTATGATGCTTCGTCTAAGGACCTCACGGTACGGGTCCAGAATCGCTACGCTAATTTTGTGATTGGTTGCGCTGTGTGCAAGCCGCCATTGAAGTTGTAAGATCCCCGTGTACGCTATTTAAGGTTCGTATCACCTTACCTATGGCTCACTGTATCACCTAGTGTCACGTGCAGACTTACGTCCAGCCGCCGCGACGATCTGTCAACGACTGACTCTGGCGTGTCGCCCCACCACTTGTGTACATGAGACAAGGTATTGTATCTATTAAATAGATACATACACTACATCCCTTCCTTACTAATAATTTTGTAATTACTAATTTGTAATCAGTGTATGACACAAGATCATTAGACCGAATCCATAATTACATGCAATGAAGCATTTCACTTTAATCAAGTAATACTATACAGAATGACTAACAATACTACACAGAATGACTAACAAACATTATTTAACCGAGTCACGAAATATTACGTGTAACTTATTATCTTTTCAATTATTAAATTTAATATTCTTTATCTTCTGATATATCTTTTACCAATTCCCATTCACCTTCCACTTTCTTTTATTTATTTCTATACATTCCTACGAAGCTCTTGTCATGCTGCCTTCTTCCTTACCGTTATCCCCTTCTTCCCCCACACAGACATCTCTATCACGTGAGGGGTTGGATTAAAGGTTGCAGGTTTTTTTCCATATCTTTTACCAATAACTTTGTCTCCTTTTGTTATTTCTGACTCCTCAGCTCTTCCGGACTTAATAGTATTTCCCTTTATCTTTTAGAATTTTTGTCATGATTTCTGCATCAAGTTCTCCGCTGTTCGCTGATTGCAGAGTTGAATATAAGTTATTATGATTGGTATTCTTATAATGTCTTAATATCTTTCCCCTCAGTTTGGCTTGATTCAGTTTGGTTATCTTGAGACGCTTCAGTGTATCTCAATTTTGGCACTCGACGTCACCATTCAATTGAGCCCAATACGATACTGTACTAAAAAGCATACCCACATTATCTACAGAAGATTTTAACACCTCACTCACAATTGCGTCCATTATTTTAAGTAATGGCTGTTAGGATATTTAATAACATGCCGAAAAACCGAAAGATTAAGAAAATGATGATTGTTTTATTTAAAATCTAAAGTGCATCCTCGAATCCATTTGTTGTTACAATCTGGACGAAATTTTAGAGATAATTTTGTCGATCTCCAAATGAACCGCTCCGTACTAACTGTTGCCATACCCTAATAGGGTCATATGTATAACTAAACCCAAAACATGTTATTTAAGACCTACATGTATCCACATATGTCGCAATAAATTATTGAGTATTGAGTAATAGAAATCGGATATGCAAGCCGACTAAACTATAATTAATATATATGTACTTGTGCTAGTTTTTTGTCATTTTTACTCTTTGTGGTTAGCAATGGTTATAACAGCTCAATCGTAACGTCCGCTCAGGATCTGCGTGAAGCTCTTGAAGTTTTAATGTAGTTGTTGGTGTCGGTAGTGATACTAAAGTGCACGCGTTGCAGCGTTTTACTAACACATTAATCAATCCTCAGCCACCAGACTTCGGATCGGAGTCGTCTCTTCATTGATTTCGTATAATACTTGTAGTCTAGTAATGTAGTCGCTCCTCTCAATTATTTCTCTGGCCTCTGCATATTTTGTCGGGCCGAATATATTTTGTATTACCAGGCTTGTAAAGTACAATGTACCGATGCGTTAGGGGTTGAACTTTAAACATACATCTCAACGCCTTGGCCGTTACTTCGAACCAAATAAAAACAACAGTGGCTTATGTTCCATCAACAGGTCGAAATCTTTCGAGAAGAGAAGTGTATTGAAATGTTCTATAGCCCTACGAGTGCTTCTTCTTGGCTATAACTCCGTTTACAACTTTCGAAAGTACGATTCTAGTCCAGAGAACCATAGATCTAGAGAATGATTCTTGGACTATTCCGATCTATCAAAAGTCAAAGTAAAAGTTATTTATTGCTAAACATTTGTCTACAAGTCAAAAGAATAACCGGTTGTATACAATACTAATTCTAGGTTTCTATATACCTTAGGTTTCTATTACTGACAATGTCATCTTCAACCTCATCAATGCTTCTTCTTGTTTCCCCATCCATTAGTTAACAATATTCGCCTTCTTTCCTTTTTCTTAAGGTCTCTGAACTCCAAAATACTCTTCTGTCCGTATTGATATTCAAAGATGGGGTTGCATTACGTGTATGTCTAAGTAGAAGATCGGGATCTTAACAAAAATGACTTGAAATTTTGGAACGGATTGCGCTCTTGAGCAATTTGATTAATATCAACGCCTTGTTTTAATACAATTATAATACAACCGAATATAATGCCGTTTCTCTGCCTAGTGATTTCCTCGTTTCGTTCTGAATGATTTACACAGCAACGCTCAAACCACCCGCCTATGTCTATAACACCTTCAACGATTCCTTCAACTTTTAAGATGATCACCTCGTAAGATGTCTTTTTTTTTTTCTTTTCTTTTTTTTTTCTAAATTTTACGTTAAAGTATTCTGAACTTCTTCTTCTTCATTTCCTAAAACTGTTCCTATTCCTTCATTCTGTCTGTACTACTTTCCGCTCTAATTGTTGATTTTGACTCGTGCAAAATCTTATTTTCTTTTTTTTTTCTTATTAATCTTATTCTTATTTTTTATTTTATTTCTTATTTCTTTTTTTTTCTTTTCTTTGCTTTCTAGCTGCAGGTTTTATGGTCCACCTTTTATGTATTTGCTTTCGTAATTAGGTACCTACCTTATAATTAGTGTAATAAAAATGTGTTGTAGGTAATTATGTAATTTCCTTTATGACTTTGGTATATAACTTTAATATACAGTACGATCCAATACAATATAACTTATACACCAAAAGACAATTAAACCCAAGTATAAAAAATAATATAATATTATGTATGTTTATTTATGGATGAATTTAATAAATGCGTGATCGTTGTACAGGTTTATATTTATGTTTCTAATTTGCGTATTAAATTATTGTTACCTATTTATTATTTTATGCCTTCTGCCTTCTTTTTCGTGTTGCTTGTCCGCGCATGGCCGTCTGGAAGATATCACTTCAAGCGATGAGGCCGCCAATTAGAAGCCTAATCGATAATTCTACTTACTGTATATATTTTCCTATACCTTATGTGATTTTTTAATGAAAAGTTATCTATTTACCTACTTTGTCTAAAGTGACCATTTTGCTCCTTATCAAAATTTTCTTCCGTAGATCTGACGACATGCCTCGTTCTGATCTGATCGATTGTGTGATTCCCGGTTTATCAGTTTAAATTTGTTTGCTGGAACCCTTAGCCAACAACGTCTCACGGCTTTTTACCTCCTCCTGCTTAATGAGACGAAAGATACCTATGTCTTTTGTAAGTTTTGTTTTGTTTGGGCTGGAAGTTATTATCAAGCAACAATCAATTCCTATGAAACTACCCTGCTTACATAACCTGTCAGGTTGTAAGAGATCTTTTGAAGTCCAGCTTCGTTAATGTAAATGTATCATTGCTTTCTTTCCAACTGACATTTTATGCCAGCCGCCTTAGGGTAATTTCGCAAAGGCTGTTCATATTTTTCTCTTCTGTTTTTTCTTTTCTCAGTCGTTGGTAGCATATTTATTCACCATCGTTAGTCCAATAATCATTGTACCTCCAATTTTATGGAATTCTTGATAATATTCCTCCAGTTTAATGAAAGTCTTGAAGTATATCTCCAATTTAACGGAAGTCCAAAATTATACCTCCAATTTAATGGAAGTCCATATCCATACCTCCAATTTAATGGAAGTCCATACCTCCAATTTAATGGAAGTCCATACCTCCAATTTAATGGAAGTCCGTACCTCCAATTTAATGGAAGTCCATATCCATACCTCCAATTTAATGGAAGTCCGTACCTCCAATTTAATGGAAGTCCATACCTCCAATTTAATGGAAATCCTTGCCTCCAATTTAATGGAAGTCCATACCTCCAATTTAATGGAAGTCCATACCTCCAATTTAATGGAAGTCCATACCTCCAATTTAATGGAAGTCCATACCTCCAATTTAATGGAAGTCCGTACCTCCAATTTAATGGAAGTCCATACCTCCAATTTAATGGAAGTCCATACCTCCAATTTAATGGAAGTCCACAAATATACCTCCAATTTAATGGAAGTCCAGGTCAAGACAAGACGAAACACAAGGACAACTCACACTTAGACCCGGAGCAGATAATTAAATTCATCATTTAACATATGCCCGCTCGGCCTGGAATCGAACCCGGGACCCCGCTCGCCCATAAGGCAGACGTTCCACCATTGAGCCAAACAGGTCGTCAATGAATTATCTACCCTACTCAAAGGAAATAACATCCCTAACAAAATAGGATTCAAAGATTCATCTGTTTCCTAACGCACAACACATATTGCTAGTACCAAGATCAACATGACTACTTAGCTCTACCCGATTCCACATGCGTGGCTCTACATGACTCTACCTGGCTCTATGTGAATTACTCTACATTACTCGCCATGACTTACATCACCCGTTACGACCGACCAATTCCTATCTTGTAACAAAATAATTATTATAGGTATTATGACAAGTAGATACTAATATTATCATTAATGTGGGTAGTTACTTTAATTTACATTATAACTCGATGAAACTGCAACACTTGCAGACTACCCTGATTGACAACGCTAAACATCGCAACAACCACAACTTGCTACACATTTTATTTTTTATTTTTTGTTGCTACCCACATACCACATACACCGAAACATCGAAGGCACAATTCATCGATTAAAAACAGTTCATCGCCCAAACAACAATGAAATCGGTTCACAATTGGCGAAGGTAAAATTGCGTACATTACAAACACACAGAAAAAATAGGCGAATTCTGACCATTTTAATCCTATAATTAAAATAATTATCATTTAGTTAAAATTTATCATGCATCGGTGATAGTTGTCTATGATCGTTATGAACACCAGCCAGCAAGTCCGTTCAAATCAGTCCAATCAAAATTGAGTCAATAACAACACTAGCCGAGGTAGTTCACCGATTTTCTACCCTCAACAAAAATAAAAATATTTAAAACTTTATTATTTCCTAAGTAATAATATTTATTCAGTTAGTCATATAACAAGTATGCAATAAAATTATTCGTTTACTGTTTTAATCAACAACAGTAGGTAGATACATGTCATGTTTCTCTTGGCACATTGTCGTACCTAATAATATTTTTTGAAATATTAACCCTTTTGGCGCTCTAAGAGGGAGTCCTATGTCCAGCTGATGATGATGAACCCTTTTTTCCACTGACCTTTTTTTCCTCGTCGCCACTTGTAAGATCCCCGTGTACGCTATTTAAGGTTCGTATCACCTTACCTATGGCTCACTGTATCACCTAGTGTCACGTGCAGACTTACGTCCAGCCGCCGCGACGATCTGTCAACGACTGACTCTGGCGTGTCGCCCCACCACTTGTGTACATGAGACAAGGTATTGTATCTATTAAATAGATACATACACTACAGAAGTGACTTGTGTTTTTTTAGTTTCCTTGTGGACTTCAAAGACTAAAAAGGTCTGATAAGGCTAGTTCCTATTTTGGCCGTTCAGCTATGCTTTTAATTACTATGATAATATGGAACGCCCGACATGCACGATATTGCATGAAAGCTAACTAAATAAAACTAGAAATATCATAATTAAAATAATTTAATTAAATAAACATCCTTTATCAATCAACTTATGTACTTTAACATCACTTGTGTATTCCCATGGTATAATCATTATGGAATAACTAATTTACCGTGAGAACAAAAGGAATGTATAAGATTTAAAAAAGTCATAGCTTCTTTTGACACCTTTTAATAAAGCTTAATGGCGGCTGTGAAGTTATACGCGAGGGGCTGCGCAATAACAAAATTTTAGGTGTGCGCACTGTACTTTCCCAAAGCTGCGCTTGTGGCGCACTTCACTTCACAGCCGCCATTAAATTTAAATCGGATAGTACGCCACTATGAAAATTGTGTACATATGCCCTACAGGCGCAGCTTGATGACTGCGACAAAATCTTTTAGCACACCTCCGCCCAGATTCCACAGCGATTCCATGGCAGCGAAATCGCTCCTTGTTTAAATTTGAACCCTATGTCGTGTTACGTATAGCATAATTTCAAATTGCAAAACTACGACGTATGTGACAAATTACCAAAAGTCTAGTTCGAAGTTTGTCATTTGAAATTCTGCTCAAAGTGACCCGATATTAGTTTCTTGTTACAACGAGTAGCGATTTCGCGGCTATGGTTTGCAGCGAATGCAGTTACACCCCCTTCACAGTTATTTTACCTCTAGCTATAGTTTTTTTTTGCCGGTATATTGAATCCTTTTTGGCGAGTTAAGAGATTAATAATCACCGAAACGAGAGAAAAATCCAAGAATCTTCTCAAAACAACCACAATACTTAACAGCAAATGCAAAAGTTACTTTTCGTGTTGTTTCCATAACTCCATAGAAACCTCTAGTAAAGTCTCCACGTCTTTCGTGAAACATCTTACTGCACTTGCATTATTGCAAAACTTGACACTGGTTAAATACACAGTGTGGAGCCAAAACCCACGAGAAAACAAAAAACGGACCCAAACATATATCCGACGAGTCGTTCTTGTACGAAAAAACGCGTAGAGAAAATTTTGGGGTCGCGATGATCTCCACATGGGCCTGATCTGATCCTTTCGAAAAGGATAGCTAGAGATGAATTTCACGCGAGTGAAAGAAGCAACCGTAGTTGTAGTTGTTTGTTTCATTTACTCCAATTATTTTTGTCTGAAGTCGAAAGTTTTAATCAAACGGAGTAAAATGACATTATGAGTGCTGCCACTTTTTAGTGAAATAAAAATAGCGAGGTGGTAAATAAAAAATGTTGATTCATTCATATCAGTTCAGCAGTGAACTATTTCATTAGTTCATATTCTAAGGTCTTCCTTAAAGTCATTTAAAAGACAGTTTAAATAATTGATGGCAGTGAATGCTTATTCATTGATCAATCAATTAATTTACAATTTATAACTATTAATTTAATGTTCAATTCATTTACAGTTCCGTCTTTTCAGCGATAAAACCTGAACTAGGTCATCACTACGATTTCAAAGTTGTCAAAATTATTTTGAAAAGTGACATTTCGATCTGTCATTAATAATTTCGGTCTCTGGATAATCCAACTGTAATTTTTATGTAGTAGGCTAGGCTAGGTAGTTGTAGTTTGTATGTATTTTGTTTAGTTAACAAAAGGCAAAAAAAAAAAACTGTCAGTTTACTCCGTCTGATAAAAAGTTCGACTTTAGCTACCCTCTTCACAAAAATCAGATCGGGCCCGTGTAGACTGTGTATACATCTTTGCTAGGCTTGCAGGGCATTTATTTAATTATCAATTGTAATACAATGCATGTTATCCTGATTCTTGCCTATTTTACCTACACTATGTTTATACATTTATAACTTTATATAACTCCCGTGCCCCCCGCTGTCCCAGCGTTGGGCGGAGTGGGCTGAGTGAACATGAAGGAGGTCGCGTTCTGCAGGAACTGCCGTTTCACGAACTCCGTGGTGGCCGACTTGAGGTTCTCTTTCGCGCCGAACTTGCATTTTATGTACCCGTAGAGATTCGCGCCGTTCAGGGTTAGCGCGATTAAGACCAGGAGCTGGAAGCAATATAACAGTAAGAATCAGTGCCTTTATTATGAACGTTCGTGATTCTGATTGTTATAGCATGCCATCCCGCTCATACCAACATACTCGTACTATGCGCGGTCCCGCTCGCGCACTATCACTATCACGATCAGGTACATCCATGATAAGGGGGCAGTGGGCTTATCCCGTAACTCTGAAAGCGATAGCGAGGGTTGCGCGAGCGGGACCGCGCATAGTGCTACTAAGTTGGTACGAGCGAGATGGCATGCTCTCGCAATCAGAATCACGAACGTTTCAAAGTTAGAGGATAAGCCCGCTGGTCTAAAAAAAAGTATATACATACAGGGTAACTTTTTAAGAAGTGCGCAACTTTTGTGTACCTATTTAAACATTGTTGAAAAATAAAGGATATGTTTTTTTTTTGTTTTACCCACATAAGTAAGAAATTATCGAATTAACTTCAAATTAAAGTAGCTAAAATGAAATCTGACTGCACTACGTACACATTCTAATAAACTCAATGTAGTGTTAGTCACGAGTGTATCATGTATAAAGTGTGAACATACCATCCATTTAAACTTGAGCCCGAAGAGGCAGAATATAAAGAATGTGGACCAGATCAGCGGACACATGATCAGCCCCATCCAGAACAGGCGGCTCTCATTTTGATTCACACGGTTCTAGAATCACAGAAAACAATAAATAGAGACGAAGAGAGACTGAAATCAATACATTATTATCACACTAATCACACTAATATTATAACTGCGAAAGTTTGTGTGTAAGTGCGTACGTATATTGTAAAATGAAAAAAAAAAAAAAAATTGTTTTTTTTTTTTGGTTATTCGGTAACGAGACGAGCAAGTCGCTCATAACATTTCAGTGCAACCCAAAATTTTGAACTTCAAGAGTCCAAAACTATGCGCGGCAATGCACTGCGCTCGTCACCCTGAGATGTTAGATGTTAAATCTCTGTATGCCCAGTAATTACGCTGGAAACATTGCCCTTCAATCCGGAACACAGTAATGCTTGCACACTACTGCTTGGCGGTTGAATAACTGGCAAATGTTGAAGTTGTTCCCGTTCAACTCTGTAACGGTTGAACGGATTTTAATAAAATTTGGTATGGAGGTAGCTTATTCCCTGGATTAACACGTTATCCCGAAAAGTTTAACCGTTCCTGTAGAATAGCGGGTGAAACCGCGTAGTAAATAAAAATAAATATTGGTGGACTTTTTTAAACACACCTAAACTAAGCTAGCTTGTACTATGGGAACCAGATAACTGATAAAATACAATATTTTTTTGTGATTACATACATAGAATACATAGATACACCCAGACAAAGAACAAACATCCATGTTCATCACACAAATATTTGTCCTGGGTGGGAATCGAACCTTGTGGGTTCGACCGGTCCTACAGCTCAGAAAGTGGAAATCCTCCCACTGAGCCACGAGGCTAGTCAAGTTTATTTATAGTGGTTTATACATAGCTAGCGTGCCCGCACGGCTTCGCTCACATAGGCTACAGTAATTTCAAAACCCTATTTCACCTCTTCATGGGTCGTGAAAATCCTGAGACATACCATTTTTTTGTTTTTATGTTTATTACACAATTTACACACACCGTGTTTAATTGGCGTAGTATGACAAAAATATTTAATTTCCCTGCAAACTTTTGGGGTCCATTTCACCCGTTATGGGGTAGAATTTCGCAAAATCAGTACTTTCATCTTTTTTTTTTTTAATTTTGGTGGACGTTTATCACACAGCGCCATCTAGCCCCAAACTAAGCAAGCTTGTACTATGGGAACCAGATAACTGATAGAATACATACTCTTTTTTTTTAAAATTACGTACATAGAATACATAGAAACACCCAGACAAAGAACAAACATCCATGTTCATCGCACAAATGTTTGTCTACAACACAACCTACAAATCAGAAGGCGGAAATCCACCCACTGAGCCACAAGGCTAGTCAATAGATAGTCAATCAAGACCATTTTAGAAGAATGCGGGGTCCAAATTTTACGTCTCTTTCATAAAAGGTTTGTAAAATGATTTTTATAATGAGGCGTTTTCCAAAAAAAAAATAAAAAACCTGGTTATAAAAGTACCCAATAGATGGCGTTAGATGTACCTTGCGTTTTTTCTGTCACTGTCAAGACATGAAAGACAAAAAAATGTACGTGTGCCTTTTTTTCTCGTGTTTTTTGGCTCGACATGTCTATTTAGACAATTTCAAGTAACGTAACTATGTATTTTACTTCATTTGAAATATTACAATAGTTGACACTGGCTAAATACACAACGTGTGGAGCCACAATTTACGATTTAAAAAATAAACATAAAATATTTCGACAGAAATGACAATGACAGGTAAAACAGTAGGTCTGTTACGCCATCTAGTAAGTATTTTAGAACTACTTTTTTTTTTGGAAAACGCCTCATTAAGGCTTTTGTTATACATGAATACATTATTCATACATGGGTCTGCAACCAATATGTGTTGCCAGTGATGACATATGGAACTGAAACGTGGTCCTTGACTACTGGCTTTTTGGAGAAACTCAGAGTCGCACAGCGGGCAATGGAGAGAGCTATGCTCTGAGTTTCTTTGCGCGATAGAATCCGAAACGAGGATATTCGCCGAAGAAACAAAGTCACCGATATAGCTCTCAGAGTTTGCAAACTGAAGTGGCAATGGGCAGGCCACATCACTCGAAGAACCGATAGCCGATGGGGAAGAAAAGTTCCGGAGTGGCGACCACGAACCGGAAGACGAAGCGTAGGAAGGCCTCCCACTAGGTGGTCCGACGACATTGTGAAAGTCGTGGGCAACCGGGGGATGCAAGTGGCACATTGTCGGTCGGTGTGGCGGTCTGGGGCTATGTTCAGCAGTGGACGTCTTCTAGCTGATAATGTAATGTAATATAAATACATAATTATAGTTGGTTTCCTTACATTCCCGCTCACCTGTCTTGCTTCGAACACCCAGTGCGACTTGCCGTCGTCGTCCACGTAGTTCCACCATCTCAGACCCACCAGCAATCGCCCTGCAGTTTAAGCAAACATTTACACAGTCCTACCATTCGCATTTCAGAAAAACTTAAAAATTCTCATATCATCTCATTATTTTGCTTAAAAAATAATTGCCGAAGATGGATATCCCTACTTACATTAAAATGCGAGAGTGTATAATGGTTTATTTATTCCTATTTCATGTAGCAACAGAGCAAGAGATCGACCTGAATTGTTGCATGGATCTGCGGGCTTATCACGTAACTCTGAAAGCGACAGTGATAGTGTGCGAGCGGGACCGCGCATAGTACGACTAAGTTGGTACGAGCGGGATGGCATGCTCTCGCAATCAGAATCACGAACGTTTCAAAGTTAGAGGATAAGCCCGCTATTTAAATGGACGGAGAGTGACGGGCTATATTTTATCCCGAGAAAATGCACGATACCTAAAGAATTTTCCACTGAAACCGCGGGGCACAGCTAGTTTTTTTTAAATATATATTTTTGACCTTTATTTGACCAATGACGACATGGAGAAAGCTGTGGAAACATGCAAAAATAAACGTAGTTTATTACACTGTAGATGACAAATTTTAGAAAATATTAATTTTGAAGAAAAAAAAAAAGACAATAGAAAGAAGCGTAACTCAATTGTACTGATAAGGACGTAAGATGTCGCTAGTGCTTTAATCTGCGACATGATCGTCACAATTTCTGCTTTACTTGAAACAGAAACCCAAGCTAACTAATTCGTAACGGTACGGAGAAAAAACGCGACTTGTTATGAATATTTTTGCATTAGGAATATCAGAAAAATTATTAATTTTATATTTTACTAGTTATTACCCGCGACTTCGTTCACGTGGACATAAAAAAAAGAATCCTATGTCCGTCTTTGTGATAAAGTACAGTAACTCCTTATCAAATTTTATCAAGATCCTGTCAACCGTTCAGCCGTGATAACGCGACAAATATTCAGACAGAGACAAAGTTAGTTCCTATAGTTCGCTAGATGGCGCTAGTTGGCGCTTTTTGTGCATTTTTTGACGTTTTGTATAGACTGACAGTTGTAATGTGGGGAGCTATATTGGTCCTGATACGACTGCGGCTATATGCCTCTGAATTATAATATTAGTTAGGGTTTGCAAATTTCGCTAGATTCTCAAGAGAACATTATTTTTGGAAACATTTTTTAAGTAGTAAATTGCAATCTAATTTGAACTAATCCTTAAATAGAGGACTTATACTAATACTATGTTTCTATATAATTTTTCTTGTTAAATCTTGTTTAACATTAGGGCCGGATACTCGCCGCTGATGTTCTTAACAGTCCAGAAGTCCGCGGAGAGCAGCAGCACGACGAGAACGAAGCTGGCGATGAACGAGTCCGAGAACCACCCGCACAGGATATATACCACTATGGATGCCGCACGGAACACCAGATGGAAGAACACTATGTACGGGTGCCTGGAACGTTATCCACAAGAACAAAGATCTTTAACATTCTAAATCTTTAAATCTTTGTGTGGTAAGGGCCCGTCCATTCATTATACTTTGGTCGAAGTTATAGGGTAAGGCTTGAGGGGATCGGGGGGAATAGATGGGACATGCCAATATATTTCTTTCTCACTTTTGCAGAGTCCGCCAACAGGCAAGCAGTAGTGTGCAAACATTACTATGAACCGGATTCAAGGGCAAGGGCTAATTTCCAGCGAAATTACTGAGCAAAAATAGATTTAACATCCAATATTATTTCAGGGTGACGAGCGCAGTGCATTGCCGCACGTGGTTTTGAACTGTTGAAGTTCAAAATTCTGGATGGCACTGAATTCTGAGGGTCATGGGTAAGCCTGTTTCTTAACATCACGTGAGCGACTTGCTCGTATCGTCTACTACATCAGCCTTTAGCCACCCCACTGCTGGGATATCAGCCAACCCTCGAAGGGTGGTTGCGCCATATCCACCACGCTGGCCCAGTGCAGGTTGGCGTATTCACATATGCCATCGAATTTCTTCTCCGGAAATATGCAGGTTGCCTAACGATATTTTCCTTCACCAAAAAGCCAGTGGTATATCCGTACATAAGTTCCAAATAACTCATTGGTACGGGCATGGGCGGATTCGAACCCGCGATCCCACAAATGTAAGGCAAGCTTGGTCCCACTGAGCTACCACGACTTCTGACGCGTATCGTCACTAAATAATAATAATAATATAAATTTAAATTTAAAAAAATCCGACTTCATCAGAACCGAATTTGCTTCGTCACAGTCGCTTAACTATCATTATCGAGAATATCTTGGCGCCACCCGCGAAATATTTGATTTTACATTGAGCAGTTCCGGTGGCCATCTGTGGTCTTTTTCATCAGTTCCACTTTACCAAATGATTATATTTGAATTCAAATGCTTGACTTGTTGATGAAAATATCAAAATCACTATATGTATATCTATAATATTTGAGGAGTTCCCTCAATTCTTCGTGGATTTCATTATCAGAACTGGATTTTGATATTTTATCGAAATCCAGTTTGAATTTTTAACAAAATCCAGTTCCAATCTAGAAGTATCTCCTTTCAAATTAAAACAATATTTTCTAAATCGGTTCATAAATAACAGAGTTCTGAGGTACAACTAACATAAAACAAAATAAAAATTCAGTCGATCTGAATGCCTCCTCCTTTTTTGGAAGTCGGTTAAAAATAAAAATAATAATATTGGTGACCACACAAAAACATTTAGATTTTCCGTTTTTGTTGTAATTCCAAAGTTAGCTCAGAGATTAAAATTGAACCGCGGACTTGAAGCGAAAAAAACATCTGATGTTTTGGAACAAAAATGTATTAAAACTCACACAAACTGCTTGTTAGCGTTGTCCTCGTCCCCGAAGGCGATGGTGTCGTCGTCCAGCAGCGGCACCTGCGGCACACCGGGCTGTAACGTCGCCCAACCACTACGTCAGCTCAAGCCGTGCAAAGCCAAACCATAATAAGCTTACTTGCTATTACGCTAACACTCAAGCTTTACTTACTTGTTATCTTATTTTATTTTTGTGATGTTTTCATGTAATAATAATCCATGTTTCATGGTGTATAGTGTGTTTTGGGTGGGCATGAAGATACATCTTATACAGGGTTATAATAAAAGGATAATTATGGTAAGCCGGAAAGGGTCATAGTACTCATTTTTATGACCTGTGTGAACTTGGCAACCGACTTTCGAAAATCTGTTTTTTTTTAGAAATTGATCTAAATAAATTCAAATGAAGTAGCTACAGCAATAGTAATCATTGACACTCTATTTGTGATTGTACTACGAACACCTACTATATGTATAAGTATATATATCGCTTCTTCTCGCTCTCCAGCGAGAAGTAGGTACTTAGGTAATTATTGTATTATAGGTATTCCGACATTTCATGGTAAATAAATTAATAAATGCAAAAAAGACATATATATGGTATTTTTATTGGATATGTTCTATTAACGATACTGATTGTGTGATAAAAATTTGTATGCAATAATGAAAATTGTATAGTCTTTAAACAATAGCTTTAGCATATTACATAAGTGGTTTAAAATATAAAATGTTTTAATTATTATATGTCTTGAAAAATGGTTCAGCCATTTGAAGCCAAGAACATAACAAACAGATCGTCAGGCAGATGGTAGACACTTTCGCATTTGTATTAGTGTGATAGATGCATATATGTGTTTGAATAACCGAAATTATGAGGTTTAGTTTTTAATTTACTGGTGGTGGATGTTTTTCACACTCAGCGCCATCTAGCCCTAAACAAAGCAACCTTGTACTATGGGAACCAGATAACTGATAGAATTCATAATATTTTTTTTGTAAATGCGTTCATAGAATACTTAGAAACACCCAGACAAAGAACAAACATCCATGTTCATCACAAAATTGTTTGTCCTAGGTGGAAATTGAACCCACACCCTACTGCTCTGAAGGCAGAAATCGTCCAAATGAGCCACAAGGCTAGTCAATTATTACTAAATATCTAAGTCGGAAAGTAAATTGAATGGTAATGGAGCCATTTTATCGCATGCTTGTTACATGATTTCTATGATCATTATAATTATCAAACAAAGGGTAAGTCAGTAGAATTCTGTGGGGAACATAATTATGTTTTTCAGTGTTTTTTTTCTTTTCTGGTTTGGCTCCACATGTTGTGTATTTAGCCAGTGTTAAGTATATACTTAATAGTAAGTTAAAATAAGTCACAGTCTATGTCAAGCAAAGTAGGTCACGGTCAAGTCCACAGCATGCTCCAGTAAAGCGGTGGAGACTTTACTAAAGGGTCTCAATGGAGTTTCGGAAATAACACGAAGAGTCACATTTCACAACATTATAACAACTTGTGCACGTACACACACTTAATGGATAAAAATCCACCATTTTACAAATTAGCAGTCGAAATAATACAAGTATTGAAAATAATACAATGACTCGACATGACTTCTTCACATTCCCGCAAAACTCCTTCTGTGACTAGGCTTGTCATATTTTGACACACAGTCAAAATGTGACACATTCACAAGATTTCTAAAGTCAAACACAAGTATTCATTTCATTTGTTCTATTCTTATTTTAAATTAGAACTAACAATATACATTTTATTGCAACAGGTGAAATGTATGACCCAAGTAAAATGAATGGACGGGCCTTAACCACACAACTTCCTTAAAAATAACAAGTCAAAACAATTGAACTTAGGCTTCAATACGTAATTAAAAATAAGTACAGTATATTTGTCAAAAAAAAAAAAGATCGATAATATAATATCAAGGCACATTTTTCCAGATATTAGGATGTGTTGACGAACGTACGTTTCGCAATATTCACAGACTGAGAGCGACGGAAGCGCTGGCGCCCACTTTAAAGTCTTCAAAATTCTCTTACTTGGGCCGGTCCATTCATTTTACTTTGTTTGAAGGTTGAAGCTATTGTTTCTTGCTAAGTAGATATCAAATAGCATTCTAAGTTTTAATTTCTTATATCAGTTCATCTTACTGCATTTTTAGCAATGTTTTTCACAATATGGTATCACGCTTGGCTTGTTTGTATGGCAAGCAAAAATGATTACTGTCTATAAAACTATGTACTAAAACTTGCAAATTAAAACAGCTATGTACTAAGACTAAGTTCAAATCTAATAATGCAAATATAATACTGTAACAGGGAATAAAAACAGACGAGTCTAAGAATAATATTGTCACTGGGTAGGAGAAAAGTTTGTGTATTTGCTCAATTTCATCGATAAATAATACTTACAGTGGCTGAACCCATTGCTGGATTGTTCATTGTTGTTTCTTTTTATTTAAAGCGAAAAAATATATATTTTTTAATTTTTCAGTACCACATCACCGCTTATTTTCGTAGAAAATAAATGGATTTCTTTAGTGATGTGCGTTGTCCAACATAAATAGTTATAAAACCATCTATCGCACTACACAACGATGACTCGTTGTTTAAGCAAAGCAAAACTATCTACTTTCAAAACGATATGTTTCACAACCATCGCTTGTTATGCTCGAAACGAAACCAAAGATACTCTCACAACGCTGTAAATTTGCGCAAGCTATCACGTACTTGAAGGTATCGTCGTAGCTGGTTGAAGCGAATAAGCCAGACAGAGCGTTAGCATGCGTTCGAGTAGGATAGCCTATTTTTTTTTTGGTCAGTTTGAGAATTTATAGACTTCGAAAATGTGACTTATTATTAATAAACTTAGAATGATTACATTTAATAAGTTGTCATGTGACATTAATTTAAGCTAGATGTTTTTTACTACAACGATTTGTACTAGCAATCACTTTGCAAATGCAATACATTATTATTAATAGTAGGTATAATATTATGACACCATGTCATGAAGTAACTCCTAAGCCTGGTAAAGTACGAAGGGAAGGTCATCGTAAACTATGTCAACTATAATAAGCGGTGGAAAATGTGTTTGGATTGACCGGTATAGCGTATTACAGTAAGAAAATTGGAAATAGATAGTTGCCAAAAATAGATAGTTTTCTAAACGTTCAACATGCTATGGTTTCGTTGCGTTATTTGCAAAAACCGTAACGACACATCACTAGTTGATGATGTACAAAAATCATTATATCATTTATATCAATGTCAAAGCCAAAGTTTTCTGACTGTCAATGTCAAGCCGAATAGACTTTTTTTTCCCGTCCTTACAGGACTTTGGCGTCGCACGGCTTGTGCATTTGCCAGTGTCAGCCGAATAGACTTTGTGACAGTAACATCAAACGTTCTTTTCATTCCTCCAAGGTTGAAACATAGAGGTTAGAAAGCTTCCAGTAAAGCTTCCACCACTTTCATGACTTGGACTGGACAGTAACTGAAATTGTTGACTCAGACTATGACTGACAGTTGTTTTTATTGTGTAACACTATACTTTACATGAAAATAACAAAGCTAGACATTGGCTAAAAATACCATAAATTTGGGTTGGCTACACAAATATGAGATAAAAAAAAATATATATATAAATGACGTGCCTTAAGGCCTCGCTACATGGGCTGACCCAAGGCTGACCTGGCATCGTTTGAAAGAGATGGCTATATATAAGTTTCTGGGGAGTGAAAGGGAGAAGCTATAACTTAATAGTTTGTTTCTTTTGCTCCCGTAAAATTCAAATCTAGCTGTCCCTTTCACACGATGTCAGTTCAGGCCATGTATAGACACCCTTATCAACATGAACATGGAGAGTTTCCGTCCGGTTCCAGGTTATCATACAACAAAATAATAGCTTAGCTAACTGCTTCCGACTCCGATATTCGTTTATGTACTTTGCCAGCCCACCTTGAGACTCCTGAGAGGCACTTCAATTTTTTACCATTTTTAACCCCTTTGTTCTATTTGTTAATTTTTTTAGTACTGCTAGCTATTGCCTATTCTTTTTTATACGCTAGTAAAAAACGTCTTTAAAAGGCACTAAAATTACATGTATCCGAACTATTCCAAGGAAATAAACATGACATTGCGTTGCGCAATCGTGTTGTCTTGCTGCAAACTTCATTCTATAAAATTAAGCTGTCAAAATTTTGCAACAAGGCACACATGCAAGCTGTTTACAATTTCGCGACGTACTTTGTGTTTGTTGTCGAAGTGCAGTTTTCTGGCCCAACTGCTCGAATTTCCGCGTACCGTATGATGCGTTCATGCGGCGGGGCCGTCAGGGGTCGCGCGCGCTCGTGATCTTCGATAACAGTGTTGTGTCAGGTGTAAATTTTGCATAACGCGACATGGGCGCAAAGGCAAGTACGGCGAACGGGGGGCAGAGTCCCCGAGCGAGGACTTTCTCGACCAGCTCGAGTTCGGACGTGGTGTCGGGGGGCGCAGGCTTCAGCCTACTACGGGCTATACCTGGTATTCAGGTGACTAGTGACAGGCAACGCGCGCGGTCTCTGTCTTCAGTGCCGGACTTGCACGCGTCGCATGAAGCTATCGCCATTCCGGCCAACTCGGCGAGCTTTGAAGCATCAGCGGCCGCCAGCCCGGATACCGACTCTAGCTCTAATGAGGAAGGTCCGGCGGCAGGCACCTCGCTCGCGCTTGGACGCGTCTACGCGGCGCACTCCTTGCCTTCACACATCTGGTCCATACACGGTCAGTATTTCCCTCAGGAATGCTCTTGCTCTTAATTAACACTTACAATTTACAAGATAGGTAAATTCTTCAACCGCTAGAATTTCAACCTACTTAAATAGGTAAACACTCCCATTGCTTTGCCAATTACAGTTACTCTTTTGGCGGACTGATGTAAGCGTGTTTAAAAACGGATTTATTTTAACTAGATATTACATCAGACAACCGTGACCTTTCTTATCACCAACCAAAAAAAATAGTGATTGTAATCTGGTTCCTATGCCAAATGATACCCTAAAAACATGACTAAAAGAAACCATGCCAATGATGTGTGTAATGAAGTCAAACATCTGATAAAGGTTGACGAAAGACATGAGGAATAATCTGGACTATGTCCAATTAGTGTTAACTAGCTGTTGTCAAGTCTTGATTCCCCTTGAGACGGCTAGCAAGTCCAAAAACAAAGCTCATTCATATTTAAACTGGCATAAAAGTTTTTAAATCAACATTGTGTATGTACATAGTGAACTTGTAATATTTGGGCAACGAAAAAGGTGTGAAAATAATCATAGTTTGTCAATTGTATTGATTCTGTTGTAGGTATGTACCATTCTCAAAATTAATCTGATAGGACTAAAATTATCCATGTATTATAGTGTAATTTTGATATGTAAGAAAAGGGTGGCAATAAATCTAGATCTCTTGTATTGTATACATTTAAGAAATAGCAGAATCAATGTCTAAGAGCAGTGGGGGCTTGTATATTACCATACTGCAAATCAAAAGTCAGTATGATCATAATTGATTTATTTCTTTTGTTCAGCTTAGGGTAATACAATTTATTGCTATCCTACTCTAATGTACTAATGAAGTGTCGATGTAACAATCAACGTTTTTTAAAAAGATATTAGTATGACAGATTTCATTCTTTTAGACAGGGATTTCATTCTCATTCCGTAACCGCCACAAAATAATATTGAAATTAAATGAAATATTTGAGACATGGTAATTTTGTAGAAATTTGAGATAAAAGATTTTCTAACTGAAGAGACTATTTTTTATAATAATTTCATTCATATTGTAAGTACTTTTTTTTTTACTCCTTTTTAAGAAATCATGTGAGTTTTACATGGTTGAGTAAGATGATGTAGCCCCAGAACACTAATTTTCAATATGAAAAACCATTTTGATAAAACTACTGCAGGATTATATAACACAAACATTAGAAGTAGTTCAGATGTTTCATCATGATAACAATTCATTACACAGCATTATCATATCTCTTTACATTATTTTATAATGAAAATTACTTAGCTTTTAATATCATAGGAGTCTGGATTGTGTATACTTGTTATCTAAGAGGTGTAAATAAATCGGGTCTCTAGCAAGGTTTGGGAAGTCTCGACAGTCTCAAAGTCCACGAGACAACTTACAATCAAAGTCCCGGGACAACCCGGGACTTCAAGACTTCTCAGAATAAAATTGAGTTTATACACAAACAAATCACGAATAATCATCACCTAGTCTCTAATCATATAAACAATACTAGTTGTTACCCACAACTTCATTCACGTGGACATAATCATAAATATATATAAACAAAGACGGACATAAATATCTTATGTCCGTCTTTGTGATATACTGTAACTCCTTATCAAACTTTATTAAGATTGGATTAGTCGTTTAGCCATGTTAAAGCGACAACCATCTAGAAAGAGAGACAAAGTCACTTCGTATAGTTCACTAGGTGGCGTTGATCCATTTTTGTGAAGTTGTTGACATTTGTATGGACTAACAGTTGTAAAAATCAGCGGTTCCATAGGTACATTTTGTCGATTGTCATTGAATTTTCCTATAGAACAGCTGATTATATTAATGATATTACTTGTTAAGCCCGGCTTACATTAATCCAGTAGCAAGCATTTGAATCTAGCGCTGGAATGCTACTGGACTAATCTGAACCAGGTTTAGACCGCCAGTCTAGTCACTGGGTTGGTTCGCTCACTGGATCCAGTGCTTCCAGTGCCTGTTCACATTATTCCAGTAGCATTCCAGTGCTGGACTGGAATGCTACTTGATTACCTTATCGGGCCTTATATTATAAGTACCTCACTCCTATTCTACTTAATTTTTTTTAACTCCATACTGTCCAAGTTTAGTTTGGATCACAGTTTCAGGCAAAACCTTACTAACTACTACAAAACTTAACTATTACCATGATGATGTATGATCGGTGATGTGTTGTGTGCCTAATAAATATTACAAATTACAATATTGGTTGAATTTATTCTCCGTAGGCATAAATAATTTAAAAAACGCGTTTTTTTATCGAAGATTCAAAAATTTGTCTCTATCAATTAGTTAATTAGCTACTAGAGTACCAAATACTAAAATTGATAGAGGTAATAGTTGACATGACTTGGTTTATGACTTCTGGGTCTTGTATCAAAATTCAGCTTCTGCTAACTCGGTAAACAATATTTTTTAGATCTCAAAAAAAATAACGAATATGCTTGTTTAATTAGACGTCAAAATTAGAATATGCTCAGTCTTTAATCAGATCTCAAAATTTGAATAAGTTCCGTTTTTTTATCAATGTCAAAATAAAAATATGCTTAGTGTTTTATCAGACCTCAAAATAAGAATATGCTCAATGTTTTATCCGATCTCAAAATAAGAATATGGCTCAGTATTTTATGTTGATTCCATGAAGCTTCAGTTGTCCCAAGTAATTAATTAAAATTCCCCAAAAATTTAATTGTACACAGGTACAGACAGACACCGAAGTCTCACCATAAGACGTAGTACTTAATAGTTTTATTCTTTTTTACTTTTTGAAAGGAAAGCTTTCAGCCGTCGAGCAATATCTCTTTTTATGAAGATCCATAAAAACAACAGCCGTCATTTACCCCCTCGGAGCTTGCCAACAGATGTCACCACACGCTCTATCAATAAACTTTCCCTGCGTCCGCGCGTCTAGCGCTCCCATCTATAATTCGGGACACTGTTCCGGGTTCTGCGCGTACGCATCCAGACCGGCCTCAGTCGAGTCCCGGCCGACGGAGACCACACACGTATTCCACATTTAAACATGTATCGCCGCCGTTACCGTACTACCCTCGGTCTTGGGCTGGGGTCATCGTTTTCCTCCAGTTTTTCGACGACGTTGTCCTTCAGGACTACGACGTCCAACGTCAGTGCGCGCGCGACTTCGGCGACCGATACGGTGCGCTCCGATGCGCGTGCGACGGCTGCTAAGCTGAAGACAAAGTATGAAAACGCCGGCACTGCACAAGGTTTGTGGTTGTTTATGTTTCGTTCAGAAGGTTTCATGGCTGCTTTACTTTTTACTTCATATAAGAAAGCATTTGAGATTTTCGTTTTGTTATTATATCTTTATTTGAACACCATTTGAAACGATCTCAGTTATCAGTGTTTCTTTGAACGGCAAGCGCTGCGTTTTGGCGCAGTATGCTCCAAACCGTTTTTATAATTTTTGGGAAACCGCGCTTTTTTTCGAATTTGACTTCATTATACCCTTAAAATTAAACCAAATTTTTAATAAAGTTATTAAAATAAAAATATTTTTTTAAACATTTTTTTTTCATGCACGGATCTTAGCGTGGTTTGAGTATTAGTTAAACAAGGAAAGGGCAATATTTATCTCTGCTAGTGCTGGTAATTATAGTATTTTGTGGTACTGACACTAACTTGTTATAGAAACAATTGAATTTGAAAGTTTATACGTATAGGCCAGGTTGTAAGTAAGTCAGTGTTAGAATTTCAAGTCGTCCTAAGGGCTTTCGTGGCTTATCGATTATAGTTCTAGGACTAACAAACAATACTGTGGTTGATACTAGAGCAGCCTGCAGGATTATACACATTTTTTTTAAATGTACCTTAACTTTTATGGCTCTCCATTACGTTTCCATGTCTCGGGGATGCCATGGAACAAACAAAGATACAATAACCCAATAATAATAAGATGTGAATAATCCACCCAGTTTGTTACCACACTAACCCCGACGTTAGGTCTCAATTTCATCGTCTATTGTGTGTAAATACGTCTATCTGTTACGGTTCACGGTACGCCGTTCCTTTCATCTGGGCTTACGTTATTTGTGTCTTTAATTTCTCTGAAAACTGTTTCGAACTATTGCGGAGACCTTCACAGTGGACTGTCGCAATCAACTGTCACATAGTTTCAATGTCGCGTTAACGTCCTTTTCAGACTTCGCATCAATAATTGGTTTTTGTATTCCTATTTTTAAATAATTGACTAGCCAGTTAGCTACCTCTTGCAGGCTGCTACCCAACATCATACTCAACAGCTTTTAATTACATATGACTTTTTACAAAACCTTAATATTACTCAAAAAATATATTAGTTTGTATGGAAATTGTCCTTGTATATTTTTAGTGCACATGTCAGATCTTAAACTTCACCCGGGTTCTTTCTCTCTGAAAATCGCGTAATGAAATTTTAATTTAGGACCATAATTTCAATGTTTTTTTATTGGCTGAAAAAATAACGAATTATTAAATGTCATGGAAAAAAGTTGTTGGAAAGCGGCCTTTGGAGGTAGTCAGTTAATTAAAATAACCATCCGTTCAGAGAATAATAATAAGTTGGAAAATAAATAAAAACAAATAATAAAATAATTCAGTAAAGACACAATACAAAAAACAGATATAAGCGACCACGGACACTTTTTAAGCAAACGAATGCCAAATGCACATCTTTACGTTATATCATCATCACTGTATCATCACTGCGTAAGTCAGGGTTCTGACAGGGTTCAGAGAATCAGACTTTCTTTTCTCTTTTATCCCGCTGTCCCAAACCTTCCCTTGTATACAATGTAAAAGTTTAATATGAAGTGCGTCATTTTTTTTACTTAGTATTTTTGTGATGCCGAATGCCGAGACTTAGTCCCGAGCTCCAGCAACTCCGTATGGCTCTGGGCCCGTATCGTGACGTGCTTATTGCGTTGTTAGGTTCAGCCGCTGACGCTGCGCGATCGCGAATCGTATCACCGGCCGATAAGGTTCATGGTCGCGCAACCTAAAAATCATCGCAACGAGGACTTCACGGTGCGGTACGGCTGACGTGGCATGAAAGTCATATTATATGGCTTTGTCTGCAGAAGCCGTATTGTCGCGCGAACTGGTAGAAACTTACGAAATGTCTGCGTATATTGGGAGCTGTTAGGAGAACGTTACGCACGGGCTATTTTCTGACGTTCGGTGGAAATGGGTAATGGAACCGGCCTGGATGCTTGAAGTGCTACACTTTAGTCACTAGGGCGAAGTTGAACCGAGAAATACCGAGAATTGTACGTACAATGTTTCACTCGTCCAGTGCAATTAACGTATTTTACACTGAGGCAGCATTTGGCAACAAAATTACCCCATCATTTGCAGAGGGCGTTTCCAGTTTTTATGGAAACAAAAAAAACGATTCGAATTTAGAAGACCACAAAGCCGGAGTACACAATTAAACATACTTATATACTTACATATACCCTAAAAACATTACCCTCCTTCTTGGGCATTCGGGTAAAAACAAAGTTGACTGCTATCCGCAATAAAATCGTGTCACGTAAAGATTTTGCGAGGATCCCTCGAAAATAAATGCGACATTTGACGTAATCCTCGTTTCCACGGAATCATAAAACATGTTTAATATTAAGTTGTATTAGTTTTCGCAATTAACTATTAGGAAGATCAAACAAATAATAAATGTCGTCTCTCGTATTATTACTGTAATTCCTGTTGAGTTGTTTGGTTTTCAGGGTTAAAGGGTGGTAAGTGCCAACGCCAATACGCTAAGGAATAGGGTCCCTATTACTAAGCCTATGCGGTCCGTCTGCCTGTCCTACTTATCTTTTGAAATGTAGTAGGGATCAGGGTAAAATTTTCACATATGAGTAACTAGCTTACAACCGCACGCTTCTAAAAAAAAAAGATGCATATGGCCGTTCTAGTGACACAGACCACAGCCATTTGAATTGTCATCACATTCGGTGCAGCCGTTAATCATGAAAACGTAACAAACGAAAGGCAAACAGACAAAATTATGATTGCTGTCTCGGGGTTTTGATTAGAATAATCAGTCTGGGCTCGAATAAAAGTTGTATTCTTGTAACCTTCAGAAAATAATTTAAATTCGAGTAAAAGTTTCATATCAAGCTCACGGTACGATAACAAAGCGAGTCAGTTTAAGTACCTAGGCTGCAATGCATTGCAACTGGCCCGCAAGCTACGCCCCTGGTGTTAATTAAATACCAAGTTAGAACTCGATTTACTAGGACACAATATTCAAATTCCTTGCCGCTCCTTGCCAGAAACCGCGCGGCGGCCGCAAGAAAGTTTCGCGTCGTCTTTCTAAGCCTTTTCGCGTAAAATTATCCATTTCATTTAAAAAGTTTAGAACGGTGGCCGGCTGGAGACATTCAAAAGTTGAAAATGGTGGAACCTACTTAAACTACTAAAATAAAATTCACAAATAGTAGAGCGGTCCAACTAAGTAGGTACTCTGTAAAGTTTCGCTGCCGCCGTAACTGCGGTGTAGTGTACATTAAATTTCAACACCCGCCCTACCGGTCTATTCTGGTCTGAGTGATAACGCGCAAGTGAGGTGATAAGCTAAGTGAATGTGCATTTTTGTGCCTATTTCAGTAGACAAAAGTTAAAATATTGAATAAAAGGTAAAGGAACTACAGCCATTTGTAATCGATAGATTGATATTTCTGTAGTGTTGTTATCGCCTCACTTACGCGGTCACTTACAGCTTGCAGAATACAGGGGCTGAACGGAGTTGGCTGAATGGAAGTGGCTCGCAAATTTGTGGGTGGTTACTAGGTGGGTTGTTAATATCTACAATATGACCGAGCTAAGCGAGCTTAAGAGGCTAGGGCAACAAATTAGCGTTTGTATGTATGTTTGTTCTACGATAACTTGCGTACGGTTGATCCCATCTGCATGAAATTTTATAGGCAAACAGTTATTTTTAAGTTGGAATATGAGAAAAATCGGTCTCGCTCTCAGTTCGGGACAAACAACTAGTAATTGACCGCGAGAAGCGAATGTCTTATTTTAAGAAAATAAGTCTGCATGGTATGTTAGTATATTTGTTCGACGATAACTTGCGTGTCGTTGATCCGATCTTCATTAAAGCATGTAGGCAAGTAGTTTTTCTTTGCAATTGGATTTCATGGTCATCCTCACATTTTAGATGCAATGTTTATAGGAGAGATTTGTTCCTCATGATTGACCCTTTCGATCGGTATCATAAAAATACAGGCTGTTTATTTTCTACATTTGGTGGGTTCGATACCCGGCTCTGGCAAGTGACATAAAAAATCTTTGAATTCAGTTATTTTTAATTCTAAAAATAAATAAATGTTACCTTTGAGTAAAATTTTCTAAAATTCTCTATTCTTCAATATTTAGGGTACCTTCCCTCTGGGTGGCATTTGTTTGGTCCATCCTATACAGTGTACACTGTACAGTACACTGGTGCCGCTAGGACTTTATTTTTTACTACGAAATTTATTTATAAAATCTTCTTTGATTGTCATCGTGTGATAAAAATCTAACAACTAAATGACTGATAACTCACAGCCACAGATTACATAAGATACCGCATTACGAGATTCGTTTTTCCTACAAAAAGTCACCAAAGTTTGAGGGAGACGCGGGTCGCGGGTAGTGCGACCAAGCGTTCTCATTGGCTATTTTAAAGTTACGCCTACTCGCTCCTAACAAGCAACCAATCATAGTATTCTTTTATAAGTGTATTTAGACTGATGCGAGGTACTCTTCGAGCGTCCTGAATGTAGGATCTAGGGTGTGATATGTGCTCGTAGCCTAAACCGGTGGGTCTAGGCTTGAAATTTTGCATAGGAGTACCTTATATATGCTGCTTTTTAATCGGCTACGGAGCGGCTATGAGAATATTGTATACAAGTTATCGAATAACTTTCGACCAACTTTTGAAAATTCTCGAAAAAAAATATCGAGAATTTGTGTAACCAGAAGTACTTACCAGCTGTTCACATACATTTTATTGCAAGATCCGAGAAAATTTCGTATGAAAGAGCTGTTTTTTTTCACAAAAGTTGTTCGTCATCTTGTACACAAAATCCTCACAACTGTTCCCTAGCCGATTTGAAGCACCAATAACGAAGTAGCGCATAAGTAAGAGAGGATATTTGAAAATTCGGGTTAAGTAAAAACTCAGGGGATGAGTTTATAAGGAAGTTAGTATCATTAATCTCTGTATTTGTGAGACCAAAGACAGAGTCTTGGTCCCGACTTCCCGAGTCCGAAACCTGCGTGACTGAGGGCTGAGTAGTGCTCTTACAAAGTCGCGTTTTCTTGACCAAGTTTGGGATAAAACTTTACCACTACATATGAGTTTCTTCCGCGAGGTTTTGGCGCATTCGATACTTGAAATTGTATAGCTGTCGCTCTGTTTCTCGTGCGTGCAGTAGAGAGAGTGAATTTTCCTAACTTTTTGATGAAATTATCGTTTCGGGGGTAGTCTGTCTAAATCTTAACAAAATCTTTTGTTTTTAGTGTCTTGGATAAACCATAATTTATGCCGCGACGTTGTTTTTTTTTTCAAAAAATGGTTATGGTTCTACTTTTCTTCCTCGTATTTTTGACGCAATTTAACAACGAAGTTATTGCGAAATTTAAAAACAAACAAACATACAAGCATAATTTTCAGGGTGTAGATAAAATATAAAAAAAATCATCGAAATCTGATAACATTTAGGGGTGGGTATCTGACTACTCTTTTATGGACAAGACGGCGGTATACTGTATTCTTAATTTGGTAAATGTTTTTCCCAACTTCATTAACCTGATGGATGAGATCCATCTTCGCTATAAATCAGCCATTAAAATATCACCGGACCGTTTTAACTCCCATCAATGAAACTAGCTACTTACATCCAAATGCTTAGGGCATTAATTCCAAAATAGCGTTTGGTTGCCACCTGGCGGTTATTTGGCACTGCCACAGTACCGCGTATCCGGAGCGTTCAACCGTCCCACTGACTTGTCCCACTTCTGATATAAATAGTGCGCCGGCGCAGGCTATTGGCAGTTCTGCACATGTCGATATTGTCGATTCGGGGAATGATGTTATCTCTAGTTAATATTGCTTTCTGGACTAGAGTTTGCGCAGTAAACAGAGTGGTGCTGATGATGTTATTGTGGTTACGGTTTCTAAGAATGCCTAGTGAATGTTTGAAGTGGGCTTACATGATTTCTTCGTTGAGCGCATAATTATCTCAGATCCTATAGTAAACGCATTATCATCTTAGTCGTCGGGTCATAAATATTTTTATCTGTCCCGCTCGCACTTACAGGGCTCTTGGAGTGGTATAGTGATGTGCGTAAGAATGATATTGGTGCATATCGATAACATGAGACCTTATGATATATAATGTTTCGCTATCTGAAAATAAAAGTTTGTAACTTGTAAGACTAATTACTTTTTTTAAATTACAAAAACAAATTAGATTATTGGATTATTATATCTTGATAAATGTTTGTTTAAACATAATCGTAACGAAACATTGTAGATCGTATTGTGGCCCTGAAAAGGGCCGTTTTTAATGTCCTCTAGATATTTCTCATGATATTCAAGTATCCTTATCCGAATCTTCCTCATCTGTGTCATCTTTCTGTAGGTTTATAATCAGGGGTGGTGCTTGATCTCTTAAAATGACTTCTGGAGCCCCTTGGCGTGACTCATTCATTTGGCCCAGTCATCTTGCGTAACATTATCTTTGCTTTGTGGACAAGGATTTCAACATTTGCAACTTTAAATGTTTGATTATTTGCAGCAACTTCTCCTTTGTCTTGAGCCCAGACTAGATTTCGATGGAATATATTGACAGTGATATGATAATGAGGGCCACAATAACTTATCGACCGCGTGTGCGCAGGTAGCTACGTATCGATAGCAAACTGCATTCCTTTGCTCATTCCTATCGCCATTGACGTTTATTGCTCGACGACTCAGAGTCACTCTGAATTTGAAACTGATGCAACATATTTCAATTTTTTCGTCGGCCTTGATAATTGACTATTTTGGGATTAACAAACATGTTGTGAAAAGCTTCGAAAGTAAACAAAATCGTAATTTTACCCCGAACCCATATCCGGAACGGATTAAAAGACAATATAGTTGCTGCTGCCCACACTAACACAATACAGGATTATAAGGAAAGGGTATACTAAGCCGAAAAGGGCTTATATAGTACCCATCTTTGTGAACAACTTTTACTATGGGACCAAACGTGAAATAAAAAACAACTGTTCTAAGAAAAATGTCAATGACAATCGACAAAATGTTTGGAACAGCTGATTTTTTTCTCGAAACTTGTCCACAATCATGAGTACTATGAACATCTTTTGGCTTAGCATACCCTTTCTTTATAACCCTGTATATCGACGGATCGACGCTTGTAGCGATCTCATATCGACTTGATGCCAGCTTGGATTCCGGCCAGGTCGATTGTTTATGCACCAGTATTGCAGGTCTGTGAACCTCTGTGATATGGTTGCCAGAAAGAGTGTCTGGACATTCGACGACGAAAAAACTTAGGCATTTATGCGAGATCGTTTTCTGCGAGTTATGATGATGAACCTGAACCACGACAGCGGTTTAAAAATAAACCATTTTCTGGTCTTCTCTTTAGACGGACTTCGCAATGACTTCATTTGTTAAGTTATTAGCAGAGAGGGGAATGTAATGGCAAAATTTTATTATCCCCAAATAGCCAGTGATATCATAGTATATAGTATAGTAAATAGGTTCAAATCGCAACGGTGCGGTGTTAGAAGTAAGTGTAAGGAAAGAGAATTCCTATCCTTTTCTCCTATTATTTTCGCGGGTGAAACAACAGGTGCAGCTGGTTAAGCAAAACAGTTAATAATTAAAAACTATCGATAGCTTGAAGTCGATAAAAACAATAACCCATCACTATTACATCTCAATTGTTTTGTCTTTAGATTCTGCTCCCTGGCTTTGAGTTCCTCACTGACATAAATTGCTGAAACGCAAAATATTGTGCCTTCGCCCTTACGATTACGGCAAATCAGAAACAAGATAATAATGTTATGACAGAAACTAACGTTAGACAATGTTATGCAACATAAGACCAAAGTTCATCTTGTCTGCCAACCCTGTCCGGATGATTGCACTCTAGCGCTTGGCAAGAAATAAAAGTTCCCCATTATCGTCACGCGTGGGATTAGTACAATTCGAAGGGTCATTGGTCTAACCGCAGCTTCCGGATTCATTGCCAATAAAAGTATCCTGATTTTATGATGAGTTACGAAAATAATTCCGATCAGGCCATTTGCATTGCGGTCGTGAATCAAACAACCTTGGAAATACTCCAAGAGATGACAGAAGTTTTTGGAACTTGGATGTATCAAGTGAAGCTTTGCAGAAAGCAAACGACAACAGTTCATGTTTTACATATTTGTAGATTGAGGTTAATGATTTCAGCACTAACTTAGGACACCGAAAAATTGCTTTTGATGTCAAAGGCGAACTGTGGTCAACTAGATAATATAGCCGTTCCATGTTTTTGCGACCAACCTGAAACGTGGTCCTTGACCACTGGCCTTTTGGAGAAACTCAGAGTCGCACAGCGGGCAATGGAGAGAGCTGTGCTCGGAGTTTCTTTGCGCGATAAAATCCGGAACGAGGAAATTCGTCGAAGAACCAAAGTCGCCGACATAGCTTTCAGAGTTTGCAAGCTGAAGTGGCAATGGGCAGGCCATATCACTCGAGGAACCGATAACCGGTGGGGACGAAAAGTTCTTGAGTGGCGACCACGAACCGGAAGACGCAGCGTAGGTAGGCCTCCCACTAGGCGGACCGACGACATTGTGAAAGTCGCGGGCAACCGGTGGATGCAAGTGGCCCGTTGTCGGTCGGTGTGGCGATCTAAGGGGGAGGCCTATGTTCAGCAGTGGACATCTTATGGCTGATGATGATGTTTTTGCGAATCAGCGAATGGGAACGAGTGCTGCAATTTTGAAAATACAACGGATCGCTGTACCTGTTTGCGACGGAAAAAGTATCTGAAGGCCAGTTCGAGTTTTCGCGGTTTCGTGCGGGCTCCGGTATTTGTAGCTCGTCGGCTTGTTACCGGCTTTCTCGCTGCAGAACCCGAGTGGCCGAGCCTGATCGATAGCCTTTGTGTAATCGACTTTAAGAAAGTTGTGGAGTAGTCGACGTTATCATTTTGTTACCATCGAAAATGGTGCTTAAATCAATTGTTTTAGTAGTCGCAGTTGTATTTATTGGGAACCGGAAACGATAAATGCTGAAATCGAATATAAAACCACCGATAACTGATATTTTGCTTCCGCGCAAACAGTTGTACATAACATTTTTCATAAAAAATGGGATGTATTGGAAAACCGACAAGATTTATAGCTGCTGGACGACCTCCACTACCCAGTAACTTGTTAGCATTTATTTTGCACATGCAAACATTTTTGTAAATAAAACAGGAGATTAATAACTTTCCGTGGAATAATAGAAGTTTCCTTGGCAATGACACGGTCTCAGTCGCCTGCTTTAATAAGCCCGTGGCATTAATCTGTTTCTTACGAGTTTGTATTCGTACTATTATTTATTCTGTGGGATTGGCTAAATATATCCGTGATGTTGTTAGCAGCCGCGTATATCGGTAGTCTATTAATGAGCTATTTATTACGTCTTAGACGCGTTATCGACTCGGGCTGATTCCGAGAACATATTGCTGTTACTTGGGGAAAATCCTAGCGAACTTTTAGATTTGGTGCTGCAGATAAGACGTCAGAACGTCTGGTAATTGAATTTGTATAGACATTACTCTGTATTACAGAAGGGGAAGATGTAGTACCCAGAATTGAAGAATTTACTTTATACCATACTTTTCCGAAAGTATCTTATTTTTTATGGGGGAGAATTACGTAATTATTGTCGTACAAATATGGAGGCGGGAAAACTGTACGTAAATTCATAATTAACGCGCTGGGCGGGCATAAAAAGTACCTATATGAAAACCCATTGTTAACGTGCTGTTTTTTTTTTTCATCATCATCATCAGCCCATCACAGGCCACTGCTGGACATAGGCCTCTCCCAAGTCACGCCACTTAGCCCGATCTTCGGCTTTTAACTTCCACCCACTGCCAACTGTCCTACGTATATCGTCCCTCCATCGCATTTCAGGGCGTCCTACGCTACGTTTGCCGATACGTGTTATTTTTTTTATAGGTTTGGTTAATATCGATTAATCAAAAATTCAAAATACATTTATTTCGACCAGAATATTATCATAATTAATACATTATAAAGACATAAGACTGTAGTCTGTCTGTCTGTAGTAAAACTTATTTTAGCTAAAGTTTAATATCGGTTTATTCGAGCGACATGGCTCACCCGAGTTACGAGATATCGTCGAGAGTTGCCGCTTGAATCCACGTTATATGGGAGATGAGTTTCAACTAAGTAATGAGGCGTTTTCCAAAAAAAAAAAAGTTCTAAAATACTTACTAGATGGCGTAATAGTCCTATCGTTTTACATGTCATTGTCATTTCTGTCGAAATATTGTATGTTTATTTTTTAAATCTTAAATTATGGCTCCACACGTTGTGTATTGTCGACTATTGTAATATTTCAAATGAAGTCAAATACATAGTTACATTACTTGAAATTATCTAATTACACATGTGGAGCCAAAAAACACGAGAAAAAAAAAGGCACACGTAATTTTTTTTGTCTTTCATGTCTTGACAGTGACAGAAAAACCTCAAGGTACATCTAACGCCATCTATTGGGTACTTTTATTACCAGGATTACTTTTTTTTTGGAAAGCGCCTCATTGATTTTTCGTGTTCATTTTATTTCTGTACGTTTGTATACTATTAACATGCACATTCGAGGAATCTAAATCTTCATAGAATCATTTATCGTACCTATAGACTATGTCCATAGAAAGATGCGTAACTCGATTGTAGTACCGATAAGGACGTAAGATGTCGCTGGTGCTTTAATCTGCGACATGATTGTCACAATTTCTGCTTGACTTGAAATAGAAACCCAAGCTAACTGATTCTTAATGGCACGGAGGAAAAACGCGACTTGTTATGAATATTTTTGCATAATAATATCAGTAATTTTATATTTTATAAGTTGCGGTTACATCCGATATTATAGAGGAACGGTTAATAAATTCGGGATAAAAAATAGCCTATGTGTTAATCCGGAGAATAACCTACCTCCTTACCAAATTGCATCTAAATCCGCTCAGCCGTTACACAGTTGAACGGGAGCAAATACACTTACATATTTTCATTCTTACACACAAAAATTCGCATTTATAATAGAAGTGTGATTTGCAAAACTCGCTAGGTTCTCAAGAGATGGCGTTGAAAACATTATATTTTTAAAACATCTTTTTTACATCGTATATTGCTATCTAATTTGAAGTAGACCTTAAATAGCGAACATAAATATTGTTTCTAAATTAACAATATTTTCATCGGCTTTTATAGCGGTTTGAACATAAGCTGTCTAATTATAAGTAAGCGCCATCTAGTTTTATGCTGTTTTTTTTTTTTGGGATACACAATTTTGTATGAGATGGTTATTCTTATCGTATTATGTTTCTATGATCGTTACCAAACTTTTTCCCTGTTCCTGTTGCATGTTTTTCTTGAGGAAAATTAATCGTGTTATTTTTACGTCGAAAACTTTTCTTGCAAATTCATTGCTTTTCTCTAAGCTCTGAGACTTATTATATTTTGTTACATGGTGTATATAACAGTTGTAATAAAGTATGCAGGATTTTAAACTTTTTTCGATTCAAAGTGGCGATGTCGGTTTTCAATATTCAGTTGACAGAACTAGTCTAGCATAAAAATACCATAATTTTACTTTCAAATTCGCTGACTTCTAATGGGACGAGGGGTTCACTCTAAAGCTTTTGGGATCCTTGGCACAAATAGGGTAGTTGTTGTTTTTTTTTTTTTCGATTTATTTTTTAGGATTTTTTAAATAAATATAGCAGTCCCATTATATATACTAACACTAGAAATATACAAATAAAAAAAATAAAAATAAAAACGAACCTCGTTATTTCTAATTCTCAACGCTATATTTCGAGATATTCACGATGGCTAGCGAGATGAAAGACAGTCGAGATTGGAATCTCGAAATTGACATCAACTTGCTTATATCTTCGAATAGGGGGCCTGGAGTGCCCGTCTCTCATGCTAAAAGCGGGTACACCAGCAGGTGGAAATATCTTCTACCACACCACATGTATCGCAATTCGGTGTACGAGCTTTCTTCGTAAGGTATGAGAATTTTTAAAGGCGTTGAGGACTGTCGACATGGACAGTCCTCACCGTGTGAGCTGTGACAGGTAGTTGACTTGTTTGATTTATTACTAGAAGTTCGCGCCGAACTGAGCCCTCGCGACCCCTATAAGATCACAGCCCCTGGACTGATTTCGTTCATATTCGTAAATAATTGTTTAACCATTTGCCAACAAAAAATAAATATAAAATGAAACAGAAATATATGAGTAATATTTACATTATTTACAACTGCCGATTTGGAGCAAATCGCAAGTTGGATAGATAGATCGTCGACATAAATATACACAGGTACTTAGGAATTATGAAAATCTGCTAATAAATCTCTGAACGATAGGTAATTAAACTAATTTAAAGTTGGGGATTGGGTAGGGATGCATTCTCCCTTTCTGCAAAACGCCATCAGTTATAAATATGTTACTAATTACCAGTTATTTTAAAATGTTA